>JAHLMG010000015.1:0-600000 GCA_019914985.1 Auriscalpium microsporum | reverse complement strand
CAAACTGGGCCAACGCGTCATAGGACCATTTACGGTGCAGCAGCGCTTAAACCCTAAAGTCTACCGGCTCGAAATGTCCGACAAGTATCCGGGTTCGAACGTATTCAATATCGAGCATCTACGGCTTTATCGACCCTCGAATCCAGATTTCGGAGATAGGGAGGTCTTGCCAGAGACAAGACCGGATACTATAGCGTCAGAAGAATACGTCGTAGAGAAGATCGTGGGTCATCGCCAGAATAAAAGGACAAAGAAAGTGGAATACCTTGTACGTTGGGAGGGATATTCCCCGCTACATGACACTTGGGCGACTGCAGCAGATCTGAAGAACGCACCACAACGTCTATTCGCTTACAGAAGGGTTCAGAATTTACAGTAGAGGGATCCTCTACTGAAGCAGAAAATTATAATCTTGTCTAATCTAATCTAGAACGCTCGCGTAATCAAGACGGCGAACTCGCCGTTCGCCTAAGGCCCCTTTCTCCTCTTACCACCACCATCCCCGCCCACCACCCCTCGCTTCCTTGCTCGCGCACTCATGCAACCCAAGCGAACGTCTACCAGTCGTGCAGCGGAATCCGCGCACGACAATGCTCCGCCGACCGGCTCCTGGGGACACTCGTCGGAATCCACGAGTGGTTTCACGACCCAGGAAGTGCAGTTGGCTCGCTGGGGAAGCAACGTCGCCGAAGCAAGACGACAGGTTCTGCCTGGGGCCCTGACGTATCTCACAAGACGCATCCGAGGTCAAACGGAGGCGCCATCCTACGCGGACGCAGAAATTCCACTGCGCATGCTCGATGGCGCCGGCGCGGAATTGTACCCCTTCACTCACCAGTCCCTGTAGTCTAATTAATAATAAGACCTGTAGTGACAGCTCGGACCATTATAATGAGAGACCTGTAAGGCTCTAATTAAAAATAGCAGGGGAACCCATGTTTTCCGACATATTGCCCAGGTCATGTGAGCACCTGCCTACCCCGGAAACATATTCCCACGGGTGCAGCTCCAGCAGTATTTAGGTCCGATTACCCAGAAAATCGAATTATATATTCGAAATATTCTACTCGGTCCCCCTGGTGTTCGGCACGCCATTCTGTTCCCACGGATGGCTCTCCCAGCAGAAATCGCACCGATAAATACTGGAAAATCCATATTAAATACTGAAAATATTGTGCCGGTTGTCCCTGGGGCTTGGGCTGGCAAATAAATACCCCTAAAATCGAATTAAATATCAAAACAATTCCACTTGGTCCCCCTGGCACTTGGCATGCCAATACGTTCCCACGGTCGACCGTCCCTGCTACCTGGCATGCCAATTCGTTCCCACGGTCGACCGTCCCTGCCAAAACTGTACCAACAAATACTGGAAATCCCAAATTAAATTCTGAAAATATTGTGCTGGTCCTCCCTAGGGTTTGGGCTGGCAAATGACCCATCATGATACACCAATGATTTCCCTAGAGTGCCCCAATGATGTTGTACTTGTTCATGCCTGGACACAGTTTCAAATTCCCATGGTATATCTCCTCTAGCATCTACCAAAATGTGAGTAATTCAGGCTCATTTGTTAGCAATATGAGCAAAGCTACTATCCAGAATACTATAGGACCAAAAGGTTTCCTACACTGTTAGAAACCCTTAGTTTCCAGGCCAGGCACAATACAGGGCACTGTTACGATTACTCTTAATCGTTTTTTTCTTCCATCAGTCAGGCAAAAAACGCACACATCAGAAAGATCGCTTTAGGAAACTTGGGGTTAATGGGCCAATGCACACATGGCAGTACAATTACTCTTAATCATTTAGGGGAGAGGGGGGGAGGGGGGCTTGGCCATTCAATGTACAAAGGTGATCATTGTTCTCAATCACTGACAGCTTGGGCTTGGGGATTGTCTCTTATATTACTGGGTGGTAGCTCAATGTCCTTCGTTGTTCGCATGATAGGAGTCAAGAAGACCACTTGACTGGTCTAAACGCTACTGCTTGCAGCGCGGAGCAAGGTGTATCAATATATTACTTAGCCCTATCATATATATGATACATGATATCCTATAAAGAGCGGGTACCTAATGATCAAAAAGATCTGGACACAGGTGGTAGATAACTTATTATGTTTGCATTATTGTGTCTTTCATAATTCATGAGACTCCGCGAAAAAAAAGGTTGAGAGGTCCTTGACCCGTTGATGGGCACCCACAGGTAGTAGGGCGGTAATGTGTGTGATACCAGATCCCTAGAGCGCTGAAGAGGGTACCGTTGATGTGTGCGAGTGAGTGTCAGGGTCCCGAAGACGATCGGAGAGCGTCTCCGACAAGATGTGTGGTCGGAGGGCCTGGTCGGAATGCGCGAACGCTCGGAGAGTCGTCGATGAGGGTCCAAAGATGGGGTCGCGTGGTGCGAGCGACCGTGTGCGACTGCGAGCGACTGCAAACAACTATGAGCGACTGCGTGAGACTGGACGCTGAGTGCATGTTCGTCGAAGAGGATGTGAGAAGGGTGGCTCCAATGGGTGACGTGCGATTCGATGGGTGACGCGATGGGCGACGTGTGATGTTGTTGCGAGGTGGTCGGAGCAACTGCGAGAAGTGCAGGAAATGACGCTGAACCATTCCGATCGTGTGAGTGGTCGGAGGAGCTGGGGCAACGGTCTGAAGACAGAGGTGAGTCGTGCGAGCGATTCGGTTGACAGTGCGACCACTGCGGGACGAGAGCGGTGCGACTGCGATCGCCGAGGTCACAAGACGGTCAGAGCAGTGAAGCGCGAGGGCGACGGCTAATGGGACGACAATGGAACAAGATGAGAGCGAGGAGAGCGATAAACTGAGCGCGAGAGACAAGGACAAAGACAAAGACAAAGGCAAAGGCGCCTCCATTGGGGTAGTGGAAGCCGAGATACACATTGTCAACGTTGTGCGGCACGTGAGCACGACAACGACGGCACGTCGGACGTTGTGGGAAGCAGCGGCAAGAGTGGCCGGTGCGCGGCGACGCCCCAGCAATTGTCAGAGCCGAGAGCGGAGCGGCGGTACTCGGTGGCGCCACAGCCCACGGGTCGCAATAATTGTAACTTTCTAGAGATAGATGATATATATTGTATTGCAGAAGGGGAAAGAAACTGATGAAAAGAGCAAACTGACTTGGAGGGCAAGAGAACATAGAAGGTCAATAAGGATTATACATAGCCTATAGAGATAAATGGCCTTATAGTGTAGTGGTTAAAACTGTTAGATTATGTAACTAGGAGGCTGTAGGTTCAATTCCCCCTCTATGCAACTTTTTAAAAATAACGATATTTAGCCCGGGTATTGCAGTAGCCGGGACGTGAGACTATGACGCGTTTCAAATCAGCACACAGCAGAAAGTGCCGGTTGATGCGTCATAGTACCTACCCGTGGGAAAGTATTACCGAAAATGAAAACTATGCAGTCTCTTTTGCTGACTCAAAAACAATTGAAAACATATGCATATTGTTGCTGGTTAGCTTGCAAAACACAAAATACTCGCAGACACGAGTGTCTTTTGAAGCACAAAGATGTAGAAAGGCATTGGACAGACATTACTTAGCTAAGAATTACAGAATTAGGCAGGTGGGACAACACGACTTGACGGTGGGATATAATTTCCTTTGGTAATGATCCAAACGCACAATTTTTGGCCTGACTGGTTAGAGAAAAGAACGATTAAGAGTAATCGTAATCCTCTGTGTGTGCGCATTTTTAGTAATAAAGACATTGACCCCGGGTATTGTAGTAACCGGAGTAGAGAAAAATGACGTAGTAAACCGGATCAACTTGCCGTTTGCCCTCGAAAACTACGTCATCTTTCTCTGCACTGACCGTGGGAACTTTTTACCAAAAATGGAAAACATAGGGCCCCTTGTTCTCATCACAGAACAATTCAAATCATATACATATCTGCACTAGTTAGCTTGCAAAACACAAAATACTCGAAGACACGAGTGTCTTTTGGAACACAGCAGAAGTTACTTAGCTAAGAACTACTGAATTAGGCAGGAGGGACGACGCGACTTGACCGTGGGATATAATTTCCTTTGGTAACGATCCAAACGCACATTTTTTTGGCCTGACTGGTTGGAGAAAAAAACGATTAAGAGTAATCGTAATAGGTCCCAAAGTTCGGACCAAAGTCAAGTCGCGTCGTCCCACCTGCCTAATTCAGTAATTCTTACCTAAGTAGCTTCTGCCCAATGGTTTTTCATACCTTTCCGTTTCAAAGACACTCGTGTCTGCGAGTATTTTGTGTTTTGCAAGCTAACTAGCGCAGATATGCATATGATTTGAATTGTTCTGTGATGAGAACAAGAGGCCCCATGTTTTCCATTTTTGGTATAAAGTTCCCACGGTCAGTGCAGAGAAAGATGACGTAGTTTTCGAGGGCAAACTGCAAGTTGATCCGGTTTACTACGTCATTTTTCTCTACTCCGGTTACTACAATACCCGGGGTCAATATCTTTAGTACTAAAAATGCGCACACACAGAGGATTGAACCAAGGGCACACAGCTTATGGATTACATAATATAGTTTAAGAGCACTAACCATTAGGCTACAAGGCAGTATATGTATTGCACATGTGTAGCTGTCTATAGCCTCTATCAGCCTCCTATATCCTGTTGCTCTACACTACATTTCCCTAGATTGGTGCCTTTTCCCTGATACAATATATACATATTATATACCATTGGAAAGCTACAATTAATGTGCACATAATTGTCAGAGTATTAGAGTTTGCACGACATGTTATAGGTACTCTGAATCATTTTTTTTTCTTTTTCAAGGAGTTAGGCAAAATGTGGCACATTTATACACCTCGCTTTGTGTTATGAGGCAATTGTTCACCAAGGTTTTTGCACTTTCATGAAGATTTTGGAAATTAGAGTGTTGCATATACGAGCTCCGACCACCTGATTAATCTCTTCAAACACCTGCAAGACTTAGACCCAGAGTTACAATGATTGATATGCCTCGTGCTGCGCTGATGGGTACCAGCCGGTAGTAGGGCGGTAAATATCTTGTATACCTGTCCCTAGAGCGCAGCGCACGGTACCGTTGTGTGTGTGTGTGGGGCGAGTCGTCAGTGGTCCTGAAGTCTCTGGGAGTGTCTCCGAAGTGGGGGAAAGGTGTTCGAAAGGCAAAGGCGATGTGTTCAGGAGTGATCTGAAGTAGGAAGGACAGGGAAGTGGGGGGGATATTACAATCTGTGTGTTTGGAAACAATGCGTGGAGCGTCGAACATTTGTGTGGTGTAGGTGAAGTCGAATACCGAAGTGTCAAAGTGTCAAAGTTGAAGTTGAAGTGTCAAAGTTCCGAAGTTGAAGTCGAGGTTCCAAAACGTCGAAGTTGAAGTGCCGAAGTCGAAGTGTCAAAGTGGAAGTGTCAAAGTCCCGAAGTCAAAGTTGAGGTTCCGAAATGTCGAAGTCGAAGTGTGGCAGTGACGAAGTGGTGAAGTCTGGGTTGGAATCGAAATCGAAGTTGAAGGGCAAAGGTGGATGCAAAATGAGAATATGATACATGCATCGAAGGGGAAGTCAAAGTCAAAGGTGAAGGCGAAATCGAAATCGAAATCGAAATCGAAATCGAAGTCGGAGTCGAGATCCGAAGTCAAAATCAAAGTCAAGATATGAATCGAAATCGAAATTGTAGGTCGAGGGTGGAATCAAAAGGTGAATACAATACGTGCGTCAAAGGCAAAGTCAAAAGTCAAAAGTCAAAAGTCAAAGTCAAAGGCGAAATCGAAAGCAAAATCGGAGTCGAGATCCGAAGTTGAAGTCAAATACTATACGTGCGGCGTGCAGCGAAGTCGAAGTTGAAGTCAATAGGTGTGAAGTCAGTAGTGTTTTGCACGGGTAAACCCCCGGGTGTTGGGAGCTCTACCCGTACCCGTACCCGTGCCGGGTCATACCCGCCACCAACGCGTGCGGGTCACCTACGGGTGCACGGGTTTGTGCGTGTACCTGCGGGTACCCATGACCTGTCTGTATGATACTTCAATACACTAGTTATAATACAGTCGGCATCTACGCAGTTCGTTCTACCCGGCTGGCACTCACAGCTCCAAGACATGGGAAATGCACAGCACGCTGGAGGACTGCATGGGACGGCATGCACGTCGTAGGCGGTGCACAGCACCGTGCGCAAGTTGTTATGAGCGTGTGGAGCAGCAGGCGTGTCGTGGGCGTCGCACGGGGGTCTGGGCGATGCACAGCATGCTGCACAAAGCATGGGAAGCGTGTGGGATGGCGCGGGTGCCGTAGACGGTGCGCAGCACCGTGCGCGAGTTGTTACGACCGTGCGGGACAGCAGGCGTGTTGTGGGCGTCGCGCGGGGGTCTGGGCGATGCACAGCATGCTGCACGAATTATGGGACGCGTGTGGGACGGCGCGGGTGCCGTAGACGGTGCGCAGCGCCGTGAGGGACAGCAGGCGTGTCGTGGGCGTCGCGCGGGGGTCTGGGCGACGCACAGCATGCTGCACAAATTATGGGAAGCGTGTGGGACGGCGCGGGTGCTGTAGATGGTGCACAGCGCCGTGCGCGAGTTGTTATGAGCATGTGGAGCAGCAGGCGTGTCGTGGGCGTCGCGCGGGGGTCTGGGCGATGCACAGCATGCTTCACGAGGCATGGGAAGCATGTGGGACATCGCGGGTGTTGTAGGCGGTGCGCAGCATCGTGCGCAAGGCATTATGGGCGTGCTGGGCAGCAGGCATGTTGTGTGCATCGCGCGAGGCCTTTGGCGGCGCGCACAGAGGGCTGGGGGCAGTGGTGGGCTCAGGCAACTCGTTCAAGTCGTTGCTAGGTGCGTTGCTAGGGACCCAACACCGTGTTCAGCCTCAAGAAAGCAAAGTACAATGCAACTAAACCCTTACTGTCGCACAGAACATGATCTGATGTGTACCAGGAGCTATGGAACATTGGAGACAACGAAGAAAAGATGGGAAGAGTGGAGAGACAAGTCGAGGACAAAGGAAGCAGGACAACTCACTCGAGTGTATGCTGTGACATTACAGTGACCATCACCATGTCACTTCCTTAGTAATCCAGTAAGTGTGCGGGTACCAACGGGTGCCGGGTACCCAGCATGATGACCCGTACCCGTACCCGTGACCCGCATGGGTTCTGAAAACCCGTGCAAAACACTAGAAGTCAGAAGCGCTTTGACAACACGAGTGGTCGAGGAGAGGCTCTAGCGAGAGTCTCAAGATGTGGGGGACAAAGGGGGCATAGGATATGATCAGGGGGATTGATCTGATGCCGAATATCATACTAACGAGGCCTATATATACTACGAACAAGTCCGAACTAATATACAACCATGAGAACAAACCAGAGTATAAGTAGAACGAAACACGAAGCAAGTGGGTCAAGATCACATGCAGTGAGTGAGTCGCAAACAAACAGTAAGTCAAACACCATTGCTAGAGAGCCTGAGAAGAGTAGGAATGAAACATAAGATGATGAAACATAAGGGACTCCACTGTCGAAATGTGCACCTAACTCCGAAATATGTTCTGAAGTCGCTGCGGTGATCATGCGAACTTCCGAAGTATTGCGCTGCGTAGCGGTTCGAAGCAGTTAGGAACGCTTCGAAGCACATCTGGAGGGCTAGGAATAGAGTCGGAATGGGGGGGACAATACTAGGAATGAGGGGGCAATGTTCTGGAGTCGACATGGCCAACGTGTGGAGCAGCCTAACAATCTCATGGAGTGTTTCAACTTTCGATCATGTTTGAGGCGGGTCTGATGATGATGGGCCTTTGAAGTCTGGACCGAGTCACGTGCGGGCACTTCGGAAAGATCTGTGGAGGCTGTGCTAGCGGGTCGGGAGTGGTGCGAGTTCGGAAGTCGAGGTCACATGACTTTGAAACGAACTGTGCGACTTGACGAAAGTTTGAAAAGTGAGGTGATATCCTCGCCCAGCTCAGAACCAGGTGTATCAGCGCTGTGAGGCAATTGTTTGCCAATTCTTGCACTTTCAACAAGTCAATATGTACATAATTTTGGAGTTTGGAGCATTACGCAGGTAAGCTCCGACCACCCAATAAGTCTTTCCAAATGCTCATAATATTGGAGCCAGAGTTCTGACCTTTGAAATCTCGCAGGATGTCTGCACGATCAAAATTGTACCTTGGGCACAACACTTGGACCATCAACCCAGTCGCACGCTGCACACGCAGTCATCCACTGACTACTTGCATATTGTTTCAATAGCCGCTATGTGTCCTTGAGCATATCTTCTCCCACAGCTGTCATAACTCAGCAGCATACCATTAGACATTTTGATCATTGAGATTCTCATGAGACCATATGTGCCACACCGCTCTGATGATTCTGCAATGTCCAAGTACCTCTGCAGTTGCGCTATTGTCCTGCTACCATTGTCCAACTCATTTGGAGCTCCCAACTCCGTCCCTATTGTATAGTTAGCTCGCGGCTAGCTTGGTCAACTTTGCATTTGTTGTCATCTCTTGCACTTAGCTTATCATTCTCCTTACTCTCATCTTGTTTCATCATTGTCCCATTAGCCGTTGCTCTCAAGCTTCATTGCTCCGACCATCTTGTGACCTTGGCAATCACAGTTCATCCCATGGCGATTGCACCTTTGATTGGATCGCTCACACTACTGGTCCCTGTCTTGCAACCATCGCCTCCACTCCTCCGAACAGTCACATATTCAAAATGATCCAGTGTTGCTGCCTGCACAAGTTGCCGTTGCTCCAACTGTCTTGCGACATGGGAGACTACATCTGAAAAAAATAACCTTGCTATATATGGCTATACTACCGTGATAGCCTATATAGGGCCATAGCAAGGTACAGGTCCTCATAGCTTATATAGGACCTTAGGCTTCCTATAGAGTAGCATAGCATTGCTATGGAGTGCTATAGAGTGCTATAGAGTGCTATGGATGTACATACCCTTGCTACAGATGCTATGGATGAACATACCTTTGCTACAGGTGCTATCTAACAGACCTGGTAACTATACACACTTGTGAAACTATAAGCTTGATATATCATATACATGCTCACTATTCTTTTCTAGCTATTCAGTAACCACCAAAGATGTTTGAAGTGACCCAACATTTGAACTTAAATGATATCAGCATTAACATTCAAAAGAGAGTTTATTGATTTATTGTCATAAGTACAACATCAATACATATGTTACATATATAAAAGCTACAAAGAGGGACTCTGAAAGAGACTCAGGGGTAAAAAGTTGAATAGGATAGAAAATATAATGCATAACTTACCAGCCAAGATAGTAGCAATTAATCCTAGAAGAGAAGACAGTGAATGACTAATAGATGTCTAAGTCAAAAGAAGGAAGATACTTACAGGCTCTTGAAGTTGTTGAATGCGACATCGAATTGTTGAAGTCGGGAGGAAGTTGAGATGAAGTCAAGGGGGAATGCAAAGTGCGCGTGAAGACGGCGCGAAAAGGCAGCTGCCTTTATAGGCAGCATGCGCGCACGGACCCTGTTGCGTCACATGACTGTTTCTTTAGTTTGGGTGACGGGTGTCGGAATCAGACAGAATGCAACACACTCCATACACGACTCCAATACTCTCGGGATATTCTCCGACGGTGCGCAGAACACCCCTGTAATATTACCATGTATTACAGAAATTTAAAATATGATCGATCAGACAGATCTTGACTTTTGAGCATCTTTTGGCAGAGTGTGCACATTGTTTGCGCAATTTCAGATGGTATAGGCCACACAAAATTATGGACATCTGTAATCGTGTATATAACCACTGTATGTATATCACTCTAAATTTATACAGCATAAATCAAGGTATGTGGACCACGATTTGCAAGATACATCCTCGTCAACGCATCTCGGGCAGCTCGGGCGCGCGTTTGGAGCGGACTCGCGGCAAGTGCAGTTGAGTGACTGCCTCCACCCTCGACCACCGCTACATCTCCTACACACCGACAGAATCTTCCTCACACACTTTTCACCTCTATCGCCACCTCCGCTTGAAGACCAAGGAGATAAACACGAAAGGATGAGAGGACGAGAGGTTGAGAGGGCGAGCAAACGACTTGACATAGGTAAGTGAATTGCTCATTCATTCCACCCACCCTTGTCCACCCCGACGCTCCCCCGATCCCGCCTGGTCGCGCCGTGCACCGTTTTCCTGTGTCGCTGCAATCGCGCGCACACCTGGCCACGTCATGCACAACTTGCTGCGCGCCTTCTACCACGCCCGCACGACGATTGCACACCGCCACTGTGCACGCAAGATACCCACCACTTCCGCATGCCGCCCACCTGCGCGCACATCACAACTTGGGGTCAATGGGCCAATGCACGCATGGCAGCACGATTACTCTTAATCGTTTAGGGGGGGAGGGGGGAGGGGCTTGGCTATTCAATATACAACTGACTGCCTGGTGTAGTTACATATGTACTTCAAGTATGATATAATAAGATATCAAGGATCCTCTTATGAGGCTAAAGCAGGGACAGTTGTATTTTTGTATACTGTACTATAGATTAAAACAGATGCCTTATATCCTCTAGTTTGATATATATCAGATATACTATTCAATTTCTCCTCAGATATACATACTCTGCCTGTAGTTATTCCATCATGAAACCATGTTTCAGCTGAGTCTCCTATTATGCGTGCAGTAAAATGAGCATGCCCAAAATAAATAATACCTTTCAGCTTGTACATGACCTTGTTATTGCTGCAGCCAACATGCATAGTCTGTTTTATTTTCAACTTTGTTGTACCCGCATAAGGCAAAGCAATGCCGATTAGAGGAGGAGGATGGGCACTCAAGTCTGTTATCTTTACCAAAGGTCTTTGGCATGATTGACAGAGACGGGTAGTCTTTAATTCTAATAGCTTGTTTAATTCTGATGACACAGGCTGACTGACATCCTTCTCCAAGGTCCAGAAGGGGGTGTTGTATTGTCTATCAGATGCGATAGTATTGCAAGATGTACATTTGTGTCTAATATGAAAAAGGTATTTGTCACTTGACAGCATTAAACGGCAGAGACTATAAATATCAGTACCATTGGCATTATCCATTGGATATCCATTGGGATCCATTTGGTGAAGTTGAGCCTGGAGAGAATTACGAGACTGTTCAAGAGTAGTGAGGGGCTGTCCAGTCATGATCTGATTCCATCCCTCAGATATCAAAGTGATATAAGGATTTATTGAAGCAACATCTCTAGTCCATATTTGATTGTGGCTTATGAAAACTTGAAAGAGGATTGTGAGCAGACTGTCATAAGCACAACTCCAGGTATCTGCATTCCAGATATAGCCCTTGCGTTCTCTACCTGAGATGGCAATTGAACTTACATTGGCTACAACCTTTCTTCTTTTTACAATGCGAGCAGGCCCATTATCAGTATTAAGTTGGGCTACTGGCTGAGTCCCTATTGCAGGGACAAAACTATTTCCAAGGTCAGTGTCATCATATTTTCGCTTTGTCCCCTGTCCGGCTGGTTTTGGGTTCGTTGACCTTTTATTTCCCTTGGATGTGACTCGCTGCCATGGGGCATCTTCACCCACTTCTGGTATTACCAGTGGGTTGTACTTGGACCACTTGATAGAAGAATGCACATTGTCAGGCACATGGTCAGCTCCAACCCAGGCTCTATACTGCTTGATCAATGTGCTACGTGTGGAGGCATTGATATCACTGGGAAGTTCACCTATATAGCGCAACCGAGTAATTTCATCTAACAGTTCTAACTCTCTGAACTCCTGGCGCACATGGCCAGGGAGACCCCCTGTTATAATTGCTGCAGAAAAGTCACGCATTAAAATAGTGCCATCCAAGCTTGCACTTCTTGATAGACATGTATACATGGAGTAGTGGGTACGACACCTGAATGGGTCAACAACATTAAAGGGACGAGTTCTTCCCTGTGACGCATAGTCTGTCATTGCAAAATTGGGCACAATAGGAACCTGGTCTCGAGAGATGAAGATGTTGCCATCATTGGGAGTATTGCATTTAATAGGTATAGATTGTTTGGATAGTGGCACAACATTCTCTGGCAGACCCTCAAGCTGAACATTGGTTGGCGGCTTTGTCAACTTTACAAATACAACATCCAGAGTTTCTCTGTCATTATCTAGTGCATGTGATTGCCAACCTACAACAGTTCCTTCTGCACCATTGGTAACACACACTTCAGTTGCTTCATTGCGTTTTATCATAACAGGTAATCCATGACAAAGCTTGAGAACACCCGGAATGTTCATTGTAACACCATGAGGTAGACTGTGAAGCTTTCCTTGCATGTCAGGAGGTACAATATTTGACTTTCGCTTTGGATCAAATTGCCTGCCTTGAGATTTGACAGTGGTAGGCTCTCTAGACTTCCATTTATCGACACTATAAAAAGGCTTCAAAACTTGATCTGTTTCCTGAGCAAAGCGATCTGACATTGTCGTATTAATTTGATCACGCTGAGAGTTGAATGCTGTAATTACAGATACAAAGCGAAAGTTTGGATGATTTGGATCAACATCTGGATTTTGAGGCCCTTTAATTCTAGAGCGCAGAAGAGCAATGTCTTGTGGAGTACATGATTTGTAACGCATATTTTCCAATGCTATGCGAAACTGTGCATCTCTCTCTGTCTGTGAGCGTTGTCGCATATTCTGTCTCAAGAGGACAACTACTGTTGTTTGATGCCATAAAGCCTTTCCAATTGTCCTTTGTTGCTCCCTAAAGCCATTAGTGGTTCCTAGAACAGTGGAGACATTGTGGCTATATAGTGCAGGCCCTTTCGTCTGGATAGGGGGCAATTGTGCAAAGTCACCGGCAAAAATCATATTCTTGCCACCAAATGCTTGATCATCACTTTGTAGCGCGAGACTCATTTGTGCGCTAATATGATAGAAGTCACCACAGTCAATCATTGAGACCTCATCTAAGAATACATATTTGACACTTTTCAACCGCTCACGGATGTTCGCCAAGGTGGTTGCTGCTTCACTTACACCAGATCCAGATCCTTCTCCTCCTCCTCGGAAGCCAAGAATTGAATGATAAGTTGACCCTGACACCAAGGCAGCTGCTGTACCAGTAGGAGCCATTATCAAAAATACAAAACTACGTTTTTGTCTGTCAAAGAGCGCCATGAGAGCCTTTATAACCTGGGATTTACCTGTACCTGCCATACCTCCAATATGCATTTTGAGTTGTTCAGCAAATATGTCAACAGAGTGGTTTGCTATGATCCGATAAGCTCGTTCTTGTTCTTCATTGAGTGTATATTCTTGGGCCACCTCGTCAATGAGCTGTGCATCTTCTTCACTGACAGCTTTAAAGGTCTTGTACAAGAACTCGCGATCTACAATTTTGACTTCGTTTACATTATATGGCTTTGGTATGCCATTAGCAGATGGTTCATTTTCCTTTCCTACTTGGTGGTACTGTGCCTGCTTCTTGTCTAGGATTTCTTTTTTCTTATCTGCTAGTACATCCTTCCATTGCTTTCCTGTCATAATATCTCCATTTGTGATATCAGTTTCAATACTCCATCCATTTTTCTTGTCAGCTACAGCCCATCCTCCGTTCTGCAGAACTTGCTCAATTTCAGCCATCTGGATTACTTTATTCGCAGTTTTTCCACTTATCTCATCAAATTGAGCACTCAGCCATTCAAGCTCATTATCATTGAGGGCACCCTTGCTGTTGCGATCCTCACTATACTGTGCATCTAAATCATCTTGAAACTGACCAAAGATAGGATTTAGACTCATTTTTCTATTCTCCTTCTCTGCTGCCTTACGTTGAGCATGAAAGTCATCTCGTGCATCATTGCATTCATACCGTATGTGGAAAAATTTCATCAACTCAAGCTGCCGTGGTGTAAAGGTGTATGTATCAAATGCGTCTTGCCATGTTTGATTATCAAGTTTTAAGTCAGAGCCTGTACGCCAAGGCTTGAATAAGGTAAGCATAGTCAAACAATAGTCTTCATAATTTCCTTTGTCCTTTCTAGGTAGAGTTCCTCCAACAAAGTTGGGGACAATGGGCTCATCCTCAGATGCCAGTCGAATGCTATGTGTTTCACATTGTGGATGTCCCTCTAAAAATTGAGGATACTGTTTTGGCTTCTTTTCTTTTGGGGCCTTGTTTTTCTTCCCTTGCTTGTGCCTGCCCTGCACATAGTCAGATGAACTGTCATCAACTTCTGTATTATCAGTGCGCATTTCATAGTCTTCATCATCTGAGTCATTTACCACTGTGCTTATATCATCTTGATCCATGTCCATGTCATCATCACTATCAACAATGGTCTTTTCTGTATCACTTTCAATATCAATAACCATGTGGTCATTGTCACCGCCACCAAGCTGTACTTTGTGGTCTCGGTCTTGATTTGCATCTATCATATAATTGTTAAGGTCATCATTCTGTACTACTTCTCCATCTCCCTTCTTCCCTTGGGGAATCTTGAACTTGGTAGCAAAGCGACACCAGTCATAGAGGGTCATATATTCATAATCTACAGGGCGCTTTGTAAAGTCATCTACAGTAGTCAACGCAACAATTTTACCCTTTACTTTGTTTATTACAACTCGATCGCCATTCTCTTCTTCAGGCTCTAGAGAATTCCAATATCTTTTAACTTCATTGATAAATGGTCGCCAGTAAAATGTCTTGAATTTATGACTGGTGTAGTGGTCAGGATGACCTAACACATAAAGAGATGCCATTGGGCCACCTATTTCCATCTTGGTAGTCATAGAGTTTACTACCTGAACCATAATCTTGCGAGCCTTTTCCATTTGACTTGCAGTTCCACTGAGAAACTCAGAGTTGCGATTGAAGACTGACTTGATAGCCTCTAACATGACATGAGTCTTTAAAGGTGTCTTGGTTATGTAGTCCGTGACATATGCTATGATTGATTTGATAGCAGTTCCAGACAGAAGACTGGCAACATCAGAGTTGCATCGAATCAGATATGTTAGCGTAGGATTGAATGTGTTCAGCCAGGCCTCTCCATGTTTCAACTCAACTGCACCTGTACTCATGTCTACCGACGTCTCAGCATGTACATCGCGAGGGAAACGTGATTTACATGATGAATATTTTTTGCTTGTGCAACCTGCATGGCATTTATGACGGTTGGAGCGAAAGATCAGTTCATCGGCAGTCTCCCACATGCGCATCCACCATGATTTATTTGTAGAGCAAACTTCACATTTGTCACCTTCAGATACTGTATGGTTAGAGCATATCTTGGGTGGATGCTCTGGCAGAGTACAAGTGGGATCCAAGCCGCTATCACCTCTTTCCAGGTTGTCTTGAATTTGACTATGGACATCATTAAGAGTTCCATTGATGAACTCACCCTGATGTGAGCCTTCTAAATACTCTACCAACTGTCTTTGAAATTCAGAATCACCAGCTACAATCCGATCCCTTACCTCCTGTGGGGTCATTGCATTTTGAATCCATAAAAGCATGTGCAGATGCAAAGTGAGTCTTCCCTGCTGCTCCACGGTACCATAGTAGGCAGCTGTTTTACCAAACAAGCCATCATGGTCTGCACCTACACCTAGTACAACCTTGATAAATGTCTCTACCATAAATTTGAAAAAGCGTGCACCAGAAACAGGATTGTTCGCAATCAAGCGATATCGTTCACTTGCAGTATATACCTTGGGATAAATATGTACATCTTGATCAGCAAAATATAGTGCAATAGGATGTTTAGAATCTGTAGGTGCAAATGTGATGAACCATGTTGGAGCCCCAATATAGCTCATAAGAGCCCAAAGTTCATTGCGCTTGTACTTATTATTTGTTCGTGAGCCTTGGACATGCTGAGCTACATGGTCCAAATCATTGATAATTGCAAAGCATTCTTTCTCTGCCTCTCCATTAGCGGTTTCAAATTCACCATCTACCATTCGCTGAATCATATCATTCAGCACAGCTTCATTTACACCAAGTAGTCGCCTAGCAATATCTGGAAAGGTTGCTTTTTGAGTCAGCAAATACCCCCCAGTATTGCTTCTTTTGATTTGTTCGTGATTAAATGCGATCAGTGGAAACAAAGGCTCTAATTGAAAGCGTTTGTCATGATACATCAACAGTGCACGTTTTCGTACGCTATCACTGATTTTTGAGTACCCATTCTCATTTCCAATGCCGCCGAGACCATAAGGGAAGAGCCAGGGAAAGGCTTGTGGATACAGCTGAGGATTGTCATATGTGCTCTCCGGTGTATCATTATGCCCTAGGCCAAGTGTATATCCATTTTTTGACTTTATATACTGAAGTGCAAGGGCTTTTAACTGTGTGCCAGATTTTTTCTCCAGCTCGGCACCTGTCAGTGTATGCAGAATGAATGGACATTCTCCTTCTGCTGTACCTTCTTCATCCTCCGCAGACTTGTTTACTGCCTTGTCTTCAGAGTCTTTCTGTGATGGAGGGATTCGGTAATCAATAACAACTGGAGGCTCATCTTCAGAGTAGGTTGCAAGATTGTCATAGGAGATATTAAGGTCTGCATAGTCTGTATGGTTGACTTTGAGCCATTCCAGAGCAATAGCCACTTTGTTTCTGCGAACAAGAAATGGAGTTCTCCTATGCTCTCGAGTTGTAGGACGAGTAGGACCAATATATACAAACGCCATTACATCATCTAATTCATCTGCTCGAGGGGGCAAGACACTGTATATCCGTGGCATAGGCATTCCATACATTACTGCATTTGCAACCATTTTGTATTGACCAGAGGCTTGCACTTTGATGACACATCCATTTCGACACACTCGTGCAATGAGCATCTTTTCTGTAAAGGACAAACCCTGCAACTGTGGGGGCACCTCCCCTATCCAATTGCCATTAGCCAAAGCTTGTGAGGGAATCTTTCCTTTCTCCAATACACTCAAGCATGGTTTGCATATCTTTGAACATGACTTGTCAAGAATTGGACCTTCTTCCACTAGAATAGGGTCATTAACAGACTTGCGTTCCACCCGAGTAACGGGATAAATGCTATTTGTATTCACAAGCAGATTATGCTCAAAATCTGCTCCTTCTAAAGGAGTCATGGATTTGAATAGGGTTAGTGTTCCACACACTGCACATCCTTCTTCTAGCAAGTTTTTCTTGTCAATTGCATCACAGTAATTAGTTATAATCTTGTGCTGCAAAGCTTTGGAGGGGGGCTTTGGTGGAAAGACTGCTGTAAGAGCTGGCTGGACTTGCAATTGCTTGGATTTCTGTATTCTTTTGATCTTAGGTTTATCAATTCCATTGAATTTGAAAAGTGTATGTGCATGCAAGCAAGCATCACACATATCAGAATGCAACATATGACTCTCCATTATATCATAGATTTTCATTGTATTGTAACGCCATTGAATAGTTATATTATGTAAAGCACATATTTCAATCAATTCTGCCTTGCACAAACGGGTCAACTCAGCTAAAGGCATTTTGCAAATTATCCACTGTGAGTCATCATCACGATCCATAGGCAATACAGATGTGATATTTACACCATGACTACAAAATTCAAATTGCGATAACTGATGAAACGGCGTTGTGGATGCATCGACACGATATCCCTGAAGCTCAGTCAACATCCACAGTGGCTTTTTCTTTCCACCCCCAATCAAGTTCTGTCTTTGCTTCTCCAGAATTTCAACTCTGTGATAGAACAAATCTATATATTTCCATAGATAGACTAGGAATACACTCATAATTGTGCAACATAGCACTTTGTCTATTGGCCTTTGCCACATGAGTCCTTTGACTGCAATATGCTCTTTAGCTAGTGTTCTTTGATATAAGCACAGTGTAATAGATATGTATGCATCGCGCAATAGTTGCAGAGGATGTCCCATGGTGATGGTTCAGTTCAAAGTGACACCACTGGAAATTTCCATATTAATAAGCCACGGTGATTGCCGGTGATTGTCGGTGATTGCCGGACCCCCTCCCTATTCCCGTCAGGTCACCTTGCAGTCTTCGCACTCTTCCCTTCTGTTTGCGTTGCAGACATGGAGGAACTTGGTGCTCTTCGATGCATCTACTCTAGTGTGACAGCATGTCCCGTGGAGGATGCCCATATGTTTCAGTTGCCAGGCGGCCATATTGCAGTGATCGATAATAGGTGCGAGGAAGTTTTTGTATGGTATGCAATACATCTGACTGCAGTCACAGAGAACTATGGAGATGGGCGGGAGAGGATTTCATCCCACTGCAGGGGCAGACCCAGGAGATATCCTTTGATATGTATGATGCCCTATATTTAAGAGGGAGATACATATGCTGACACGCTTACAGGGTTAGTCAGAATGTGCTCCTCACGAATAGGCCTCTAACCCTGTTACAGTACCGAGAACTTGCAGCTATTATCTACGTTGCACAGGACCAGAATGTGGACATTCCGAATGCAGCGGATCGACGGGTGTGCATGCGAGAGCATGACAAGATCGTATACGTGGCGCCGCCACCTTCCTATTTGCACCTCCGCCCTGGCCTGCTTTATCGCACTTATCCATCTACCAATTCTAGCATGGATTTAGCTTCGCCGCAACGGTACCCGTTCCTCATTCGCCTTGATGAGATCGGCATTGATTATATTATATTCACTTATCTGTCTGAGGAGGGAATTCCACAGAGCGACGAGTTAGTCATGGATCCACAGCTCGTTACCTTCTGGTGCCCCTTTACAAATTCTTGCATTCGTAGGCTTCAGTTCCCCCTTCTACCATTAGATATAAGTCCTACAGCACATCCTATAACAGGGGACTCTGTCATAATCCTATCGTAAACATTGTATGTTCCACAAATGCCTTGTCTCTATCTATATTGCGATTGTTATCTGGCATTGCATAGCCAATGGGTGACTTCCCGCAGGCATCTACGGACTTTGCAGTCAATAAATTATAAACGATGACATGGCGTCCAGAGCATCAGAACGCCTGCCGTTGACTTGGGTCGGAATATGTGCTTTCTAAATGTGAAGATCTGGAAGGGGGTGAGACCCCCTCTACAGACATTTGATACAGTTGTAGACGTGTTCTCGCGGGCTCAATCGAAAAATATCAACAAAACTGAGATATAGCTGGCTGTTTCCTATCCTCCCTGCGGTTTAGCAAACATCGTGATGCCTCCGACTTTCGCTCTCTGCATTGCAATCTACAGCGCATACAAATCCTGCGGGAAGTCACCCAACAACCATATACTTCTTATTGCACCATTCTCTTTTGAGCCTTCTTCAATAGAATATTCAATAGAACATTGCCCTCAAACGTGAAATACGACAAAGAACAAGGCAAACCACAATGTATAGTATGCATTTTGGAACAAATATCACCTGCAGTCTACACATAGCCCCCGACTGTGGCCATGACGTTGGCACCCACAATGCTAAAGCCCAAGCCCCACTGTCCATCGCTCCGCTTGAATTTGTTAGCTGTGAAGAGGATACTAACGAGTGCCTCCCTGGGAACTTCACCCTGCCAGAGCGGACAAGGCATCTCTGGGCCTTTCTGCCGCGCAATGGACTGAGGCCACACATTCGGACGCGAGGTACCATCGGTAGGGTTGTAAAAGTGCCGGCGAGCATCAAATACAGGTACTATATATAGGTGTCAGATGTATCCAAAAGCCCTCAGCAGGAGACACTCACTATCGTCAGTAGCCTTGAGTGCAGTGCGGGAGATGCGAGAGTCCATCAGATTATTGGTGCTGCTCCCAACAGCCTTTTTCGTGACCGTGCGATTAGTAGTCACTATTGAATGAAAAAGAGTATATCAGTAAGACAGCGAAGTGTCAGATTTTGAAATATTCACCAATGCGCTGGGACTGGGATGGACGATCAACGCTGCCCATCGCAGTGGTGAACTTGATAGCACCAGTGGGAGTGCTCCAATAGACCATGTTGCGACACCCCAGGAGAAGCCCAAGCATAGCGAAGATGCGCTCTGCCTCCCCACCAATGGGAAAGCCTTCGATGCCTCGCTGGGACTTGGCTGCAGCCGCAAAGCCAACAATCTGCCCATCCCCGCACAAATAAGACCCGTCAACGAAGATTTGCATCTCGAAGATAATGGTCTGCCTCGTCTCTGAATTGATCAATCCAAAAGACTCTTGGCCTGCTCGATGATTTATAGGCACCATCGCGATTTGTGACGTGTCCAAGATTCGAACTGGGCGATGGATATTGGCAGCATCATCGGAACCCAGACCAATGTAGTCACAAATTGAACTGTGAAATCTGTAAGCGGAGAAATCAATGAAGTAGGCTTTGCACATACCTGTAACTGAGGTTCTGCCCATACTCATCGTCCCGCTTGAAAACAATGAGAGAGGCTGTCGCAATATTGCCAGTCTGATTCATTGCCACATTACTAAAGAGATGCATTAGTTCTAGTAGTCACAATAGTAGAAGATGAAGGACGTACAGAAGTGGGAGCAGGTGTTTGTAGCTCAGATCGGACTCAAGGTCTTCTCTCCGCGAGACTTCATCGTCTTTCATCCAACCCATTCTAAATAAGATGTTAGATCAAGTTAACATTAGCGAAGGTGACACTTACCCATCATCTTGATCCTCAGCAGCACCAGAAGATATGCCAGCGGTTGTCGTAGGCTGCAGAGGCGCAACAGTAGACTGCTGAGGTGCGATTGTGACCAACATGTCAGGCGGATTGTCGATGCTCAAGGATAGCGCAGTCGACGAAGATGAGGTACTGTTCGGCTTGAAGACATCTGAGGTTGGGGAGAGGAATGGGGCCTGAGCCGGGTCGAAAGGACTAGAGGACCAAGCAGTATAAGGTGAGATGGGTGATAGAGGGTTAGCAGGAGGTCCAGCAGGCGTAAGCGATGAATGCATGCTGGAGTTTCCATGGTGTCAGCATCAATTGTATGCCAGAGGGACAGAACGCACGTTGGGACAACCGCCTTCTTCTTTCCGTTGACTTTGGCCTTGCGCACCTGCTCCAGGACAAACTTCTTGTGAGTTGCTTCATCCTCACCCTCAGTGTCTGGGATAGCTTCTGGCGCCAGCTTGGAAGCACTGGAAGACCCCACTTGACTACGCGAGGTTGTCTTGGGATAGCGCTTTTTACTGGAAGACAATATTAGTCAGGTATGCATGTAGAGGTTTGCACAACGTACACCGGTGACAAGTCCCTATCTTCCTTATTCTTGAAATGGACCTGGGGCCCAAAGCTGAGAACATAAAGAGTTAGTCATATAGATAATGTAATGATGCGGGCAACGTACACGTCGTCACTCGAAGCTATGAAGTCAAAGCCTTCAAAGTCGGACCCATCGAACTCGAAGTCAGAAAACTCAATGTCAGTCAGACCATCTTTGACGTCGTCAGACTCTTCCGCCATGTTGTCGATAAACAGGCTGCTCTGTTTTTTGCCCTTTGGTTGTCCTCCCGTACTGCATGGAATGTGAATCTATGTTGTCGTCAATTGATACATCAAAGACAACCCACCGAACGCCCATGCGATCCTTCAGAGTCTCCTTGGACTGAAGAGACCTTGGCGCCAGCAAAAATGGGCTCCTACAATATGTGTATCAGTTGCTGGCACTGCATATGCGCAATGAAGAGGACATACAGAAGCTTGGCAGGCTCTGCAACCTTAGTCTTGGCCTTGCGCGGCGCTCCTGGAACAGCAGAGTTCCCCTCCAGGGCCCTAATCCCAGATCAGTTGCGAGGCATATGTGAAATAGAAAATAGACGCACTGGGGAGTCAACTTCTGCAAAGCAGCGTTGTCTGCATCTATGAGAGCATCGTCCTGTGCAGGTGTTACTGTGGGCTTCTTGATGCGCCTATACAAGTATATCAGCATATCAAACATATATATACTTATGAAAACAGACCTTGCAGGCACGATGGACTGCTTTTTGACACCGCGCTTGACAGTTGGAGTGGATAGCAGAACAAAGCCCTCATCGTCGGATGAGGAGCTAGGGGCACATCAGATAATGAGAGTTGCAGAGTATCGATTAGCACACCTTTGCACCATATAATCCGGCTTCTCGTCATCCGAGAGCTCGATAACGGAAGGCGTAGCCGCGGTGGCACTTTGAGCCTTAGACTTAGCCAGCTTCGAAACCATGACAGACAGCTTGGGTGGTGCAGGCGCCCCTGACGCTGCAGAGGCAGCAAGCATTGCACTATGTTAGAAGAGATGATTAGTCAAGGCAGAAAGCAATATACAACTCTAGCAATACTTGCCGTGTGGTGCGTCCAAGGAAGGGCTGCGCTGCCATGCGACCAGTGACTTTGGAGATTTTAGCGGATTTAACGGGGGCCATGGTATATGAGCGATGAGGTGCTGAAGGGGAAAGAGCAGGAGTAGGCGAGTGAGTAGGAAAGTAGGTAGTCTGCGTGTGGGGGGCAAACTGGCTCTCTACGCATGCCAATGCTCCCTTTTATGCTGGAAAGGCAGACGCGCAGTATTGTCTGTGAGAACCTCGACTTGGAGAAAAATTGAGCTGGCTTTGTGACCAGGAAGCTTACTACGCAAATATTACGCAGGCAAGGGCTGTCGGTATCTGTAAAAGAGATGTGAATCTGTTGGGGGAGGCCCCCGGGTGCACACTGCTAGTGCAATTAGTACGGCAGAGAGTATCCCTGAGTGTTGCCAACCGGAGAGTTCTTCAGCCGAGTCTAGTGTATCTGCGATTTGGGGTGGACGGCGAAGTAATACTGCAGAGAAACGCAATGCAATGGGATGTAGTAAGCGCCTTACCTACGCGGTCAGAAGACTGACACGTCCTAGAGCCACCAACGTGTAGGCGCTGTCCCAATTTCGGTCAGGGAACCGACGGCCGATAACATGGACAGGAGTTAAGCGCTGTCAACGCGGTCAGGAGACCGACGCGTTACAGGGAGACAAACACGTACGCGCTGTCTCAGAGATACGATGGCCGATATGACCGGATCGGCAGCATTGACGAAGGTTCTACGGATGTGGGCACATACGCGTCACTTTAACCCTGTCCAGGTACCAAGACAGTGCTTCGCAGGCCGGGCGTGCATCAGTAGAAGCATCATAAAGCTAAAAGCCTCTTTGTATACCATATCGCCATCGCAGCCTCCCAAATCAAGCAATTATTAGTGACAAGTAAGAAGTTCAGATAGCAGGAAATACAAAGGGCAGAATGCAAGCCAAGCTAGTAGTACCAGCAAGCGAGCAGCATTTGTCACGCGAGATTGCATACCGGTGACTTGGAAGGAACCACACCCTCAGATCTTGTCGGTTATGGATGTGGGGTACAAACCATGGACCGGAGTATTCATATAGTCGGTGCTTAGAAGCAGGACCAGGCAAGATACCGGCATATGTCTATGCCTGCAGAGACAAAGCGGGATGTGTCCGACACGGAGAAGGCAACAGATGAGATCTCAGCTGGTTTGAATCGAACTGCTCGTCGTGAGATGGGATGGCAGTTCAAGCATTGGCAAACTGAAACACAGTTGTCAGGTACCCAAAGAAAAGTGAATACCTGCACACGCAATGCGCGTAACAATATATCCGTAAACCGGCCGCCGATGCCTGGAACGTCCGAAATGCACGGTGTAGCCCTGTCTTTGAATTGTCAGTGTGGAGCACATCTTCGGAAAGGACTTAACGTCCACCGCATCCATCTTTCCCCCCTCGACTCCTTTCGCTCATACTAGATTGCACACGTTGATCACCATGTCCTCCAATAACTTGACTGCGTTCCTATCTGATCCCGACTGTTGTGCGTCATGTCTCTTTCATCACATCTACTTCCTAACACGTCAGTACAGCGAAACATGTCCATGCTATGCTGGCAGACTTCCATGCTCACCGCAACCCTGCAGAGCAACTTACAGCTGTGCGTATTATGACCGGATTCCCTATGTTCTTTGTTATTGACGTACCATAGGGGAGTGAAGTACCTGGACTTATCTATACCAGGAACGGCACCGACATTGCCTACATCTTGCAGAAGGAAGCAACAGGAGAGACGTACGAGGCCGTCTTTGAAGTGCAGGGTGTCCTTATGGACTTTGACTTGCCGCCGGTCACTGAGAAAAATCAGTACGTGTGTCAACTACAATTGATTTCAGTAATGCTTACACCGTATGATCAGAGTCATGCCGAAGCCAGCCTGGGCCAAGCAGTCTGTCAAGATATGTGGTTTGGGCTCCCATGTCTTTGACTTGTCCATTCGTGGCATAAAGACTCTTGAGAGCAAGATTGCATCCCTTTACAAGGTTGGCGCTTTACAAGAGTGGTCTCCGTCAGCCATTGGAGAATGGCCGAGCCTTGACTTTGCGACTCGCTATGTGACACCTCATGCGTTCGCGAAAGGTCAACATGCTGTCCCATTCTCCAAAGACGTCGACCCTCAAGGGATCCTCTCAAAGATCACGTCATCGGTGGGCGTTCATCTTGAAGACAATCATGTGTTGTACTATGAGGCGCAACATACTGAGTAAGCTGTTGTCACCGTTTCTTTCCCCCCTGGTACTCACCTAAGCATACAGGAATAACAAAGCCGTCTATCACCTGATTGATCCAGCTGTTATCCGCATTGGGCAAATCGTACAGCTCCAGGTTGCTTTCACATCGGTGCCTCTGTGGGGCAAAAAGGGTCAGCATCAACTCGCCTGCAAACTGAGGTCAATCGTCATACTTGATCGTAATGTCCAGGAGGTATGTTGTCTTATCACTATTCGCTTCATCTTCCCTAATATATGTCTTCAGGCATTCCAGTCATCTATGCATGCTCATGTGCAACGTACGTTTATGGAGCACATCCCAGCAGTGCCGAAGCGAAGGATAGGCTATGCAGCTGTAACAGTCAAACGTGCAAAGACTGCTGGCTCTTTCACAGATGGTAGTTCCTCGATGGCGGTTGAGCAGGACATGGCAGGGTTATCACTGGCGCAGGACAAGGAGAATAGTCCTGTATTTGTGTAGCACGTCATGGGAAATCTATCGGAGTCTTATCAGCATAATTGGAGTCTTATCAGCATACAGATTTGTAGGGCATAAGTCCACTTACTGTAGACTTGGTATACTGAAAGATTGCTGCGCAGTGAGAATATATTCCAACTCATAGAGAACGCAACTAGCCCAAGTTGACGCACTGTCAGAAAGTTACACGTCCAATCGGATGGTAATAGCTGGAATCTCTTTGAATGACCTGTTGGCAAGAAGATTTAATTCAACCATAAATGCAAGCAGCAAGATATCTGTGATATGAAACATATGCATAGAGAGAATGTATAGCACAAATAACCTAGCTCAAGTCGAGTACGCGCCCATTGTGGAAACGAGAAATCTTGCACAGAAAGTGCTCAGCTACAATGACGTCCCATCCCATATGAGCCTGTTCTGCAGAAGTAAGAGCAGATGAAACAAAATTGAAGAAGGTACGGAACGCCTCTACAACCTCCATGACAGGTGGTTTGTTTCTTGCTGTGAACTTCTTGATGGTCGGGTGAACATAGACAAGGCCCATCTTTCGAAGGCCGATAAGGGCTCCCTTTCCAAGATCATAGATGAGTGCCCCCATCTCATCCACCGTAGGCATAATAACGACACCCGCATAGACATAGTCCGCCGTCACCAGGTAACTGGTCAGGTCCCCACACTGTGGGTACACACGCGTAGTCTCCATGCGTCTGACTTTATCGCGGAATGCTGAGAATGGAATGAGTGGAGCATTTGGACCAGTGGTGGTGAAGTTGAAAGGGATATCCTTCGCAGTAGCAGTCCAGAGCACAGAGACCGGCCGGACTTCACGATTGGTGGCGCCATAGATATTGTTATCAATGAAGTATTTCTTTTTGAGGGCCTCAGAGTCAAAGGGCATTGTTGCGTAGTCATTGACGAGCTTGGTATCATTCTGGAAGATGAAAGGATGGTCGAACATGTACTTGGCGCCATAAAGGATGGACCGGAACACCAGCGCACTGAAGAACCCCTCACGAGTCCGTACATGTGCAGGAGCGTATGGACCAACAATGGTCCTCGCACGCTTGACCGCAGGTGCCCTCTCGCGGAATGGAAGATACTTGTCCAAGTTTTCAGATGCAAATTCGAGGAGGCTGCGGTTGGCATTGGAAAGGTGATGTGGGATGGGGGCCTTCGCTTTGCCATATTCGGTTGGTGAATCGATAAGATACTCCATGATTCTGAGAACCGCAACTACCCGTAGAAGCACAGCCTGGGTATGAGCAGCAGGGGGAGGATGGGATGGCGGTGCTAATGTTGTTGGTACACCAGTGTCTGTGGATGGTGCTCGATCAGAGTGGTTGTCTGAATCCGCAGGTTCAGAGCTAGAACCGTCTGCGCCACTGTCATCTACTCGGGCCACATCCATCGCAACCGGTGATGTCTCTGCGTGGATATTGGAGGTTACTCCCACATGTAGAAGTGCCCGCTGATCTTGGGAGAGAGTCACAGGTGTACCAGATGAGACCGATCGTGTGACCGATGCTATGAGTTGGATAGTCTGTGCAACAGGAGAGCTGGATGTAATGATTGATTGGAGATCGAGCCCAGCAATGAAAGGCACAAGCGCGAGAGGTGTGAGCCACCTGGGAATATGGCGCACACGTAGAACTTTCCCAGCAAGGCAAGTGTAGAGGTCGAAAGCACTGTCTGTGTACAAAATGTCTAGGCCACCAAGCTGAGCCATGGCGGTCACGAGCCAGGCCTGCAGACGAGAAGCTTCGCCTGTTGGATATCCAAGCCAGTGAGCGAGGATGTCCACCATAACGTTAAAGACACGTCGTTGATGAATGAATGGGGTGCTGCTGAGTGGATCATTTTGGCTTGACGGTAGGGAGAGGCGGTACGGCTCGTTGGGGAAGGATTCGTGGTAATCGGAGGGAATGAGGATTGCAGGAGATCGCAACATAATGACCGTAGAGATCTTCTCTACTAACCGCGACATGCCGTCTTCTGGTACTGCACCAATGGCCTGTGTGTAGTTTAGGCACAGTGACTCGAGCCAAGTGTACAGGCTAGCGTGGTGCTCCATCTGTAGTGCCCTGATCTGCCGAATGTCAAGTTCTCGAGCGGATTGAAGGGTGGTCAGAGTTTTCCACCCTTGCCAAGCTCCGGTGATAGCTGCGAATATGTTGCTATCAGCCCAACGTGATGAGCTGATCTCATGTTGGGCTTGAATTAGTAGCTTGGCAGCCTGGTGAGCGGTGAATTGCGTGTTGTGTGCTTGCACAGCTTGTGAAGCTGATACAACAGCGGCAGCTTCATCAACAAGTGGCGTTGATGCGAACACGCTAAAGGCTGGGAATAATGCATTATTAGAATAATAATTACAATGATGTGGGTAACCATACCATCCGAGCGAACCGGCGTACGAGACAGCTCTAGTACTTCGTCATAGACGATGTTCAAGGGATTACCCCAAGGGTCCACAATAGCCTGCGCCTTCAATCTTATACTTGAAGTCCTTGGAACAGCTGATGTCGATAGTGACGAAGCAACTCCATGCAAGTGCTCTATAGAGTAACAAGAAGAGTCTGTGTATTGTCAATATAGAACAGAAATCAAGTGACATGGTAAGAACCTTCATCAGATGTATCTGGTTCCGAGTCATGGATCCGCCTTTGCTTACTGCGCCGCGAAGTGCCCACGTCCTGCTCATCATCCTCTTCCAATTCATCTTCCTCATCTTCATCATCCAAGATAACCCGATGTGTGCGTTTGCGAGTATGAGTGGTGTGTTTGGGTGAACCACCACCTACCATACGACGCCGCGGCCGTTTCGCGCCAACGTACTGGACTTTATGTTTCGTGGTGGACTTCCCCTTCGCCAAAACCTTTATCATGCTGGCGGTATCGTTGCGTCCAATGAGGCGGGGTGTAGGTATAGCTAAACATTTACTACTATAAGTGCCACAAACTTGCAAATGCAAATAAAATAACGCACCAGCTACGTGTCGTGCAGAACTAGTAGGAACCGGACCGTCGTCATCACTTGTTGTGCCAGTCGCTTCTGCTTCTGCTTCAGCATCAGCAGCCGGCACATCATCGTCATCAGGGTCTGTCCAAACAGTAAGTCTGAGTGCAATTATGAGGAGAAAACACATACGTCGGTTATAAGCATATGCCGGTGGTCGCCCACCATGTTTAGCTGATTCTGGAGGGAGTTCCGAGAAGATTTGGAGTTTCTTGAGATTGGAATTCTCCAAGTGGCAGTGGGGTATGAAATCACCACATTTTGCGTCGTGGGCCTTACATGCTGCGGCTGCATTGCGACGAGCAACTGCGCATGGATGTGTAGGATCTTGGAAGTTATGTCAGAAAGTAAGCAGACACATAGAGCATTGCAGACGCACTATTTAAGACCGGTGCCAATTTCCAGGGCTTAGCAGTGATGACAGTATCACCGGACTTCATAGTGATAGAGCTAAAGAAAATGTCGGGGTCGATGAAGGCGTCGAACGGCAGCTGGGCCAAGACAAAGACGAGCAAGAGATACATTGCCCGAGATACGAATTCCAGAAGTGACTCGTCCTTCATGATGATGTGTCCATCGGCCGCCCAAGTTGCATGGTTAGACCAACCTGAATGCTGGCGATCTTCCGGACTAAGCAGGGTTGAGATCGAAGAGCTATTAAATCAGATGGAACACGTACTTATTTTTCACCGCCATGTCAAGTGTCAACATGCCGTGATGCGCCTTCCCATCACCATCCTTGGCTTTGGAAGTATCTTTGTCCTTGCCTTTAGAAGCATCCATCGATCGCAGAGTGGCGAGAGCAGTGATGCCGTGGTTGTTCTGGATGACACTAGGGGGATAGCAGACCGTAACACAACGGTAAGCCCAGGGGACGACGTCTTGACCTTCAGGGGCACATGGCTGCGTCCCACCATGCCAACGCAAGCCACTGAAGTACATGACCTGTGTCTCCTCAAGCTTGGCGTAAACACCAAACTCGACGAGATGGAACAATCCTTGGTCATAGTCGTCTGGCATGTCAGGCGACGAGACCATGCCCGTGGGGGCACCGGCAGCGTCAAATTGGTCCTTGTGCCGATAACCAAAGGTAAGTAGGTCCGATATTTTGATACCGGCTTTGATAGTTGTAAGTCAACATCCCAAAAGACGCAATAGAAATACTGACCTGCTTCTTTTGTTGTTGCAGCTGCTACGTTCCACTGGCCGTTTCCAAAGTGTTTATTTGACTCCACACCAAGAGCAGGGGCATTTACAAGCTCCGCTTGGAGCTCCATAATATCTTGTTGATCTTTGGGGAGGAGGATGTAGCCTGCACTGGCAATGGCCATAGCCGTCTGAATATGACAGCATTAGTATCATATAATTACAGAAACATATTGGGCATGTACCTCATGAATCTCTTTGGACATCTTAAGACCCTTGGTCATGCCAAGCTCAGGCGACCACTTGTTACCCCTAGAAGGTGCAACAAGCTGCGTCTGTCGCTCATAGCCCAAGCTCAAGGTGTACGCCCGTGCTCCTCCCACAGAATTCTGATTTCCGGAGCGCTCAAAAGCAGTCCCACCTGTCATCTTGCCGGTTGTAGCATCCTTCGCAGCTCGAGACAAGGTACGCAGCTCCCGAGGACCCAGTGCCTTCATCTTTGCACTGTGATAGTTATCAACCAACTTGCCACCACCTGGGAGGCTGCGCAAGAGCTGTCTTTGAAAGGGTCATTGATCTGGAAGTCAATTGATGAAAGCACAACATACTCTTTCGCTAGTAGCACCTGAATGAGATCGTCACATCCGCATGCACACCCTTCCAGTGATCGAGCAAATAGTGCATCTCCGGACTCCAATATCTGCAGGCCTGCAAACCAGCAAGATAGTGGGGACAGTGATCAGAGGAGATCACAGGAGATCATTGCATACAACGCACCAACACAGCCCTCAAAGTTCTTATCATCCTCCACATACTCTTCAAAGAACGCAGCCTTTTTCAACATAGCTTCTCTAGCATTGTCTTGCACACAGATGAACGTCCGTCCAATGCGAACACCCAGAGCAATCAGGTCAGGATCATGACGCAAGGGATGATTCTGCACTTCATACAGAGGAGGCAGGCCAGGATTGCGTCCAGAGAAAGTGACTTGTTTCATGGGCAAGGCATGGTGCTGAGGCTTCAAAGGAGCAGAACCAGGGGGAGTAGAAGCACTGGTACCAGTGTCCATGATGGTGGTGACAAGAGGAGAGCGTTGGTGTCCAGGATGCTATCTGATCTCAAGTCGCATTTCCTATTTCAGGCTGCTGAGTCATCCATATGGCTTCAAAAATTATACATATTCATAATCAGATGTATGGTACACAGACTGACTATAGCTATAATGAAAATGTGGAGGGCTGTGCGTGAAGTGAAGGCAGCGCACACAATGCGGCTGGCCTGTGTGTGTTGGGGATGGTGCACGTGCTGTGCAAAGCCCAGTGGGGCTTGAACAGCAGAGTGGGCGGTGTGGACAGCGCGCGGGCGACATGGAGAGCAAGTGGGCAGCGTGGAGGGCAACTGGGCGGCGTGGTGGGCGAGTCGGGGGCGTCGTAGGCGAGTCGGGGGCGTCGTGGGCGAGTCAGCGGCGTCGTCGGCGAGCAGGCGGCGTAGTGGGCGAGCAGGCGGCGTCGTGGGCGAGCAGGCGGCGTGGTGGGCAAGTGGGCGGCGTCGTCGGCGAGTCGGCAGCGTCGTCGGCGAGCAGGCGGCGTAGTGGGCGAGCAGGCGGCGTCGTGGGCGAGCAGGCGGCGTGGTGGGCAAGTGGGCGGCGTCGTCGGCGAGTCGGCAGCGTCGTCGGCGAGCAGGCGGCGTCGTGGGCGAGCAGGCTGCGTCGTGGGAGAGCAGGCGGCGTGGTGGGCGAGAGGGCGGCGTCGTGGGCGAGCAGGCGGCGTAGCGGGCGAGTCGGCGGCGTCGTCGGCGAGCAGGCGGCGTGGTGGGCGAGAGGGCGGCGTCGTCGGCGAGTGGGCGGCGTGGTGGGCAAGTGGGCGGCGTCGTCAGCGAGTCGGCAGCGTCGTCGGCGAGCAGGCGGCGTGGTGGGCGAGAGGGCGGCGTCGTGGGCGAGCAGGCGGCGTCGTGGGCGTGCAGGCGGCGTGGTGGGCAAGTGGGCGGCGTCGTCAGCGAGTCGGCAGCGTCGTCGACGAGCAGGCGGCGTCGTGGGCGAGCAGGGGGCGTCGTGGGCGAGCAGGCGGCGTCGTGGGCGAGTGGGCGGCGTCGTGGGCGAGTCGGCGGCGTCGTGGGCGAGTCGGCGGCGTCGTCGGCGAGCAGGCGGCGTCGTGGGCGAGCAGGCGGCGTCGTGGGCGAGCAGGCGGCGTCGTGGGCGTGCAGGCGGCGTGGTGGGCAAGTGGGCGGCGTCGTCAGCGAGTCGGCAGCGTCGTCGGCGAGCAGGCGGCGTCGTGGGCGAGCAGGCGGCGTCGTGGGCGAGCAGGCGGCGTAGTGGGCGAGTCGGCGGCGTCGTCGGCGAGCAGGCGGCGTGGTGGGCAAGTGGGCGGCGTCGTCAGCGAGTCGGCAGCGTCGTCGGCGAGCAGGCGGCGTGGTGGGCGAGAGGGCGGCGTCGTCGGCGAGTGGGCGGCGTGGTGGGCAAGTGGGCGGCGTCGTCAGCGAGTCGGCAGCGTCGTCGGCGAGCAGGCGGCGTCGTGGGCGAGCAGGCGGCGTCGTGGGCGTGCAGGCGGCGTAGTGGGCGAGTCGGCGGCGTCGTCGGCGAGCAGGCGGCGTGGTGGGCGAGAGGGCGGCGTCGTCGGCGAGTCGGCAGCGTCGTCGGCGAGCAGGCGGCGTCGTGGGCGAGCAGGCTGCGTCGTGGGCGAGTGGGCGGCGTCGTGGGCGAGAGGGCGGCGTCGTGGGCGAGCAGGCGGCGTCGTGGGCGAGTCGGCGGCGTCGTCGGCGAGCAGGCGGCGTCGTGGGCGAGCAGGCGGCGTCGTGGGCGTGCAGGCGGCGTGGTGGGCAAGTGGGCGGCGTCGTCAGCGAGTCGGCGGCGTCGTCGGCGAGCAGGCGGCGTGGTGGGCGAGAGGGCGGCGTCGTCGGCGAGTGGGCGGCGTGGTGGGCAAGTGGGCGGCGTCGTCAGCGAGTCGGCAGCGTCGTCGGCGAGCAGGCGGCGTGGTGGGCGAGAGGGCGGCGTCGTGGGCGAGCAGGCGGCGTCGTGGGCGTGCAGGCGGCGTGGTGGGCAAGTGGGCGGCGTCGTCAGCGAGTCGGCAGCGTCGTCGACGAGCAGGCGGCGTCGTGGGCGAGCAGGGGGCGTCGTGGGCGAGCAGGCGGCGTCGTGGGCGAGTGGGCGGCGTCGTGGGCGAGTCGGCGGCGTCGTGGGCGAGTCGGCGGCGTCGTCGGCGAGCAGGCGGCGTCGTGGGCGAGCAGGCGGCGTCGTGGGCGAGCAGGCGGCGTCGTGGGCGTGCAGGCGGCGTGGTGGGCAAGTGGGCGGCGTCGTCAGCGAGTCGGCAGCGTCGTCGGCGAGCAGGCGGCGTGGTGGGCGAGAGGGCGGCGTCGTCGGCGAGTGGGCGGCGTGGTGGGCAAGTGGGCGGCGTCGTCAGCGAGTCGGCAGCGTCGTCGGCGAGCAGGCGGCGTGGTGGGCGAGAGGGCGGCGTCGTCGGCGAGTGGGCGGCGTGGTGGGCAAGTGGGCGGCGTCGTCAGCGAGTCGGCAGCGTCGTCGGCGAGCAGGCAGCGTCGTGGGCGAGCAGGCGGCGTCGTAGTGGGCGAGTCGGCGGCGTCGTCGGCGAGCAGGCGGCGTGGTGGGCGAGAGGGCGGCGTCGTCGGCGAGTCGGCAGCGTGGTGGGCGAGTCGGCGGCGTGGTGAGCGAGTGGGCGGCGTGGTGAGCGAGCAGGCGGCGTAGTGGGCGAGTCGGCGGCGTCGTCGGCGAGTGGGCGGCGTGGTGGGCGAGTCGGCGGCGTGGTGAGCGAGTCGGGGACCTTGTGGGCGAGAGGGCGGAGTCGGCGGCGTGGTGTGCGAGTCGGCAGCGTCGTCGGCGAGCAGGCGGCGTGGTGGGCGAGAGGGCGGCGTCGTGGGCGAGCAGGCGGCGTCGTGGGCGAGTCGGCGGCGTCGTCGGCGAGCAGGCGGCGTCGTGGGCGTGCAGGCGGCGTAGTGGGCGAGTCGGCGGCGTCGTCGGCGAGCAGGCGGCGTGGTGGGCGAGAGGGCGGCGTCGTCGGCGAGTCGGCAGCGTCGTCGGCGAGCAGGCGGCGTCGTGGGCGAGCAGGCTGCGTCGTGGGCGAGTGGGCGGCGTCGTGGGCGAGAGGGCGGCGTCGTGGGCGAGCAGGCGGCGTCGTGGGCGAGTCGGCGGCGTCGTCGGCGAGCAGGCGGCGTCGTGGGCGAGCAGGCGGCGTCGTGGGCGTGCAGGCGGCGTGGTGGGCAAGTGGGCGGCGTCGTCAGCGAGTCGGCGGCGTCGTCGGCGAGCAGGCGGCGTGGTGGGCGAGAGGGCGGCGTCGTCGGCGAGTGGGCGGCGTGGTGGGCAAGTGGGCGGCGTCGTCAGCGAGTCGGCAGCGTCGTCGGCGAGCAGGCGGCGTGGTGGGCGAGAGGGCGGCGTCGTGGGCGAGCAGGCGGCGTCGTGGGCGTGCAGGCGGCGTGGTGGGCAAGTGGGCGGCGTCGTCAGCGAGTCGGCAGCGTCGTCGGCGAGCAGGCGGCGTCGTGGGCGAGCAGGCGGCGTCGTGGGCGAGTCGGCGGCGTCGTCGGCGAGCAGGCGGCGTCGTGGGCGAGCAGGGGGCGTCGTGGGCGAGCAGGCGGCGTCGTGGGCGAGTGGGCGGCGTCGTGGGCGAGTCGGCGGCGTCGTGGGCGAGTCGGCGGCGTCGTCGGCGAGCAGGCGGCGTCGTGGGCGAGCAGGCGGCGTCGTGGGCGAGCAGGCGGCGTCGTGGGCGTGCAGGCGGCGTGGTGGGCAAGTGGGCGGCGTCGTCAGCGAGTCGGCAGCGTCGTCGGCGAGCAGGCGGCGTCGTGGGCGAGCAGGCGGCGTCGTGGGCGAGCCGGCGGCGTAGTGGGCGAGTCGGCGGCGTCGTCGGCGAGCAGGCGGCGTGGTGGGCAAGTGGGCGGCGTCGTCAGCGAGTCGGCAGCGTCGTCGGCGAGCAGGCGGCGTGGTGGGCGAGAGGGCGGCGTCGTCGGCGAGTGGGCGGCGTGGTGGGCAAGTGGGCGGCGTCGTCAGCGAGTCGGCAGCGTCGTCGGCGAGCAGGCAGCGTCGTGGGCGAGCAGGCGGCGTAGTGGGCGAGTCGGCGGCGTCGTCGGCGAGCAGGCGGCGTGGTGGGCGAGAGGGCGGCGTCGTCGGCGAGTCGGCAGCGTGGTGGGCGAGTCGGCGGCGTGGTGAGCGAGTGGGCGGCGTGGTGAGCGAGCAGGCGGCGTAGTGGGCGAGTCGGCGGCGTCGTCGGCGAGTGGGCGGCGTGGTGGGCGAGTCGGCGGCGTGGTGAGCGAGTCGGGGACCTTGTGGGCGAGAGGGCGGAGTCGGCGGCGTGGTGTGCGAGTCGGCAGCGTCGTCGGCGAGCAGGCGGCGTGGTGGGCGAGAGGGCGGCGTCGTGGGCGAGCAGGCGGCGTAGCGGGCGAGTCGGCGGCGTCGTCGGCGAGCAGGCGGCGTCGTGGGCGAGCAGGCGGCGTGGTGGGCGAGCAGGCGGCGTGGTGGGCGAGAGGGCGGCGTCGTCGGCGAGTCGGCGGCGTGGTGGGCGAGTGGGCGGCGTGTCGAGGGAGCGGGGGCGACACGGAGGGAGCGGGGGCGACACGGAGGGAGCGGGGGCGATGTGGAGGGCACGGGGGCGATACGAAGGGCGCGCGGGCGATGTGGAGGGTGCAACACTGGGGCCCAATATAGTGGATTAACAGACTACAGTGGTAACAAAGGGGTGGTGTCATTCCTAGACAGTGTAGTGACAGGAGCTCTCTGTGCAAATAACAGTACTATAGTGTATATGTTGGTACTATAGTGCATCTGGTGGTACTCTAGTGCATCTGGTGGTTCTTAGGGAGCACTATAGTGCTTCTCAGTGGTATTCGGAGCAAATTGGTGTGGCAGCAGCAATTACTATAGTGCATGTTGAGATCACTACAGTACTGCCAGAACATATATTCAGGATTCCTGGTATATTGCATATTCCGGGCAAATTTCATAATGTACTATAGTGCAATCACGTCTGTCTGAGAGTTATCCGGGCCTATTTCATGATGCACTTTAGTGCAGTCACTTGTGTGTGAGAGCTATCCGGGCATTTGATGATGTACTTTAGTGCAATCACTTGTGTCTGAGAGTTATCCAGATATTTGATGATGTACTTTAGTGCAATTACTTGTGTCTGAGAGTTATCCAGGTATTTGATGATGTACTTTAGTGCAATCACTTCTGTCTGAGAGTTATTACACCACAGTACATGTTACTGTTAGACTTTGCAGCGAGCGAGAAGTCGACGGTCACGTGACGTTCGACTTCGACCCGCTCTGTGCCAGACAACTTCACCAGCCCCGTCTTAAGGTCCTCCAGTCCTCCAGTTTGTACTTCAGAGGCTTCACACATATGGAATCAACCGTAGGTCCCTCAATGGGGACAATGATATCGCTCGAGTATGCACCGGAAAAGACTACAATTCACACGCTAGTCAAATACATCAATATAATCGGCGTCGGACAACGCATGCTCATCCCCTGCCTCCGAGGCCTCTGACTCTGACTCTGATTCAGCTGCCGCTGCGGACGCAGCCCCTTCGACTAGACTCCCGGGAACTCCAGATGCAGTGGCGAGATCGGCTGTTCGTGACACAGGCTCGTCGACCACGTGCGGGAGGAGGTTGATAGCCATGGCTGTCGATGCGGCGTCTGGTGATGGCGGAGGGTTGGGCCAGACTACGGAGAGGTCATGAACAGACAATACTTTGTCCCACAACGCTTGAAATGACGCCGCAATCCTCCTAAACATGGCCACCTGTCGAGCCGCGTACGCATCGAGTCCGTCGCGAACATCGTCCGACACATCGGAACGGAGGGACGCGCGCTGGGCCCACCACTCGGATTTCCATTGAAGGAAGCGCAAGGTGCGCGGCATTTCGAGCAGCAAAAGCTGCAGCTCCTCGTCCCAGCGGCAAACCCTTGCCCTGGCGCGAAGCCAGTCTATCCGTAAGCCTGCGGACTCAGTTATCCAACGCCGTCTCTCCGCACGAGTAGAGGTCAGTACTCACTGTCGTAAACCTCCTCCTCTGTCATTTCGGCGCCGCCAGCGATATCTTGAGGTACGTGGGCAATGGTCCGCCAAATCCATGGGAGCTCACGGCGGCCCTCCCCGGGGAGGCGCTTGTCATCGATGTCGCGGTCCTGATCACGGGGCCCAACAACGTCCTCAGGCTTGAGGACCAGCAGGTGGTGCTTCCAGGTGCCCAGCGGGTCCAGTATGAGCAGTGAGTCGTACGCTGCGCGGTACGTCGCGGCATACATTTCAATCCTTTCCTTGAAACGGCTGATGTGACCGCGAGCACGCGTGTTGGCAACTTGCCCTGGACCGTCGACAAACACCTTCTTGTAGTGTATCATGCCCATCCGGATGCGTAGCTGTCGACGAAGGTTGTGCAGCGCATCCTCCGCTTGAGCAATGCGAAGGCGGATGAACTTGTCGACGAGGCCGCTTGACAGTCCCATTGACCAGTGGGCGCGCGGCACCGCGGATGGCAGCCAGAGAGGTTCGTCCTCCACCTTAGTTCCCGTGCCTGGCGGTGGTGATGTTGAAGCCTGACCTCGCCTGCGCGGCCCTCGACGCGCGGATCCGTTGCCAGGCTGTGCAGGAGCTGATGTCGGCTGGCTCGACGCAGCGGCATGGGAGGTTGATGAAGAAGCAGGGAGGGGAGTAGCAGGGCCGTTCGTGAGTGGGTTGGCTTCGGGTGAGTCGGCGTCGGCGCCGCCGCTGGCCGCCGCAGCCTCCGACTCTGAAGACGAGACTGTCTGGGCTGCCGCCATGAGGGGTGCCACCGCAGGCATGTAGATGTTTTGTACCGCTCGCCATCCCTTGATCCGATGCTGCAGCGCATTCCTTTTCTCCTGCAGCCCAGCTTTACCGGTCACGGTCTTGCCGTCCTCGTGCTTAGCCTTGACCCGGAGTCGACGCCTAAGATTATGTCAGCGATCGCACCATCGTTCAATAAGTTAAGTATACGCACTGAAGGTCCTCTATATCCAGTCCGGCACTTAGAAACACACTCGCCGTCATTTGGTGGAGTGATGCGACTCCCCGCGCTGACTCGGCGGCATCCTCCCGCGCCAACTCTAGTCGGATGTCGGCGAGAGTCGTCACTATAGTGCGTATGGTCAGATTCTGCGACGGACATCACTACAGTGACAGACGTACCTGTCAGAACCTCTTCGTAGGGATTCGGCTGACTGCTATCGGCCTCCCACGCCTCAACGTCCACGACCCAGCGCTCTCGTATGGCCTCCGGTATGTTCTTGTTGGCATCCTCCAAGACTTTCTTCTGCCGATCGAGCATTATGACAGCGTCGCGCACCGCACGAGCGAAATGTCTTCCTATGTACTGCCGTGAGCTTGGGGGCCGACACCGCTACAACTGAACCTGCTTACCAAGAGTCACAGTCTTCCGCCAATTTATCGACCCAAATAAGTCGTCCAGCCCCTCCCGTCGAGCGCCTGGCGACATCTCGCGAGAGCTAAGTGCGAGCCCGTTTGTGTCGGCCCAGCCAGACTCAATGCCCTCGCCACAGGTTCGCCCGGATCCCCTCGTCTTGTTGAAATCAAACTTGGTCTGGCACGGGTCCCCATGCGCGAGGAGGTGGAATTTCGGGACACAAAATATTACGATGATGCCGTTGAAGTCGATCCGAAGGCCCTCGGGATACTCTTGCATGCGGCGCGCAAAGTTGATGCTGAATTGACAGGCGATGTCATACGAGATAATGATGCGCTTGTATTCAGGGGCCGTCAGCGCCAGGCTAGCAAGCAGCACGTAGTCCATATTGCAATAACTGCGCGCGCATTAGATTGAGTACACCGACTTGAAGAAGGAAGAGATGGCGTACCGCTCGCCTTTCTGCAGATCCCCAACGCCGCTTTTGCGATAGAAACAATGCCGCGCACAAACGACGGCTCCCACACCGTTCACGCAGAACTTCTTCTGTGCCGGCATATTGGCGTGATCGACCGCTGCGAATGACGACCCACAACTCTTCATCTAATAACCCATCAGCTGTGATACACGAGCGGATTTAACACATGCCGTACCTCCTCTTGATTGACATATTTGCTGATGTGTTCGGCGTACGCGTTCTTCTCGGCGAAATACGACCACCCCGGTGCCAGCTCCACATCATCGAAGCCACGGTTCTTGAGTTTGAGTTTGAAATTCGCATCAACGGCGAGTATCGTTGCGAACTTCCACCTAGGATGAGGTGAGCCATCGGCCATGGAATAGGCGGTGCAACTCACTGTTCATCCTCCGGCGCATCCTTCCAGTCCTCTGGGATGTTGCGTCCGGGGTGTGGGCACGCTGGGCATTCAACGACGAGCTCTCCGATGCCCGTCGCTGCTATGCCCTGCGGATCGTGCACGCGGCCTCCGCGCTTCGCCATTCGGACATTCCGATAGCACCTCATGATTCGTATAAAGTCCTTGTAGTGGTCCTATATATATAGTGTCAGTACAGCGTACTATGCACGCACGCGCATACGCACCTTCGGACGATTGAGCCCACTCCCATCGGTCACCCTTGCAAGTCCGTGCCAGAAGTCGTAAGCATTGACCTTTCCTTGGATATTGAGGGCATGGAAAAGCTCGCATGTTCGGAACGTGACGGCCGTCCGCGGCCGCTGAAGGGTCGCCGGCCACCACCGCATGCGTAAGACTTGAACGTAAGTGTGTGAGGTCTCAGCACGTCCGCAGTCGCAGAAACGGACTCGGATCGAATGCACACCACTGACGTCGATGATTGTCAGCATACTGGTGGTCGGGCGTGGGTTTGGGCAAGCGAGATTGTCGTGGCCAATTTGTATACAGAGTCCGAGCTCCGCAAGCGAACAACGGTCGAAATAAATTCCGTTCCACCTCTGAAAAACAAGGTAATTAGCTACCTTTCCAAAAATCGAAGCGGAGTCACTGTACCTGTATCCGATGGAGGGGAGTTGACTTGTGCAAGTCACATATGCAGTCCTCACAAACGAGCGGCGAACCAAGACAGTCGATGCACCTGACGACGGCAGGTCGCGCATGCAACGCAGGCGGACACCGTGCGCATTCTTCTTGCCGCTGCCAGTCGCAGCGGCCACCGTGACGGATCATCTCGTCGGCGAATACGTCGCGCTTCCCCATCCATTCATTCAGCAAGTCAACCTGCACAGTTTGAGATAATACAGCGGCAAATATTAACAGAGACACGTACCCTTTTTTTCTTGCGGCGTCTGCCGCACCGTCCGTTCCTTCGCCCCCCGGTGGCCCTCAGAATGTCTTCGATGTCGACATCGTAGTGCGAATAAACGGCGTCCTCGTTTTCTTGGTCGACTAACATGTCATCGGCTGCTTCACTATCCAAAGCAGCTTCAGCGAGCGGCTCAGGCGGTGGTTTGACGGTGTGAGAGTGGTGGGATACATTGCGAGTGGCTTTTGCGTTGGGCCGCACAAGTATGTCCGTATGTCGCGTGATGTGCTGTGACCTCGCCTGAGGGGGCTTCGGGATACGCATAGGTGCAAAGTGCACAGCACCGTCCGCCTTGCGCTTGCGAGATGGCTTTGACGTCTTGAACATTGCACCGTCGCTGGTCAGAAGCCGACAGTCTGAGCAAGGCTGACCGTCGCCGGGACGCTCGCGGCGTGCGCTGGCAGTCACGTGGTTGCTTCGACTTGGTGTTGTAGCGTCGCCGCGCGAGCACGAGTTCAAGTTCGTGCAAGTGTGGAGCGAGCGTACGCTGGAATTTGAGACACCATTGCAGTGCTATGCTATACCATGTACATAAACATAGGATGAAGAAGTGTCGCTGCCATGGCATGGAAAAGGCTCAATGCCTCGCACACTGTGATGGCGAGCCGCGACAGAAACAAACGACAAACACAAGTCTGGAGGAGTTTGCCTGGAGGCCGAGAGGATGTATGAACGGCATGCCATGTACTTATCAGAACCCATAAATCCGTTTGAAGGCGCGCTCTTTGACCCTACGCACGTCACATAAGTGTCCATCACTGAACAGGCAAGCGAGCACTTATGTACGTACCTGCAGCCCTTGAGAATCAGCCCGCCGGAGGCAGCCATACGATCCACAGCCTGCAACCCCTTAGAAAAAAGCTCGATCTCTTGATGAACTCCGGCGACAATACGACGATGGCCGTGCAGAGCTCGGTAGTGCACCAAAGGAACTTCGGAGGGCGTGTCCCTCGTCTGCTTGGCCTCAAGAAGGCGGTCCTGGAGCATGCCACGCAAGGCCTCAATATAGGCCTCGATCCAGCGATCGCCGGCGTCCCGACGGGCAGATGCTTTGAGAACTTCGAAACGTTCAATCACCTCCTCCTCGTCCAGTCGCATGATGCCTGTCCGCTCAGGGTCTTGGCTGTGCTTGCTCCATGCCAAAGAACTTGTAGGACGCGACCGCCAACGGGAATAGTTAGCAATATGAAAGTGGGTGCGCTCGACAGGACACTCACAGGCAGGGAACCACAACACGCTGGTGGATGTCCTCCCGTCGAGACCTCTGCACTGCCTGTGAGCTCTTCCGACGTCCTGCAGCTCGTCGGGCCGCTGCGTAATTGCGCTGGTAATCTCTGAGCTCCTCGGAGTTACTGTTGTGTTGTTGCAGTCGTCAGGGCCAATTAGCTAGTTGAAAACACAATGGACCATCCGCAAGCTATGTCACATACCGGTCGTAGTACGATGAGTCCCAGAAGTCTGACATATTCGGAAGAGCGGGTGAGACCACGGGTGAGAGTATGGAGAGTCGTCGCCAATGGCACGCAGTGGGGTGAGGCAGACAGCCAAGGACGACGCGACTAGCCCGTGCATAGGACTCTGTGGATGTACAAAAACATTCCCCCATTGCACAAATACACAACTCGACCATGTGAAAGGGGCGCCCTAGCGTACTGTACACAAATATATTGAATGATTACAGCGCAGAGTACAGCACGGCAGACACAGAGGAAAAGGTTTTAGAATCCGGATGAAACCCGGACCGACGCTACGACCGCACCGCTAGGTCCGCATGTCTGCCTTCACTTCTAAGTTCTGACATCGTTATCTTGCAGTTCTTGGGTACTCATTGGCGTCGGCCACATTATTTTCACACTGAGAGATAAGACAACGTGTCCAGCGACAACTTGATTACGCAACAAACAATCGGAGGTATATACAGAACGCATGACTACGACTCAACACAACAGACACTGAGGTATATACAGAACGCACGATCACGACTCGACAACGCAAACCCCACCACAAGAAAACGGCGCACAGACAACGGAACATGGGTAACAGACACAAAGCACGCAGACTATCACGAGACGGCTAATAGATATGACACGTGAGGCGGTCATGGAAATGCATGATATATAAGACGCGCAGGCCGTCGTCGCACAGAGAAGCAAAGAGACGGGCAGGCCGTCGAGAGCAGGTCAAGAAAGATGATGGTTTACGGCACGCAGGCCACCGATAAGTCCGCATGGGAAGACGAAGCACCGCTTTTGATTTGTTCACGCGTAACGGCCGTGCCAGCCGAACCAGGCATCGGCCGTGGCACGCGCGTTGAACCCGTGGAAGAGAGCTCCGGGGTATCCGTTCACGAGATGACGAATTTCAGTGCTAACAAGAACAAGCTGTGAGTATATGCGCTTTGGCACGAGCGAAGAATTACTCACAACGGCCCTCTGAACACGCCGGTTTCGAAACCGGCGGCGATAGCGTACCACTCGTCTCCGTCGTGAGAAGCAGCGTGGTTGATCTGCGCCTGTGGGCCGAGCCTGCTCCCAAGGCCGGCGCGGCGTGGGACCCTGTCGGTGGCAGAAGGGCCAGTGCTGCCACTTGGCGTCGGTCCGGTTTCACCGGCGGCGCGAGCCCACGAAGGAAGAGGGCGTGCGTGCTGCACACTTGTGCTGGTGTCGCCTGCGGCATGGACTGGGGAAGGGCAACCCGGGAAGGTGAACGCGTTCGAAGAGTTCGACATGAACGGCTCGGCGTCCGTGACATCGCTGAGCAACGACATCTCCGTGGAGGGCGTGGGCGTTGGTGGGGCCGGCGACGCAGGGGCCGGCGTTGGTGGGGCGGGCGACGCAGGGGCGGGCGACGCAGGGGCGGGCGACGCAGGGGCGGGCGACGAAGGGGCGGGCGGCGAGACGTCGACGAACTCGGAAGCCTGTCCAGCGGATGCCACAGAGTTTCCTTCATCGTCACTTTCATATGCAGGCAGCCTCAATTCGGTATGGCCGACCTAAGAACAACGTGTCAGTCGACATATGTAATACAAGATGTCTTGGCTTACCGAGTCATTGGTGCGCACAACGGCACTGATGCGGCTTTGCCCGCGGCGACGGTTGGGTCTGACGGCGAGCGACAACGTCATGACGGCAGGGGTCGTCCCGTCAACCCTGTCTTGAAGCAGTGAGACGAGGGTGTCAACGTTCAGGTTGTGCATCACGGTCGACAATTCTTCAAGATCAGCTTCGGCGACGCTGGGGTGCGTGGCCGGGGCTGCATGACGTGTAGTGTCCACCACGAAAGGAGGAGGGACGGAAGACGCAGGAGGGGCGGCAGTGGCGTGAGGTGCGGCCGTGGCGAGAGGCGTGGCCGTGGCGCCAGGCGTGGCGAGGGAAGGCACAGCTGCCAAGGGAGTCGCAGGCACGTCACCGGCGGCTGGCGCGTTCCCTCCAGCAGGAGGCGCCGCCCCATCAGCGGGAGGCTCGGCGGGGTTGTCCTCGGGCTCGGCAGCGCCGACGGCCGGGTTGGCGAAGTGAAAGACGAGGCTACTCGGATGTTCTGCGGGAGGGTGGGGATTAGCGGCCATCCCGCTGTGGTACGCCGCCTGCGCCTCCTCAAAGGTATGATACCCGCGGAATTGCGCGCCAGGCCAACCCACAACGAGGGCAGACGCCGTGAGCCTATACAGTACACAGTCGTCAGTAAACGATGACATGAAAGAAACATACGACCAACTTACCATTCTCGGAACACACCCGCCATCAGGCCTTGGACTACAGCATAGAATGCAAAGCGGCGGCGACTGCTGACGCGGGGGGCATCTGGCGCCGGGGGCGGGAAGACGGGCACACCGTGGGGAACATTTGCTACGATCGCGATCAGCGCCGGGCTCCGTGATCGTGCGATAACACGTACCATTGGCCATGGGCGCAGCGAGCTGACGGGTAGCTGAAAAGAGAGACAACAAGAGGAGGTGGAGAGCGAGCTTGAAGAGCGAAGACACGACGGGCAGGACTGGATGACGAGGAAAGGGTACTTTGCAGCGTTGAGGAATGGGAGACGGTGGTTGGGAACAAGAGACGGAGGAAGGCCACGACGCATGTGGCACGCTTTTAAAGCGCTCCAGCTTCGGCATCCAGAGATGGAAAGGGAGTGGCGGATCCCCGCGGCGGCCCGCGCACCTGCGCGTGGGTGCCACCATCCGTGTCGTCGAGAGCGCAGATCCGTTACGGTGCAGGCTGGAGGCCACGACAGAAGAAATGATGGCGGATGGTAGTGTGCCCAGCCTTCACTTTTCCCTGCCCCGGTTCACTTTGCCCTTATCCCCAATTTCTGTTCGTTGTCGCCATGCCTCGGAAATCGCGCGCGCCGTTGAAGAAGATGAAGGTGAACAAGAAAATGTGGACCACGTTGGATCAGCTGGAATTCCTGTGGGACCGCTTCGGGACGTACCAGGAGCATCAAAGCCAGCGCACCACCGTGGAGTTCTGGCCGGAGCTCTTCGCGCCCTGGTTCCAGCGTTGGCCCGAGGGCGCCGACGAGGACGAAGACAAAGACACTGACAAAGACTCGGGCAGCGGCAAGGTTCCGCCCATACGCAAGGTACGAGGCTACTGGTCGTCGACAAGTGGTGATCTGATGATGTGGTTAGCGTCTAAAGCAATGGTACAACAACCACTCTCGCGGGGCACACGCACGCAGCGCCGCCGGCGCGAAAAAAGTCCTCGACCTCTCTGGAAAATCGACGAGGCGACTGGCGCCGTACCAGACATACGAGAGCATGTTCTGGGAGTCGAAATTGCAAGCTATCATCATGCCCGAATGGAAAACTCATCTGGCCACGGTACCGGGCGCTCATGCGAAGCAGGCTTTGGCCTTCCGCAACAAACGGTGCCGCGAGTTGCTGGAGGAGGAGACGGACGATGTCAAGCAAGCCGTGGCCGTTGCGTATGACGAGGGAATTGGGGCGGATCGTCCGGTCGCGCCTGACGAAGAGAAGCTGAAGGAGATGCAAGCGTGAGTAATTGTGCCCACGTCTTGCACACGGTGTACTCACATGCAGCGCAGTGCCATCGAAATCCTGCCGCGGACGGTGACCGTTGCGCTGAAGGAGATATACCGCTTGACAGGCTTTGTCGGCACGATCATCTTGGGTGGGCCAAACCCGGGCCAAGGCGGCGAGTTGGAGTCGTTTTCGTGAGTACACGGCGTCAACTACGGGACGATTAACGATTGCTTACCGTTATTTTGTAGCATTCATACAGCAACTGCAGACGGGTCCAGCTTCAAGAGTTCTTGTCCAGACTTCGTGGAAAACATCGAGAAGCCGTTCATCGCGTACCTGCACTCAATCTACCGTAAGTCAGTCATCGATGGAAGCACGCCTAGAGTGACTTACCTTCTCAATAGCTCAGGATGCGCAACAAGGCGACGGGGCAGCGGCATTGACTACGACGGAGGCTGCAGTGACGACGACTCTGCCTGCAACGCCAACGGTGACTGTGCCGGCAGACTCCGAAAGTGCCGCGGGGGCATCCGAGTCCGGCACGCGTCTGGCCGGCAAGTCGACTGTCGCTGCTCCCGCCATTGTTGCCAACGTGCCGTCCCCTTCTACAACCGCCACCACTCCACCACCTCCCGCCACGGCAGTCACTCAGAATACATCCGCCTCTCGGGCGCAGGAGGAGACGTCCCCGGAGCCACGCGGCACGCCAACGGAACAGGCCCGGCGCCTGAGGATCGCAGAGAATAAGAGGATTTTAGCAGAGTTGGACCTGCTGCATGCTGGCAGCAGGCTCGTTGGCGAGCTAGATGCGTCTGCACCTATTGTGAAGCAGCCTCGGGCGCGCCGCGTGCATGCTGTTTCTGAGGGTCGTAAGCGCTCTCTCAGGAATGCCGGAAACCAAGAGTATGTATGCCGCTAGTGTCTGTCGAATGTACTGTGTCTGACTTTCATCTTTAGCCATGCCAATCCCTCGGACATCGACGTCAACGAGGCAGAAGACGAGGAGGTCGTGAATGACCCGCACGCCAAAGAAGATGACATTGAGAGTCAGGACGCATTGACTGGCTCGGGGGCAGACACGTGCATGGGCCTCGACGACGCCGCACTGAAGGAGATGTTGGACGACCCAGATGCGGACGATGAAGAACAGGCGACACCACCACCTCTCCCGACACCCGCCACGCCGAGCGCTACGTCACTCGCAGACGCGCCGTCTACTAGTACGGAGATTGTGACTCAGTCTGCAGTGGGGCAGTCAACCAGTACCCCGTCCACGGCCCCGTTTGCTACTCGCAGCTCCGGAACACCAGACCCAGTCGAGGCGGCGTTGCCGACCGCAGCACAGAGCCCGCTCGCTACGCCCTCTGCACCACTCCCTACGCCCTCTGAACCACTCCCTCCGCAAGCCAACACGTCGCCCGATCTCGTGCCGCCCATCGAAATCGACATCCCCGCAGACCAAACCGTGCTCGCGACGATGGGCCTGCTTGACACTGATCCGACCTGGCTGCAAGATGCCTTCAAATTCCTGGCCACGGCGATCGACGAACCTGACTGGAAGCACGTAATTCAATCCTGGTTGATGATGGAAAGGTTGCTCGAAGAGGACACCGCTGTGAGTCCGCTCCGCTTGCGTGAGATTGTGCATACACTGATGTACGGTAATTCAGATAAATAATCCGGCATTGAACAATGACAAAACCATCCGACCGAGCGTAATCCCCGACTGGTTCAAGGGCGGCCGCAAGTACTACAAGATTCCACGGATCGGCAAGGCCGCAAAATTCGCCGATAAGTGGCGTGGCTGGTGGAGGGTGATGCAGCCCACGTGGCGCACTGCCGAGCAAGTCTGGCCTTTGAGCCGAACGGCCGTCGCCGGCGAGACATGGCCCGAGCTGCGTAAGGGCGGCAAGAACGGGTTTGTCCTCATTCTGCTGACCATCGTGTGGTGGACCGCGGGTGCCACGACTGAGGACGACACGAGCGAGGTCCTCTCCGCCCTCGAGGATGTCGATTGGGCGGTGTCCCAGATGATCGCCGGGGTACCTGGCAGCAAAAAGCGAGGTGCCGAAGACGCTGGGGCGGGTTCCGCTGCGAAGAGGTGAGCAGCCCGCGCTAACGTGGCCGCATTCACTAATATGCTTGATAGGGCGAAGCTTTAACCGGGGTAATATTTATGTGACGTCTATCTGCTTCTTGCCGCTGTGGGTCTATTGCTCCAGGTCAGTAGGCAGCATCTGATTGTGTAGTCGGTTATTTTGTGCTTTTGCTGGCCCGATACTGTGTTGTTGTTATGTGTCACGTGCATGTTCAAGTTGTATATATGTATCTTGATTTACATTAGCTGCGCTGTAACACAGAAATTATTGTTGCTGTAATACAGAAAATAATCTGGCAGAGCACTGCAGTGCATTGGATGTCAAGCACTATAGTGAGTTCCTGAAGTGCACTATAGTGCATTCCCTGAGTACACTAAGTACATCACTAGGGGAGGGGCATGTTTCCACTATAGGACTTCACCAGTATGCACTATAGTGGATCACACAAATACACTGATATGCACTATAGTACACTGTGGTTCTCTGGGTATGAGATAATGCACTATAGTACACTGGGTTCTCCTAGGGGAAGAAATAATGCACTATAGTGCATAACATCCACTATCTCATCTGGCAATGACACCATGGTGCTGTTACAGTTGCTGTGTGTTAGTGAATAAACTAGGCCCCACGGCTCGAGGGTGCGGGGGCGATACGAAGGGAGCGGGGGCGACGTGGAAGGAGCTGGGGTGACAAGAGGGTGTGGGGGCGACGACACAGGGCAGGTGACGTGGAAATCAGAGCTTCCTGGGAAAATGACGTCAGTCAAATGGGCAGACTGGCACCATTGCCGGTCGATGCGTCATCACTCCGGCAACTGGAATACCCGGGCTTACCTGGCGAGACTGTGACACGGAGGGCGTGGGGGCGACATCGAGGGCGCGTGGGCGACGTGGAGGGAGCGGGGGCGACGTCGAGGGCGCGGAGGCGACGTCGAGGGAGCGGGGGCAACACGGAGGGAGCGGGGGCGACACGGAGGGAGCGGGGGCGATACGAAGGGCGCGCGGGCGATGTGGAGGGCGCGGGGGCGATACGAAGGGCGCGCGGGCGATGTGGAGGGCGCGGGGGCGATACGAAGGGCGCGCGGGCGATGTGGAGGGAGCGCGAGCGGTGAGGATGGTGCGCAGGCAACGCAGAGTGCGTGCAGGTGACGTGGACGGTGTGGGACAGAGATCGAGCACACAGGCTGCTGTGTGGGACAATGACGTCAGTGAAATGCACACACTGGGACAATTGCCGGTCGATGCGTCATCGACCGGCGATTCGAATACCCGGACTCACTGGTTGAATTGGAGGGCTGCACTGGCGATGTGGACGGCGCGGGGGCGACGTGGACGGCGCGGGGGCGACGTGGACGGCGCGTGGGTGACGTTGAGGGCCGCGCGGGCAATGTCGACAGCAGGCTGGTGACGTGGACAGTGCGCAGGCGACGTGGACGGTGCGCGGGTGACGTGGAGGGCTGCGCTGGCGATGTGGAGGGCACGCGGGTGACGTGGGAGTGAGCGGGTGTAGTGGACAGCGTGCGGGCGGCGTTGACGGTGCACGGGTGACGTGGAGGGCTGCGCTGGCGATGTGGAGGGCGCGCGGGTGACGTGGAGGGAGCGGGGGCGACGTCGAGGGCGCGTGGGCGACGTGGAGGGAGCGGGGGCGACGCCGAGGGCGCGCGGGCGAAGTGGAGGGCGCCGGGGCGATCAGCTTGGAACGATGGATTCGAGCATGATGCGTACCTATTGGTGAGTACGACGGCAATCAAATGGCTGCATCCAAGCGCGTTGTATCGAGGACCAGCGGATAGCGCAGCTGCGCAACAACCCTCACGGGCTGTCATGGGTTCTGCTCTACCGGACATCAGTCTAGCGCCTAGCAAACGCGATCTGTGTTGTTACTGGGAGTATAGCACGAGTGCGTCAGCGGCTGCAGACGAGGGACAAGCATCGGAGTACGTACCGCCACGAGTGCGGGAAGAGATACGTCAGAGATTCGGCACAATTTTGCTAGTTACTGACCGCGCGTGTCAGTGGGATCTCGAATAGCAGCGACCACCTGTCGGCAACCCTTTACCTACTACCTCATCATGCGCGACGGCTTCAAAGTGCTGCCCATTCGAAGAGATCCACAGGAAGAATATGATCAGTATGTCCCGATGCTTATTGCACACCCTCACTTCGCACACTCAAAAAATGTGCCAGGTACCAGGGGAGGCTTGAACACTTTTCGATGCCGCAGATGTCCTTCCTCTCCATATGCTCGCTCAACATCGATGCCAAGCTCCACTGGCTGGATAGACCTAATTGCGCACCAGTACTTCGCCTGCCACGCCGCAATTGTCCTCTCACCATCTCCTTCATCGGGGATGTGACAGCTGCAAACCCTCCGCCGGCTGGCAGTCGATTCGTGTCCGTGTGCGTTCGCCCACAGCAAGAGGATCACGCATTGCTTTTGAACACCCTTCTGAAAAAGTATTCAAGCCGATATGACCGTAGGTGACCATAGGACTTCTCTACGGTCTGTGCTTATCGCCTTTCAGATGCCAAGTGGCCCCGCGCGCACACGTATCACCCTACCCGTGGTTTTGATTTTCGCTTTGCGGAACAGGTAGTTCCCCGGTTCATGTTTGATGCATCATGCAGGTGGCATCCATACCACAGCAGTATGATGCGCCTGGCATTATCGAACTTTGCGCCCGGTTCAAAGGTGTTGGTAGAGGTTTCGGTGGCAAAACTGATTCTGCCCAGCTATGCGGAAGGAGAATGGGCTGCCACGCTACGTCTCACTGCCATCAGTCTGATACCTCATCATGCCACATTCCACACCTGTGAATGCATGCCTGCCATATAGTGTTTGTCATCCTCCATGCCCCAATTCATCCTGCCCACACATCCATTATCTACATATCAGTAATATAAGTGTTGAACTCTGCATCATGATTCTCTCCAATGAGTTTGTTGGTAGTCGGAAAAACATGTTGAACCAGTTTCCCCTGTTTGGTGGGATGGTACCATTCCAAGGTGAGCTACGCAAACAATATCAGCTTTATCCATGCACATAGGAAACAAATCACTCACCCTTCGGATGCCACACACAAAACGGTCAGGGTGTTCCAACTTCTCATGCACAGCAACAATGCCTGCAAATGCCTTCAAAAAGCTTGCCTCCTTCCAATACCACCTGCCCGCCTTCAAAAAAGCCACATCGTCTGCCTCCATGCCCTCCACATCCTTCTCGCTGAGCTTGACCAAATCAATCGTGTGCGAGCAGAAACCAACCACACATCGGTAGACTGCGCTGTCGGGAAAGTGGGGACGGGTGAGGAAAAACTCCCACATTGCACCAGACACGTTCTTGTCGCGCGACATATACACGCGATCGGGGTGCATGTAACGTACGGCTTTAAAGTGGTCCACTTTAAAGTCGGCCTCTGCCTGCGAGTCTGGCAGTTTCAGGACTCTGTCCCGACGAACACCGTTCGTAACCGGAAGCTGAATGACATCATGAAGTACAATACAAATGGAAACATCGGGCAGCTGTTACGCACATGATGCCTTCTGATGGCAATGGCTTCCGTTACTACAGGCAGGGTGACCGCGCCAGCGCTGCCTTCCCCAGATGACAACTTAGGTAAATCTCCAGGAGGTGATGGCGGCATGGTGGGCAAGGTGGTGGTTTGGGATGAAGGAGGTGATGCATGCGCAGCTAAAATATATTTGATAGCCGGGTGATTTCGTATCATCACATCGGAAAGACATGCAGGGTGCATTGGGGGACAATGAGGAACAGATGCGTCATAGGAGTCCACCCGTGGGAAATTATTACCGAAAATGGAAACTATGCAATCTTTTGTGCTGACCCGAGAACAATTGAGAACATGTGCATATTATTGCTGGTTAGCTTGCAAAATGCAAAATACTCGCAGACACGAGTGTCTTTTGAAACACAGCAGAAGTTACTTAGCTAAGAATTACTGAATTAGGCAGGAGGGACGACGCGACTTGACCGTGGGATATAATTTCCTTTGGTAACGATCCAAACGCACATTTTTTGGCCTGACTGGTTAGAGAAAAGAACGATTAAGAGTAATCGTAATGTGCACGGTTCGCCCACACGACCCTCGCACTGTGTGCGCCCCGCACGCCTTTTCCCGCATGCCGACAACCCCAGCTCTGCTTCTCAATGCGCACCCTCGCCCTGCAACCGCCGTCTCTTCCCATGCCGTTCGCCCCACCTCACCCGCCGGCGTGCTGCGCTCAACACATGCGCTGTGACTCACCACGTCACATGCCGGCGCTGCCATCGCCTTGCTCGCCGAGTGCTGCGCTCAACGCACGCACTGCGACCCCACCACATCCCGGCGCCGCTATCGCGTTCGCCCTTCAGCGCACACGCTGCAACCCTCATGTGTCACACCCCAGCGCCGCCGCCTCGCTCGCTATTCACGTCAGCACGCTCCACCACATCACACCACATGCGCCAACGCCTCTCCCCATCCTGCCTTCCCCACAACGCCGGCACTGCACCACCCTGTGCTCCCTGCATGCCGCCACATTTACGTCACACGCTCGCCCCGTGCTCACAGCGCCGCCAACCCCACCGGCTTTCCCTCGCTCGTTGTGTGCCCACGCACCATACCGCCATGTTGCCGCCTCACCCGCTTGCCGCGCACTCAAAACTCGATGACGACGTGACGCGCACCGGCGCCACCTCACCGCGCACCAGCCGCGCATGCTTTAGGAGGAGAGATTGAGCAGAGGGCGGCAGGCAGAGGGAGCAGGACGAGACAAGCCCAAGGGGCTCGATCTCAGTGAGTCGCCCATCTTTTCCTCCCCGCACTTGCCACCACGTCACGCCTCGCTCGCGTTCTTGCCGCTCGACTCGCCCGCGATTCGTCTTGTTGCAGTCGCGCGCGCCACGTCACGACCTGCACCTGCTTGATACGCCCCACACTCACATCGCCCGCCCGTGCGCCGTCTTCTCACCAGACGCGCGTGGACCTTGCCACGTCACGGACAACGCCCGGACGACTTCCACAACGACTGCACGCCGCCACTACGTGCGCATGAGATTTGCCACGTCACCCACACTGCCAACCACACCCGCAGGACACTTATGTATCGGGCCCGGACTGTTCCCACCACGACCACCGTCACGTCACGCCCCCGCCCTACCTACACGCCAACACAATATGTGCGCCGACGACCCGACAGACCCCCGCGCTGCCTACGCCTTGACACGTCACCCTGCCCACGCTGCCCGCACTTCACCCACGCCGCCCACCCACACCGTTCCGGTGTACCGCTGCACAACCCAGGTACGTGTCCTGCTCTTTCTGTGTGGTGTCACATATCTATCTGCCCTTCACCTGCACTCCCCTGCACGACGTCGAACCCGGTGGCTCCTGGGAGTGCAGTCGCAGGACAGATGGCTATGAGATACAGTCCTAGAAGATGTATGTATATATATTTATCTAAATATAAATACAATAATGATTTTGTTTCTGAAACTGGAGTGATATAGTGTACATGGGTACACACTAGTAGCTATAGCTTGTATAGCAACAACCAATGCTCCATAGCATCCATAGTGATCATGCAAAACTATAATAGCTATGTAAGACTATAGCTAAAGCACCTCAACCTATGACAGCTATGTAAGACTATAGATTGGACACCTCATCTATGCTACCTATCATGGCTATCAAGAGCTATACATTTCACAGGACAGATATATAAGCTACATTCTATGACTGGTTGCTAGATAAAATTGAAATTTTTCAGATGTACAGCCTTGCGTCTATTATTCTACAGCAGTGGCACCCTTGATCGGACCACTTGGACCACTTGTCCTCACATTCTGACCATCGCCTCCACAGTTCAGCATTCTTGCCTGCTGATGACCAAACTCATCTGACAGGCGGTCAAATGGTAAAACTACCCCCGCTCATTGAGTAGTACTGTTTTAGTTTGGGGGTGGGTGCGTCCCAGGTTTTCCAGAGGGCTTGGAGAGTCGTAGCTATCACCGGGGAAGTATAGAAAGGGATGGGGTATGAGGGGGAGAGTTGGCAAAGGTGTGGGAGGTGGTGGCAAGACTTGGCGACAAAAGGCAAAGGTTGGGGATGTAGGGCAAAGGTTGGGGATGATGGGCAACAATAGGGCAAAGGTTCTCAATATGCAAGTGTGTAAACGGTGCACTGCAAAGGTGAAGATGTTGACGTTGATAAAAGGGTGAAAAAATATGCTGCAAAGGTGGAAGACAATAGTTCTCGAGGTTTGAGGTGCTTTCTTGAGGGGGAGAAGTTCCTATTATTGCATGCATACGTTGCTGGCTGCACTTAACTGCAGCTTTGCCCTGACATCCCAATATAGTCACATCACTTGCCCAGATACAGGAACATTAGATATCTCAAATATGTCATACAAACATACCAGGCAGTTAGTGGTATATTGAATGGCCAAGCCCCCCTTCCCCCCTCCCCCTGAACGATTAAGAGTAATTGTTTTGCCATGCATGCATTGGCCCATTGACCCCAAGTATTTTTGTACTTAGGCAATATGTCAAAGATCTTCACAAGTCCTGTCATCATTGAGTACCTCAGGTTCACACAAAGTCTGCCAAGAAAAGAGATCATCATTCATCAAACAACTAACCACTATACTATAGAAGGCACTACAGACTAAGTATGATATCAAGGGGACATGAACATGAATTGATGTCGATGAAACTATGGACCAACCGCCGGAAATGACGAAATACAGACTGCCGATAATGATCAATCATTTCCTGTAGCAAGATATGGTTGTGATGTTGTCAGAACAAGCAATGCGCAGATACACAGGACGACTCACCGAGAACGAGAATGTTTCTTCGACTTCACAGCGCGGTCGGTGATACCCTTCGTCAGCTTCCCACCCGAGTCGGCGAGGTCCGCACGACGTTTCGTCGGCTTCGCACCAACGGCAGCACCCTCACCACGACGCTTCTTACCATTTGATCGTACTGCATCTTCAGCATGGACGTGCACGTACGAAGCAGGGGCTGCCGAGACCTTATACGCGAGGAGGAGGACCGCCGAGACATCGACGACAGCGCTGGACCACCGCTCGTAGGCATAGTCCTCCTTGTCCTCCTTGACGGCGACGCCCCACCAGAGAAGGGCCGCGAGGACACTGAGCAGCCCATTGGGGCCGGCGATGAACACCCCTGACCAGTCCATCAATGGGGAGGGTTCCACAACGTCGCCCTCGTCGTCAAAGCGTCCGGCCGGCTGTAGCGATCGCCACCAGTCTTCAAACCTGTTCATGAAGGTGTCGAGATTCGATATTTTGCCGCTATGCCACGGACGCCGGCCCTTCTGCCACAGGCGGACTTCCTCGGGGCGGTGCTTCGCGCTAAGCGACAAGGACTCGCCGGGCTAGAGGATGAGTTAGCGATGCTTGGGCGAAGACGGTACACGGTACGCACCCCATCCCCGAACCCCTTCGCCTCTTCAAACGAACAGAAGCGCGTAACCAGTGTTTCCCAGTCCTGCCCGAGGTCCGCGTCGCGCATCTTCATGACGCCACGTTCGAACAGCTCAGGCCATCCGCGATTGGCGAGAGGCTCTGAGGACGCGAGTAGGCTGGGTGGGTGCGACGCGTTTGACGCAGGAGTTGCGGGGGACGTGAGCACGGCCGTCGCAGGCGCACCGTGTACCACAGCCAGGGCTCTGGCTGCTGTAGAGGGGGACGTGACGGGCCCGTCGGTGGTGGGGATGGGAGTCGCGGCCGTAGGGGGCCAAGGCGATGTCGAAGAGTCGGTGGTCAGATGCGTCGGGAGCTCCGTGCCAGCCACCTTGTTGAGCGTTTGGCCGAGTACGAGCGGACTAAGAGGGGGTGCGCCGGGCGACTGGTCCGAGTTGGGTGCGCTGCTCGCGTTTGTGCTAGGGGCAAAGTTTGAGGTGGTAGCATTGCGATCGTGGGCCGCGGCGTCCTGGGAAAGAGTTGTCGCGCGAGTGAAAGAGTCGGAGGCCGGGGTACCAAGCTGGATGCTGGAGTCGAGTGAGGAATCCGTGTTGCTGTCGATGCCCAGGGCGTCCACGGTGCCGTTCTTCGAATGTTCGGCCCCGTTGTCCGGCGTCACAGCGGCGACAGCGGTGACAGCGCGCATAGAGCTGGCGGGAGCGGCTGTCGAATCGGCATGGAGCGGGCTAGAGAGCGTGTGCAAGCTTGACGGACGGGGCACGGGCTGTGTGTCGCCAGAGGAGGTGGGAGCGTCTTGAGTGTTGTGCTCGCCGGCGCTGATGGTAGCACCGGCGCTGATGGGTGTTGCACCGCCACCGCTGCTTGTGCTCGTTTTGGCCATCCGAAGAATGTCCGTCGCTAGTTGCCGAGTCAGCACGGCCACAATGCACGACTTAGCGGTACTCACCGAACGCAGCCCGCGCAAAGGCACCCATCGAGTTTGCCACGACTTCGTACGCCGCACGGTCATGCTGTGGCCAGATTTGATCGACGAGGCCTTGTTTCTTGCCGGCGTGCACGCTACAGGTGCGAGTTAGTCACCTGCTTACACGGATACAAGTAGGACGCACGAGTGGACTTCAACATGGCCGGCCTTCGAAGGCACTGGACCCGCAATGAACAGCGACGCCGCGCAGTTGAAGCGCGTCGAGACCATGTCCACGATGGGCTGGAGGAACATATACGCGTGCGCACTCGTCCTGCATTCAAGTCAGCAACCCCGATTCCATGCTTGTCTAAGGTGAGTTCTTACCACTCGCGCTCTTCGTCCGTGACTGGAGTTTCAAGGAATTTCTTTCTGTAGTCTTCCATGGCCATGTCGTACGCTTCGTCCACCGCGGTCTTTACCTCTGACTTCACGCCATCACCCTCCTTGGCCCACATCTCTCGGATAGCACGCGTCCGCAAACCAATATCGTTCGATCCACCCTCGCGCTTCCCGCTGCCATTGCTGCCCGCCCCATCGCCATCGCCATCGCCACCTTCCCCACCGTCGTCGTCGTCAGGGCAGTCGTCGTAGTCGTCGTCGCCGTTGTCGTTGGCCGAGCGGGCGTCGGAGGTGGCGGCCTCAGCTTCAGCGTCGGCTTTCGCCCGCAACTTCCGGTAGTGCGGCGCAATCCTTGTCGACCAGTACATCTTCGAGTACACCTGCATGATCTGTTGACGACGCGGCGGCTGCACTATCTCCTCCAGCAGCTTCGTGAACGTGTCGTTCGACCCGCTCGAAGCGTCCACCGGGGTTGGCAATTTTCGGAAGTTGACAGGATACCACGCGGCAATTCTCTGTTGATATGTGAGCGGACCTCTTGTCGACAGAAAGGGGACCACTCACACGGTGAACTTCACGCTTGAACGCGTCCCTCCGCTGGTGTTCAGCCTCGTCCTCATCCCCATACTCCGACACATCCTCCATCGACGCATCCTCTGGGTCGGCAAGTGGCTCCGGCGAGTCTTGGTCAATAGGTAAGTCGTACCCGTATTTGATGCAGAACATGCGACAGATTTTGTCGTAGAATATTTTAACGTCGCCCCTGCTGCCGGCTATTTTGCGGTAGTCTGGCAGCCAACGCTCGAGGAACGCAAGCTTCGTGCCACGGGCCCAAGGAGGACGCCCCCGACCGCCTTGTCCGGCTGCCTTGGAAGACGACGACTTCTTCCTTCGAGACGGCCTTTTGCCTGGCTGCGACGACTCGAGCATGTTGGCGCGGGTTCGTGGGATGATTCGGAGCGGGGGACGCGGAGGAACGGCAATGTGCAGGCAGGATAGATGGCGTCAGTCAGTGGGAAAGGTCGCACCGCGTGCGTACGGCAGCCAGAGAGAGGGTGCTTTCATGGCAGGCCGGAGGATCCGCGCACCGGTGGTTAGTCTGCGCTCGAAGTATTTCCCCCGTGTCCGGACCAAATCAAAATCCTTTTCCTCCGTACCATGCGGTTATGAACGCGTGACGACGAGCTCCCAAGTTGGGCAACTCGCTAGCCTCGACTGCCTCAAGATCCTCTCCTGCTCCGTCCGCTCTGTGGCATGAACACTTGCGAGGCATCGCACGGGTGAAAAGAGCGACAATTTCATATATTCACATGGTAGGGGGCACAATCCAAGTATTCTATCATGCGCCCAGCGACCAGCCAACCGCGGAGGTACCACCTACTACGATCAGTACATTCATCATGTCAGCGCGTTCGATTGGAGACGTGATGCGCGACGACTCACTTAAGCCTGAGACGGCATCCCGTGCTCCGTCTTCCTATCCCAAGCCCTTGAGTATGGGCATGTCTCGCCGCGTCGCTTCGCCTCATCGAACGCCTTGCGGGCAGCCTTGTACGTCGGGAATTTCTTGTACTTAGCGAAGCGGGATAGTCCACGGGCGTCGGTGAACTCGTCCGAGCTTGACAATACGGTTAGCAGGATATGAGCAGGGCATGCCAAACTGACTTACTCTACACGATATACCCCAGGCCCTACGCCCTTGTAAATGACCCACGTCGCGCCGTCCCACGGCTCCTGCTCCTGCTCCTGCTCCTTCGGCTTGGCCCTGGGCTTGGCAGGCTCGTCATCGGAGACGGTGGCATCTACGGACGGAGGACAAGAAGTCGCAGACGGAGGACGAGACGTCGAAGACGTCGCAGACGCAGCTAACGGTGCACCCGCGTGAGCGCCGCATTTCTGGCCAGCGCTGGGGGAACTCACCATTCGCCTCCTTAGCCGTCTTCTTTGGCGAAAAGTTGACGGTCAAATTCGCGAGACGGTCGGCCAAATCCTCGGTGGGAACGTCGATGGTGAGGGTTACGCGGGTCATGGTGCTGGAAGAGAGAGAGAGTGCCGCATGTTCGAGTTGGCTCCTTGTTTTGTAGCCTTGCATAGATCCGTCATAGATAAGACGTGACGTGATGGAGACGACACCGGAACACGTCACGAACCTGGGAGAGCATCCTAAGTAAGCTGCACATACGCTATGTTCAGCTTTGCTCGATGGAATAAGGAATGATGTGGCTTACAGGCAGAGGCGTCACGGGTACACAGGGCAGACCGCATTGATGCGAAGCGTACGCAGACGTATCGGCTGACTTACCTGCCGGGGCTGCTCAAGGAAAGTGCTAAGAAGTTCGTTGACGGCTCGACGACGCTTGTTGCGTGCCGCGTCGAGACCATGCATCCTGAGAGAAGCCCCGCAGAGAGCACGTCGAAACTTTGCTATGAACACATCAGGCAGATGACCGCCGTCATTTCATTGGGTGCGAAACGATACGGAAATTCCACAGGTAGGTACGGGACGTACGAGCATCTTGTAGTGCTACCATTGTCAGATCTCAGAACATGGGCCCATTCCTCACCCTACCAGCCGTAGAGCTTGAGGAACGTGACAGTATTCACTCTGTAAGGTTGTCAGCGAACGGATACATGTACAGACGGGAAAAATACACACCTTCTTCCCCACAGGATAAGCCGAAGGTCCTCTAGTGCAGCACGGCGCGCGTCGCGTCCCTGTTGTGCAAGTTCTTGTTCCTGACGAAGACCTGCGACGAATCGTCGGAGATGATGGAGTATGACAGCGTCCGCGCCCACCCCTTCAGCGATGAATTGCTGAGCTTCTTGAACGTAGTTGTTGATCCACGTCTGTAGAGTCTGGTTAAACTCTGGCACCCAGCCTTTTTCTCCGAGTTGGCTGGAGAGAGTGTCTCGCAATGCCACGATCCTGTCAGTCAACGTCGCCTCCACATCAGCGTCGCGACGAGAATCGTCATTTGAGTCACTGTGTGAGAGCTCGCAGCGGTAAGCACTGCCAAGGGCCATGTATCAGTTGGATTTTTGCAAGGAAGGAACCTGCCATGCACCTGCGCATCCCGCACTGCTCACGCCTGCGTTTGCCCGTTATCGCCTGGCGCGCCGCTTTGCTGAGCTTGCGGCGCCCTTTCTTGGCCTCGTAGTAGAGCTTTTGATAATTCTTGCGCTCCTCCCGCTTGCTTGAGGGTGTGTGTCAGAGAGGAGTGCGCCAAAGCCCAACGAACGGGACAAACCGATGATAGTATCCACCTTCGGTAGTTGTAGTACCGGCAGTTTTCATGAGTGAAGGAGCATGTACGACAGCTGGTTGATGCAGAGAAAGAGATGTAGGCAGAGAGGTGAGTGGGAGGTCCCAAGTGGTTGGTGTGAGGAGGTAAGAACTTGCGACTCAAAGCGCGTCGTACTTGCACGACTTCGCAAGTCTCCGCCCATGTCATTGTCTGTCCACTTCCACCCAGTGACATAAAATTCCGTACTATATTCCATAGAATGGGGCAGTACTCATCAGACCCCACAAATATTGCTTGATTTCTTCTCCATTGTACGACGTAGGTAGAGCTCAATGTCCATTCTTTTTGACGTACGGCCCGGGGAGCCCGCCCGTCGCGCATTGGTCGCGCTGCTTAAATGTTCACCGTCGCTCGGCGCCCGTCAACCATCCCCCATCCCTGACACCACCACTGCCCCCAAAAACTCAGTCCCCGCTGTCTTCAGCATCCAGTGTCCCAGCCAGGTGCGCTTGGTATTTTTATTAATCCCATTCTTCCCTCGCATCGCGTCTGCAACTCCTGGACAAGGCTTGTCAGTGTACCCGACAGGGTCCTCTTGCCGCGTCTGTGGCCGTCAGTTGTCGAAGTCGCGTTCCGTGCATGAAAATCCCTGGCAAGTCATGACGAGAGCCCGACAGGGACCGCTTGACGCGTTGGGGCGCGTGCACGTCTTCTTCACCTTTGCGCGTGTGGTTTTGGCTGTTGGCACTCATCTTTTTTTCAGGTATCATTGCACGCATTTTTATACGCGTGCACGCGCGTGTCTTGGACGTGTTTCAGTCGCCGAGCCACCATGTCTCGGATGGTACGTCGCGCGCATTTGTCTTGAGCACTGCTTTTGCTAATTTACACAAAAGACGCGATCTAAGCGCGTTTTCTCCCCCTATGAGCTCGACGCATCCACTCTGCTACCCAGGTCAGCACTCGTAGTCGATGGTGGCTGCAATTTGGACGCTCTCATCGACGACGCCTATGAACGAGCGGAGGCCGCGGAAGATGCCGAGGAGGACAGCAACGCGCCACAGCGCGAGTCGGACCCACCGCATAGCAGCTCGCCCTCCCGACATCTGCCCCTTCCACCTGCTGTCTCCCAGGACAATGCAGCCATGGACCTGGACTCGAAGTCGGCCACCCAACGGCATACGATCGTGCGTCGCAACCGCTTGCGACAGCAGGCCCGAATATCGTGTAGGATGATCAAATACAAAGTCCGCAGCAAGCTCGTCTCGAAGTATTCCACGCCGAAGAAGCTGACCATCCGAGTTGTGGCGGAGAGGTTGCCGCACTCGCGCGGGGGCTGGGTGGGGATCAGAGATTGGGCGCTCCTCTGGGTTGGGCGGCGGAGGCTTGCGACGCTGAGGGCCCAGGACTATCAATATTTTGCATGGAACGGCAGGTGCGCCCTAGTAGCATTTCAGGACTGCGTCGCCTCTGATGAATGCGAAGGACGAACCATGCCATCCTCGACCTGAAGAGTCGCATTATCGGCAGCCTTTCAGGGCGTCCTGCCGGAGACGAGACATGGGACGATGACTGCGTTCTCGCCTACGAAGAGTTGGATGACGCGTTGGTTGAGCTCAAGATATCGAAGGACCAACGTTATCATCGTAGGGGAAACTACCCTGCCCTTTCCACCGGCATCTCATACGGAGGCGGTCAAACTGTGCGTAGCTGTCTATCCTTTACTCGCACGAGCTCACAGACGTTTGGTGCAGAAACCTTCGGAGCTTATCCTTCACGAGAGCAATCGACCTATTGTCCGGAAGCTTTGCCGTGGCCGCGGCGTACACCGTATTTCGGGCTTCATGAACGGTGAGTTCAATAGGTCTTGTCCTTATACATTATGCTGATGCACAGGTGAAAGCATCCTGGGCAATGGGCTCTCCAAAGATGTACAAGAATTACGAGTACAATATGGGCGAAATATTGGATCACGACCCGGAACTCCAATTGCCTTACGACAACGCGATACGTGCGGCCACAACATTCAACTTCGGGCCCAATGCTTTTACCAAGACTCACATTGACGCGGCCAACCTTCCCAGCGGGTGGTGCAGCATTGCATCGCTTGGGGAGTTCAATCCTAGGACGGGCGGCCAAATCGTTCTCCACCACGCCAAGTTAATCATCGAGTTCCCACCACACTCGGTCGCGCACATCCTGTCGGCTGCTTTCCCGCACGAGAATATTCCCATTAGGGCGGGTGAGACTCGAGCCTCCATCACACAGTACACAGCGGGCGCCCTCTTTCGCCGGGTCGCATATGGGCATCGCACTGAGGAGCAGTTCGAGAAGGAGGACCCAGCGGGCAAGGCGGCGATGGATGCCAGCAAACGGCGGCGGTGGCATGAGTCCGTGGGGTTATTTTCGAAGTACGAGGAGCTTGCTAGGGACATCGAGTCCGCTTTCAATGTAAAGTAAAAAGTACAAGTACCTGACAAAAATCGTGTAAGATATATGTGCCTCATGGATGGATCATGGTTGCGCGTCGCGCGTCGCGGTCTGTTGATCGCGGTCACGAGATCTGCTCCTCCCCGTACCGCCATGCCGCCCAAGGCAAAGAAACCATACGGCTTTTTCGAAAACTCTGGTGGTGGCACTCGATCCACCCTGCTCAAAACGTCTGCCGACGGCCGTCGCCTGAACCCATCGGTTTCTGTCCTACGAACCCGCATTTACACCCAAACTCTCCCCAACCTCTCCACACCTTTGACGGCCACTCAGTCACCAGCCAACCAGGTGTCCCTTCTCGAGGGCGAATTTGATGGAAGTAGCTCGGTCTCAACATACGACGACGGCATCCTCGGGGTTGACGAAAGCGGCGAGGTCATGCAGGTCACGGAGGCAGATATTGCCCTGGGTCGAGCGAAGAGGTATCAGAATTCGGTGAGTTTCATTTCCCAACGCTAGTTATTGGACTCATGGACGCACAGGATTTTCCCCTGCTTTCTTGGATACCGCTCCGAGACGAGTATCTTGACGAAGTTCTTTGTTTGGAAGGAAGAGGTCCGTACGCCGGAGTCACACAATGCCCCAAGTGCCGCAAGACCGATGTCGAGCCGAGCATCCGCTGCTGCGATTGTGTTGGTGGTGAGCTTCTGTGCGTGTCCTGCACCGTCAAGCTGCATGTGAGAAGCCCTTTGCATCGAGTTGAGGTACGTGGCATGCTCGTGGTCTGTTTGCGCAAAGCTAATTGGTTCTGCTTCATCCAGAAGTGGAATGGTACCATGTTCGAGGGAACATCGTTGGCATCGCTGGGATTGCGAATCCAGCTCAACCACCCTCCCGGCACCGTCTGCGGCCATCGACAGATGGCTCGATCCGACTTTGTGGTCATCCACACGAATGGGATCCACACGGTTAATCTCGACTTCTGCGGCTGCGGGCGGTCGTCGACCCTCCAACGAAGGCAACAGCTCCTCCGCTTTTCATGGTGGCCTGCAACAGTCATCGACCCCAACACTGCAGCAACCTTTGCTGCGCTCAAGAAGTACCACCTTCTGTCTCTGACAGGAAAACTGACGGGCTACGACGCATGGCGCAGTCTCGAGCTTGAGACTGACAACTCCGGCTGTTCACATTTGCCTGTGAGTTTGCTATCGTCTATTCTTCGTGAAGTGGTTTACGTTCGATGTATAGGATCGCCTGCCTGCTTGGATGATCATGCTGCGCGAGTGGAGGCATGTCACGATGATGAAACGGGGTGGCCGAGGCCACGATTCAACAGGCGTCACTGGCACGGCAGATGGGGAGCTCGCTGTGCAGTGTCCAGCGTGCCCATTGCCTGGCATCAACCTCCCGGAGAGCTGGGAAGCCACACCATCCAATCGCGCGTGAGTTCGTTCTCTTCTCTACAGGTTTTGGGGACTGACTCGATTGCAGGTGGCTCTATCGCCCTATCGTCGCAATGGACGCAAATTTCCGCATGAAGAATCGAATGCGATCTTCCAAGACGAAGGATCCAGGCCTCCACACGGGCAAGGCGTACTTTGTTGCCGATGACAAGTACGACGAGCATGTCGCGAATCATATTGATCAGGAAGAGGTACGTGTTAATTTATCATGGGTTAAAGATACAAGCTAATGGTCATATTCCAGATGAGCGGTTGTTCGCGCTTCGCCGCCCTCACCGCAGCAAATTTGAAGAGCACAAAGGGCCTTAGGGTGACGGGAGTTGGGGCCATCTTCGATGCGAGGCATGAGTTCTGGCTGCCAAACGGCCTTGGCGACCTTCAAAAGGGTGAACGGTGCGCAACTCACTCTCTTCCTTCTAGATGTATTGCCTAACATTCTTTCTAGCTACTGCAATATGGATTACATGTTTTTCTCCGCCATCAGCCGCATCAAGACACCCTCCCTCCTCGTCTCGTACGACATCGCGTGCCAGTGGCACAAAAACCTCTCGAAACGAGCAGACACCAACCCGGAGTGGACGCTCCCCGACGAGATCGACTTCGCGGTGCCAAAGTTCCACATTGCGGCGCATCAAGAAGAATGCCAGGAGGAGTTCGACCTATCGAAGATGCGGGGCGCAGGGCAGACGGACGGTGAGGGACCTGAACGAGGGTGGTCGCAGGTCAATGGCGCCGCTGCGAGCACCAAGGAGATGGGGCCAGGGGGTCGTCACGACACGGTCGACGACCATTGTGGGCACTCTAATTGGAGGAAGATTGTTGGGCTTGGTAAGTCCAAATTCTCGATTGCCCCAGGTGCTCGCTAACATAATTCGACAGGTCCGTCATTGCTCCGGCGATTGAAGGCGGCACTTGCACAGGCAACGGACCAAGGCGACATATACACAGAATTCACGAAGTCCCTGGAGCTCGATCATCCGGAGAAGTTGTCGCAATGGAGGGAGCAGATCAATGGGTGGGAAATTCATGGCAAGGGGCCCAACCCGTACAAAAAGCCGGCTTCAGGTGCGTGACGCTTTGTGTGGTGCATGGATACATACTGAAATACGCCGCCTTCAGATATTACGGTTGCTGAAGTCCGACTGGAGCTTGCTCAAGAGGACCACGATGCCGTTCAAGCGGCCAGCATCATCGCGTCGCTGCCTGCAGCCAGCGCGTTTATCTTGTCGGGGTTCCGGCTCGAGGTCATGCAGTGAGTAATACTGCTCCAATCTCGTGCTAAGCTGACGAATGGATATTATCAGGCTGAAGCTACGGCTCGACAAGACGAAGGACCAAGACCGGACTTCAAACCAGGCCGCACTCCTTCAAGAGAGTCGGACGTCGATTCTGCGGCTCCTCCACCGCTTCCGGGCCGATCAAGACGTTCACATGCATCACATCTCCAGTATCATAAACGTCGACGAGTCTGCACAATCACACAACACGCTCAGACCCGAGCACATCAAGCTCTACTTGCCCTCGGACCTCAGCCCGCGTGAACGGACAACTGCGTGCGATCCCACACTGTCTGAAATGGAGGCTAAGTTTCGCTATGCGAGTGCGTGCCAAGCACTCGAGGACGTGCGCCATCAACTACGTTTCCGAACATACGTGAAACGCTTCAAGATCAACAATGTCGTTGGGCAGCGCAAGAACACACGGGCGCGCACCTTCCAATCGCGGATCGACGACGCTGTGAACCGTGCTGCGGCGACGTATCGGCTGCACAGGGCAGCCTACCGCCGGTTGGTAGGCCCTGGTTCTTGGGAAAGGCGCCTTCGAGAGCTCCAGGACGAGCACCTCGTTGGACTCGGCGAACCTCTGCTCGATCAAATCGATCTGGCGGACATCGAGCGGGTCAAAGAGTACCTACGGAGTCGACGGGGTCCCTCATCAACAGGAGAGAGCCGGTACACGCTCCCTTGGATTTGGTACACAGCAGGTGGCGGAGGTGAGGACGAAGAGGCGGAGATTGGGGATGGTACGTCGTGCGGTTGTGTCATAATTTCATGGCTAACCGTTCTTTGCAGACCTGAAGCTGGAATGGTTCAAGACGCGCGCGCGATCCACTCGGTGGATGGAGGAGGTGCTCCATCTGCTCGAGGAGATGCGACGCGTGCCTGAGACATTCAAGTACTGGGCAGCCGAGTGGTCGCAGAGGAAGTCCGCTCGACCTGAAGTACCCGAAGATCTGGCTGAGGGATTGGTGGCATATGCGTGCAAACACGCCGCGATGTACGACAGTCTACGCGACCGCTTTACGGGCCAATGGGCAGAGGTCCAGGCCACTGCTGCCGAGTTCCTGTCCCACCGGGAGGACGACGGTATGGATGTCCTGGCCGAAGCGCCTGAACCCATGGCTGTAGACTAGTTTTCCCGTACGTTTTCCACTGTTATGTCAGGTATTGCATACTAATCATGTCCTGATGTGCATTCTAGGCTTTTGTGGCCTGGATTAGAAGGCCTGCCCCATGCTATGCTCCCTGTATATAGGCTATTTATGCGTTTTTTGATGTATTTCGATGATTTCCGTGCTTCCAAGCCCCGTGTGAGATGTTCACGTGTTTGCGTAAGCCCCGCAGTGCTGTGGTAATATTTCTGAGCTTTAATTGTGATTTCTGGGCGCTGTATGGATCCATTTATACTGATTTTTTCTCGATTTCTGAGTTTCCAGGCCCGTGGGAATTGGATTGGAGCGATCACGTGCTCGCGCGCGTACCCTGCCCCCGTGCCCATATTGTGGGATTTATTCCGCTATTTTATCTATTTGATCTGCCCCTGTATTGCAATCTTATCAGCTACAGGCCTCTAATTATAATGGTCCGAGCTGTCACTACAGGTCTTATTTTTAAATGTCCTACAGGGACGCCTGCTTCACTTCGCAAATGTGGGACGGCGCATGGCTCGCATGGGGTTGCGACCCTAGGCCAACGGGGAGCTGGAGTCCAGCTCCTTCAATAGCGGGCCGTTGGCAACCCGGAGGGCATCACTGGTCTGACGCTGTCCCAATCACGGCGGAATGGTTCCAGCGCGAGCGCCCCTGGATGGCATACCGCCCACTCCCGACGGACCGCAATCGCTCGCAGTGGTTGCACAACCCCACTGCAGACAACACGATGTTCACGCATCCCTTCGGAAACCGCTTCCGGTTGGAAGGCTTTCGCGCGCAGGGATTCCGTGCGATGCTGGCCGACATCACTGGGATTGGGGGGGCATTAGCACAGCACTTTGGAATCCAAGTGCTCCCGGCAGCAATACCAGAAACAACGACGTTGGAAGAAGCACGACCATGGCCGGAGCATCTAGAAGTTCTGCAGCGCGTTCGGAACGCGGCAAGCGAATGGCAAGGTTTCATCGCCTACATAGTGGCACACGCTGGTGATCTCTGGTCGTCGGTAGTCCTATCAGGCAGGCAAGACTGGGCTACGTCAGTAACTTCGTGGAATCTGGTGACCGGGCCAAGAGTGGGCACCCTCGTAGATTTCGGTCAAGAACCGCGGGAATGGCCAGAGCTGGAGGAACTCTGCCTTCATAACGTTCCGACACGCGTACTGTGGAGGAGGGATTTGGAATCCAATCCCCTCCTCTCCCGTATCAGAGGGCAAGTTCTGGCCGCCACCGACCAGGGGGCGTATCAGTGGGACAGGGCGAAGAAGCAGCGGAAGATGGAGAGTAATCTGCGAAAGTTGGCTGAGAGAAATGCCGTCGCCGCGGGGAAAGTAATACCCGGGTACAAGGGTAAAACCACGTACTGGCTTATCGCTTCACGGGAGTCAAAGGAGATGGTGGAACCCGTAGGAAAGAATCGTCTTCAAGACTTTCGGCAGCGATATAAAATCAGGAAGGATTGGCCACGTCCGGGTATCCATTCATTCATAGAAGACGAAGACGCCACGGATGAGGAAGACGACGATGAGAACGAAGAGGAATCCTCTTTGCCTCATGCAAGGGAGATCGTGCCGATGGAGGTAGAAGACGCCGTATCGATGGGAAGCGCGAGTCCCCCCACTCGGGTGGAAGAGGAATCCTCGACTGCGCCAGTGGAGGGAACAAGACACGACCCACCGGAGGTCGATCATACCGTCGCGACGGAGAACGAAGAAAGCCGAGAGCGCTCCAAGAACAAAGGGAAAGGAAAAGCGAAAGCGATCGAGATGGGAGTAGAGGAGCCGGCTAGGAATCCTAGCCCAGAACCGATGTCAGTGGACGAGATGGAGCTGCACAATTTGCAGGTAGCGGCTGAGGAATCCCGGGCTGCTTACTATAGGGATCAGGAACGACGGAGCAGGCAGTCGTATGCGGGACCCTCACAAGCAGGCCCGTCTCGAGCCTCAAGGGAACGATCACCGCGTAGAAACTTCTCGCCCCCGCGACGAGCACTTGAACGACCATACGGTTCCCCTACGCGCAGAGATCACGTCGAACGCCGGGGTCTAGGAAGACTATCGAGGAGCCCTCCTCGGTGGCGGGATAGGACCCCATCTAGGGAACGACGCAGGAGCCCGCCTCGGGCCAGAAGGGATAGTCCCCGATGGAGGCGGTCACGGTCACCAAGAGCTTCGAGAAATCACTTTTCAAGGCGATGGACTCCATCTCCGAGAAGACGATCTCCAACCCCTCCACTACGATCCTCTCCGTCGCGCCGATGGGAACAGAGGAGGACTGACAGGTACACTCCTCCTAGGTCATACCGGTATAGGCGATCGCTTAGTCTCAGCCCGGGTTACCGAAGTTTCACTCCAGAACGTACTCCTCGCTCACCACCACGAACGCCTCGCTCTCGCTCTCCGCCCGAGGAATCCTCGGGTGTGGTAGCCTCGCGAACAGGCACAAGGCCCTTGGAATTCAGGATACGAAGCCCGTCTCCAGAATATCCGCCTTCGACTCTGACGTTAGCCGAAAGATTAACAGGAACGCTTCCGTTAGCCGCTGCAGAGGAGGAGGTCATCACTTCGGATGATACAACCGGGGTTCACGAGCCAAGTCCACCTCCACCTACGCCCGTCGAGCAGCATGACCTTGCTATTGATTTGTTACCTGTCGACGCGATACAGCGATACATACTGGAGGACGAATCTCGATATGGTCCTGATCAACGTCGGATCCAGTTCATGCCAGAGACGGTCACTACTCCGCGAGGCTACCTCTACTTGAGGCCAAGAGCGCAGATCCGAGCAGCACTATGGACGATCAGGAATCCTGGTCAGCCCTGGGCGCAGTTTGTACGGGTACTCGTGTCGAGAGGAATTCCGTGTCGATGGCGCATAACGGTCGACGGCGGGGCCCCTAACAACGACCTCGATCAGCCAGAATACCTTCTCCCTACCTTCGTGATGCCTCCGTGGTATGTACTAGCTATCAACCGCTTGACAGCCTACAGCCAGGGGATACGCGGCGTACTAGCGCGTCCTAATGCACGGGTGCTCCTGCTGCGCGGAGGATTGCTCTGGAGGTTAGCTTTGGAGTTTGGGAATGAAGTGCCGTGGTTGCCGTCGGAAGCAGTCTCTCGTCCTTCAATAATTGTCACGCTTCATCATCGAGGGGACTTCTTCGATGTTCCGGAACCGGTCCTGGGAGATGGCTTCTTCAACGGCGAGCTCGATAGGATTTACGGAGTAATGGGCGGACGAAGCGTTTGGCCTACGCAAGAACTATTTCTTAGCCGACCATCGTGGAACGGGGAATGGACCACTTTCAATGAGTTGTGGTTTCAACGTCGGCTTCAAGAAATGAACGAACGTCCCAACGATTTTCCCCTGTTAACTCCCGGTCAATGGAAGAAGTCGCTACGTGACTCGTTGTTACATTCTGAAAGACGAGAAGAAGACGGGCCGGGATCAGAAGTTCACGCGGAGAGGTTGATAGCGCAGTGGGAACCCATGCAGGGCTTTGCAATCTTGGACCTCACGGACGATAATTAGCGGGACTATCGGAGACTGGGGGGGCTATGTGACAGGAATCCTGTCACTTCGTTATTCTCTAAGTCTCCGGACGTCTCCTCTATTATGTAACATTTTTCGGACTTTTAAAGTTGTACTCTAGGTATATAAGTTCGCTACCTCGCTCATAAAATACACTACTACACAATCTATTGACTACTTCTTTTTCTCCCTCTCTCGTCTGAATCTCACTCTCCCGCGCGCCCGACTCCTCAAGATATTGAGCCAGCCGGGCGACTCGGGCAGTCAGCCACCGCTGTTGCCATAGTAGGCGCGTGCGCAACAAGCGTACACACACGCCCACATCGATTGGGGAAGTCGCTCACGACTTGCGTCAACTCTCTCCACTCTCGCTCGACGCTCGAGGATTCCTCGAGCTCGACAGGAGTCTTTCTCTCTTTCCGCGAGGCCACGTCGGCCTCGCGTTTCGTCCTTCCGCCTAGCTTCAGGGACGCGCGCCTCGTGGACTCCGCGAGGCGCTTCACACCTTTGGATCCTCTCTTCGCCCTCACTCGCTATCCCCTGCTTGGAATCCTAGCAGTGGCCCCTCCTTCGTCCGGAAGGCGCGTCACAGCGGGTGCAGGGGTTGAAGCGACTTTCTGTTGGCTTCGACTGTGGGGACGCGTCTTGCCGAAGAATTTGTCCATACAGACGACCTCGCGGTGACCAACCTTGCCACAATAGTAGCAGGTTTCGCGTTCATGACGGCCATCTGCCTTTGCATGCTCCGTTGAACCACACCCATAGCACCGACCTCTCATCTCCTTTCTGAAGTCGATGATTGTCTTTTTCCTTGGTGCTGATGCGGAGATACTGGCTGATGGTCATGTGGTTTTGTCATGATCTCGGCTTCCTGGTCTCTAGGCAGTTTAGCTTCCGAGATCTGCCGTGTCCTCAATGTTCTAATGGCTTGTACCCGAATCTCTAACATCCTATCCGGCGATAGGTCCTCCCCCTCTGGATCAAGAATAGAGTCAATGGACACCATTTCCGCATCGGGATCGTCCAGCGATTCGTAGTAACGGGAAAAACAATCGGCAACTTTATTCAGTTTGCCTTCCACGTAGGCGACATTCATGTCATATTTCGATAGAAACTCAAACCAGCGAACTTGGCGCGGTGACAGATTGCGCTGGGAGTTGAAAAATTCAAGGGCCTTGTGATCGGTCACAACGGTGAACTTTCGGCCAATCAATTTATCGGACCATTTAGTCAAAGCTTCCAGGATGGCAATTGTCTCTTGTTCGAAAGTACGATAGTTGCGCTGTGCACTGGAGAATTTTTTTGACATAAATCCAGCCGGTTGACATGTCGACCAGTCGGCTCCCTGCCCGTAGACTGCACCCACCCCGTACGTAGACGCGTCACATATTACCCAGATTGTCACCCCGGTACGTGGGTCAATTGGCCGTAATATGGGCGTCCGACATGCGAGTGCCTTGACCATCTCAAAGCACCGCTCATGCAATGGTCCCCATACAAATGGTCGACCATTGGAGGTGAGATTCGCCAATGGTGTCGTATACGCGCTGACATCAGGCATGAATTGAGCTAGGTATTGAACCAGGCCGAGAAATCGCTGCACTTCTTGGTAATTGCGCGGGCGCGGCCATTGTCGAACACGGGCCATTTTGTCTGTATCAGCATGTATTCCTTTCGCGTCTATGACGTGCCCCAAGCAATCAAGTCGAGCGGAGTATAGATCACATTTGTCTCGGCTGAGGAACATGTGGTTCTCGCGCAGTCGGTTGAAAACAAGTCGTAGGTGTCTCTCATGGTCTGCCAATGAGTCCGAATAAATGAATATATCGTCCAGGTAAATGTGGATAAATATCCTGATAAAGTCTTGGAATACCACCGTCATCAATCGCTGGAATGTGGCTGGGGCATTACAGTCACCTTGTTGCATGACCAAGCTGACGAACGTCCCGTACACAGTGGCAAACGCGGTTTTCCATACATCGGTAGGTTCAACTCGAATCTGCTCATATGCATCACTCATATCTATTTTTGAGCGGAATTTTGCGCGGGCCACATCCATGCAAATTTGGTCCTGGTCCGGGAATGGAGTCACGTCTTTGTGAGTATTGTCATTCCGTTTTCGAGCATCAACCACGGTTCGCAGCTTTCCTGACTTTTTTGGGATGCATAATAATGGTGCAGCTTCCGGAGCAACCTGGCATTTCCACCATCCAGCATCGACATATCGCTGTAGTTTCTCTGCTAACTGAGGCTTCAGAGCGTCAGGGCAGCGCGGGAGATGGTATCGTATTTTCAGGGACTCGTCTATCAATGATATGTGATGATTCACAGCGCGCATTGGCGGTAGCTCAGGGGGCACAGGGCACATGATGTCTGTGGTACGCTCGTACCATTCTCGTCGCGCGTTATCTACTTTTGTCGTAATCTCGTCAGGGGGCTCGGGAGGCGGTCGCGCCGTAATAGATGCGCGGTCGGATGTGGCAGGTTCTACATGTGTGGAACCCACCGCGCCCCTTCATTCCCGGGGAGTGGCTAGTGCGTTCATCTGAGCTGTACGCTTCGCGGGCGTAACACGGCCGCGTTGCTTCAAGAGAGCACGCTCCTCCACAACGGTGAGTGCGGGTATTTCCACATGCCCGATGCGCACCACTTTATCCGCGGAATCGAGTACAGCTTTGTATTCCTTCAAAAATGGTGTGCCCAGTATGACGTCATAATGTTCGATATTGACAATGTCGAGAAAGCAGGGGACTCTCTCTCCACCCAACAACACCGTGGACCGCGTGCCAAAATTCACGCGAGACCGACTGCCAACGCAACCCAATTGTAGGGTCATCGGCTCTTTCAACTGGAATACGTCCATTTTGGCCACATGAGCGGCTTCATGACTGATTCCGTTGGTGGTGCTGCCACTGTCAAACAGTACGTATAACTCTACTCCGCCGATACTGAGATTGGCTGCGATCACTTGGTGCAATTGGGGGTCACGAATAGGTTGCTCATCAGCGCTCGATTGCCGGCGAATATTGGAACTGTATGCCCATCGGGTAACCGCCCCCACCTCCCCCGTCGCAGCTCGGGATGCCATCAGCTGAAGTTCAGGTATGCCGTCCGCGTCATCCTCGTCCGCGTCCGGTATCACAGATTCTGCTACGGGCAGTTGCGTAGTGGGCGTGAGGGGCGTGCTCGGCGCGACCTCGTCTATATCATCCAACTCAGGGATGTCACCGTCTCCGTCTTCCGTTGCCGGTAATCGTGACAGCGCATCTGCTTGATTATCTACTCGGTACGGTCGGTCGGCGATCGTGTCGATGACGCGTTCTGCGAATACCATGCCTGGTACTCGATCATCTGTATTCTGGATGGTTCGGGTTGCACCCTGAATCGCGTTTTGCGCCATCCTGATGCCCGCTTGGATTCCGGCCTGGTATGATCGCTCAAGGCTCTCCTCTCGCTGATTCTCACTGCGCGGGATCACTGCGTAATTCTGTGGCTCACCAGGCGGGGTCAACCGAGGAACTAGTGTGTCATCTGGATACTCGATGTTCGGCAGTACGTTCCCGTCCGCCTCGGTCCAGCGAGTGTCATCCTGATTATCCCAGGTCGTTCCTGTATCAGGGTTCGCCCATACCGCCTCTAGTTCTTCCGCCGTTCTGCCCCAGGTAAGAGACGTTGACGTGTTTGCGGGCCACCCATTTTCAGGAGTGGGCCCGCGAGGCGATTCGTGTCCCGAAGTACCATTCATCTGGGGAGCAACAGTGGGAGTGGGCGGTGAAACCGTCACTGTTTCTGGTACTACGCCCTCCCCCGCTAATCCCAAATTGGGGTCGTCATCCTCCGCATCATCCGTGGCGGGTTGCCCTCGCATAGCTGCCAGTCTCATGGTGGCTAAGCGCATAGGTGGGCCGATCTCATCATCGTCAACGTCGGATGCGCTAATTTCATAGTCTTCCGCAAATTCCTCTGCGGACTCATATTGTGCGCCCATCGGCCCATCGTCGTCATCATCGGACTGGTCGCCATCGTCCGTAGGCAATGTCTGCTGCGGGACATCGAGTTTCGCATCGTCGGCATTGCCATCTTCCGGTGGACTGTCGGCGTCGATAACCCGGGCGGCATATACTCGTGGTTGACCATTTTTAGGGCATTCAGCATCGCCGGAGTAGTGTCCAGCGCCCCCACATGCGAAGCATATCACGGACTTCCTGTCTCTCTTGGGGCGTGTCGTTGAACGGTCACGCCCTTTGTCCAGGGCAGTACTGTCTGCACGCCCCCGTCCGTGCGGCACTTCCCCTCGGGCATGATTATATTTATTATGCTCGGTAGGGGGCAATCGAGGTGAGTTCGATATACCACGGACGGCATTCCTGGGTGCGGGGTGGACCTCCGTGTCACTAGGACGTGATATCCTCGTGCTCCCAGACGGCGTGGGCGCTAACTTTGTGGTGCTGGATACCCGCGAGCGTCCCAAGCTCTCAATCATTTGGCTGAACGCGCGGGTACCGGTCTCAGCCTCTAGCGCGGCAGCCAACAACTCGGTAGTAGTGCCTTCCTCCGCCACTACCCCTTTGTGTTTATACATAATTTCCAATAGGTCGGCGGGCAGTCCACTGACGAACAGTTTCCGAAATGTATAATCATTTGGGAGTTCGACTAGTCTCGTGGAGCGGGTGCGTAATTCATTATAGAATTCGGCGACACCGCCCTTGCGAGAGAACCGAGTGGCCATGAAATGTTCCAGGGCGGTCTGGTCACTTCGTCCAACCACGAAACGGCAAAATAAGGCAATAACGGCTTCAAGGAATGTCCAATTCGCTTGTGGGCGGGAAGGCGATTCTATCTCATCATTGTACCACTTCGCAGCGCGGCCCGTTATGTCAAGACTCGCGTCAAGGAACACACAAAGAGCCGCCCAAGTCACCGACCGGACCAGAGGGACGAGATGAGTGAGAGTGCTGTGACCAACAGCGCAGGCAATAGATTGCGTACGGTGTAGACGAAGTGAACAGTCTGAAGAATAGAGAGCGAAATGCGAGTCCTTATATACTAAGTAAAGCCAAACAAGGGTAAACAAGAGAATAATAGATAGCGGAACAATAAGGGAGGAACCATGACAATGGAGAACAATCAGAAGTGAGAACAATAGTGTGCATAGCCTCGCCATAGATCATCATGGAAGGGTCCGGAAAGACCTGGATCAAGGAGAAGTCTGGATCATGGTCCGTGATCGATGATGGGTGTGGATAGCAGTCAAGAGAGTCGAAAGAAATGGAGCGATTCGTGACATCACCCCCTCTCTAAGACGCGCTTTCTCCTGGAGCGCATGATCAGCTTGTAGTGCATCAAAATAGATGAGTCCACGTAGCGCAGGAGGGCGAACAGCCCGCGGATGGTCCTTGTAGAACTTGGTTATTGCTCCGGTGGCATTGGTCATAGCTGTCCGAGGGAGCCATTGATTCTCGGAGTCGGGATAACCAACCCACTTGACAAGGTATTGAATGCCACGCTTGTTGGGTGTGAGTCTTGCGTCTAGGACCGCTTCTACCTCGTACTCCTCTTCAGCATTGACTATTTCGGGCGGTGGTGCAAGGAAGTTGGGTCCGTGAGCCGAGGTTTCGACGTAAGGAGTCAGAAGGGATGCATGGAATACAGGGTGGATTCGCCAAGTGGGGGGGAGCTTCAATCGATAGTTCACTGGCCCAATGATTTCAGTGACTGCGAAAGGTCCTACACGTCGCGGTGACAGCTTAGCTTTTGGTTGTGTCGTCTTGATGTGTTTCCCATCTAACCATACCCGATCTCCCACCTTGAAGCGTACACTGTCTTTGATATGGTCGGCATTGTTGCGTTTCATAACCTCCGCTGCAGAGCGTAAACTGGCTTCGACCTCCGCACGTACTTGCTCCATGTGTTGAAGGCGTTCTTCTACTGTAGGAATGGTCGACGTAGAGTGAATGGGGGGTATGGCATGAGGCGTATATCCAAGGAGCATCTCGAAGGGTGACCGATTCGTGGCGCTATGAACCCGATGGTTATGCGAGAATTCAGCGAAGGTTAACCACTTCACCCAATCATCCTGTCGATAGTTGCAGAACACTCGTAGGAACTGCTCCATCTCCTGGTTGACGCGTTCGGACTCGCCATCTGTCTGCGGGTGGTAGGCTGTACTGAGGGCCGACTTGATGCCTAACTTGTCGAGTACGCCGCGCATAACTTTTCCTGCGTACTGAGGTCCGCGGTCGGAGATAAGTCGATCCCAAAGGCCGTAATGACGGTAGATTTTGTCGAAGAGAATGTCCACCGTGCCATCGCTTGTGATTGTCTTGTTGCAGGGTGTGAACGTGACGTGTTTAGTGAACCTGTCGACTATGACACAGATTGAATCGAATCCGTCGCAGGGTGGGAGTTCAACTACAAAGTCCGAGGTGATGACTTGGAATGGTCGACTGGGGATGGCGTTCGGGATGGTCTCAACATGTGTTCGATGATTCTGCACCTTTGTTGCTTGGCAAGTAGCGCAACCGTCGACGTAATCACGTATGAAGACTGACATACCGGGCCACCAATATTCGCGTCCAACTAGTTCATGTGTCTTGTGGCGTCCTGGGTGTCCTGCTGAAGGGTTGTCGTGATGCATCTGAACAATGTCACGTCGCAGTTGATTGTCTGCAGGGACGTAGACTTTTCCCCGAAACAGGACCAGTCCATCTTCGGTGTTCCATTCTTCTAGGTTCTTTGTTAATGATCGAGGCCCATTGCCGAGTATGACGTCGAGAGCCTTGACAACTTCTATGTCCTTGGTCTTTGCTTCTCGGATGCGACGTCGGAGGTCGTGATTGCCAAGGGAGGTGACAGCGCCAGGACGAGTAGCGCGGATGCGGAAAAATTGAGGGTCCAGTAGTACTCGTTCTGCGTTATCGTCCTCCACCCCCTCTCTATGGTCAGGTCGCCTCGACATGGGATCCGCACGTTGAGAGATTCCTGGTTTGTGGATCAGTTCGAAGTCGAAACGTGTAAGGAATAACGCCCATCGAGCTTGTCGACGACTCAGCTTCTGGGCAGAGCGAAAGTATTCCAAATTCTTGTGATCCGTCCAGATTTCTATGCGATCTGGAGCGCCTTCGAGGTAGTGGCGCCAAGCTTCGAGGGCGCGAATGATGGCCAGGAGTTCTTTGTCATAAATGTCGTAGTTGCGTTCTGGGTTGGAGAGCGACTTGGACAGATATGCGACTGGATGCCAGAGGTTGTCGTCACCACGCTGCGAGAGTATGCCTCCTGTTGCGTAGTCTGAGGCGTCGACTTCCACCAAATATGGTTTGGTAGGGTCAGGCATGACAAGGACGGGAGATGAGGTGAACGCAGCTTTGAGGTTATCAAAGGCCTCTTGGCATTTGGTTGTCCAGTTCCAGGCGTAATCCTTCTTGGTTAGGGCAAACAGTGGGTGCGCAATCTTGGAGAAGTCACGGATGAAACGCCGGTAGAAATTCCCAAATCCTAAAAAGGATTGGACGTCTTTCACCGTTCGTGGCGCTGGCCAGTCTGCAATTCCAGCGACCTTGACTGGGTCCATAGCTAAATGATCATGGGAAATGATCAGACCAAGGTACTCGACTGAGGATTGTTCGAAGGTGCATTTCTCGGGTTTCAAGAACAAGTCGTGTTCGCGAAGTCGTTGCAAGACTTGTCGTACCAGGCGGCGATGTTCTTCAAGGGTGTTGGTGAAGATAAGAATGTTGTCCATGTAGATGATGACTTTGCCGAGGTCGATGAGGTCCTTAAAGAGTTCATTCATCATTGCTTGGAACGTGGCGGGTGAATTCATGAGGCCAAAGAACATCACCAATGGTTCGAAGAGTCCGCGGTTAGTTTTGAACGCCGCTTTCCATTCGTCGCCTTCCTTGATGCGTACGTTGTTGTAACCCCAGCGGACGTCCATCTTGGTGAAGACCTTGGCACCCTTGAGCTTGTCGACGATTTCAGAGATAAGCGGCAGCGGGTATTCATTCTTGACCGTCCCCTTGTTCAGTGCGCGATAGTCCTGAACTGGTCGTAGCTTGCCATCCTTTTTCTTAACAAAGAAGAATGGACTCGCCATGGGAGACTTGGATGGGCGTATGTAGCCCTTCTCCAGGTGTTCATTGAGAAAGGTGTCCAGTTCCACTTGCTCAGCTGGCGACAACGGGTAAACCTTACTTGGTCGTGGTTCAAAGCCGTCCTTGAGGTCAATGGCGTGGTCCCATGAACGGCGTTCCGGAAGACGTTCAGAAGAGGTTTTGTCAAAGACATCGCGAAAGTCTTGGTACGGGGGCGGAACTAATTCCTCAAATTCTTTCTGCACTGAAGATCCGGCAGCTTTTTCGGCGAGCTTCTGTGCGTTCGTGAAAGCTGCTCGTACGTGCACCGGTCCTGGTTCGACAGGCGGGGGAGTGAACGGAATATCGAAGGCGGGTAACACACCAGCGAGCTGCAATCCGTGCATCATCCATGCATGTTCCATGGTGAATCGTTCTTCATCGTCTTCCGTGAACAGGGCGCCGAGCGTTGGGGATCGCGTAGTGCGAAGACGTACTCCATGGACACGACGAGCTGGAACAACGTACTTTGGCATTGTTGGTGGAGGTGGTGGAACTTCACGGCGCGGCCTGGTAGTAGGCCGTGGGGCTGCAAGCGGTTTGGAAGTCTGTCGTTCTGTGCGTGTTGATAAATTCTTGACCGGTGGTGCGTGCAACTTGCAGGATGGTGGGCAACGAGTCATGTCGACGCGCTTTTTTCGCCAGTCAACTGCCGGATTGTGAAATTCCAGCCAGTCTGTGCCAAGAATCATGTCGTAGTCGCCGATGTTGGTGAGGAAAAACTCAGCTTCTTCCTCATGATAGGATGTTGAGTCCTTGGCATAGATGCGAATTGTCTGAGTCGTTGAGTAGCGTACCCAGCCCATGATGTTTTCGGTGTTATCGACATTGCGAACGGGGAATGGCCGGGGTAAGGGTTTCAAGGGAAGTCTGTGTTCAGTGGCAAACTTGGGATGAAGGATGATTCCTTCTGCTCCGCTATCGAGCAGAGCATCGGCGTCGATGAGTTTTCGTGGTTCGGTGAGTCGTAGCTGAACTTGAAGGGCGATCGAGGGTGATTGCCTGTTGCGTGTGACAGCGGACATGTAGATCGCAGAGGGGTACGATTGCTCACAAATGTCCGATGAAGAGAGTACAGCATAACGATTCGATGAACTTAACGAAAACCTTGAGCCACCCGCGGACGACGCGACCGGGGGGCGCTTCAAAAACCCTCTACCATCAGGCGTCCCTGTAGGACATTTAAAAATAAGACCTGTAGTGACAGCTCGGACCATTATAATTAGAGGCCTGTAGCTGATAAGATTGCAATACAGGGGCAGATCAAATAGATAAAATAGCGGAATAAATCCCACAATATGGGCACGGGGGCAGGGTACGCGCGCGAGCACGTGATCGCTCCAATCCAATTCCCACGGGCCTGGAAACTCAGAAATCGAGAAAAAATCAGTATAAATGGATCCATACAGCGCCCAGAAATCACAATTAAAGCTCAGAAATATTACCACAGCACTGCGGGGCTTACGCAAACACGTGAACATCTCACACGGGGCTTGGAAGCACGGAAATCATCGAAATACATCAAAAAACGCATAAATAGCCTATATACAGGGAGCATAGCATGGGGCAGGCCTTCTAATCCAGGCCACAAAAGCCTAGAATGCACATCAGGACATGATTAGTATGCAATACCTGACATAACAGTGGAAAACGTACGGGAAAACTAGTCTACAGCCATGGGTTCAGGCGCTTCGGCCAGGACATCCATACCGTCGTCCTCCCGGTGGGACAGGAACTCGGCAGCAGTGGCCTGGACCTCTGCCCATTGGCCCGTAAAGCGGTCGCGTAGACTGTCGTACATCGCGGCGTGTTTGCACGCATATGCCACCAATCCCTCAGCCAGATCTTCGGGTACTTCAGGTCGAGCGGACTTCCTCTGCGACCACTCGGCTGCCCAGTACTTGAATGTCTCAGGCACGCGTCGCATCTCCTCGAGCAGATGGAGCACCTCCTCCATCCACCGAGTGGATCGCGCGCGCGTCTTGAACCATTCCAGCTTCAGGTCTGCAAAGAACGGTTAGCCATTACGATTCCCTTGGATCGTTTCTTATGTAAGCACCAGTCGCGCTTTTTGGACCCCCATGCAACTTTCATCTTCGCCCCCATATATAGAGATTTGTTCACACGGTCTAATCTCACTAGCAAACACATTTTCCCCTCTTCGCTGATCAAAAGACTCCCGTTTCAGACAGTATTTTGCATTTTGTAAGCTAACTAGGATAGATATGCATATAATTTCTGTCACTCTGAAGTCAGAAGAAAATGCTCTGTAATTTCCTTTTTTGGTAAAATGTTCCCACGGTCAACGTGAAGCATGACGTAGTTTATAGCAGGTGCTCCCGGAAAACTACGTCATGCTCCTCCTACTCCGGCTAACATAGCCGGAAAATACTTATAATTGGAAAAGTGTCTTTAATAAGATTTGAACTTGAAGCCTCTAGATCTCAAAAGGCACAGAGCATTCTTACCACTAGACTACACATGCATTCAAAATGCATCAGGAAAGTGAGATGGAGTTTGGTTCCCCCTCTTCGGTCTTTAAAAGACTCCCGTTTCAGACAGTATTTCGCATTTTGTAAGCTAACCAGGATAGATATGCATATAATTTCAGCTGCTCTAAGGTCAGAAGAAAATCATCCATAGTTGCTATTTTCGGTAAATAATTCCCACGCTTGGCCCAGAGGAATGACGTCAGTCTCGAATGCACTGCACAGTGCATCCGAGACTGACGTTGATGGGCACCCACAGGTAGTAGGGTGGTAATGTGAGTGATACCAGATCCCTAGAGCACTGAAGAGGGTACCGTTGATGTGTGCGAGTGAGTGTCAGGGTCCCGAAGACGATCGGAGAGCGTCTCCGACGAGATGTGTGGTCGGAGGGCCTGGTCAGAATGCGCGAACGCTCGGATAGTCGTCGATGAGGGTCCGAAGATGGGGTCGCGTGGTGCGAGTGACTGTGCGCGACTGGACGCGACTGCGAGCGACTGCGAACGACTGCGAACGACTGCGAGTGACTGCGAACGACTGCGAACGACTGCGAGTGACTGCGGACAACTGCGAGCAACTGGACGCTGAGTGCACGTTCGTCGAAGATGATGTGAGAAGGGTGGCTCCGATGGGTGACGTGCGACGCGATGGGCGACGTGTGATGTTGTTGCGAGGTGGTTGGAGCAACTGCGAGAAGTGCAGGCAACGACGCTGAACCGTTCCGATCGTGTGAACGTTCGGACGAGTGGCGACGATGGTCGGAATGTGAGAACGAGTGGTGCGAGAGGTCCGATCGAGGATGCGACCGCTGCGAGGCGCTAGACGCGACACTGCGATCTCCGACATCGCGAGACGGTCGGAGCAACGATGAGTCGTGCAGGCAGCAAAGCTGGACCGTTCTGAATGTGTGAGTGGTCGGAGGAGCTGGGGCAATGGTAGGAAGACAGAGGTGAGTCGTGCGAGCGATTCGGTCGACAGTGCGACCGCTGCGGGACGAGAGCGGTGCGACTGCGATCGCCGAGGTCGCAAGACGGTCGGAGCAGTGGAGCGCGAGGGCAACGGCTAATGGGACGACGATGGAACAAGATGAGAGCGAGGAGAGCGATAAACTGAGTGCGAGAGACGACAACAAAGGCAAAGGCAAAGGCAAAGGCGACGAAGCTAGCCTCGAGCTAACTATATGATAGAGACGAAGGTGTGAGCTCCGAATGAGATCTGAACCGCGAGGGGGGGACCGAATCTCTATTGCAGCATGTGTCCGACCGCTATTTATACGTTCCGATCGCTATAGTACGAGTCCGATCGAAAATGCAGTCGGAACAAAGGAAACCGATCGGAACAAAGGCAAGCAATGGTGCGCAAGTCGCACATGGTACGGACATTAGCTCTGTTCAAAGTTGGCGCAGCCAATTTCGCAGGACGCAGTTCGCAGGACGCAGCGTGACATTAAGTAAGCCCATCCATATCGGTGTGATAAGAAAGATAAGAATACGTGCGCCCTCGCCGCTGCGACACCGTTGAGCCGTTCCTCGCCTCGCTCTCTCCCTCCATCGCCCACCTTCTGGCCGGTCAACATGTCTCATACAGGGCCCGTTCATGACCGCTTCATGAAGGCATACCTTCTATTCAAAATGATCCGTGATATGACTGATCTCGAGACCAACTCCCGTTACAGTGCAACTTGTGATCAATTCCTGCTTGATCTCCGGCTCATCCACAAGATTCGGAGCAAACACTACCTGCAAGGGCGCAATCACCACGTCCTCAAGATTGGGAACATCCATCTCGCTTTCGAATATGCAAAAGACCATCGGGATCACCACCGATTCATCCAGATGCTGCGCATGTCACCATTTGCCTTCGACACCCTCGTCGAGCTCATTAAGGAGCATGCAGTATTCCAAAACCATTCCAGCACACCACAAGCCCCAGTCGAGACCCAGCTTGCTGTGACACTCTATCGGATGGGGCGCTATGGCAATGGTGCATCGGTCATGGATGTCGCAAGGGATGCCGGCGTGTCGGAGGGGTCAGTGGTCAACTTCACTACTCGGTGCTTCACGGCAATCGAGAGTCTGCACGATCTCTTCATCAGGCCGCTCACCCCTGTGGAGAAGGAGAGAGAAAAGAAGTGGATGGATGAGCACCTTGGCTTCACAGGCGGTCATTGGTGTGACGGCTGGGTGATGTACGATGGGACTATCGTTGTTCTGTACGCACAGCCAGATCTCAACGGAGATGCGTATTACACCCGGAAAGCCAACTACGGCTTCAATCTTCAGGTGAGTTCATCTTGCTACTCATTTGCCCGTCTTTCAATTTATGAGATGTGCCAGGTTGGCAATGTCCCATCCAACCTTTGCATTGTCGACTACACACATGGCATGACAGGCTCAGCTCACGATTCAGCTGCCTTTGCCCACACCGCTGCTGCAAAGTACCCCAACTGGTTCTTTGGGGATGGTGAATTTGCATGGGCAGACTCTGCCTATGCTGTCAATAGCCGCACCATTCCAGTCCACAAGGAGCCAGCTTCAATCCGACGCGAGAACAAGATTTTCGACCAGGCAGTTTCGCACATCCGGGTTCGCTCGGAGCATTGCATGGGTGCATTGAAGGGGTGCTTTCAGTGCCTGCGTGGCCTTTGCGTTCGAATCCGGTCAGCTGTGGACCATATAGATGCCTGCCGATGGAACACAGTGGCGATTATTCTTCACAACTTTATCATTGATGTCGAAGGACTAGAGGGAACAAGCCAGTGGATGACGCCGCATGGGCGGCAGGAGGAGTTTGAGGATAGGGGAGCAAGACACCCTCCGCTCTATTATGAAGTAGGGGATGACGCAGATGCGAAGAGACGACAGTTAGTAGAAGAGATTGTGGCTATTAAATCCATGGAATAATAATCAAGGAGATATAAAGAATGAATCACAGAGAACGGTGTAGTTTGAATTAAAGGTATATAATGAATTTGAATCTTATTCAGAGCTAAACCCCATATCAATATCAGAGGAAGGAAGGGCACCATCGTCATCCTCAATATACCAGCGAGTAGGGCTAGGTGAATTGGGGCGAGACGAACCGCGTGACGGACCACGCGACAGACCAGCGATAGGTCCATTATCCTCATCAACCTGTCCTGTTCCCCGTGCTGCAGCCTCTTCCGCATCAATAGCTGCAATGAGTGTCATGCTATCTTCAGCGCTGCGAAGACCTGCACGAAGGAGCTTCAAGACGTTTGCACGACGATCATCAAACGCCTTCTGCTCCTCAATCTTGACACGGCGTGCATTCATCTCGTGTGTATGCTTGATCTGACGCCTGCGGGAGTTGTTAACATATGATCATGGGGAGTAGAAGGGATAACTTACTTAGTGTACTTTACCATTACCTCCTCAAAGCTTGGCTTCGCCGGTGTCTTCTTAAGAAATGCCTTTGTGGCCGCATCACGAAGCAAGCCCTGCGCAACAGAGGCCATCGGCGTGGGAGCCGGAGTCCTCTCCTTGTCTTGCAGCATCGGAGCAATCTGTGTGGTCTGAGAATAAGTAGCTCATATATCAGAGGATAGGCACTTACCACTGCATTCAGAATGGGGGCCGCCGGAGTCGCCGGACCTTCCACATCGGCCGCCGGACCTTCCGCATCGGTCGCCGGACCTCCTACATCGGCCGTCATAGCTCCCGCCGCTTCTACCTGTGCTCGCTGCGCAGCCTCGATTGCATTGAGCAGGGTTGTATACCCATGCTGTACTTCAGCATTGTTGACTGCTGGTGCAACTGCCATAGCTTGAGGACCCGCAGCTGCATTGTCAGCTGACAGTGCGGCCCTGGGGACCCCTCTGTCGGGCGGCTGATAGTACATGGTACGGCGTCCGTGAGGACCAACAGCTGTCGTTATGGCTGGCGGCGTTACATTTGGCCTTGTGGATAGGATGCGATGCATGCGAGGGAAGAAGGGGAAGACATCTGTGATAGACTCTGCCAACAACGTCGGTTAGTTATCCGGCACATGTGTGATGCAAGAAAGACGAACCCCAAAGGTTGCGAGCCCGTTCCGGTGTCTCATTATCGGGGCCATTTGCTGAGATATAGAACTCTAGAAATTCGACGGGGTTGTCAGAGACATATGGGTGATCATCGTCCGACTTGTTGTTGATCCCGCCTCCGGTCACTTGAAGCTTCTGGCTATGCTTCTTGTACAACTCGATAAGCCTAAAAAGCATCAGAAATTGCTCGCATAGTCATGGGAGGACATACTCTTCAGCTTTAACCTTCACCCGGTTGGTGATCTTGGCCGGGTTCAGGACAAAGAGCTGCGGGATAAGTGTGCGTGCGATGCGCTTGTACACATCTACCTTCTTGTCACCATTTGTCATTTTCTACACACCATTCTGATTCAGATATCATGCAGAATACCTCTGAGAAGCTTCACGACGTACCTCTTTTTTTACGCTTCCCAAACAATACACGGAAGTTCCCCAGCTGCTCCATCTCCCCGAGTAGCTTCCAGGTTAGGGTGTGCTGATTTTGGGCCCACTGGATGTGAGGAAGAGCACCAGCACGCTTGGAGGGTGGTGCACCCTGATCCTGGGTCTCCGAGCCCTTGCGCTTGCGATTCCCGTGGCCTCCCATGGCGGGCAAACGTCGTAGTGGTGGACTGACAACTTGGCGACCGGCGACTGTCACCAGCGCCGGTGACGTGACAATCAGAAGTCACAGCCCGTCACAATCTTGCAGCTCCTGCGGCAGCGTCCTGCGAAATTGGCTGCGCCGTCCTGCGCCAACTTTGAACAGAGCTAATGGAGGGGAGTCATGCGAACGTATCTGAAGGTCTGTGAGGCTGTATAGAACAATGTAGAGCAAGTGATCAGCGCTGTCAAGAGGGAAGTGCAAGCGCATGGAAAATGATCTGCGCTGTCAAGAAGTATGAGAGCGGTGTCCTACAATGTCGGACAAGACAATATGACAAGAATAGGGGACAATAGCGACGTGGCGAGCAAGGGAATATGCTCCGATGTGCAAGGGGGTCGCAGGCGAGCGTTGCGATGTTGCGACTCTTTGAACGGTCGGAAGAATGCGATATTGTGCGCGCAATGATCGGAGCGATAGGGCGATAATCGGAGTGCTGATGCGACCACAGAACAATCGGGATCGCAGAAATACGGCGCAAATTCGAGACCTGAGTGAGACAATGGTCGGAGAACAATCGCACAACTGTGGAGGTACTCGGAGGTCGCAGAGTTGTCGGAGCGGCGTGGTGTGCATGTTCGAGCGATGATCTCGACGCTCGAAACATCTGACAGAATTCCGCTGAGTTGCGACAGCTGTGGGAGACGTGGCGCTCGAAGTCGCGTGGTCGCAGTCGGAACAGTGTGCGAGTGGTCGGACGACTGCGTAGATGGCGTGCGACTGAGTCGATGGTCCGAGCGTGGTGTCCAAGGTATCGTTGCGATGGTGCAATCGTGCTGCGAGGCTCCAACGATCGGAGCTATGGCTCTGGTCTTGCGATCGGTCGGAGCTCGTACGCTGTGCTTGTCGACTTGTCAAAAGTGCGAAAATTGGCGAACAATCGCCTCCCAGCGCTGCACCAGGCGTATCAACGTAAAGTGCTCTGATCAAGAGCACGCAGTCATAAAGGCATTCACAACTAGCATGAGTGCTCCGACCGATCAGAAGACGAGTCGCCGATGGAACAAGATGAGAGCGATAAAAGAAGAAGCGAGATCGGAAGGCAAAGGGGACGGCGATGGCAAAGGCAAACACCAAGGCTAAGGCATGAGAGAAGTCAACCAATGTTGACTTCTTATACAATACGACGATGAAGGTAGCACATGAATTGTGCTCAGAGCAATCAGGGGGGAACAAAACTTGCATTGCAGTGAGTACGCCACAACTATTCATATGTTCCAACGAGTATACTGTACCATTTCGATTGGTTCACCGCCCTGGTGTGACCGTGAAACAACTGGCAAAATTTCAGATTCACCACTCATGGGGTGTGACCGTGATCTCAGCGGCATTTTGCCTCATGAAGAAGTTCGCCACATCTGAAGAGAGTGAGCTGCAGGCTGGTCAACGCGACCGGACTTAGGTCCATAGTGTGAGCTGTCAGTCTGCAAGTCCTCCATCCTGAATCATTCACTGTCAATTCATTGGGTAGGTACAATGCACCACTGCGTGATTTTGTTGCTGTCATGCCACTGTGCTGTGCAGGCTAGAGCTCTGCAATTTGATGTTGTTTTGCTGCCCTCCCGGTGTCATTTTTGATGCCCTTGTGAAATCCTTCAGACGGTTTCGCCACCCCACCGTGTGACCTGTGACGGCACCTATATTTCACCACGCCGGACACCCCCTGTGATGTGTGACCGGCGAACCGATCGAAATGGTACAGTAGTACGAGTCCGATCAGAACAGTGCTCATGGTCGGAAGACAAAGGGAAAGATAGCGGTGTTGTAGCATATGGCACGTACAATGGGCGGGAGTCATGAGACGGTTACAATTCCTATGAATCGTTGCTTATGTCATCCATATACAGTGTTTTTTTGACCCCATGCAACGATCATCTGTGTCGCCATTTTTGGAAATCCAATCCCACACAATGTCAACTCACGACTTTACCCCTCCTCATTTGCTCCACACAATATACACAAATGATTGCCTAAATACGCTGATTACTAGGCCATACAACATATACAGAAGTTGCAGAACAGTGATGTTGTGACAACTGAGTCGCACCAGACAACACAGGCAGAAATATGATGATGTCACTCCGGGGTTTTAAATTACAATTAGAGCCCAAAATGATGTCATTGCTCTTGATATCACAACAACCACCTCAGCTGCAGCTGCACACCCAACTTATGTAAATTGTGATGCTCTCCAGTGCACAGTATTGCCCACCATCACTTAAATTTGGTACCAGGGCCACTCCCAGTTGTGTTTTAGTGTCCAGTAGTGTCTCAAGACTATTATTTGAGTATATATTTAGTTATGTAACCAGAAACCCCCTCAGAGCGGAATCGTACTGCCGCGCTACGCGTCGGCCCACTCCCAGCAAGTGAAATTATGACACAACCGCACGACGTACCATCCCCAATCTCCGCCTCTTCGTCCTCACCTCCGCCACCTGCTGTGTACCAAATCCAAGGGAGCGTGTACCGGCTCTCTCCTGTTGATGAGGGACCCCGTCGACTCCGTAGGTACTCTTTGACCCGCTCGATGTCCGCCAGATCGATTTGATCGAGCAGAGGTTCGCCGAGTCCAACGAGGTGCTCGTCCTGGAGCTCTCGAAGGCGCCTTTCCCAAGAACCAGGGCCTACCAACCGGCGGTAGGCTGCCCTGTGCAGCCGATACGTCGCCGCAGCACGGTTCACAGCGTCGTCGATCCGCGATTGGAAGGTGCGCGCCCGTGTGTTCTTGCGCTGCCCAACGACATTGTTGATCTTGAAGCGTTTCACGTATGTTCGGAAACGTAGTTGATGGCGCACGTCCTCGAGTGCTTGGCACGCACTCGCATAGCGAAACTTAGCCTCCATTTCAGACAGTGTGGGATCGCACGCAGTTGTCCGTTCACGCGGGCTGAGGTCCGAGGGCAAGTAGAGCTTGATGTGCTCGGGTCTGAGCGTGTTGTGTGATTGTGCAGACTCGTCGACGTTTATGATACTGGAGATGTGATGCATGTGAACGTCTTGATCGGCCCGGAAGCGGTGGAGGAGCCGCAGAATCGACGTCCGACTCTCTTGAAGGAGTGCGGCCTGGTTTGAAGTCCGGTCTTGGTCCTTCGTCTTGTCGAGCCGTAGCTTCAGCCTGATAATATCCATTCGTCAGCTTAGCACGAGATTGGAGCAGTATTACTCACTGCATGACCTCGAGCCGGAACCCCGACAAGATAAACGCGCTGGCTGCAGGCAGCGACGCGATGATGCTGGCCGCTTGAACGGCATCGTGGTCCTCTTGAGCAAGCTCCAGTCGGACTTCAGCAACCGTAATATCTGAAGGCGGCGTATTTCAGTATGTATCCATGCACCACACAAAGCGTCACGCACCTGAAGCCGGCTTTTTGTACGGGTTGGGCCCCTTGCCATGAATTTCCCACCCATTGATCTGCTCCCTCCATTGCGACAACTTCTCCGGATGATCGAGCTCCAGGGACTTCGTGAATTCTGTGTATATGTCGCCTTGGTCCGTTGCCTGTGCAAGTGCCGCCTTCAATCGCCGGAGCAATGACGGACCTGTCGAATTATGTTAGCGAGCACCTGGGGCAATCGAGAATTTGGACTTACCAAGCCCAACAATCTTCCTCCAATTAGAGTGCCCACAATGGTCGTCGACCGTGTCGTGACGACCCCCTGGCCCCATCTCCTTGGTGCTCGCAGCGGCGCCATTGACCTGCGACCACCCTCGTTCAGGTCCCTCACCGTCCGTCTGCCCTGCGCCCCGCATCTTCGATAGGTCGAACTCCTCCTGGCATTCTTCTTGATGCGCCGCAATGTGGAACTTTGGCACCGCGAAGTCGATCTCGTCGGGGAGCGTCCACTCCGGGTTGGTGTCTGCTCGTTTCGAGAGGTTTTTGTGCCACTGGCACGCGATGTCGTACGAGACGAGGAGGGAGGGTGTCTTGATGCGGCTGATGGCGGAGAAAAACATGTAATCCATATTGCAGTAGCTAGAAAGAATGTTAGGCAATACATCTAGAAGGAAGAGAGTGAGTTGCGCACCGTTCACCCTTTTGAAGGTCGCCAAGGCCGTTTGGCAGCCAGAACTCATGCCTCGCATCGAAGATGGCCCCAACTCCCGTCACCCTAAGGCCCTTTGTGCTCTTCAAATTTGCTGCGGTGAGGGCGGCGAAGCGCGAACAACCGCTCATCTGGAATATGACCATTAGCTTGTATCTTTAACCCATGATAAATTAACACGTACCTCTTCCTGATCAATATGATTCGCGACATGCTCGTCGTACTTGTCATCGGCAACAAAGTACGCCTTGCCCGTGTGGAGGCCTGGATCCTTCGTCTTGGAAGATCGCATTCGATTCTTCATGCGGAAATTTGCGTCCATTGCGACGATAGGGCGATAGAGCCACCTGCAATCGAGTCAGTCCCCAAAACCTGTAGAGAAGAGAACGAACTCACGCGCGATTGGATGGTGTGGCTTCCCAGCTCTCCGGGAGGTTGATGCCAGGCAATGGGCACGCTGGACACTGCACAGCGAGCTCCCCATCTGCCGTGCCAGTGACGCCTGTTGAATCGTGGCCTCGGCCACCCCGTTTCATCATCGTGACATGCCTCCACTCGCGCAGCATGATCATCCAAGCAGGCAGGCGATCCTATACATCGAACGTAAACCACTTCACGAAGAATAGACGATAGCAAACTCACAGGCAAATGTGAACAGCCGGAGTTGTCAGTCTCAAGCTCGAGACTGCGCCATGCGTCGTAGCCCGTCAGTTTTCCTGTCAGAGACAGAAGGTGGTACTTCTTGAGCGCAGCAAAGGTTGCTGCAGTGTTGGGGTCGATGACTGTTGCAGGCCACCATGAAAAGCGGAGGAGCTGTTGCCTTCGTTGGAGGGTCGACGACCGCCCGCAGCCGCAGAAGTCGAGATTAACCGTGTGGATCCCATTCGTGTGGATGACCACAAAGTCGGATCGAGCCATCTGTCGATGGCCGCAGACGGTGCCGGGAGGGTGGTTGAGCTGGATTCGCAATCCCAGCGATGCCAACGATGTTCCCTCGAACATGGTACCATTCCACTTCTGGATGAAGCAGAACCAATTAGCTTTGCGCAAACAGACCACGAGCATGCCACGTACCTCAACTCGATGCAAAGGGCTTCTCACATGCAGCTTGACGGTGCAGGACACGCACAGAAGCTCACCACCAACACAATCGCAGCAGCGGATGCTCGGCTCGACATCGGTCTTGCGGCACTTGGGGCATTGTGTGACTCCGGCGTACGGACCTCTTCCTTCCAAACAAAGAACTTCGTCAAGATACTCGTCTCGGAGCGGTATCCAAGAAAGCAGGGGAAAATCCTGTGCGTCCATGAGTCCAATAACTAGCGTTGGGAAATGAAACTCACCGAATTCTGATACCTCTTCGCTCGACCCAGGGCAATATCTGCCTCCGTGACCTGCATGACCTCGCCGCTTTCGTCAACCCCGAGGATGCCGTCGTCGTATGTTGAGACCGAGCTACTTCCATCAAATTCGCCCTCGAGAAGGGACACCTGGTTGGCTGGTGACTGAGTGGCCGTCAAAGGTGTGGAGAGGTTGGGGAGAGTTTGGGTGTAAATGCGGGTTCGTAGGACAGAAACCGATGGGTTCAGGCGACGGCCGTCGGCAGACGTTTTGAGCAGGGTGGATCGAGTGCCACCACCAGAGTTTTCGAAAAAGCCGTATGGTTTCTTTGCCTTGGGCGGCATGGCGGTACGGGGAGGAGCAGATCTCGTGACCGCGATCAACAGACCGCGACGCGCGATGCGCAACCATGATCCATCCATGAGGCACATATATCTTACACGATTTTTGTCAGGTACTTGTACTTTTTACTTTACATTGAAAGCGGACTCGATGTCCCTAGCAAGCTCCTCGTACTTCGAAAATAACCCCACGGACTCATGCCACCGCCGCCGTTTGCTGGCATCCATCGCCGCCTTGCCCGCTGGGTCCTCCTTCTCGAACTGCTCCTCAGTGCGATGCCCATATGCGACCCGGCGAAAGAGGGCGCCCGCTGTGTACTGTGTGATGGAGGCTCGAGTCTCACCCGCCCTAATGGGAATATTCTCGTGCGGGAAAGCAGCCGACAGGATGTGCGCGACCGAGTGTGGTGGGAACTCGATGATTAACTTGGCGTGGTGGAGAACGATTTGGCCGCCCGTCCTAGGATTGAACTCCCCAAGCGATGCAATGCTGCACCACCCGCTGGGAAGGTTGGCCGCGTCAATGTGAGTCTTGGTAAAAGCATTGGGCCCGAAGTTGAATGTTGTGGCCGCACGTATCGCGTTGTCGTAAGGCAATTGGAGTTCCGGGTCGTGATCCAATATTTCGCCCATATTGTACTCGTAATTCTTGTACATCTTTGGAGAGCCCATTGCCCAGGATGCTTTCACCTGTGCATCAGCATAATGTATAAGGACAAGACCTATTGAACTCACCGTTCATGAAGCCCGAAATACGGTGTACGCCGCGGCCACGGCAAAGCTTCCGGACAATAGGTCGATTGCTCTCGTGAAGGATAAGCTCCGAAGGTTTCTGCACCAAACGTCTGTGAGCTCGTGCGAGTAAAGGATAGACAGCTACGCACAGTTTGACCGCCTCCGTATGAGATGCCGGTGGAAAGGGCAGGGTAGTTTCCCCTACGATGATAACGTTGGTCCTTCGATATCTTGAGCTCAACCAACGCGTCATCCAACTCTTCGTAGGCGAGAACGCAGTCATCGTCCCATGTCTCGTCTCCGGCAGGACGCCCTGAAAGGCTGCCGATAATGCGACTCTTCAGGTCGAGGATGGCATGGTTCGTCCTTCGCATTCATCAGAGGCGACGCAGTCCTGAAATGCTACTAGGGCGCACCTGCCGTTCCATGCAAAATATTGATAGTCCTGGGCCCTCAGCGTCGCAAGCCTCCGCCGCCCAACCCAGAGGAGCGCCCAATCTCTGATCCCCACCCAGCCCCCGCGCGAGTGCGGCAACCTCTCCGCCACAACTCGGATGGTCAGCTTCTTCGGCGTGGAATACTTCGAGACGAGCTTGCTGCGGACTTTGTATTTGATCATCCTACACGATATTCGGGCCTGCTGTCGCAAGCGGTTGCGACGCACGATCGTATGCCGTTGGGTGGCCGACTTCGAGTCCAGGTCCATGGCTGCATTGTCCTGGGAGACAGCAGGTGGAAGGGGCAGATGTCGGGAGGGCGAGCTGCTATGCGGTGGGTCCGACTCGCGCTGTGGCGCGTTGCTGTCCTCCTCGGCATCTTCCGCGGCCTCCGCTCGTTCATAGGCGTCGTCGATGAGAGCGTCCAAATTGCAGCCACCATCGACTACGAGTGCTGACCTGGGTAGCAGAGTGGATGCGTCGAGCTCATAGGGGGAGAAAACGCGCTTAGATCGCGTCTTTTGTGTAAATTAGCAAAAGCAGTGCTCAAGACAAATGCGCGCGACGTACCATCCGAGACATGGTGGCTCGGCGACTGAAACACGTCCAAGACACGCGCGTGCACGCGTATAAAAATGCGTGCAATGATACCTGAAAAAAAGATGAGTGCCAACAGCCAAAACCACACGCGCAAAGGTGAAGAAGACGTGCACGCGCCCCAACGCGTCAAGCGGTCCCTGTCGGGCTCTCGTCATGACTTGCCAGGGATTTTCATGCACGGAACGCGACTTCGACGACTGACGGCCACAGACGCGGCAAGAGGACCCTGTCGGGTACACTGACAAGCCTTGTCCAGGAGTTGCAGACGCGATGCGAGGGAAGAATGGGATTAATAAAAATACCAAGCGCACCTGGCTGGGACACTGGATGCTGAAGACAGCGGGGACTGAGTTTTTGGGGGCAGTGGTGGTGTCAGGGATGGGGGATGGTTGACGGGCGCCGAGCGACGGTGAACATTTAAGCAGCGCGACCAATGCGCGACGGGCGGGCTCCCCGGGCCGTACGTCAAAAAGAATGGACATTGAGCTCTACCTACGTCGTACAATGGAGAAGAAATCAAGCAATATTTGTGGGGTCTGATGAGTACTGCCCCATTCTATGGAATATAGTACGGAATTTTATGTCACTGGGTGGAAGTGGACAGACAATGACATGGGCGGAGACTTGCGAAGTCGTGCAAGTACGACGCGCTTTGAGTCGCAAGTTCTTACCTCCTCACACCAACCACTTGGGACCTCCCACTCACCTCTCTGCCTACATCTCTTTCTCTGCATCAACCAGCTGTCGTACATGCTCCTTCACTCATGAAAACTGCCGGTACTACAACTACCGAAGGTGGATACTATCATCGGTTTGTCCCGTTCGTTGGGCTTTGGCGCACTCCTCTCTGACACACACCCTCAAGCAAGCGGGAGGAGCGCAAGAATTATCAAAAGCTCTACTACGAGGCCAAGAAAGGGCGCCGCAAGCTCAGCAAAGCGGCGCGCCAGGCGATAACGGGCAAACGCAGGCGTGAGCAGTGCGGGATGCGCAGGTGCGTGGCAGGTTCCTTCCTTGCAAAAATCCAACTGATACATGGCCCTTGGCAGTGCTTACCGCTGCGAGCTCTCACACAGTGACTCAAATGACGATTCTCGTCGCGACGCTGATGTGGAGGCGACGTTGACTGACAGGATCGTGGCATTGCGAGACACTCTCTCCAGCCAACTCGGAGAAAAAGGCTGGGTGCCAGAGTTTAACCAGACTCTACAGACGTGGATCAACAACTACGTTCAAGAAGCTCAGCAATTCATCGCTGAAGGGGTGGGCGCGGACGCTGTCATACTCCATCATCTCCGACGATTCGTCGCAGGTCTTCGTCAGGAACAAGAACTTGCACAACAGGGACGCGACGCGCGCCGTGCTGCACTAGAGGACCTTCGGCTTATCCTGTGGGGAAGAAGGTGTGTATTTTTCCCGTCTGTACATGTATCCGTTCGCTGACAACCTTACAGAGTGAATACTGTCACGTTCCTCAAGCTCTACGGCTGGTAGGGTGAGGAATGGGCCCATGTTCTGAGATCTGACAATGGTAGCACTACAAGATGCTCGTACGTCCCGTACCTACCTGTGGAATTTCCGTATCGTTTCGCACCCAATGAAATGACGGCGGTCATCTGCCTGATGTGTTCATAGCAAAGTTTCGACGTGCTCTCTGCGGGGCTTCTCTCAGGATGCATGGTCTCGACGCGGCACGCAACAAGCGTCGTCGAGCCGTCAACGAACTTCTTAGCACTTTCCTTGAGCAGCCCCGGCAGGTAAGTCAGCCGATACGTCTGCGTACGCTTCGCATCAATGCGGTCTGCCCTGTGTACCCGTGACGCCTCTGCCTGTAAGCCACATCATTCCTTATTCCATCGAGCAAAGCTGAACATAGCGTATGTGCAGCTTACTTAGGATGCTCTCCCAGGTTCGTGACGTGTTCCGGTGTCGTCTCCATCACGTCACGTCTTATCTATGACGGATCTATGCAAGGCTACAAAACAAGGAGCCAACTCGAACATGCGGCACTCTCTCTCTCTTCCAGCACCATGACCCGCGTAACCCTCACCATCGACGTTCCCACCGAGGATTTGGCCGACCGTCTCGCGAATTTGACCGTCAACTTTTCGCCAAAGAAGACGGCTAAGGAGGCGAATGGTGAGTTCCCCCAGCGCTGGCCAGAAATGCGGCGCTCACGCGGGTGCACCGTTAGCTGCGTCTGCGACGTCTTCGACGTCTCGTCCTCCGTCTGCGACTTCTTGTCCTCCGTCCGTAGATGCCACCGTCTCCGATGACGAGCCTGCCAAGCCCAGGGCCAAGCCGAAGGAGCAGGAGCAGGAGCAGGAGCCGTGGGACGGCGCGACGTGGGTCATTTACAAGGGCGTAGGGCCTGGGGTATATCGTGTAGAGTAAGTCAGTTTGGCATGCCCTGCTCATATCCTGCTAACCGTATTGTCAAGCTCGGACGAGTTCACCGACGCCCGTGGACTATCCCGCTTCGCTAAGTACAAGAAATTCCCGACGTACAAGGCTGCCCGCAAGGCGTTCGATGAGGCGAAGCGACGCGGCGAGACATGCCCATACTCAAGGGCTTGGGATAGGAAGACGGAGCACGGGATGCCGTCTCAGGCTTAAGTGAGTCGTCGCGCATCACGTCTCCAATCGAACGCGCTGACATGATGAATGTACTGATCGTAGTAGGTGGTACCTCCGCGGTTGGCTGGTCGCTGGGCGCATGATAGAATACTTGGATTGTGCCCCCTACCATGTGAATATATGAAATTGTCGCTCTTTTCACCCGTGCGATGCCTCGCAAGTGTTCATGCCACAGAGCGGACGGAGCAGGAGAGGATCTTGAGGCAGTCGAGGCTAGCGAGTTGCCCAACTTGGGAGCTCGTCGTCACGCGTTCATAACCGCATGGTACGGAGGAAAAGGATTTTGATTTGGTCCGGACACGGGGGAAATACTTCGAGCGCAGACTAACCACCGGTGCGCGGATCCTCCGGCCTGCCATGAAAGCACCCTCTCTCTGGCTGCCGTACGCACGCGGTGCGACCTTTCCCACTGACTGACGCCATCTATCCTGCCTGCACATTGCCGTTCCTCCGCGTCCCCCGCTCCGAATCATCCCACGAACCCGCGCCAACATGCTCGAGTCGTCGCAGCCAGGCAAAAGGCCGTCTCGAAGGAAGAAGTCGTCGTCTTCCAAGGCAGCCGGACAAGGCGGTCGGGGGCGTCCTCCTTGGGCCCGTGGCACGAAGCTTGCGTTCCTCGAGCGTTGGCTGCCAGACTACCGCAAAATAGCCGGCAGCAGGGGCGACGTTAAAATATTCTACGACAAAATCTGTCGCATGTTCTGCATCAAATACGGGTACGACTTACCTATTGACCAAGACTCGCCGGAGCCACTTGCCGACCCAGAGGATGCGTCGATGGAGGATGTGTCGGAGTATGGGGATGAGGACGAGGCTGAACACCAGCGGAGGGACGCGTTCAAGCGTGAAGTTCACCGTGTGAGTGGTCCCCTTTCTGTCGACAAGAGGTCCGCTCACATATCAACAGAGAATTGCCGCGTGGTATCCTGTCAACTTCCGAAAATTGCCAACCCCGGTGGACGCTTCGAGCGGGTCGAACGACACGTTCACGAAGCTGCTGGAGGAGATAGTGCAGCCGCCGCGTCGTCAACAGATCATGCAGGTGTACTCGAAGATGTACTGGTCGACAAGGATTGCGCCGCACTACCGGAAGTTGCGGGCGAAAGCCGACGCTGAAGCTGAGGCCGCCACCTCCGACGCCCGCTCGGCCAACGACAACGGCGACGACGACTACGACGACTGCCCTGACGACGACGACGGTGGGGAAGGTGGCGATGGCGATGGCGATGGGGCGGGCAGCAATGGCAGCGGGAAGCGCGAGGGTGGATCGAACGATATTGGTTTGCGGACGCGTGCTATCCGAGAGATGTGGGCCAAGGAGGGTGATGGCGTGAAGTCAGAGGTAAAGACCGCGGTGGACGAAGCGTACGACATGGCCATGGAAGACTACAGAAAGAAATTCCTTGAAACTCCAGTCACGGACGAAGAGCGCGAGTGGTAAGAACTCACCTTAGACAAGCATGGAATCGGGGTTGCTGACTTGAATGCAGGACGAGTGCGCACGCGTATATGTTCCTCCAGCCCATCGTGGACATGGTCTCGACGCGCTTCAACTGCGCGGTGTCGCTGTTCATTGCGGGTCCAGTGCCTTCGAAGGCCGGCCATGTTGAAGTCCACTCGTGCGTCCTACTTGTATCCGTGTAAGCAGGTGACTAACTCGCACCTGTAGCGTGCACGCCGGCAAGAAACAAGGCCTCGTCGATCAAATCTGGCCACAGCATGACCGTGCGGCGTACGAAGTCGTGGCAAACTCGATGGGTGCCTTTGCGCGGGCTGCGTTCGGTGAGTACCGCTAAGTCGTGCATTGTGGCCGTGCTGACTCGGCAACTAGCGACGGACATTCTTCGGATGGCCAAAACGAGCACAAGCAGCGGTGGCGGTGCAACACCCATCAGCGCCGGTGCTACCATCAGCGCCGGCGAGCACAACACTCAAGACGCTCCCACCTCCTCTGGCGACACACAGCCCGTGCCCCGTCCGTCAAGCTTGCACACGCTCTCTAGCCCGCTCCATGCCGATTCGACAGCCGCTCCCGCCAGCTCTATGCGCGCTGTCACCGCTGTCGCCGCTGTGACGCCGGACAACGGGGCCGAACATTCGAAGAACGGCACCGTGGACGCCCTGGGCATCGACAGCAACACGGATTCCTCACTCGACTCCAGCATCCAGCTTGGTACCCCGGCCTCCGACTCTTTCACTCGCGCGACAACTCTTTCCCAGGACGCCGCGGCCCACGATCGCAATGCTACCACCTCAAACTTTGCCCCTAGCACAAACGCGAGCAGCGCACCCAACTCGGACCAGTCGCCCGGCGCACCCCCTCTTAGTCCGCTCGTACTCGGCCAAACGCTCAACAAGGTGGCTGGCACGGAGCTCCCGACGCATCTGACCACCGACTCTTCGACATCGCCTTGGCCCCCTACGGCCGCGACTCCCATCCCCACCACCGACGGGCCCGTCACGTCCCCCTCTACAGCAGCCAGAGCCCTGGCTGTGGTACACGGTGCGCCTGCGACGGCCGTGCTCACGTCCCCCGCAACTCCTGCGTCAAACGCGTCGCACCCACCCAGCCTACTCGCGTCCTCAGAGCCTCTCGCCAATCGCGGATGGCCTGAGCTGTTCGAACGTGGCGTCATGAAGATGCGCGACGCGGACCTCGGGCAGGACTGGGAAACACTGGTTACGCGCTTCTGTTCGTTTGAAGAGGCGAAGGGGTTCGGGGATGGGGTGCGTACCGTGTACCGTCTTCGCCCCAGGCGTCCCTGTAGCTTAATAGCTATACATACCGATGGTTGTCGGTCAATGCATTACAATGTATGACCGATAAGGTATATATTATAATGGGTACCCGACAAATGCCAAATATGTTTGATCATGTGACTAGGTCGGAAAAAGTCTGGATAAATCGGAACAAATAGTGAAAATATTCTCCAGCGAAACATTCCCACGGTTTTGGCAAAAGAGTGGCATTCATTATATTGCCTAAGAATAACATAATTGGCTGCCTGCAAGGCCTATAAAATCGCAAAAATAGCTAGAAATATGGAGAAATTATGATATATCTGGGGGCACCGGTTGCCAGTCTATATCTGTTCCCACGCATCGAAATATTCCCACGGTCCCAAAAGATGTCCTGTTTAATCATTTGCGCTGATATGTAATTCTTTCCGTAGGCCTTGATAAAATAGAAACAAATGAAGAAAAATCGGACTATATATAGGGGCACTGTTTGCTAGCTGATATCTACTCCCACGCCTTGGAATATTCTCAAGGTCCCAAACAATTTCATTTGTCATCATTCATGCTGGTACATAATCCTTTCTGTAGGCCCTGGGAAAACCCATTGATAAAGATTCAGTAAATGCATTTATGATGTAAAGTTACATGTTCATCATACATAGAAAGTTTTCTGAGCCCAGTCCATTAGACTGTGAGCTGGATGGAAGCACAAACCAAGAGAGTATCTACTAAGAAATATCCTGCAGGCATGATCTTCTTTACCTAAGCTACCAAAATTTGTACATGGATAGCTCTGGGTACTTGAAGAGTTATAGCATTTTTTTCATGACATAAGTCCCCCCTCAATTCTTCTCAAACACAATGTATTTAGTATTTATGCTGTTGAAATAGTATTGATGCCCACATTTTGACCCCTTTTGTGTACATTGGGTATGGTCTGACTGCTGTGGATGCCCAGTTGGAGTGAACCTAGTATCTACCATTAATTCCTATATATACCATGTTATTCTTTGAAGCCATTGGTAGGCTGCACTCAACATATATATTCAATATTTATATGTTTTGGCCAAAAAGAATGGAGTGTGCTCAATAGCTCTTCAGGATGTCATCAATAAAATCCCCAGATATTTCAGAGGACTCATGGGCCATGCCCCACCAACCCCAGAAATTATCGAAATCCTGCAACAATGTGGTAGGTAATACTGTACTTTCACTCTGACATGCCCTCTAATATATAGAATGGTCCCAGGCTTGTACAAGTACACATGGATGGCCTTGTGATCAGTTAGCATAGGCTTATTCTCATCTAAACTTCTATCATATGTCATAGTTCAGTGGAAAAAGAAAGGACCATGTGCCATTGCACATGCACCCAGGACAAGGACAGTGGTAGAGGCGGTATCAGAGTGGAAGTACAGTACCATCTACCAAGTTTTTGTAGGATTTCAATACTTATACCAGTTGGTGGGGCATGGTCTGTAAGTACTCTGAAATATCTTGGGATTTTATTGACAACCTCTGGAAGAGCTATTCAGCATACTCCTTTCTTTTGGGCTAAAAGATATAAATAATGAATATATATATGTTGAATGCAGCCTACCAATGGCTTCAAGGAATAACATGGTAAGTATGAAACATATTGGTAGATACTAGGTCCACTCCAACTGGGCATCCACAGCAGTCAGACCATGCCAAATGTATACAAAAGGGGTTAAAATATGGGTATCAATACTATTTTAACAGCATAAATACTAAATACATTGTGATTGAGAAGAATGGAGGGGGGCTTATGTCATGGAGGAAATGCTATGACTCCTAAAGTACTCAGAGCTATCCATGTGCAAATTTTGGTAGCTTAGGTAAAGAAGATCATGCCTGTAGGATATTTCTTAGTAGATACTCTCTTGGTTTGTGCTTCCATCCAGCTCACAGTCTAATGGACTGGGCTCAGAAAACTTTCTATATATGATGAACATGTAACTTTACATCATAAATGCATTTACTGAATCTTTATCAATGGGTTTTCCCAGGGCCTACAGAAAGGATTATGTACCAGCATGAATGATGACAAATGAAATTGTTTGGGACCATGAGAATATTCCAAGGCGTGGGAGTAGATATCAGCTAGCAAACAGTGCCCCTATATATAGTCCGATTTTTCTTCACTTGGGGTCAATGGGCCAATGCATGCATGGCAAAACAATTACTCTTAATCGTTCAGGGGGAGGGGGGAAGGGGGGCTTGGCCATTCAATATACCACTAACTGCCTGGTATGTTTGTATGACATATTTGAGATATCTAATGTTCCTGTATCTGGGCAAGTGATGTGACTATATTGGGATGTCAGGGCAAAGCTGCAGTTAAGTGCAGCCAGCAACGTATGCATGCAATAATAGGAACTTCTCCCCCTCAAGAAAGCACCTCAAACCTCGAGAACTATTGTCTTCCACCTTTGCAGCATATTTTTTCACCCTTTTATCAACGTCAACATCTTCACCTTTGCAGTGCACCGTTTACACACTTGCATATTGAGAACCTTTGCCCTATTGTTGCCCATCATCCCCAACCTTTGCCCTACATCCCCAACCTTTGCCTTTTGTCGCCAAGTCTTGCCACCACCTCCCACACCTTTGCCAACTCTCCCCCTCATACCCCATCCCTTTCTATACTTCCCCGGTGATAGCTACGACTCTCCAAGCCCTCTGGAAAACCTGGGACGCACCCACCCCCAAACTAAAACAGTACTACTCAATGAGCGGGGGGTAGTTTTACCATTTGACCGCCTGTCAGATGAGTTTGGTCATCAGCAGGCAAGAATGCTGAACTGTGGAGGCGATGGTCAGAATGTGAGGACAAGTGGTCCAAGTGGTCCGATCAAGGGTGCCACTGCTGTAGAATAATAGACGCAAGGCTGTAGTCTCCCATGTCGCAAGACAGTTGGAGCAACGGAAACTTGTGCAGGCAGCAACACTGGATCATTTTGAATATGTGACTGTTCGGAGGAGTGGAGGCGATGGTTGCAAGACAGGGACCAGTAGTGTGAGCGATCCAATCAAAGGTGCAATCGCCATGGGATGAACTGTGATTGCCAAGGTCACAAGATGGTCGGAGCAATGAAGCTTGAGAGCAACGGCTAATGGGACAATGATGAAACAAGATGAGAGTAAGGAGAATGATAAGCTAAGTGCAAGAGATGACAACAAATGCAAAGTTGACCAAGCTAGCCGCGAGCTAACTATACAATAGGGACGGAGTTGGGAGCTCCAAATGAGTTGGACAATGGTAGCAGGACAATAGCGCAACTGCGGAGGTACTTGGACATTGCAGAATCATCAGAGCGGTGTGGCACATATGGTCTCATGACAATCTCAATGATCAAAATGTCTAATGGTATGCTGCTGAGTTATGACAGCTGTGGGAGAAGATATGCTCAAGGACACATAGCGGCTATTGAAACAATATGCAAGTAGTCAGTGGATGACTGCGTGTGCAGCGTGCGACTGGGTTGATGGTCCAAGTGTTGTGCCCAAGGTACAATTTTGATCGTGCAGACATCCTGCGAGATTTCAAAGGTCAGAACTCTGGCTCCAATATTATGAGCATTTGGAAAGACTTATTGGGTGGTCGGAGCTTACCTGCATAATGCTCCAAACTCCAAAATTATGTACATATTGACTTGTTGAAAGTGCAAGAATTGGCAAACAATTGCCTCACAGCGCTGATACACCTGGTTCTGAGCTGGGCGAGGATATCACCTCACTTTTCAAACTTTCGTCAAGTCGCACAGTTCGTTTCAAAGTCATGTGACCTCGACTTCCGAACTCGCACCACTCCCGACCCGCTAGCACAGCCTCCACAGATCTTTCCGAAGTGCCCGCACGTGACTCGGTCCAGACTTCAAAGGCCCATCATCATCAGACCCGCCTCAAACATGATCGAAAGTTGAAACACTCCATGAGATTGTTAGGCTGCTCCACACGTTGGCCATGTCGACTCCAGAACATTGCCCCCTCATTCCTAGTATTGTCCCCCCCATTCCGACTCTATTCCTAGCCCTCCAGATGTGCTTCGAAGCGTTCCTAACTGCTTCGAACCGCTACGCAGCGCAATACTTCGGAAGTTCGCATGATCACCGCAGCGACTTCAGAACATATTTCGGAGTTAGGTGCACATTTCGACAGTGGAGTCCCTTATGTTTCATCATCTTATGTTTCATTCCTACTCTTCTCAGGCTCTCTAGCAATGGTGTTTGACTTACTGTTTGTTGCGACTCACTCACTGCATGTGATCTTGACCACTTGCTTCGTGTTTCGTTCTACTTATACTCTGGTTTGTTCTCATGGTTGTATATTAGTTCGGACTTGTTCGTAGTATATATAGGCCTCGTTAGTATGATATTCGGCATCAGATCAATCCCCTGATCATATCCTATGCCCCCTTTGTCCCCCACATCTTAGACTCTCGCTAGAGCCTCTCCTCTCGACCACGTGTTGTCAAAGCGCTTCTGACTTCTAGTGTTTTGCACGGGTTTTCAGAACCCATGCGGGTCACGGGTACGGGTACGGGTCATCATGCTGGGTACCCGGCACCCGTTGGTACCCGCACACTTACTGGATTACTAAGGAAGTGACATGGTGATGGTCACTGTAATGTCACAGCATACACTCGAGTGAGTTGTCCTGCTTCCTTTGTCCTCGACTTGTCTCTCCTCTCACTCTTCCCATCTTTTCTTCGTTGTCTCCAATGTTCCATAGCTCCTGGTACACATCAGATCATGTTCTGTGCGACAGTAAGGGTTTAGTTGCATTGTACTTTGCTTTCTTGAGGCTGCTGAACACGGTGTTGGGTCCCTAGCAACGCACCACCTAGCACGACTTGAACGAGTTGCCTGAGCCCACCACTGCCCCCAGCCCTCTGTGCGCGCCGCCAAAGGCCTCGCGCGATGCACACAACATGCCTGCTGCCCAGCACGCCCATAATGCCTTGCGCGCATGCTGCGCACCGCCTACAACACCCGCGATGTCCCACATGCTTCCCATGCCTCGTGAAGCATGCATGCTCCCATCCCCCCCCGCGCGACCCCCCCGCGCGCCTCCTGCTGCTCTCCACATGCTCATAACAACTCGCGCACGGCGCTGTGCACCATCTACAGCACCCGCGCCGTCCCACACGCTTCCCATAATTTGTGCAGCATGCTGTGCGTCGCCCAGACCCCCGCCGCGCGACGCCCACGACACGCCTGCTGTCCCTCACGGCGCTGCGCACGTCTACGGCACCCCCGCCCACCCCGTCCCCATAATTCGTGCAGCATGCTGTGCATCGCCCCACACCCCGCGCGACGCCCACAACACCCTGCTGTCCCGCACGGTCGTAACAACTCGCGCACGGTGTGCGCACCGTCTACGGCACCCGCTCCCCACCCCGCCATCCCACGCTTCCCATGCTTTGTGCAGCATGCTGTGCATCGCCCAGACCCCCTGCGACGCCCACGACACGCCTGCTGCTCCACACTCTCATACAACTTGCGCGCACGTGCTGCACCCGCTACGCCCTGCGACCCGTCCCTCCATGCAGTCCTCCAGCGTGCTGTGCATTTCCCATGTCTTGGAGCTGTGAGTGCCAGCCGGGTAGAACGAACTGCGTAGATGCCGACTGTATTATAACTAGTGTATTGAAGTATCATACAGACAGGTCATGGGTACCCGCAGGTACACACAAACCCGTGCACCCGTAGGTGACCCGCACCCGTTGGTGCGGGTATGACCCGGCACGGGTACGGTTACGGGTAGCTCCTCAACACCCGGGGGTTTACCCGTGCAAAAACACTACTGACTTCACACCTATTGACTTCAACTTCGACTTCGCTGCACGCCGCACGTATAGTATTTGACTTCAACTTCGGTTCGGATCTCGACTCCGATTTTGCTTTCGATTTCGCCTTTGAACTTTGACTTTTGACTTTTGACTTTTGACTTTTGACTTTGCCTTTGACGCACGTATTGTATTCACCTTTTGATTCCACCCTCGACCTACATTTCGATTTCGATTCATATCTTGACTTTGATTTTGACTTCGGATCTCGACTCCGACTTCGATTTCGATTTCAATTTCAATTTCGCCTTCACCTTGACTTTGACTTCCCCTTCGATGCATGTATCATATTCTCATTTTGCATCCACCTTTGCCCTTCAACTTCGATTTCGATTCCAACCCAGACTTCACCACTTCGTCACTGCCACACTTCGACTTCGACATTTCGGAACCTCAACTTTGACTTCGGGACTTTGACACTTCCACTTTGACACTTCGACTTCGGCCACTTCAACTTCGACGTTTGGAACCTCGACTCTCGACTTCAACTTCGGAACTTTGACACTTCAACTTCAACTTTGACACTTTGACACTTCGGTATTCGACTTCACCTACACCACACAAATGTTCGACGCTCCACGCATGTTTCCAAACACACAGATTGTAATATCCCCCCCACTTCCCTGTCCTTCCTACTTCAGATCACTCCTGAACACATCGCCTTTGCCTTTCGAACACCTTTCCCCACTTCGGAGACACTCCCAGAGACTTCAGGACCACTGACGACTCGCCCCACACACACACACAACGGTACCGTGCGCTGCGCTCTAGGGACAGGTATACAAGATATTTACCACCCTACTACCGGCTGGTACCCATCAGCGCAGCACGAGGCATATCAATCATTGTACTCTACTCTGGGTCTAAGTCTTGCAGGTGTTTGAAGAGATTAATCAGGTGGTCGGAGCTCGTATATGCAACACTCTAATTTCCAAAATCTTCATGAAGTGCAAAAACCTTGGTGAACAATTGCCTCATAACACAAAGCGAGGTGTATAAATGTGCCACATTTTGCCTAACTCCTTGAAAAGAAAAAAAATGATTCAGAGTACCTATAACATGTCGTGCAAACTCTAATACTCTGACAATTATGTGCACATTAATTGTAGCTTTCCAATGGTATATAATATGTATATATTGTATCAGGGAAAAGGCACCAATCTAGGGAAATGTAGTGTAGAGCAACAGCACTATAGAGGCTGATATGAGGCTATAGACAGCTACACATTCAATACATATACCCCTAGTAGCCACATGGTTAGTGCTCTTAAACTATATTATGTAATCCAAAGGAGAGCCCTTGGTTATATCCCAGCATGTCTGTAATAATTTTTATTACTATAGACATAAACCCATGGGATCCATTGGACAGTGATTGCCCCACAGCTCTCTACCATCAACCACATATATTTTGGTAAATTACCCCTACATAGCAGTTCCATTTGTGCATTTACACCATTATTTATGACACTTTAAAGCCCATTATATCAGTGCAAAAATGCAATGGTCCTTATGGTCATACTACTACTATAGTGCATCCAAGGACACTATAGTACTGATATATGTACTATAGTGCACTATACTGCCCTATACTTGCACTTCACTATCCTGCCTGCCTATGACACCACCCACTTGTTACAACTGTAGGGACATAGTGCAAAATTACTCCCCAGTGTTGCGACGGGGCGAGGCTGGGGAATCGAGGGTGGGGAAGGGCGTGTGAGGCGACGGAGTCGTTGGGCGAGGGAGATCGTGGGTTCAGGGCTTGGAGCGGGTGTGGGTCGTCCGCCAACAACAAAGTGCACTGGGTTGGAGCGAGGGTCAATGTACTGATCGATGGGGGATAGCTGAAATGGTTGATGGTACGCGTACTCCGTGGTGTCGAAGTTGTACCGATTTAGATCAACGTCAAAGACTACCTTGATGCGGACGTATACGAAAACGCTGACCGCACTGTGATTCCAATGCCACTCTGCTATCAGAGCCCACTTTCCGTGTATTGCCCAAAGGTCCTGTTCGCAACGGTCACGGACGTTGAGGATGTAGTTTGAAGCGTTGGCAAGATCAATTGGTTGCGGGAGATGTGGCTGATGATCAAGGTGATAAGGGCTGAGGTACCTCTGCTGATATATCAGCCAGCAAGCGTGGGAGGCCGTGGTGTCAATGGAGGTTTTACGTCGCGTGGACGGCAGAGATGAGAGTGATGAGAGAGATGAAGAGGTGAGGTGGGCGTAGGAGAGACTGTTCAAGTGTCAAGACTCGCGTCAAGGAACACACAAAGAGCCGCCCAAGTCACCGACCGGACCAGAGGGACGAGATGAGTGAGAGTGCTGTGACCAACAGCGCAGGCAATAGATTGCGTACGGTGTAGACGAAGTGAACAGTCTGAAGAATAGAGAGCGAAATGCGAGTCCTTATATACTAAGTAAAGCCAAACAAGGGTAAACAAGAGAATAATAGATAGCGGAACAATAAGGGAGGAACCATGACAATGGAGAACAATCAGAAGTGAGAACAATAGTGTGCATAGCCTCGCCATAGATCATCATGGAAGGGTCCGGAAAGACCTGGATCAAGGAGAAGTCTGGATCATGGTCCGTGATCGATGATGGGTGTGGATAGCAGTCAAGAGAGTCGAAAGAAATGGAGCGATTCGTGACACGTTAGACATTGTCCTAGCGTGTCGAGTCTAAGTGAGTCGTACTGCGGGCCCACTGCCTGGCTCAGTCGCAGCCACCGCAGTAGAGCGCCCAGCCATACTTCAAACGTGATGAGGTCGTCTTTCCCATCATATGACTCCGGCATGGTAAATTTTAGGCCTTTAATCTGGAGTCCCGCAATTACGGCGTCACTGACTCGAGATAGTATCATCTCACGTATCCGTTCGGTAGGATCAAGTACCCCCAGTGCTCCTGACTTCGGGGTAGTCTGAGATGGCATAGGTTGTACCCGTGGCTTTGCCGAAATCACACTATAGGGCGACACACTCGTGTACGGTTCTGCAATACGAACGTGTTTGTCGGTTGACTTGCCGATGTCACGGTCGATTGGTGAGTGAGTCTCTTTCAATCGCGTGCGATCGGTCGGTCTATGTGTGTCCTCCTCACTGCTATCGCGGTGTTCAGGTTTAGCCATCGGTGTGGTCTTTTGTATCATATCCGCCATGCGTGCTCGGTGCAGCTCGAGGTTCCTGCCGCCCTCCTCCGGCGTGCGGTTACCGTTTCTCGCAGGTGTGGACAGGGTACTCGGAGGTCCTGTAATATGCTCGTGCGCCTGGGAGGCCAATCTAGGGGTCCCTGATGCACTCGGCGGTGTGACCACGATGTCGACGGCGGGGCTCGAGAGTATTTGACTCAGGTCAACCTCCTCTTCTTCTTGTTTAACCCGACGCGGTCCGTACTGATTCATTATGGTCTGCAATATGGTATTGATCTGCATACGTGCTACATCGGCAGCCTGTACCGACTGTCTGGCCTGTTCGGCAACTATGGACGCAGTCTCAACTTGAGAGGCGTGCGCCGCTACGTGCATCTGCAAGTCATCCAGCATAGTGACAAGACGGGGGTCCATGATCTGGGTGCCAATGCGCTCCGAGTCATGTACCAGTGCCCGACCCTTGCCCTTGTCCGTGCGTGACGCGACATCTGTCTCCTCCTCCAGTCGGTCTAGTGCATTGTCAATCTCGGTGAGAGATGTCAACGCACTTCCACCACCCATATCCGTGTCCGGCGACTGGTCGGCGGGCGAATAGTGATGGCCGGGTGTGATACCCTGGTTGTCAGGCTCAGCGATCACCACGGGGACGGGTGAGTGTGTATCCTCATCGGGCGCCCCACTCTGTTCAACGGGAACAGAGGGGTTGGGGACGCTCGGCTGTTTTGCATTACCACCCGTGCGGGGGGAAACGCGGCTCTTTTCAGGGCGAGGCGGCATCGTGTCACCCTAGGTAGCAGATGTCAGTTTTGGTGAGTTAATTCGATAGACGTACTTTGAGGCGTTCAAAAAACTGTAAGAATGAGTATCTTGATGTCTTGCTATTCACTCCAAATGAACGGAATCCACGTATATTCGAGTTAACTCGATGGATGCCGTAGTTATGGAATGGATGTAAGAGAAGAAGATGCCTTCCCATATTAGGAAGGCGCAACTACAACTACGGCGTGTACACAACAGCAAACATCCCGTCAGTTCGGCGCGCGCGTCGTGTCGTCTCAGAACACGCACGCGTTACACACTCACTGCATGTGATCTTGACCCACTTGCTTCGTGTTTCGTTCTACTTATACTCTGGTTTGTTCTCATGGTTGTATATTAGTTCGGACTTGTTACGATTCCCTTGGATCGTTTCTTATGTAAGCACCAGTCGCGCTTTTTGGACCCCCATGCAACTTTCATCTTCGCCCCCATATATAGAGATTTGTTCACACGGTCTAATCTCACTAGCAAACACATTTTCCCCTCTTCGCTGATCAAAAGACTCCCGTTTCAGACAGTATTTTGCATTTTGTAAGCTAACTAGGATAGATATGCATATAATTTCTGTCACTCTGAAGTCAGAAGAAAATGCTCTGTAATTTCCTTTTTTGGTAAAATGTTCCCACGGTCAACGTGAAGCATGACGTAGTTTATAGCAGGTGCTCCCGGAAAACTACGTCATGCTCCTCCTACTCCGGCTAACATAGCCGGAAAATACTTATAATTGGAAAAGTGTCTTTAATAAGATTTGAACTTGAAGCCTCTAGATCTCAAAAGGCACAGAGCATTCTTACCACTAGACTACACATGCATTCAAAATGCATCAGGAAAGTGAGATGGAGTTTGGTTCCCCCTCTTCGGTCTTTAAAAGACTCCCGTTTCAGACAGTATTTCGCATTTTGTAAGCTAACCAGGATAGATATGCATATAATTTCAGCTGCTCTAAGGTCAGAAGAAAATCATCCATAGTTGCTATTTTCGGTAAATAATTCCCACGCTTGGCCCAGAGGAATGACGTCAGTCTCGAATGCACTGCACAGTGCATCCGAGACTGACGTTGATGGGCACCCACAGGTAGTAGGGTGGTAATGTGAGTGATACCAGATCCCTAGAGCACTGAAGAGGGTACCGTTGATGTGTGCGAGTGAGTGTCAGGGTCCCGAAGACGATCGGAGAGCGTCTCCGACGAGATGTGTGGTCGGAGGGCCTGGTCAGAATGCGCGAACGCTCGGATAGTCGTCGATGAGGGTCCGAAGATGGGGTCGCGTGGTGCGAGTGACTGTGCGCGACTGGACGCGACTGCGAGCGACTGCGAACGACTGCGAACGACTGCGAGTGACTGCGAACGACTGCGAACGACTGCGAGTGACTGCGGACAACTGCGAGCAACTGGACGCTGAGTGCACGTTCGTCGAAGATGATGTGAGAAGGGTGGCTCCGATGGGTGACGTGCGACGCGATGGGCGACGTGTGATGTTGTTGCGAGGTGGTTGGAGCAACTGCGAGAAGTGCAGGCAACGACGCTGAACCGTTCCGATCGTGTGAACGTTCGGACGAGTGGCGACGATGGTCGGAATGTGAGAACGAGTGGTGCGAGAGGTCCGATCGAGGATGCGACCGCTGCGAGGCGCTAGACGCGACACTGCGATCTCCGACATCGCGAGACGGTCGGAGCAACGATGAGTCGTGCAGGCAGCAAAGCTGGACCGTTCTGAATGTGTGAGTGGTCGGAGGAGCTGGGGCAATGGTAGGAAGACAGAGGTGAGTCGTGCGAGCGATTCGGTCGACAGTGCGACCGCTGCGGGACGAGAGCGGTGCGACTGCGATCGCCGAGGTCGCAAGACGGTCGGAGCAGTGGAGCGCGAGGGCAACGGCTAATGGGACGACGATGGAACAAGATGAGAGCGAGGAGAGCGATAAACTGAGTGCGAGAGACGACAACAAAGGCAAAGGCAAAGGCAAAGGCGACGAAGCTAGCCTCGAGCTAACTATATGATAGAGACGAAGGTGTGAGCTCCGAATGAGATCTGAACCGCGAGGGGGGGACCGAATCTCTATTGCAGCATGTGTCCGACCGCTATTTATACGTTCCGATCGCTATAGTACGAGTCCGATCGAAAATGCAGTCGGAACAAAGGAAACCGATCGGAACAAAGGCAAGCAATGGTGCGCAAGTCGCACATGGTACGGACATTAGCTCTGTTCAAAGTTGGCGCAGCCAATTTCGCAGGACGCAGTTCGCAGGACGCAGCGTGACATTAAGTAAGCCCATCCATATCGGTGTGATAAGAAAGATAAGAATACGTGCGCCCTCGCCGCTGCGACACCGTTGAGCCGTTCCTCGCCTCGCTCTCTCCCTCCATCGCCCACCTTCTGGCCGGTCAACATGTCTCATACAGGGCCCGTTCATGACCGCTTCATGAAGGCATACCTTCTATTCAAAATGATCCGTGATATGACTGATCTCGAGACCAACTCCCGTTACAGTGCAACTTGTGATCAATTCCTGCTTGATCTCCGGCTCATCCACAAGATTCGGAGCAAACACTACCTGCAAGGGCGCAATCACCACGTCCTCAAGATTGGGAACATCCATCTCGCTTTCGAATATGCAAAAGACCATCGGGATCACCACCGATTCATCCAGATGCTGCGCATGTCACCATTTGCCTTCGACACCCTCGTCGAGCTCATTAAGGAGCATGCAGTATTCCAAAACCATTCCAGCACACCACAAGCCCCAGTCGAGACCCAGCTTGCTGTGACACTCTATCGGATGGGGCGCTATGGCAATGGTGCATCGGTCATGGATGTCGCAAGGGATGCCGGCGTGTCGGAGGGGTCAGTGGTCAACTTCACTACTCGGTGCTTCACGGCAATCGAGAGTCTGCACGATCTCTTCATCAGGCCGCTCACCCCTGTGGAGAAGGAGAGAGAAAAGAAGTGGATGGATGAGCACCTTGGCTTCACAGGCGGTCATTGGTGTGACGGCTGGGTGATGTACGATGGGACTATCGTTGTTCTGTACGCACAGCCAGATCTCAACGGAGATGCGTATTACACCCGGAAAGCCAACTACGGCTTCAATCTTCAGGTGAGTTCATCTTGCTACTCATTTGCCCGTCTTTCAATTTATGAGATGTGCCAGGTTGGCAATGTCCCATCCAACCTTTGCATTGTCGACTACACACATGGCATGACAGGCTCAGCTCACGATTCAGCTGCCTTTGCCCACACCGCTGCTGCAAAGTACCCCAACTGGTTCTTTGGGGATGGTGAATTTGCATGGGCAGACTCTGCCTATGCTGTCAATAGCCGCACCATTCCAGTCCACAAGGAGCCAGCTTCAATCCGACGCGAGAACAAGATTTTCGACCAGGCAGTTTCGCACATCCGGGTTCGCTCGGAGCATTGCATGGGTGCATTGAAGGGGTGCTTTCAGTGCCTGCGTGGCCTTTGCGTTCGAATCCGGTCAGCTGTGGACCATATAGATGCCTGCCGATGGAACACAGTGGCGATTATTCTTCACAACTTTATCATTGATGTCGAAGGACTAGAGGGAACAAGCCAGTGGATGACGCCGCATGGGCGGCAGGAGGAGTTTGAGGATAGGGGAGCAAGACACCCTCCGCTCTATTATGAAGTAGGGGATGACGCAGATGCGAAGAGACGACAGTTAGTAGAAGAGATTGTGGCTATTAAATCCATGGAATAATAATCAAGGAGATATAAAGAATGAATCACAGAGAACGGTGTAGTTTGAATTAAAGGTATATAATGAATTTGAATCTTATTCAGAGCTAAACCCCATATCAATATCAGAGGAAGGAAGGGCACCATCGTCATCCTCAATATACCAGCGAGTAGGGCTAGGTGAATTGGGGCGAGACGAACCGCGTGACGGACCACGCGACAGACCAGCGATAGGTCCATTATCCTCATCAACCTGTCCTGTTCCCCGTGCTGCAGCCTCTTCCGCATCAATAGCTGCAATGAGTGTCATGCTATCTTCAGCGCTGCGAAGACCTGCACGAAGGAGCTTCAAGACGTTTGCACGACGATCATCAAACGCCTTCTGCTCCTCAATCTTGACACGGCGTGCATTCATCTCGTGTGTATGCTTGATCTGACGCCTGCGGGAGTTGTTAACATATGATCATGGGGAGTAGAAGGGATAACTTACTTAGTGTACTTTACCATTACCTCCTCAAAGCTTGGCTTCGCCGGTGTCTTCTTAAGAAATGCCTTTGTGGCCGCATCACGAAGCAAGCCCTGCGCAACAGAGGCCATCGGCGTGGGAGCCGGAGTCCTCTCCTTGTCTTGCAGCATCGGAGCAATCTGTGTGGTCTGAGAATAAGTAGCTCATATATCAGAGGATAGGCACTTACCACTGCATTCAGAATGGGGGCCGCCGGAGTCGCCGGACCTTCCACATCGGCCGCCGGACCTTCCGCATCGGTCGCCGGACCTCCTACATCGGCCGTCATAGCTCCCGCCGCTTCTACCTGTGCTCGCTGCGCAGCCTCGATTGCATTGAGCAGGGTTGTATACCCATGCTGTACTTCAGCATTGTTGACTGCTGGTGCAACTGCCATAGCTTGAGGACCCGCAGCTGCATTGTCAGCTGACAGTGCGGCCCTGGGGACCCCTCTGTCGGGCGGCTGATAGTACATGGTACGGCGTCCGTGAGGACCAACAGCTGTCGTTATGGCTGGCGGCGTTACATTTGGCCTTGTGGATAGGATGCGATGCATGCGAGGGAAGAAGGGGAAGACATCTGTGATAGACTCTGCCAACAACGTCGGTTAGTTATCCGGCACATGTGTGATGCAAGAAAGACGAACCCCAAAGGTTGCGAGCCCGTTCCGGTGTCTCATTATCGGGGCCATTTGCTGAGATATAGAACTCTAGAAATTCGACGGGGTTGTCAGAGACATATGGGTGATCATCGTCCGACTTGTTGTTGATCCCGCCTCCGGTCACTTGAAGCTTCTGGCTATGCTTCTTGTACAACTCGATAAGCCTAAAAAGCATCAGAAATTGCTCGCATAGTCATGGGAGGACATACTCTTCAGCTTTAACCTTCACCCGGTTGGTGATCTTGGCCGGGTTCAGGACAAAGAGCTGCGGGATAAGTGTGCGTGCGATGCGCTTGTACACATCTACCTTCTTGTCACCATTTGTCATTTTCTACACACCATTCTGATTCAGATATCATGCAGAATACCTCTGAGAAGCTTCACGACGTACCTCTTTTTTTTACGCTTCCCAAACAATACACGGAAGTTCCCCAGCTGCTCCATCTCCCCGAGTAGCTTCCAGGTTAGGGTGTGCTGATTTTGGGCCCACTGGATGTGAGGAAGAGCACCAGCACGCTTGGAGGGTGGTGCACCCTGATCCTGGGTCTCCGAGCCCTTGCGCTTGCGATTCCCGTGGCCTCCCATGGCGGGCAAACGTCGTAGTGGTGGACTGACAACTTGGCGACCGGCGACTGTCACCAGCGCCGGTGACGTGACAATCAGAAGTCACAGCCCGTCACAATCTTGCAGCTCCTGCGGCAGCGTCCTGCGAAATTGGCTGCGCCGTCCTGCGCCAACTTTGAACAGAGCTAATGGAGGGGAGTCATGCGAACGTATCTGAAGGTCTGTGAGGCTGTATAGAACAATGTAGAGCAAGTGATCAGCGCTGTCAAGAGGGAAGTGCAAGCGCATGGAAAATGATCTGCGCTGTCAAGAAGTATGAGAGCGGTGTCCTACAATGTCGGACAAGACAATATGACAAGAATAGGGGACAATAGCGACGTGGCGAGCAAGGGAATATGCTCCGATGTGCAAGGGGGTCGCAGGCGAGCGTTGCGATGTTGCGACTCTTTGAACGGTCGGAAGAATGCGATATTGTGCGCGCAATGATCGGAGCGATAGGGCGATAATCGGAGTGCTGATGCGACCACAGAACAATCGGGATCGCAGAAATACGGCGCAAATTCGAGACCTGAGTGAGACAATGGTCGGAGAACAATCGCACAACTGTGGAGGTACTCGGAGGTCGCAGAGTTGTCGGAGCGGCGTGGTGTGCATGTTCGAGCGATGATCTCGACGCTCGAAACATCTGACAGAATTCCGCTGAGTTGCGACAGCTGTGGGAGACGTGGCGCTCGAAGTCGCGTGGTCGCAGTCGGAACAGTGTGCGAGTGGTCGGACGACTGCGTAGATGGCGTGCGACTGAGTCGATGGTCCGAGCGTGGTGTCCAAGGTATCGTTGCGATGGTGCAATCGTGCTGCGAGGCTCCAACGATCGGAGCTATGGCTCTGGTCTTGCGATCGGTCGGAGCTCGTACGCTGTGCTTGTCGACTTGTCAAAAGTGCGAAAATTGGCGAACAATCGCCTCCCAGCGCTGCACCAGGCGTATCAACGTAAAGTGCTCTGATCAAGAGCACGCAGTCATAAAGGCATTCACAACTAGCATGAGTGCTCCGACCGATCAGAAGACGAGTCGCCGATGGAACAAGATGAGAGCGATAAAAGAAGAAGCGAGATCGGAAGGCAAAGGGGACGGCGATGGCAAAGGCAAACACCAAGGCTAAGGCATGAGAGAAGTCAACCAATGTTGACTTCTTATACAATACGACGATGAAGGTAGCACATGAATTGTGCTCAGAGCAATCAGGGGGGAACAAAACTTGCATTGCAGTGAGTACGCCACAACTATTCATATGTTCCAACGAGTATACTGTACCATTTCGATTGGTTCACCGCCCTGGTGTGACCGTGAAACAACTGGCAAAATTTCAGATTCACCACTCATGGGGTGTGACCGTGATCTCAGCGGCATTTTGCCTCATGAAGAAGTTCGCCACATCTGAAGAGAGTGAGCTGCAGGCTGGTCAACGCGACCGGACTTAGGTCCATAGTGTGAGCTGTCAGTCTGCAAGTCCTCCATCCTGAATCATTCACTGTCAATTCATTGGGTAGGTACAATGCACCACTGCGTGATTTTGTTGCTGTCATGCCACTGTGCTGTGCAGGCTAGAGCTCTGCAATTTGATGTTGTTTTGCTGCCCTCCCGGTGTCATTTTTGATGCCCTTGTGAAATCCTTCAGACGGTTTCGCCACCCCACCGTGTGACCTGTGACGGCACCTATATTTCACCACGCCGGACACCCCCTGTGATGTGTGACCGGCGAACCGATCGAAATGGTACAGTAGTACGAGTCCGATCAGAACAGTGCTCATGGTCGGAAGACAAAGGGAAAGATAGCGGTGTTGTAGCATATGGCACGTACAATGGGCGGGAGTCATGAGACGGTTACAATTCCTATGAATCGTTGCTTATGTCATCCATATACAGTGTTTTTTTGACCCCATGCAACGATCATCTGTGTCGCCATTTTTGGAAATCCAATCCCACACAATGTCAACTCACGACTTTACCCCTCCTCATTTGCTCCACACAATATACACAAATGATTGCCTAAATACGCTGATTACTAGGCCATACAACATATACAGAAGTTGCAGAACAGTGATGTTGTGACAACTGAGTCGCACCAGACAACACAGGCAGAAATATGATGATGTCACTCCGGGGTTTTAAATTACAATTAGAGCCCAAAATGATGTCATTGCTCTTGATATCACAACAACCACCTCAGCTGCAGCTGCACACCCAACTTATGTAAATTGTGATGCTCTCCAGTGCACAGTATTGCCCACCATCACTTAAATTTGGTACCAGGGCCACTCCCAGTTGTGTTTTAGTGTCCAGTAGTGTCTCAAGACTATTATTTGAGTATATATTTAGTTATGTAACCAGAAACCCCCTCAGAGCGGAATCGTACTGCCGCGCTACGCGTCGGCCCACTCCCAGCAAGTTCGTAGTATATATAGGCCTCGTTAGTACGATATTCGGCATCAGATCAATCCCCCTGATCATATCCTATGCCCCCTTCATCCCCCACATCTCGAGACTCTCGCTAGAGCCTCTCCTCGACCACTTGTGTTGTCAAAGCGCTTCTGACTTCGCACCCTTTGACTTTGACTTTGACTTCGCCGCACGCCGCACGCCGCACGTATAGTATTTGATTTTGACTTCGGATCTCGACTCCGACTTCGATTTCGATTTCGATTTTGCATTCACCTTTGACTTTGACTTCGCCTTCGACACTTCACCACTTCATCACTGCCACACTTCGACTTCGACTTCGGCACTTCGACTTCGACTTCGGAACCTCGACTTCAACTTCGGAACCTCGACTTTGACATTTCGGAACTTCAACACTTCGACTTCGACACTTCAACACTTCGACTTCGAGACCTCGACTTCGACTTCGGAACTTCGACACTTCGGCTTTCAACTTTGCCTACACCGCACGAACGTTCGACGCTCCACGCATTGTTTCCGAACACACAGATCGTAACATCCCCCCCACTTCCCTGTCCTTCCTACTTCGGATCATCTCCCGAACACTTTGCCTTTGCCTTTCGAACACCTTTCCCCCACTTCGGAGACACTCCCAGAGACTTCGGGACCACTGACGACTCGCCCCTCACACACACACAATGGTACCGTGCGCTGCGCTCTAGGGACAGGTATACAAGACTTTACCGCCCTACTACCGGCTGGTACCCATCAGCGCGCGGAACGTCAAGACGCGTGAGACTTTCGTCGTGATCTGCGCAACAAGGATAACCGGATCACGCACCTGCAAGATGAAGTTTCCGCACTCCGGCTTGAGAACACTTCATTGAAGATGGAGATCAAGAACATAGAGAACTTCCAGATGCTTCAGAAGCTCTTCATGCAGTCTGTTCCATCATTCCCTCAGTCTGCGCCAGCGTTCCCTTCCCCTGCAATGCCGCCGCAGCCCCAGTATCATTCACCGGCTGTTCTGGGGCCATCTCGCACACCATACCCTTCCCATGATTACCATGCTTGTCATCATTATTCCCAATCCCCCATTCACTCATTGCTGCTCAGTGACCTCGATATTCAGAAGCTCGACTATGATCTTGCGTCGACGCCACCACCCGCAGGACCTCTCTCACCTCTTGGTAGCATACAAAATTTGGTGAGTGAGCTGACTCTTTCTGATGCGTCTTACTCATCTCTTGCCTTAGCCGCTAGCGACCGGACATTCCCCCGCACGTTCTACTTCTGCAATACCGGTCGTCGAGCGGCCCTCCCAAAACGTCTGGACATTCCCCACCCCTATTGTGAATGCTATTGCGTCGCAATGATAGTCCCACGCGTACATCTTTGGATGCTGCACGTGCAGATGACGGCTCCACGCGCAGGCTGGAAAAGGAGGCTGCGGAGGCGCTCACCGGTCTTTCGTCTGTTGCCAAAGGCAAGCAACGTGCGCTCTATTAATTGATCACTGTTATCCACTTTCACAACTCCCACCGTTGCATACCCATATACCTGCTGCCTATTTTCCTGCACATTTCTGCCCTGGCTTACATGATCCCATTAATACCCAGATATCTTTGTAGTCCACCCTCTTAATCCTACACACCTTGAATTGTGTGTTGGTGTTTATATGGTATCTTCTTCTAATTGTACACAGTGCCCATTGTAATGTATATAGCAAATCAGTATTCTCTGTTTATATTACAACATCAATGGCGTGAAATCGTGCAACATGGTCTTGACGGCGGATATCTGCAAATAACATGTTTTCAAAACCAAACCACAGATCATCATCAGCCTGTCGCCAGATCGGCATGTACACATTGCGAATCTGGTTGATCCCAACACAAATAGCACGAAGATTATTCAATCGAACACATACTTCAATCAGGTTAGCCCGCCCTGCGTCATCCTCTATATCCATAGGAACTCACAGCCTTCCAAATGAGCCCTGCAATGCCCGCATACCCCACTCTGCAGTCTGTCGAAAAGAGACGAGCTGCTTGTTGAAGCGCATGAGCTCCGCTCGCTCTTGCGGGTCATCAGGCAGACGCTGCCCAGCCTTGAGCGGCACCCGGATTCAACCAGCAATACAATTATTCCCTTGGGGGAAAGCCGTGTCTGCGACAAGATAATATCCGTCCGGAGTGTTGTCATGAAGCTTGACGTACAGTGGCTGTGCTGTTTTCGCATCGCCGCAATTATGACCCCTGTAATTACAGGTCAGTTGGGTATAGCTTAAGAGCAGTAAACTCACCGGTGGGGGAGAAAGCAAATACATTGCTCATAAAGTGATGGTGCAGCCAACCGTTGTATGTTGCATTCTCTATCTCTGGGTCGGATGACGTCTCGACAGGCAACTTGAGCCCATCACCAGAAGCAAAGGCTCCATCGAGCAGCGGATGTCGCGCAACAATTAGAGCATTCGCCTCGGCAAACTCGGTGCCCTGCAACCACCTGATTTGAGCCTCGGGGATGCTCTGCAGCGTCTCAAGGAGGATGTCGAGTGTGAATTGGATATAGCGTGTAACAGTGGTGGGGATGAGTGCAAAGACTTGCTGTAGACTTGTCGAAGGCATGGAGGAGGAAAGGTAGTGGAGGACAAGGCCCAGGGCACCCGCAGAGTCGAGAGAACAGCCCCCGAGACGAGGTGCACCGTTGGAATTGGTGTCAGGACGGGGAATTGGTGTGGAGTTCCAGGCTAGAGTGAAGCCTGATGTCAAGATCTTCTCGAACGTGTCGCAGTCGAAGCCCATTGTCGTGATGAATGTGCGATCACTGCGGCTAGCATACAGCACCTGCCATGGTGTGCTCTCGCGAGGGTTGGGAAGGAGTTCAGGGCGCGTGAGGTACGTTTGATGGAACCGGCAGCGTTCACGATGACGTTGGTCAGCTTCGAGCGCTCCGAAGACGACAACACACCAGTCCCTGTAGCTTAATAAGTATTAGTACCGATAGTCATCGGTCAGTCCATTTATATTAGAGACCGATAACATATAAAATCAGACATAGCCTCCGATTACGTTGGTACCCGGGTTGGATCATATTCCCACGGGTTCCTGACAACCAGGAGATAGGTCGGATAAATGCGAGAAAAATAGAAACAAATAGTGAACATATTCTAGCGGTTCTCACGGGTACAGAATTTGCGATTCAGGCCCAATAAACCGCGATAAAACCCAAAATAAATGGTGAAAATAATAGGGGCACTCCCTCTTACCGTGGTACCCCGGCTCGATCATATTCCCACGGGTTTCCGCCCATAGCCTCCGATTACGTTGGTACCCGGGTTGGATCATATTCCCACGGGTTCCTGACAACCAGGAGATAGGTCGCATAAATGCCAGAAAAATAGAAACAAATAGTGAAAATATTCTAGCGGTTCTCACGGGTACAGAATTTGCGATTCAGGCCCAATAAACCGCGATAAAACCCAAAATAAATGGTGAAAATAATAGGGGCACTCCCTCTTACCGTGGTACCCCGGCTCGATCATATTCCCACGGGTTTCCGCCAACCAGGATATAGGTCTGATAAATACCAGAAAAATCGAAACAAATAGCGAAAATATTCTGGCAGTTCCCACGGGTATAGAATTTGCACTTCAGGCGCAATAAACTGCGAGAAGAACCAAACCAATATCATATGACCACTCTCCTTGTTGCTCTACACATCAGACTTTTACACTGGCATTTTTTTATACCAATATATCACTTCCTGGGGGTTGCAATCATGTAGCAATCGCGCTACAGGTGCATATTCCCACGGTAAAATGAACACTGAGATTTTTGAAATCAAGAGAATACTAAGATTCCCCAGCTTATAGGACTCAGAGCAGTACATACCATCTTAATGAACTGTTGCATGGCTAAGGATCCTTGGTATTCAGGCCAGGCACTATGTATGACATCCAGTCACTGTAGACATCAGACTAGAGATCATACCTATTCACCAAGTCAAGCTTCCACGGATCCCTTACACTTCACACAATGCCAGTATATGCCAAGAACAGAGATGGTATTTCATTCATTAACTACAAACAAAACACGACATAGGGAAGAACAGCTGGCAATTATGAGAGGCCGCACCGGCAGAGATGGAGTCCGCACAGGAAGGACGCGTCCCCCCGTGAATTCAGGTCGATCATTTTCTGTAAGCAGAGATGTCATGAGTGAAAGCCTCGCACGAAAAAAGAGGGCCACATACCGAGACCGCTTTCTCGCCTTCGCACCTCTGGCCGGTGCCTCTGCACGACGCTTTGCACTGCGATGCTTTGTACCGCTCGCGCCTTCTTCAGCTGAATCATCTGCAGTCGCGTCCGACGTGGTATTGAGGACCCGTGTGACGAGGAGAACTGTCGAGACGTCGACAACCATGGTGAACCACCGTTCGTGCGCGAAGCCATCGTCGTCCTTGACGGCCACACCCCACCAGAGCAGCGCAGCCATGACGCTGAGAAGGCCATTGTTGCCGGCAATGCGGACGGTCGACCAGTCCATCGCTGTGGTGGGCACCAGGAAGTCGCCCGCGCTGTCGAATCGTCCCGCGGGCTGCAGCGCGCGCCACCAGGCCTCGCACGCATCCATGAAGGTCTCGAGGTTGCCAATCTTGCCTGTATGCCAAGGCCGCGCCGACTGGATCCACCACTGAACCTCGTCGGGGCGATGTTTGTTGCCAAGAATTGTTTTGTCCTAAATAATCAGTTAGCAACATTCCGTATCTCACAGAAACATGCGCTCACCCCCTGTCCGAATCCCAACGCTTCCTCAAACACGCTGAAGCGCGTGACGAGAGTCTGCCAGTCCGGCCCAAGGTGGGCGCCGCGCATCGTCATTACACCGCGATCAAAGAGTTTCGGCCATCCTCGAGAGGCCATCAACTGCGGAGGAAGGGCGACGGAGGGCGGCTGTGAGGCTTTTGAGAGAGGGAGAGGGGAGGCCGCGGAGGTGAGCACTGCCGTCGAAGGTACGACGTGCGCATTGGCTGTGGTGCTCGCTGCGGTCAACTCCAAGGCGGGCCTGTCGATGGCCTCAGCGGGCAGCGCTGGCGTCGGCAGCCTGGGTGACGTGTTTGTAGCTAGCACCGTCTCACTACCAGCGGTCGTGCCACGCGGTGTCATCGGTTGCGGGGATGGGGCGGGGGTATGGCTCGCGCGCGAGGCGGGTGCTGTGACGGAGCTGGTCCCGGTGCTGGCCACGACGACGGGTAGCGGCGCGTGGCCAGTGAGTGTGTCGGGCAAAGGGTGCACGGAAGGCGCGCGAATCGCGCGCCTGCCGGGGGCAGCGCTTGAGGGGTCTGGAACAGCGGTGGTAGGCGTGGTTGGGCGACGTGGATCTGGCACGATTCCTAATTCGCTGGAGGGGAGGCCAGCCTCTGAGGCTGCGCCGCTGAGAGTGCGCAGGGAGAGATCGGCGCGCACAGAGAAACCGGCGGGCGGGGAGAGATCAGCGGGCAAGGAGAGACCGGCGCGTTGGGAGGCGGGCTTGGACGTAGTCGCGGGAGTAAGGCCAGAGGCTGCATCAGCAAGCTGTGCTAATGCAGACGGCGCGCTCGAGGGAGACCCATGGGCATTGAGAGGGCTGTCTTGGGTGCGCGAGCCGCCGCTGGAGCCTTCAGGTTCAGCGCCAGCGTTGTCGCTGTTGCTGGCGTTGTGCGCTGCACCGCCACCGCTTCTTCCTCCATTTCGGGACATCCGAAGTATATCCGCCGCTGCGAGGCGAGTGAGCACGGGCCAGACCAATGACGAGACCTCTCTCACCGAAAGCAGCCCGCGCAAATCCTCCCATCGACTCTGACACCACCTCGTACGCCGCACGATCATACTGCGGCCATAACTCTTCGATGGCGCCTTGCCTCTTGCCCGCGTGCACGCTGAAGGTGCGCATCAGTCTGCTGTCTTTTCCAACACTGATCAGGACGCACGAGTGAACTTCTACATGGCCATTGTTTGAAGGCACCGGACCGGCAATGAAGAGAGACACGGCGCAGTTGAAACGCGTCGCGACCATGTCGACAATGGGCTGAAGGAAGACGTAGGCATAGGCGCTTGACCTGCAGTTAAGTTAGTCCCTGCATGCGCGTACAAGGTGAGTGTCCATACCATTCGCGATCTTCGTCCGTCAGTGGGATGTCCATGAACTTCTTTTTGTAGTCTTCCATCGCGGCATTGTACGTGGTCTCCACCATAGCGGCCATTTCAGCCTTCACCTCATCGCTTTCAGCGTCCCACATCTCCCGGATTGCACGCATCCGCAAATGAACATCCTTCGCCTCGGCGCTCTTTCCAGACGAACCCTCCTCGCTGTCGGCATTCCCGCCCTTTTCGCTGTCCTCGTTGCCGTCCTCGCCGTCCTCACTGTCTCGGTAGTCGTCACCGTCGTCGTCGTCGTCGTCGTCGTCACCTTTCGCGGCGGCGGCAGCAGTCACCTCTTTCTTCCGCATGGCCTCGTAGTGCGCTGCTATCTTGTCTTCCCAATGCATTTTTGAGTACTGATGTATCACCTGCTGCCGCCGCGGGGGCTGCACGATCTCCTCCAGCAGGGCTGTGAACGTGTCATTGGACGCGTTCGAGGCATCCGGTCGGCCAGGCAAGCGACGGTTTTGACCAGGGTACCATGCTGCAATTTTCTGTCTAGCAAGTGAGTCGCTATCCATCGACAATGTGGAGCATACTCACCCGATGCAGATCCTTCCTGAACGCGTCCCGGCGCTCCTGTTCCTCTTCCTCCCCGTCGTACTCCTCCACCTCATTCAGCGCGGCTTCGTCAGGGTCGGGAAGCTCCTCGCTCGCGTCTTGGTCGACCCGTAAGTCGTAGCCGTATTTTATGATGAAGAGACGCGTTATTTTCACATAGAAATCTTTGACCTCGCCTTTGTTGCCAGCAATCTTTCGATAGTCCGGCATCCATCGCTCGAGGAACATCAACTTCGTCCCGGTGGCCCAAGGAGGACGACCGCGACCGCGTTTTCCGGCCGGCTTCAACTTCTTGCCTTTGGAAGATTTTTTTCCTGGCTGCGATGATTTCGGCATGTTGGAACGCGGGCGGCGAACGAGCGCGAACGACGTGCGGGGGAGGGCGACGCGTGGGGAGGGAGGACTGAGGGGACTGAGATGCTGTCAGTTCGCAAAGGCGGGGGCGGGACGCGATGACGGCGCTGACGGTGCGTTCGTGGAAAAGGCGGGGCGGGATGACGGCGCTGGTGCGTCTTCGTGGCAGGCGGAGCGCGGTAGGCTGTCTGACTTCATACATTTCTCTATTTCTGGCATGAAATCTGATTTAAATTTCCTTCTTTGAATTCTGCGAGCGTCCACGCCACGCGGGTGCGATCAGCGTGCCAACGACCTCCCATTCGGGCAGCCTGGTCGCTGACCGCGGTCGTGTACACGACTTGCCTGGTGACCAGCGACAGCGAACATTCCACGCTGTTTCAAGCTGAAGACTTGCGATTACTGCGAATACCTCTAAGCACCCATCCCCTCTATTAAAGATGCAGCGAGCACATTCCAAGAAAGATACAGAAACCGAGACGACGGTAATGTACTAGCGGCAGCCACCCTCCCTCCCTCACTGCAGCTGCCCACCCTCACCCACATGCGGACCGGTGGCTCTGAGATCTGAGGCCTCGCCGGTTCGGGCATTGCCACTGACTAACTCCGCGGAGGCAGCCCGTTCTTCGACCTCTCGTCCCATGCCTTGGAGTAGGGGCGAGTATCGCCCCGCCGCTTCGCGTTGTCGAAGGCCGCCCGCGCATCTTTGTATGTTGCATATTTTCGGACTACAGAGTAGAGGGACACGCCACGGGCCTCGAGGAACTCGTCGCTGCTGGATTCTACGGTCAGCAAAGCATCGCATCCATGAATGTGGAAAGACTCACTCCGGCTTGTAGACACCCGGGTGTACGCCCTTCATCACAACCCAGGCCCGTCCGATCCAAGGCTCCTGCGACCGGTCGCTCTTCCCGTCGTCGCTCTTCCCGTCGTCGCACGCGGGCTCAACGGAGGCGGCGTCGGACATGGCGGACGTCGCTGCCTTGGCGGGCGATGCGGACACGGTCGCTAACGGAGTTGGCGCATCAGTGAGTTGTTTCTGGCACGCACCGAGCCCACTCACCTTGGCCATCACGAGACCCCTTGGTTGACGCCTTTGCGGACTCCTTCTTGGGTGAGAAGCTGACGTTCATGTTTGCCAGGCGGTCAGCGAGGTCATCGGTGGGGACGTCGAGGGTGATGGTGACACGGGTCATCGTGTAGTGGAAGGGAGAGGTGCGAGCTGGGTGTGGGGCGCGAGGCGGACGTTAGGCGTCCTTAAGTATGGCGTTATCGATAGCGTACGTGATACGCGCCCGCAAATGCCAACAAGTCGAGGGTCCACATTGCCATGTTCAGCAAACTGGACGGCGGAAAACAAAGGGAACTCACAAAATTCACCAGGACCATCCCATGCTACGTGTGAGCCACAAACACGGGTGCGGAGTGCATCCAGGGCTATACGGACAAGAACGCTCGGCGAGTAATCGTGAGTTGCAGCTCGCAGAGCCACGATTACCGTGGGGAGTGTGCGTGGCTGACGCACGCGACCAGGTTTGCGACTGGCATGGGAGCCTAACAAGGCGGGAGCGGGCAATGCAACTTCATACGTGACAAGAAAATTACCAGAGCTACAGAGCTACAAAGTACGGGCTTTGCGTAGGACAGCCAATCGAGAAAGGGCGCACATGTAAATTCAGGGTTCATTATCGACTACATGTTCGGATAGAGCGTGAAGAAAGTTACGGTATTAACGCTATACACCACATGTCAGCTCGCTGAGATTCCGCGGGATAGCCAGTTTGCTCACCGTCTGCCCCACAAGACAAGGCCAAGATCTTCTAGTACAGCGCGCCTTGCGTCCCTTCCCTGTTCTGCGAGGTCCTGCTCCTGTCGCAGCCCCGCAACAAAGCGCCGGAGGTGATGGAGCCTCGCAGCGCTCGCCCCGACCCCTTCGGCAATGATCTCTTGTGCCTCTTCGATGTACTTGTTGATCCAGTCCTGCAATATGTGAGTGTATTGCGGCACCCAGCCATCCTCGCACAGTTTCTCGCTGAGAGTATCCCGCAATATCACGATCTTGTCCGACAGGTTCGACTCCGTCGCAACGTCTCGACAAGGATCATCGACCGGGTCGCTGTGCGCAAGTGGGCTGCGGTATGCGCTGGCAACAATCAGAGATTTGTTAGGATAGCTGACTACTTGGAAGGCAGCTGCGACGCACCTGCGCTCCCCGCGCTGCTCGCGCTTGCGCTTTCCCATCGTTGCTCGGCGCGCTGCTTTGCTGATTTTGCGGCGGCCTTTCTTAGCTTCGTAGTAATGCTTCTGATATAGTTTGCGCGCGTCGCAGTTGCTTAAGTGCATGCATGATACGTCAGAGAGCACGAAACAAACCGAAGTCGAACCCGGACGCACCGATCATAATATGAGCTTGTTGTAGTTCTCGTGCGCCCAGAACCCATGGTAAAGGGAATATGGAAGCAGAGCAAAGCGCAGAGCAGAGGTGGAGAAGTCGAATGTGCAGAGACTCAGTGTAGAGCCGGTGTGATGTACTGGGAAGCTACCGAGCTCGCGCGTAAGTACCGACTCTGACGCACTGCTTAGCGAGCTTAACAATCTTGACATAGGAAAATTATGAAATATATTCATTGGCGTGGGGCGATGCCTAGGAGCCCCTGCGAATATCCATTGAATTATCCTCTATAGTTCAACCTAGCTACAGCACAATGTGCAGTCTTTTGTGGTGTGGACCGGTAACGGCGGGACACGCAGCCGAGATGCCGGGCGCCATGAAGTTCGCCGCTGTGGCAGGTCTTATAAGCTGCCAGCTCGACGTTCTTTTCCCTCACCATAATTCTTCACCCATCCCGCCCTGTTCACGAACGTACGTTTCTCCTATCCCCTCGCAGCTAGGTATGGTTGTTGTGCTATATTTTTCTTACACCTAGCTTCGCCTCTACTGCTACAACTCCCGGGCAATGCGTGTAGTGAACCCGACAGGGTCCTCATGCGGCGTTTGGGTAGCTAGACATCCTCACCATTGGGAATGCAGCACTCCCCGACCACTCTTGACGAGTGCCCGACAGGGCCCGCTTGACGCGTCGGGGCAAGCATGCCCCATGATTTTTTCCTTTTTCTTCGCCCACCCTTGGTACTACATGCTGACGTTAAGACCAGATCTTATTTCGCCTACAAAGTTTGGTTGATTTGATCAGTCAAAACGCGCTCAAGGTACGCCGGGGTCCAACTGGGTGGCCATGACGCGAAAGGTTCGTGCTCGCCGCGTCGCAGACATCACTGTTACTAATATCTCACGGCAGACGCGTTCTAATCGCGTCTTTTCACCCTATGAACTTGACCCGTCGCTGTTCCTGCCCAAGGCCGTGGTCGTTGTGGATGCCGACTGTGACATTGACGCGCTCGTGACCGACGCGTTCGACCGCACGGACGCAGCCGACGATGACCCGGACAAGGAATTGCACGCCAAGAACAACGTGGCGTCTGTGCCACACCAACCACTGTCTCCGCCATCCCCGCATACCGCCCCCAGCGCTCCCATGGACAACGATGACTTTCTGGCCGCCGCTCAAACCGCAAAGCAACGCCACAACATTGTCCGTCGTAATCGCCAGCGTCAGCAAACGAGAATTTCAACCCGAATGGTCAAGTACAAAGTCCGTGTGAAGCTCGTGGACAAGTACACCAAACCCAAGAAGATTACAGTCCGCCTGATCGCCGAGCGGCTTCCTCATTCCCGCGGCGGTTGGGTCGGGCTGAAGGACCATGGCGTGCGTGTTGGGGTGTATTTGACGCTGAAGAGGCTGGGAGCGCGGAGGTTTCGCTATTGGGCATGGAATGGACGGTGCGTTCTTTGGCCGTCGAGGCATTCTTCCGGCTGACTGTGCTTGCAGAACGCATCATGCCATTGTTGACCACAAAAACCGAATCATCGGCAGCCTCGCGGGACGGCCGGCTGGCGATGACACTTGGGACGACGACTGCGTTGGTGCGTACGACGAGCTAGCGGATGCCTTGGGCGAACTCAAGCTCTCTCCCGACGAACGATTCCACCGCCGCGGCAATTATCCTGCCATCACAACCGGGATATCGTATGGGGGTGGACAAACAGTGCGTGGTCTCCTGATACATTGTATTGCTAGACTAACCAATGCGGGATGCAGGAGCCTGCCGAGCTAATCCTCCATGAAGCTAATGTCCCGATCGTCAAGAAGCTCCGGACAGGCCGTGGTGTTCGACGCATCTCAGGCTTCATGAATGGTGAGTTTCGTTGCTTTCGTGGGTTCTAGACGTACCTAATGATTGTTGCCAAGGAACATTCGCTCTCGGATCGCCCAAGATGTACAAGCATTACGAGAATAATATGGCCGAGATACTCGAGCACCACCCTGACCTCGAACTTCCTTACGATAATTCGATCCAAGCTGCGACGACGTTCAACTTTGGCCCCAATGTTGTCACGAAGATTCACACCGACTCCGCGAACTTCCCATGCGGGTGGTGCAGCATTGCCTCACTCGGCGAGTACAACCCGAAGACGGGAGGCCATATCATACTCTACCACGCCAAACTCGTCATTGAATTCCCTCCCCACTCCATCATGCACATCCTCTCCGCGGTGTTCCCCCATGGAAACGTTCCAATCGGGGAGAACGAAACACGGGCCTCGATCACGCAATACACCGCTGGCGGGTTATTTCGGCGAGTCGCGTACGGTCATCGTACAGAGGCCGAGTTCGAGGAGCAGGACCCGGAAGGCAAGGCAGCCATGGACGCTGGCAGGCGTGAACGGTGGAAGGCCGCTGTAGATTTATTTTCGACATGTGACGAGCTCGCAGCGGACATTGAGCGTGAGTTTCACGTTGTGCGTGCTCCTGTAGTAGCGGACGTGGTCGAGTAGTATAGAAAATATACGTCATGCATTTCACGCAACACGATTCGTTGATTGCCCACGGCACGGTCACGAGGTCGGGTGCCTTGCTCTCTTCCTCATGCCCCCGCGCGCCGCCAGCTCACGTCCCAAGAAAGCAAGCAAGCCCTACGGCTTTTTCGAGGCTACCGCTGGTGGAACACGGTCTACGCTACTGCAGGCCTCTGCCGATGGACGTCGGCTCCAAGTTGCAAACTCCTCCATCACCGTCCTCCCTTCCCGCGTCTTCACTCAGATCGCCGCTCCACCAGCAAACTCGCCACCCACGGAAACCGCGCAGAGTGAACTCCAACTTCTAGACGGCGAGTTTGATGGAAGCAGTTCCTCCCGCGTGTTCGAGGACGATGTCATTCTGGGGGTCGACGATAGCGGTGATGTGGTTCAAGTCACGCCTAGCGACGTCGTGCTCGGTCCTGCGAAGCGATATCAGAACTCGGTGAGCGCTGCTTCGGATCATACTTCATTCCCTGCTGACTGGATGACAGGACTTTCCCTTACTCTCGTGGATTGCTCTCCGGGACGAGTATCTAGACGAAGTCCTTCGTCTAGAAGGAAGGGGTTCTTACGCTGCAGCAATGTCTTGCCCAATGTGTGACAAGGATGAGGCCCCGACCGTGCGCTGCGCGGACTGTTTTGGCGGGGAATTAGTTTGCGCACACTGTGTTGTCAAGCACCATACACGGAACCCCTTCCATCGCGTCGAGGTGCGTTATACTGCCAGCCACCTGGCGGTGTGTGCTCTAGTACTGATTGACTGCATCTAGAGGTGGACCGGCTCTGTGTTCGAACGCGTATCCCTGGCGTCGCTAGGCCTGCGGGTCCAACTCAATCATCCCCCGGGCACAGTCTGTGGCCATCGCGAGCCTGCCCGAGTCGATTTTGTCGTCATCCACACCAATGGCGTACACACGGTCAACCTTGACTTCTGTGGATGCGGACGCAGGGCCGGCCTTCAGCGTCGTCAGCAACTCATGCGCTCGTCACTCTGGCCTGCTACAACCATCGACCCCAACACTGCCGCAACGTTTGCGGTCCTCAAGAAATACCACCTATTATCTCTGACCGGGAAGCTGACGGGCTACGACGCATGGCGTAGCCTCGAGCTGGAGACGGACAACTCAGGGTGCAGCAATATACCCGTGCGTATGACCCGCTTTGTGTTCCGCACGCCCACGTTAACAATAAGACAGGATCGTCTACCCTCTTGGATGGTTATGCTGCGAGAATGGCGGCACATCACGATGCTGAAGCGGGGCGGGCGGGCACACGACGCGACCGGCGTTGGCGGTACAGCGGATGGAGAACTCGCAGTACAGTGCCCGGCATGCCCACTACCCGGGATCAACCTCCCGGAAAACTGGGAGGCGACTTCGTCGAACCGCGCGTACGTCGCATCTCCATTACTGTTGTTCTTACGCTGACTTGAAGTGCAGATGGCTGTATCGTCCCATTGTCGCCATGGATGCCAACTTCCGCATGAAGAACCGCTTGCGCTCGTCCAAGACAAAAGACCCCGGGCTCCACACAGGCAAGGCGTATTTTGTCCCGGATGACAAGTACGATGAATACGTGGCGGCCAACTTTGATCAGGAGGAGGTAAGATCCATTTGTTCTGCAGTGTATCACAGGCTAAAGGGCACATTACAGATGAGTGGCTGCTCTCGATTCGCAGCGCTCACAGCGGCGAATCTGAAGAGCTCAAAGGGACTCAGGGTAACGGGCGTCGGCGCGATCTTCGATGCCCGACATGAGTTTTGGCTGCCCAACGGGCTAGGCGACCTTCAGAAGGGTGAAAGGTACCCATATCGCCCTCTCCCTTCTCCCAAAATTCACTGACATTCCATCTAGATACTGTAATATGGACTATATGTTCTTCAGCGCCATCAGCCGCCTCCAGACCCGCTCCCTGCTCGTCTCATACGACATCGCGTGCCAATGGCACAAGAATCTCGCCAAACGCGCGGATGCGAATGCGACGTGGCGCCTGCCTCAGGAGATCGATTATGCAGTGCCGAAGTTTCACATTGCCGCACATAAAGAGGAGTGCCAAGAAGAGTACGACTTGGCGAAGAAGCGGGGAACCGGGCAGACAGATGGTGAAGGTCCGGAGCGAGGTTGGTCGCAAGTGAACGGCGCAGCGGCAAGTACAAAGGAAATGGGCCCCGGAGGACGACATGACACCGTGGATGACCATTGCGGACACGCGAACTGGAGGAAGGTTGTCGGCCTCGGTAAGTTTCCGCCATGCGTATCAAGTCTCTCAAGCTGATTTATGTTTGCAGGTCCTTCTCTGCTCCGTCGCTTGAAGGCTGCACTCGCGCAGGCGGCCGAACATGGCAGCATCTATACGGAATTCACGCACTCCTTGGAGCTCGACCACCCGGACACGCTGTCTGAATGGAAGCAAGAGATAGATGATTGGGAGACGAACGGGAACGGGCCCAACCCTTACAGGAAACCAGCTCCGGGTGAGTCTTATGCAATCTCCTGCTTTGCTCTGCTAAATCTGTCTGTCTTGTGTAGATGTAACCATTGCGGGAGTTCGATTGGAGTTGGCACAAGAGGACGATGACGCGGTTCGCGCGACCGCTCTCATGGCATCACAGCCCGCTGCGACAGCTTTCCTCCTGTCCGCATTCCGCCTTGAAGGCATGCAGTAAGTTCAATGCTTATGTCTACTGCTTGTGCGTGCTGACAGAGACGCGTCTCGTAGGCTAAAGCTCCGACTTGACAATTCGACCGAGCGCGACGGGACATCAAACCAGGCAGCCAGACTTCAAGAGTCTCGAACTTCAATTCTCCGGCTTCTCCATCGCTTCCGTGCCGACCAAGAGGTACACATGCATCACGTAGCAAGTATAATTGCTATCGACGAGTCGACACAATCCCACAACACCATTCGACCCGAACTCATCAAGCTCTACCTGCCGTCAGACCTCAGCCCTCGAGAACGTGAACGCGGGTGCGATCCGGCGCTGGTAGAAATGGAGGCAAAGCTACGACATGCGGGTGCGTGCCAGGCACTTGAGGATGTCCGGCATCAACTGCGGTTCCGCACGTACGTCAAACGCTTCAAGATCAACAATGTGGTTGGGCAGCGGAAGAACACAAGGGCACGCACGTTCCAATCCAGCATCGACCGAGCAGTGAAGCGTGCCGCTGCGATGTATCGCCTGCACCGAGCAGCGTACATGCGTCTCGTCGGGCCCGGAGTCTGGGAGAAGCGCCTTCGGGAGCTTCAGGATGAGCACCTCGTCGGGCTCGGCGAGCGGCTCCTCGATCAGATCGACCTGGCCGACATCGAGCGCGTCAAGGAGTATTTGCGCAGCCGACGAGGTCCCTCTTCGACAGGTGAAAGCCGGTATACCCTGCCATGGATATGGTACACTGCAGGCAGCGGTACGGAGGACAATGACGGAGAAATCGGCGACGGTGCGTGGCTGTCCTTTCCCTCCGGCGTTGCTCTGACAGTTGGCTACAGATCTTAAAGTTGAATGGTTCAAGACACGCGCACGCTCGACGAGGTGGACCGAGGAGATTCTCCATCTCCTGGAGGAGATGCGCCGAGTGCCAGAGACCTTTACACACTGGGCAGCCAATTGGGAGAAGAGGCCATCTGGTCGTCCCGACGTCGGTGAGGATCTGGCTGAAGGTCTGAAGGCGTACGCTTGCAAGAACACCGCAATGTACAAAGGCCTTCTTGACCGCTTTGTGCGACAGTGGGAAGACGTTCGAACTGCCGCCACTGCGTTCCTGGCTGACCGTGCGGACGACGGTATGGATCTGCGTGCCGAAGCCCCCGAGCGCATGGCTATAGACTAGGTTTTTGGTATGTTATCTGTTTTCTTTGTATAGTTATGTGTACTAAATATGCTCCGATAGTCATTGTAGGTTGTTCTGGTAACATTAGAGGGCGATCCCATTCTGTGCGGACCCTGTATATTAATGTTTTGCTGTTTCTCGACAAATAGTAATGTTTTTGCGAGCTTCCGAGCCCCGTGTGCGCGCGGTCGACTGGTCACGTGCGCGCATGTACCCTGCCCTGCTTCAGGAATATGTCGGGAGTTTTGTAGATTTTTCTGAGGGCTGCATGAGCCAATTTATGCCAGTTTTTGCTGTATTTTAGCCATTTTGTGTGTTTCCTGGACCCGTGGGAGTCGCAATGGAGCCGTCACGTGCTCGCGCGGGCGCTCCGCCCCCCTGCTCCCATACCCCCAAATTATGGTATTTGTTCCGCTATTTTATCTATTTTATTGGCTGCCCATTTATATATATATCGTTATCGGTCTGTAATAAAAATGCATGGACCGATGACTATCGGTGCTAATACTTATTGACCTACAGGGACGCCTGGACAACACCAGCTGCAATGACGGCAAGCTCGTCGTCTTCGCTGTCGTCGCTCTCTTCGCTGCTCATTGCGTGGTGGGAGCGTGGTGCGCCGGTGGGAGAAAGCCTGTGGATAGCTCGTACAATCAATCAATCTATGTACTGTACAAATCTGGCATTGCGTGCTGATTTGGGCCCTTACATGGCCTTACGGTCTGGAGCCGCCGGCTTCAGATGACTCAGGGTCCGGCCTGAGACCCGTCTGAAATCTGCGCGGCTTACGGGAAGTTATCCAGTACTCGAGAGTGTCGACTGTGACGGTGCCAAAAACGGTTGGTCTGGGACCGAATAGGTGGCCTCGTTGGCATCGTCCAGAGCGGCAGCATCCGCATGTGCTATGAGCTTGTCAACAACAGCATCAAAGGCACGAGGGTCATCTCCCAAGCTCTCAGCTGCTGCGTTGCTATCAAGGCATGATGCGGTATCCGGCAGTGCGGCCTCCGGAGATTCAGTTGAGGTCTCAAGGCCAGCTTAGATAGTAGAAATTAGTATGTATGTTGAGTTATACAGGTCACGATGTGCGCACCTTGACCAATATTGTCAGGCTCTCTCTCGGCATCCAACTCCAGCTCCGAAATGCGTGGATTGAGGCCGTATTCACGATGCTGACGTTTGGGGCGCGGGCATCTCTTTTCGAGCTGGTGTTTCACAAGAACCGTCTTGCGAACCTTGTCCGGGTTTGACCGATTGCGCAGCTTTGAATGAACAATGCCAAATGCACTGAAGAGGTGCTCCGTGCTGGCCGAGTTCGGGACCATGCTGAGGATGCGCAAGGCAAGCTTGACAATGCCGTTGGGTCCGTTGTCGGTGTTCCTATTGTGCTCACGCCAAAGTGTGACCAAATTGACTGTGCCACCCTGCCAGCGTGCAAATCAGATCGTGAGTAGGGAACAGCATGCCTTGAACTCACCTGCACATCTGCCCGACACCGCCTGTCCTCCAACTCTAGCGATTGCACGCTCCACATCCCGACATAGCCAAGATAGCCGGTAAAGGCGCCTTGGCACTCTGCTTCCAGCTTGGCCTTGAAGGAACGAAGGTAGGCATGTTACGATTACTCTTAATCTTTTTTTCTCCAACCAGTCAGGCCAAAAAGTGCACGTCAGGAAAGTCGCTTTAGGAAATAGATCCCACGGTCAAGTCGCGTCGTCCCAACTGCCTAATTTAGTAATTCTTAGCTAAGTAGCTCCTGCCCAATGCCTATCCACATTTTTGCACTTCGAAAGACACTCGTTTCTGTGGGTATTTTGTGTTTTGCAAGCTAACTAACAACACTACAAGCAAATCTTCAATTGTTCTCCAGTAAGAAAAGCAGGCTGCATACTTTCCTTTTTCGGAAAAACATTCCCACGGGTAGTGCAGAGAAACATGACGTAGTTTTCAAGCGGTTAGGCCGGTTTACTACGTCATGCTTCTCTGGCCCGGCTATTGCAATACCCGGGTTCAAATTTCATGTTATCAAAAATTTGCACACAAGGGGATTTGAACCAACAGCCCAAGCTTATATAATATAAACCCGGAGCATTAGCTGTTACACTACATGACAATTTGTTTGCATAGGCTCAGTATAGGCTATTGGCTCCTGTCTAATGATATTCATGCCTTCACACTTCAAAAGACACTCGTGTCTGCGAGTATTTTGCATTTTGCAAGCCAACCAGCACAGATACACATATGATTTCAATTTTGTTGGACTCAGGGGAAGAAATACTACAACTTCTTTTTTCGGTAATAAATTCCCACGGGTGACCATATGGACGCGCGTGTACCATGCGGAGGTCGGCGACAGGCACTGTACCTGTCGCCGACCACCGCATGGTACACTCCTGCCAATGTCTTCCCGGGTGGTGATCAGTCACACTATTAAAAATGGCAATAGCAAGGATTGAACCACCATACTCGAGTCAGATTACATAATCTAAGTCGAAGGCAGACAGTTTAACCACTAAGCTATAGATCATTGTAGAATGTCTGGCTACCCTTGCCATATATGAGCCTTCTGTCTTGTCTTGCCCAGCACTATATTCTGCTCTTTTAATTCATTCTCCCCCCTTTCCTAATATAAATATATACATACTTGGGGTCAATGGGCCAATGCATGCATGGCAAAACAATTACTCTTAATCGTTCAGGGGGAGGGGGGAAGGGGGGCTTGGCCATTCAATATACCACTAACTGCCTGGTATGTTTGTATGACATATTTGAGATATCTAATGTTCCTGTATCTGGGCAAGTGATGTGACTATATTGGGATGTCAGGGAAAAGCTGCAGTTAAGTGCAGCCAGCAACGTATGCATGCAATAATAGGAACTTCTCCCCCTCAAGAAAGCACCTCAAACCTCAAGAACTATTGTCTTCCACCTTTGCAGCATATTTTTTCGCCCTTTTATCAACATCAACATCTTCTTCACCTTTGCAGTGCACCGTTTACACACTTGCATATTGAGAACCTTTGCCCTATTGTTGCCCATCATCCCCAACCTTTGCCCTACATCCCCAACCTTTGCCTTTTGTCGCCGAGTCTTGCCACCACCTCCCACACCTTTGCCAACTCTCCCCCTCATACCCCATCCATTTCTATACTTCCCCGGTAATAGCTACAGCTCTCTGAGCCCTCTGGAAAACCTGGGACGCACCCCCAAACTAAAACAGTACTACTCAATGAGCTGGGGTAGTTTTACCATTTGACCGCCTGTCAGATGAGTTTGGTCATCAGCAGGCAAGAATGCTGAACTGTGGAGGCGATGGTCAGAATGTGAGGACAAGTGGTCCAAGTGGTCCGATCAAGGGTGCCACTGCTGTAGAATAATAGACGCAAGGCTGTAGTCTCCCATGTCGCAAGATAGTTGGAGCAACGGCAACTTGTGCAGGCAGCAACACTGGATCATTTTGAATATGTGACTGTTCGGAGGAGTGGAGGCGATGGTTGCAAGACAGGGACCAGTAGTGTGAGCGATCCAATCAAAGGTGCAATCGCCATGGGATGAACTGTGATTGCCAAGGTCACACGATGGTTGGAGCAATGAAGCTTGAGAGCAACGGCTAATGGGACAATGATGAAACAAGATGAGAGTAAGGAGAATGATAAGCTGAGTGCAAGAGATGACAACAAATGCAAAGGTGACCAAGCTAGCCGCAAGCTAACTATACGATAGGGACGGAGTTGGGAGCTCCAAATAAGTTGGACAATGGTAGCAGGACAATAGCGCAACTGCGGAGGTACTTGGACATTGCAGAATCATCAGAGCGGTGTGGCACATATGGTCTCATGACAATCTCAATGATCAAAATGTCTAATGGTATGCTGCTGAGTCATGACAGCTGTGGGAGAAGATATGCTCAAGGACACATAGCGGCTATCGAAACAATATGCAAGTAGTCAGTGGATGACTGGGTTGATGGTCCGAGTGTTGTGCCCAAGGTACAATTTCGATCGTGCGGACATCCTGCAAGATTTCAACGGTCAGAACTCTGGCTCCAATATTATGAGCATTTGGAAAGACTAATTGGGTGGTCGGAGCTTACCTGCGTAATGCTCCAACCTCCAAAATTATGTACTTATTGACTTGTTGAAAGTGCAAGAATTGGCAAACAATTGCCTCACAGTGCTGATACACCTGGTTCTGAGCTGGGCGAGGAATCACCTCACTTTTCAAACTTTCGTCAAGTCGCACAGTTCGTTTTGAAGTCACATGACTTCAACTTCCGAACTCGCACCGCTCCCGGCCCGCTAGCACAGCCTCCACAGATCTTTCCGAAGCGCCCGCACGTGACTCGGTCCAGACTTCAAAGGCCCATCATCATCAGACCCGCCTCAAACATGATCAAAAGTTGAAACACTCCACGAGATTGTTAGGCTGCGCCATACGTTGGCCATGTCGACTCCAGAACATTGCCCCCTCATTCCTAGTATTGTCCCCCCCATTCCGACTCTATTCCCAGCCCTCCAGATGTGCTTCGAAGCGTTCCTAACTGCTTCGAACCGCTACGCAACACAATACTTCGGAAGTTCGCATGATCACCGCAGCGACTTCAGAACATATTTCGGAGTTAGGTGCACATTTCGACAGTGGAGTCCCTTATATTTCATCATCTTATGTTTCATTCCTACTCTTCTCAGGCTCTCTAGCAATGGTGTTTGACTTACTGTTTGTTTGCGACTCACTCACTGCATGTGATCTTGACCCACTTGCTTCGTGTTTCGTTCTACTTATACTCTGGTTTGTTCTCATGGTTGTATATTAGTTCGGACTTGTTCGTAGTATATATAGGCCTTGTTAGTATGATATTCGGGATCAGATCAATCCCCCTGATTATATCCTATGCCCCCTTTGTCCCCCACATCTCGAGACTCTCGCTAGAGCCTCTCCTCAACCACTTGTGTTGTCAAAGCGCTTCTGACTTCACACCTATTGACTTCGACTTCGCCGCACGCCGCACGTATAGTATTTGACTTCAACTTCGGATCTCGACTCCGACTTCGATTTCGCCTTTGACTTTGACTTTCGACTTCGCCTTTGACGCACGTATAGTATTCACCTTTCGACCACGCTTCTTGATCTCCCTCATTCAGTCCAATCTCACTAGCAAACACATTTCCCCCTCTTCACTCTTCAAAAAGACTCCCGTTTCAGACAGTATTTCGCATTTTGTAAGCTAACTAGGACAGATATGCATATAATTTCAGTTGCTCTGAAGTCAGAAGAAAATCCTCCATAGTTGCTATTTTCGGTAAATAATTCCCACGCTTGGCCCAGAGGAATGACGTCAGTCTCGGATGCACTGCACAGTGCATCCGAGACTGACGTCATGTCTCTCCACTCCGGCTATTGAAGTACCCGGACTCAAATACTTATCTTTTCAAAAGTGTTTATAACAAGAATTGAACTTGGGGTCAATGGGCCAATGCACGCATGGCAGCACGATTACTCTTAATCGTTTAGGGGGGGAGGGGGGAGGGGCTTGGCTATTCAATATACAACTGACTGCCTGGTGTAGTTACATATGTACTTCAAGTATGATATAATAAGATATCAAGGATCCTCTTATGAGGCTAAAGCAGGGACAGTTGTATTTTTGTATACTGTACTATAGATTAAAACAGATGCCTTATATCCTCTAGTTTGATATATATCAGATATACTATTCAATTTCTCCTCAGATATACATACTCTGCCTGTAGTTATTCCATCATGAAACCATGTTTCAGCTGAGTCTCCTATTATGCGTGCAGTAAAATGAGCATGCCCAAAATAAATAATACCTTTCAGCTTGTACATGACCTTGTTATTGCTGCAGCCAACATGCATAGTCTGTTTTATTTTCAACTTTGTTGTACCCGCATAAGGCAAAGCAATGCCGATTAGAGGAGGAGGATGGGCACTCAAGTCTGTTATCTTTACCAAAGGTCTTTGGCATGATTGACAGAGACGGGTAGTCTTTAATTCTAATAGCTTGTTTAATTCTGATGACACAGGCTGACTGACATCCTTCTCCAAGGTCCAGAAGGGGGTGTTGTATTGTCTATCAGATGCGATAGTATTGCAAGATGTACATTTGTGTCTAATATGAAAAAGGTATTTGTCACTTGACAGCATTAAACGGCAGAGACTATAAATATCAGTACCATTGGCATTATCCATTGGATATCCATTGGGATCCATTTGGTGAAGTTGAGCCTGGAGAGAATTACGAGACTGTTCAAGAGTAGTGAGGGGCTGTCCAGTCATGATCTGATTCCATCCCTCAGATATCAAAGTGATATAAGGATTTATTGAAGCAACATCTCTAGTCCATATTTGATTGTGGCTTATGAAAACTTGAAAGAGGATTGTGAGCAGACTGTCATAAGCACAACTCCAGGTATCTGCATTCCAGATATAGCCCTTGCGTTCTCTACCTGAGATGGCAATTGAACTTACATTGGCTACAACCTTTCTTCTTTTTACAATGCGAGCAGGCCCATTATCAGTATTAAGTTGGGCTACTGGCTGAGTCCCTATTGCAGGGACAAAACTATTTCCAAGGTCAGTGTCATCATATTTTCGCTTTGTCCCCTGTCCGGCTGGTTTTGGGTTCGTTGACCTTTTATTTCCCTTGGATGTGACTCGCTGCCATGGGGCATCTTCACCCACTTCTGGTATTACCAGTGGGTTGTACTTGGACCACTTGATAGAAGAATGCACATTGTCAGGCACATGGTCAGCTCCAACCCAGGCTCTATACTGCTTGATCAATGTGCTACGTGTGGAGGCATTGATATCACTGGGAAGTTCACCTATATAGCGCAACCGAGTAATTTCATCTAACAGTTCTAACTCTCTGAACTCCTGGCGCACATGGCCAGGGAGACCCCCTGTTATAATTGCTGCAGAAAAGTCACGCATTAAAATAGTGCCATCCAAGCTTGCACTTCTTGATAGACATGTATACATGGAGTAGTGGGTACGACACCTGAATGGGTCAACAACATTAAAGGGACGAGTTCTTCCCTGTGACGCATAGTCTGTCATTGCAAAATTGGGCACAATAGGAACCTGGTCTCGAGAGATGAAGATGTTGCCATCATTGGGAGTATTGCATTTAATAGGTATAGATTGTTTGGATAGTGGCACAACATTCTCTGGCAGACCCTCAAGCTGAACATTGGTTGGCGGCTTTGTCAACTTTACAAATACAACATCCAGAGTTTCTCTGTCATTATCTAGTGCATGTGATTGCCAACCTACAACAGTTCCTTCTGCACCATTGGTAACACACACTTCAGTTGCTTCATTGCGTTTTATCATAACAGGTAATCCATGACAAAGCTTGAGAACACCCGGAATGTTCATTGTAACACCATGAGGTAGACTGTGAAGCTTTCCTTGCATGTCAGGAGGTACAATATTTGACTTTCGCTTTGGATCAAATTGCCTGCCTTGAGATTTGACAGTGGTAGGCTCTCTAGACTTCCATTTATCGACACTATAAAAAGGCTTCAAAACTTGATCTGTTTCCTGAGCAAAGCGATCTGACATTGTCGTATTAATTTGATCACGCTGAGAGTTGAATGCTGTAATTACAGATACAAAGCGAAAGTTTGGATGATTTGGATCAACATCTGGATTTTGAGGCCCTTTAATTCTAGAGCGCAGAAGAGCAATGTCTTGTGGAGTACATGATTTGTAACGCATATTTTCCAATGCTATGCGAAACTGTGCATCTCTCTCTGTCTGTGAGCGTTGTCGCATATTCTGTCTCAAGAGGACAACTACTGTTGTTTGATGCCATAAAGCCTTTCCAATTGTCCTTTGTTGCTCCCTAAAGCCATTAGTGGTTCCTAGAACAGTGGAGACATTGTGGCTATATAGTGCAGGCCCTTTCGTCTGGATAGGGGGCAATTGTGCAAAGTCACCGGCAAAAATCATATTCTTGCCACCAAATGCTTGATCATCACTTTGTAGCGCGAGACTCATTTGTGCGCTAATATGATAGAAGTCACCACAGTCAATCATTGAGACCTCATCTAAGAATACATATTTGACACTTTTCAACCGCTCACGGATGTTCGCCAAGGTGGTTGCTGCTTCACTTACACCAGATCCAGATCCTTCTCCTCCTCCTCGGAAGCCAAGAATTGAATGATAAGTTGACCCTGACACCAAGGCAGCTGCTGTACCAGTAGGAGCCATTATCAAAAATACAAAACTACGTTTTTGTCTGTCAAAGAGCGCCATGAGAGCCTTTATAACCTGGGATTTACCTGTACCTGCCATACCTCCAATATGCATTTTGAGTTGTTCAGCAAATATGTCAACAGAGTGGTTTGCTATGATCCGATAAGCTCGTTCTTGTTCTTCATTGAGTGTATATTCTTGGGCCACCTCGTCAATGAGCTGTGCATCTTCTTCACTGACAGCTTTAAAGGTCTTGTACAAGAACTCGCGATCTACAATTTTGACTTCGTTTACATTATATGGCTTTGGTATGCCATTAGCAGATGGTTCATTTTCCTTTCCTACTTGGTGGTACTGTGCCTGCTTCTTGTCTAGGATTTCTTTTTTCTTATCTGCTAGTACATCCTTCCATTGCTTTCCTGTCATAATATCTCCATTTGTGATATCAGTTTCAATACTCCATCCATTTTTCTTGTCAGCTACAGCCCATCCTCCGTTCTGCAGAACTTGCTCAATTTCAGCCATCTGGATTACTTTATTCGCAGTTTTTCCACTTATCTCATCAAATTGAGCACTCAGCCATTCAAGCTCATTATCATTGAGGGCACCCTTGCTGTTGCGATCCTCACTATACTGTGCATCTAAATCATCTTGAAACTGACCAAAGATAGGATTTAGACTCATTTTTCTATTCTCCTTCTCTGCTGCCTTACGTTGAGCATGAAAGTCATCTCGTGCATCATTGCATTCATACCGTATGTGGAAAAATTTCATCAACTCAAGCTGCCGTGGTGTAAAGGTGTATGTATCAAATGCGTCTTGCCATGTTTGATTATCAAGTTTTAAGTCAGAGCCTGTACGCCAAGGCTTGAATAAGGTAAGCATAGTCAAACAATAGTCTTCATAATTTCCTTTGTCCTTTCTAGGTAGAGTTCCTCCAACAAAGTTGGGGACAATGGGCTCATCCTCAGATGCCAGTCGAATGCTATGTGTTTCACATTGTGGATGTCCCTCTAAAAATTGAGGATACTGTTTTGGCTTCTTTTCTTTTGGGGCCTTGTTTTTCTTCCCTTGCTTGTGCCTGCCCTGCACATAGTCAGATGAACTGTCATCAACTTCTGTATTATCAGTGCGCATTTCATAGTCTTCATCATCTGAGTCATTTACCACTGTGCTTATATCATCTTGATCCATGTCCATGTCATCATCACTATCAACAATGGTCTTTTCTGTATCACTTTCAATATCAATAACCATGTGGTCATTGTCACCGCCACCAAGCTGTACTTTGTGGTCTCGGTCTTGATTTGCATCTATCATATAATTGTTAAGGTCATCATTCTGTACTACTTCTCCATCTCCCTTCTTCCCTTGGGGAATCTTGAACTTGGTAGCAAAGCGACACCAGTCATAGAGGGTCATATATTCATAATCTACAGGGCGCTTTGTAAAGTCATCTACAGTAGTCAACGCAACAATTTTACCCTTTACTTTGTTTATTACAACTCGATCGCCATTCTCTTCTTCAGGCTCTAGAGAATTCCAATATCTTTTAACTTCATTGATAAATGGTCGCCAGTAAAATGTCTTGAATTTATGACTGGTGTAGTGGTCAGGATGACCTAACACATAAAGAGATGCCATTGGGCCACCTATTTCCATCTTGGTAGTCATAGAGTTTACTACCTGAACCATAATCTTGCGAGCCTTTTCCATTTGACTTGCAGTTCCACTGAGAAACTCAGAGTTGCGATTGAAGACTGACTTGATAGCCTCTAACATGACATGAGTCTTTAAAGGTGTCTTGGTTATGTAGTCCGTGACATATGCTATGATTGATTTGATAGCAGTTCCAGACAGAAGACTGGCAACATCAGAGTTGCATCGAATCAGATATGTTAGCGTAGGATTGAATGTGTTCAGCCAGGCCTCTCCATGTTTCAACTCAACTGCACCTGTACTCATGTCTACCGACGTCTCAGCATGTACATCGCGAGGGAAACGTGATTTACATGATGAATATTTTTTGCTTGTGCAACCTGCATGGCATTTATGACGGTTGGAGCGAAAGATCAGTTCATCGGCAGTCTCCCACATGCGCATCCACCATGATTTATTTGTAGAGCAAACTTCACATTTGTCACCTTCAGATACTGTATGGTTAGAGCATATCTTGGGTGGATGCTCTGGCAGAGTACAAGTGGGATCCAAGCCGCTATCACCTCTTTCCAGGTTGTCTTGAATTTGACTATGGACATCATTAAGAGTTCCATTGATGAACTCACCCTGATGTGAGCCTTCTAAATACTCTACCAACTGTCTTTGAAATTCAGAATCACCAGCTACAATCCGATCCCTTACCTCCTGTGGGGTCATTGCATTTTGAATCCATAAAAGCATGTGCAGATGCAAAGTGAGTCTTCCCTGCTGCTCCACGGTACCATAGTAGGCAGCTGTTTTACCAAACAAGCCATCATGGTCTGCACCTACACCTAGTACAACCTTGATAAATGTCTCTACCATAAATTTGAAAAAGCGTGCACCAGAAACAGGATTGTTCGCAATCAAGCGATATCGTTCACTTGCAGTATATACCTTGGGATAAATATGTACATCTTGATCAGCAAAATATAGTGCAATAGGATGTTTAGAATCTGTAGGTGCAAATGTGATGAACCATGTTGGAGCCCCAATATAGCTCATAAGAGCCCAAAGTTCATTGCGCTTGTACTTATTATTTGTTCGTGAGCCTTGGACATGCTGAGCTACATGGTCCAAATCATTGATAATTGCAAAGCATTCTTTCTCTGCCTCTCCATTAGCGGTTTCAAATTCACCATCTACCATTCGCTGAATCATATCATTCAGCACAGCTTCATTTACACCAAGTAGTCGCCTAGCAATATCTGGAAAGGTTGCTTTTTGAGTCAGCAAATACCCCCCAGTATTGCTTCTTTTGATTTGTTCGTGATTAAATGCGATCAGTGGAAACAAAGGCTCTAATTGAAAGCGTTTGTCATGATACATCAACAGTGCACGTTTTCGTACGCTATCACTGATTTTTGAGTACCCATTCTCATTTCCAATGCCGCCGAGACCATAAGGGAAGAGCCAGGGAAAGGCTTGTGGATACAGCTGAGGATTGTCATATGTGCTCTCCGGTGTATCATTATGCCCTAGGCCAAGTGTATATCCATTTTTTGACTTTATATACTGAAGTGCAAGGGCTTTTAACTGTGTGCCAGATTTTTTCTCCAGCTCGGCACCTGTCAGTGTATGCAGAATGAATGGACATTCTCCTTCTGCTGTACCTTCTTCATCCTCCGCAGACTTGTTTACTGCCTTGTCTTCAGAGTCTTTCTGTGATGGAGGGATTCGGTAATCAATAACAACTGGAGGCTCATCTTCAGAGTAGGTTGCAAGATTGTCATAGGAGATATTAAGGTCTGCATAGTCTGTATGGTTGACTTTGAGCCATTCCAGAGCAATAGCCACTTTGTTTCTGCGAACAAGAAATGGAGTTCTCCTATGCTCTCGAGTTGTAGGACGAGTAGGACCAATATATACAAACGCCATTACATCATCTAATTCATCTGCTCGAGGGGGCAAGACACTGTATATCCGTGGCATAGGCATTCCATACATTACTGCATTTGCAACCATTTTGTATTGACCAGAGGCTTGCACTTTGATGACACATCCATTTCGACACACTCGTGCAATGAGCATCTTTTCTGTAAAGGACAAACCCTGCAACTGTGGGGGCACCTCCCCTATCCAATTGCCATTAGCCAAAGCTTGTGAGGGAATCTTTCCTTTCTCCAATACACTCAAGCATGGTTTGCATATCTTTGAACATGACTTGTCAAGAATTGGACCTTCTTCCACTAGAATAGGGTCATTAACAGACTTGCGTTCCACCCGAGTAACGGGATAAATGCTATTTGTATTCACAAGCAGATTATGCTCAAAATCTGCTCCTTCTAAAGGAGTCATGGATTTGAATAGGGTTAGTGTTCCACACACTGCACATCCTTCTTCTAGCAAGTTTTTCTTGTCAATTGCATCACAGTAATTAGTTATAATCTTGTGCTGCAAAGCTTTGGAGGGGGGCTTTGGTGGAAAGACTGCTGTAAGAGCTGGCTGGACTTGCAATTGCTTGGATTTCTGTATTCTTTTGATCTTAGGTTTATCAATTCCATTGAATTTGAAAAGTGTATGTGCATGCAAGCAAGCATCACACATATCAGAATGCAACATATGACTCTCCATTATATCATAGATTTTCATTGTATTGTAACGCCATTGAATAGTTATATTATGTAAAGCACATATTTCAATCAATTCTGCCTTGCACAAACGGGTCAACTCAGCTAAAGGCATTTTGCAAATTATCCACTGTGAGTCATCATCACGATCCATAGGCAATACAGATGTGATATTTACACCATGACTACAAAATTCAAATTGCGATAACTGATGAAACGGCGTTGTGGATGCATCGACACGATATCCCTGAAGCTCAGTCAACATCCACAGTGGCTTTTTCTTTCCACCCCCAATCAAGTTCTGTCTTTGCTTCTCCAGAATTTCAACTCTGTGATAGAACAAATCTATATATTTCCATAGATAGACTAGGAATACACTCATAATTGTGCAACATAGCACTTTGTCTATTGGCCTTTGCCACATGAGTCCTTTGACTGCAATATGCTCTTTAGCTAGTGTTCTTTGATATAAGCACAGTGTAATAGATATGTATGCATCGCGCAATAGTTGCAGAGGATGTCCCATGGTGATGGTTCAGTTCAAAGTGACACCACTGGAAATTTCCATATTAATAAGCCACGGTGATTGCCGGTGATTGTCGGTGATTGCCGGACCCCCTCCCTATTCCCGTCAGGTCACCTTGCAGTCTTCGCACTCTTCCCTTCTGTTTGCGTTGCAGACATGGAGGAACTTGGTGCTCTTCGATGCATCTACTCTAGTGTGACAGCATGTCCCGTGGAGGATGCCCATATGTTTCAGTTGCCAGGCGGCCATATTGCAGTGATCGATAATAGGTGCGAGGAAGTTTTTGTATGGTATGCAATACATCTGACTGCAGTCACAGAGAACTATGGAGATGGGCGGGAGAGGATTTCATCCCACTGCAGGGGCAGACCCAGGAGATATCCTTTGATATGTATGATGCCCTATATTTAAGAGGGAGATACATATGCTGACACGCTTACAGGGTTAGTCAGAATGTGCTCCTCACGAATAGGCCTCTAACCCTGTTACAGTACCGAGAACTTGCAGCTATTATCTACGTTGCACAGGACCAGAATGTGGACATTCCGAATGCAGCGGATCGACGGGTGTGCATGCGAGAGCATGACAAGATCGTATACGTGGCGCCGCCACCTTCCTATTTGCACCTCCGCCCTGGCCTGCTTTATCGCACTTATCCATCTACCAATTCTAGCATGGATTTAGCTTCGCCGCAACGGTACCCGTTCCTCATTCGCCTTGATGAGATCGGCATTGATTATATTATATTCACTTATCTGTCTGAGGAGGGAATTCCACAGAGCGACGAGTTAGTCATGGATCCACAGCTCGTTACCTTCTGGTGCCCCTTTACAAATTCTTGCATTCGTAGGCTTCAGTTCCCCCTTCTACCATTAGATATAAGTCCTACAGCACATCCTATAACAGGGGACTCTGTCATAATCCTATCGTAAACATTGTATGTTCCACAAATGCCTTGTCTCTATCTATATTGCGATTGTTATCTGGCATTGCATAGCCAATGGGTGACTTCCCGCAGGCATCTACGGACTTTGCAGTCAATAAATTATAAACGATGACATGGCGTCCAGAGCATCAGAACGCCTGCCGTTGACTTGGGTCGGAATATGTGCTTTCTAAATGTGAAGATCTGGAAGGGGGTGAGACCCCCTCTACAGACATTTGATACAGTTGTAGACGTGTTCTCGCGGGCTCAATCGAAAAATATCAACAAAACTGAGATATAGCTGGCTGTTTCCTATCCTCCCTGCGGTTTAGCAAACATCGTGATGCCTCCGACTTTCGCTCTCTGCATTGCAATCTACAGCGCATACAAATCCTGCGGGAAGTCACCCAACAACCATATACTTCTTATTGCACCATTCTCTTTTGAGCCTTCTTCAATAGAATATTCAATAGAACATTGCCCTCAAACGTGAAATACGACAAAGAACAAGGCAAACCACAATGTATAGTATGCATTTTGGAACAAATATCACCTGCAGTCTACACATAGCCCCCGACTGTGGCCATGACGTTGGCACCCACAATGCTAAAGCCCAAGCCCCACTGTCCATCGCTCCGCTTGAATTTGTTAGCTGTGAAGAGGATACTAACGAGTGCCTCCCTGGGAACTTCACCCTGCCAGAGCGGACAAGGCATCTCTGGGCCTTTCTGCCGCGCAATGGACTGAGGCCACACATTCGGACGCGAGGTACCATCGGTAGGGTTGTAAAAGTGCCGGCGAGCATCAAATACAGGTACTATATATAGGTGTCAGATGTATCCAAAAGCCCTCAGCAGGAGACACTCACTATCGTCAGTAGCCTTGAGTGCAGTGCGGGAGATGCGAGAGTCCATCAGATTATTGGTGCTGCTCCCAACAGCCTTTTTCGTGACCGTGCGATTAGTAGTCACTATTGAATGAAAAAGAGTATATCAGTAAGACAGCGAAGTGTCAGATTTTGAAATATTCACCAATGCGCTGGGACTGGGATGGACGATCAACGCTGCCCATCGCAGTGGTGAACTTGATAGCACCAGTGGGAGTGCTCCAATAGACCATGTTGCGACACCCCAGGAGAAGCCCAAGCATAGCGAAGATGCGCTCTGCCTCCCCACCAATGGGAAAGCCTTCGATGCCTCGCTGGGACTTGGCTGCAGCCGCAAAGCCAACAATCTGCCCATCCCCGCACAAATAAGACCCGTCAACGAAGATTTGCATCTCGAAGATAATGGTCTGCCTCGTCTCTGAATTGATCAATCCAAAAGACTCTTGGCCTGCTCGATGATTTATAGGCACCATCGCGATTTGTGACGTGTCCAAGATTCGAACTGGGCGATGGATATTGGCAGCATCATCGGAACCCAGACCAATGTAGTCACAAATTGAACTGTGAAATCTGTAAGCGGAGAAATCAATGAAGTAGGCTTTGCACATACCTGTAACTGAGGTTCTGCCCATACTCATCGTCCCGCTTGAAAACAATGAGAGAGGCTGTCGCAATATTGCCAGTCTGATTCATTGCCACATTACTAAAGAGATGCATTAGTTCTAGTAGTCACAATAGTAGAAGATGAAGGACGTACAGAAGTGGGAGCAGGTGTTTGTAGCTCAGATCGGACTCAAGGTCTTCTCTCCGCGAGACTTCATCGTCTTTCATCCAACCCATTCTAAATAAGATGTTAGATCAAGTTAACATTAGCGAAGGTGACACTTACCCATCATCTTGATCCTCAGCAGCACCAGAAGATATGCCAGCGGTTGTCGTAGGCTGCAGAGGCGCAACAGTAGACTGCTGAGGTGCGATTGTGACCAACATGTCAGGCGGATTGTCGATGCTCAAGGATAGCGCAGTCGACGAAGATGAGGTACTGTTCGGCTTGAAGACATCTGAGGTTGGGGAGAGGAATGGGGCCTGAGCCGGGTCGAAAGGACTAGAGGACCAAGCAGTATAAGGTGAGATGGGTGATAGAGGGTTAGCAGGAGGTCCAGCAGGCGTAAGCGATGAATGCATGCTGGAGTTTCCATGGTGTCAGCATCAATTGTATGCCAGAGGGACAGAACGCACGTTGGGACAACCGCCTTCTTCTTTCCGTTGACTTTGGCCTTGCGCACCTGCTCCAGGACAAACTTCTTGTGAGTTGCTTCATCCTCACCCTCAGTGTCTGGGATAGCTTCTGGCGCCAGCTTGGAAGCACTGGAAGACCCCACTTGACTACGCGAGGTTGTCTTGGGATAGCGCTTTTTACTGGAAGACAATATTAGTCAGGTATGCATGTAGAGGTTTGCACAACGTACACCGGTGACAAGTCCCTATCTTCCTTATTCTTGAAATGGACCTGGGGCCCAAAGCTGAGAACATAAAGAGTTAGTCATATAGATAATGTAATGATGCGGGCAACGTACACGTCGTCACTCGAAGCTATGAAGTCAAAGCCTTCAAAGTCGGACCCATCGAACTCGAAGTCAGAAAACTCAATGTCAGTCAGACCATCTTTGACGTCGTCAGACTCTTCCGCCATGTTGTCGATAAACAGGCTGCTCTGTTTTTTGCCCTTTGGTTGTCCTCCCGTACTGCATGGAATGTGAATCTATGTTGTCGTCAATTGATACATCAAAGACAACCCACCGAACGCCCATGCGATCCTTCAGAGTCTCCTTGGACTGAAGAGACCTTGGCGCCAGCAAAAATGGGCTCCTACAATATGTGTATCAGTTGCTGGCACTGCATATGCGCAATGAAGAGGACATACAGAAGCTTGGCAGGCTCTGCAACCTTAGTCTTGGCCTTGCGCGGCGCTCCTGGAACAGCAGAGTTCCCCTCCAGGGCCCTAATCCCAGATCAGTTGCGAGGCATATGTGAAATAGAAAATAGACGCACTGGGGAGTCAACTTCTGCAAAGCAGCGTTGTCTGCATCTATGAGAGCATCGTCCTGTGCAGGTGTTACTGTGGGCTTCTTGATGCGCCTATACAAGTATATCAGCATATCAAACATATATATACTTATGAAAACAGACCTTGCAGGCACGATGGACTGCTTTTTGACACCGCGCTTGACAGTTGGAGTGGATAGCAGAACAAAGCCCTCATCGTCGGATGAGGAGCTAGGGGCACATCAGATAATGAGAGTTGCAGAGTATCGATTAGCACACCTTTGCACCATATAATCCGGCTTCTCGTCATCCGAGAGCTCGATAACGGAAGGCGTAGCCGCGGTGGCACTTTGAGCCTTAGACTTAGCCAGCTTCGAAACCATGACAGACAGCTTGGGTGGTGCAGGCGCCCCTGACGCTGCAGAGGCAGCAAGCATTGCACTATGTTAGAAGAGATGATTAGTCAAGGCAGAAAGCAATATACAACTCTAGCAATACTTGCCGTGTGGTGCGTCCAAGGAAGGGCTGCGCTGCCATGCGACCAGTGACTTTGGAGATTTTAGCGGATTTAACGGGGGCCATGGTATATGAGCGATGAGGTGCTGAAGGGGAAAGAGCAGGAGTAGGCGAGTGAGTAGGAAAGTAGGTAGTCTGCGTGTGGGGGGCAAACTGGCTCTCTACGCATGCCAATGCTCCCTTTTATGCTGGAAAGGCAGACGCGCAGTATTGTCTGTGAGAACCTCGACTTGGAGAAAAATTGAGCTGGCTTTGTGACCAGGAAGCTTACTACGCAAATATTACGCAGGCAAGGGCTGTCGGTATCTGTAAAAGAGATGTGAATCTGTTGGGGGAGGCCCCCGGGTGCACACTGCTAGTGCAATTAGTACGGCAGAGAGTATCCCTGAGTGTTGCCAACCGGAGAGTTCTTCAGCCGAGTCTAGTGTATCTGCGATTTGGGGTGGACGGCGAAGTAATACTGCAGAGAAACGCAATGCAATGGGATGTAGTAAGCGCCTTACCTACGCGGTCAGAAGACTGACACGTCCTAGAGCCACCAACGTGTAGGCGCTGTCCCAATTTCGGTCAGGGAACCGACGGCCGATAACATGGACAGGAGTTAAGCGCTGTCAACGCGGTCAGGAGACCGACGCGTTACAGGGAGACAAACACGTACGCGCTGTCTCAGAGATACGATGGCCGATATGACCGGATCGGCAGCATTGACGAAGGTTCTACGGATGTGGGCACATACGCGTCACTTTAACCCTGTCCAGGTACCAAGACAGTGCTTCGCAGGCCGGGCGTGCATCAGTAGAAGCATCATAAAGCTAAAAGCCTCTTTGTATACCATATCGCCATCGCAGCCTCCCAAATCAAGCAATTATTAGTGACAAGTAAGAAGTTCAGATAGCAGGAAATACAAAGGGCAGAATGCAAGCCAAGCTAGTAGTACCAGCAAGCGAGCAGCATTTGTCACGCGAGATTGCATACCGGTGACTTGGAAGGAACCACACCCTCAGATCTTGTCGGTTATGGATGTGGGGTACAAACCATGGACCGGAGTATTCATATAGTCGGTGCTTAGAAGCAGGACCAGGCAAGATACCGGCATATGTCTATGCCTGCAGAGACAAAGCGGGATGTGTCCGACACGGAGAAGGCAACAGATGAGATCTCAGCTGGTTTGAATCGAACTGCTCGTCGTGAGATGGGATGGCAGTTCAAGCATTGGCAAACTGAAACACAGTTGTCAGGTACCCAAAGAAAAGTGAATACCTGCACACGCAATGCGCGTAACAATATATCCGTAAACCGGCCGCCGATGCCTGGAACGTCCGAAATGCACGGTGTAGCCCTGTCTTTGAATTGTCAGTGTGGAGCACATCTTCGGAAAGGACTTAACGTCCACCGCATCCATCTTTCCCCCCTCGACTCCTTTCGCTCATACTAGATTGCACACGTTGATCACCATGTCCTCCAATAACTTGACTGCGTTCCTATCTGATCCCGACTGTTGTGCGTCATGTCTCTTTCATCACATCTACTTCCTAACACGTCAGTACAGCGAAACATGTCCATGCTATGCTGGCAGACTTCCATGCTCACCGCAACCCTGCAGAGCAACTTACAGCTGTGCGTATTATGACCGGATTCCCTATGTTCTTTGTTATTGACGTACCATAGGGGAGTGAAGTACCTGGACTTATCTATACCAGGAACGGCACCGACATTGCCTACATCTTGCAGAAGGAAGCAACAGGAGAGACGTACGAGGCCGTCTTTGAAGTGCAGGGTGTCCTTATGGACTTTGACTTGCCGCCGGTCACTGAGAAAAATCAGTACGTGTGTCAACTACAATTGATTTCAGTAATGCTTACACCGTATGATCAGAGTCATGCCGAAGCCAGCCTGGGCCAAGCAGTCTGTCAAGATATGTGGTTTGGGCTCCCATGTCTTTGACTTGTCCATTCGTGGCATAAAGACTCTTGAGAGCAAGATTGCATCCCTTTACAAGGTTGGCGCTTTACAAGAGTGGTCTCCGTCAGCCATTGGAGAATGGCCGAGCCTTGACTTTGCGACTCGCTATGTGACACCTCATGCGTTCGCGAAAGGTCAACATGCTGTCCCATTCTCCAAAGACGTCGACCCTCAAGGGATCCTCTCAAAGATCACGTCATCGGTGGGCGTTCATCTTGAAGACAATCATGTGTTGTACTATGAGGCGCAACATACTGAGTAAGCTGTTGTCACCGTTTCTTTCCCCCCTGGTACTCACCTAAGCATACAGGAATAACAAAGCCGTCTATCACCTGATTGATCCAGCTGTTATCCGCATTGGGCAAATCGTACAGCTCCAGGTTGCTTTCACATCGGTGCCTCTGTGGGGCAAAAAGGGTCAGCATCAACTCGCCTGCAAACTGAGGTCAATCGTCATACTTGATCGTAATGTCCAGGAGGTATGTTGTCTTATCACTATTCGCTTCATCTTCCCTAATATATGTCTTCAGGCATTCCAGTCATCTATGCATGCTCATGTGCAACGTACGTTTATGGAGCACATCCCAGCAGTGCCGAAGCGAAGGATAGGCTATGCAGCTGTAACAGTCAAACGTGCAAAGACTGCTGGCTCTTTCACAGATGGTAGTTCCTCGATGGCGGTTGAGCAGGACATGGCAGGGTTATCACTGGCGCAGGACAAGGAGAATAGTCCTGTATTTGTGTAGCACGTCATGGGAAATCTATCGGAGTCTTATCAGCATAATTGGAGTCTTATCAGCATACAGATTTGTAGGGCATAAGTCCACTTACTGTAGACTTGGTATACTGAAAGATTGCTGCGCAGTGAGAATATATTCCAACTCATAGAGAACGCAACTAGCCCAAGTTGACGCACTGTCAGAAAGTTACACGTCCAATCGGATGGTAATAGCTGGAATCTCTTTGAATGACCTGTTGGCAAGAAGATTTAATTCAACCATAAATGCAAGCAGCAAGATATCTGTGATATGAAACATATGCATAGAGAGAATGTATAGCACAAATAACCTAGCTCAAGTCGAGTACGCGCCCATTGTGGAAACGAGAAATCTTGCACAGAAAGTGCTCAGCTACAATGACGTCCCATCCCATATGAGCCTGTTCTGCAGAAGTAAGAGCAGATGAAACAAAATTGAAGAAGGTACGGAACGCCTCTACAACCTCCATGACAGGTGGTTTGTTTCTTGCTGTGAACTTCTTGATGGTCGGGTGAACATAGACAAGGCCCATCTTTCGAAGGCCGATAAGGGCTCCCTTTCCAAGATCATAGATGAGTGCCCCCATCTCATCCACCGTAGGCATAATAACGACACCCGCATAGACATAGTCCGCCGTCACCAGGTAACTGGTCAGGTCCCCACACTGTGGGTACACACGCGTAGTCTCCATGCGTCTGACTTTATCGCGGAATGCTGAGAATGGAATGAGTGGAGCATTTGGACCAGTGGTGGTGAAGTTGAAAGGGATATCCTTCGCAGTAGCAGTCCAGAGCACAGAGACCGGCCGGACTTCACGATTGGTGGCGCCATAGATATTGTTATCAATGAAGTATTTCTTTTTGAGGGCCTCAGAGTCAAAGGGCATTGTTGCGTAGTCATTGACGAGCTTGGTATCATTCTGGAAGATGAAAGGATGGTCGAACATGTACTTGGCGCCATAAAGGATGGACCGGAACACCAGCGCACTGAAGAACCCCTCACGAGTCCGTACATGTGCAGGAGCGTATGGACCAACAATGGTCCTCGCACGCTTGACCGCAGGTGCCCTCTCGCGGAATGGAAGATACTTGTCCAAGTTTTCAGATGCAAATTCGAGGAGGCTGCGGTTGGCATTGGAAAGGTGATGTGGGATGGGGGCCTTCGCTTTGCCATATTCGGTTGGTGAATCGATAAGATACTCCATGATTCTGAGAACCGCAACTACCCGTAGAAGCACAGCCTGGGTATGAGCAGCAGGGGGAGGATGGGATGGCGGTGCTAATGTTGTTGGTACACCAGTGTCTGTGGATGGTGCTCGATCAGAGTGGTTGTCTGAATCCGCAGGTTCAGAGCTAGAACCGTCTGCGCCACTGTCATCTACTCGGGCCACATCCATCGCAACCGGTGATGTCTCTGCGTGGATATTGGAGGTTACTCCCACATGTAGAAGTGCCCGCTGATCTTGGGAGAGAGTCACAGGTGTACCAGATGAGACCGATCGTGTGACCGATGCTATGAGTTGGATAGTCTGTGCAACAGGAGAGCTGGATGTAATGATTGATTGGAGATCGAGCCCAGCAATGAAAGGCACAAGCGCGAGAGGTGTGAGCCACCTGGGAATATGGCGCACACGTAGAACTTTCCCAGCAAGGCAAGTGTAGAGGTCGAAAGCACTGTCTGTGTACAAAATGTCTAGGCCACCAAGCTGAGCCATGGCGGTCACGAGCCAGGCCTGCAGACGAGAAGCTTCGCCTGTTGGATATCCAAGCCAGTGAGCGAGGATGTCCACCATAACGTTAAAGACACGTCGTTGATGAATGAATGGGGTGCTGCTGAGTGGATCATTTTGGCTTGACGGTAGGGAGAGGCGGTACGGCTCGTTGGGGAAGGATTCGTGGTAATCGGAGGGAATGAGGATTGCAGGAGATCGCAACATAATGACCGTAGAGATCTTCTCTACTAACCGCGACATGCCGTCTTCTGGTACTGCACCAATGGCCTGTGTGTAGTTTAGGCACAGTGACTCGAGCCAAGTGTACAGGCTAGCGTGGTGCTCCATCTGTAGTGCCCTGATCTGCCGAATGTCAAGTTCTCGAGCGGATTGAAGGGTGGTCAGAGTTTTCCACCCTTGCCAAGCTCCGGTGATAGCTGCGAATATGTTGCTATCAGCCCAACGTGATGAGCTGATCTCATGTTGGGCTTGAATTAGTAGCTTGGCAGCCTGGTGAGCGGTGAATTGCGTGTTGTGTGCTTGCACAGCTTGTGAAGCTGATACAACAGCGGCAGCTTCATCAACAAGTGGCGTTGATGCGAACACGCTAAAGGCTGGGAATAATGCATTATTAGAATAATAATTACAATGATGTGGGTAACCATACCATCCGAGCGAACCGGCGTACGAGACAGCTCTAGTACTTCGTCATAGACGATGTTCAAGGGATTACCCCAAGGGTCCACAATAGCCTGCGCCTTCAATCTTATACTTGAAGTCCTTGGAACAGCTGATGTCGATAGTGACGAAGCAACTCCATGCAAGTGCTCTATAGAGTAACAAGAAGAGTCTGTGTATTGTCAATATAGAACAGAAATCAAGTGACATGGTAAGAACCTTCATCAGATGTATCTGGTTCCGAGTCATGGATCCGCCTTTGCTTACTGCGCCGCGAAGTGCCCACGTCCTGCTCATCATCCTCTTCCAATTCATCTTCCTCATCTTCATCATCCAAGATAACCCGATGTGTGCGTTTGCGAGTATGAGTGGTGTGTTTGGGTGAACCACCACCTACCATACGACGCCGCGGCCGTTTCGCGCCAACGTACTGGACTTTATGTTTCGTGGTGGACTTCCCCTTCGCCAAAACCTTTATCATGCTGGCGGTATCGTTGCGTCCAATGAGGCGGGGTGTAGGTATAGCTAAACATTTACTACTATAAGTGCCACAAACTTGCAAATGCAAATAAAATAACGCACCAGCTACGTGTCGTGCAGAACTAGTAGGAACCGGACCGTCGTCATCACTTGTTGTGCCAGTCGCTTCTGCTTCTGCTTCAGCATCAGCAGCCGGCACATCATCGTCATCAGGGTCTGTCCAAACAGTAAGTCTGAGTGCAATTATGAGGAGAAAACACATACGTCGGTTATAAGCATATGCCGGTGGTCGCCCACCATGTTTAGCTGATTCTGGAGGGAGTTCCGAGAAGATTTGGAGTTTCTTGAGATTGGAATTCTCCAAGTGGCAGTGGGGTATGAAATCACCACATTTTGCGTCGTGGGCCTTACATGCTGCGGCTGCATTGCGACGAGCAACTGCGCATGGATGTGTAGGATCTTGGAAGTTATGTCAGAAAGTAAGCAGACACATAGAGCATTGCAGACGCACTATTTAAGACCGGTGCCAATTTCCAGGGCTTAGCAGTGATGACAGTATCACCGGACTTCATAGTGATAGAGCTAAAGAAAATGTCGGGGTCGATGAAGGCGTCGAACGGCAGCTGGGCCAAGACAAAGACGAGCAAGAGATACATTGCCCGAGATACGAATTCCAGAAGTGACTCGTCCTTCATGATGATGTGTCCATCGGCCGCCCAAGTTGCATGGTTAGACCAACCTGAATGCTGGCGATCTTCCGGACTAAGCAGGGTTGAGATCGAAGAGCTATTAAATCAGATGGAACACGTACTTATTTTTCACCGCCATGTCAAGTGTCAACATGCCGTGATGCGCCTTCCCATCACCATCCTTGGCTTTGGAAGTATCTTTGTCCTTGCCTTTAGAAGCATCCATCGATCGCAGAGTGGCGAGAGCAGTGATGCCGTGGTTGTTCTGGATGACACTAGGGGGATAGCAGACCGTAACACAACGGTAAGCCCAGGGGACGACGTCTTGACCTTCAGGGGCACATGGCTGCGTCCCACCATGCCAACGCAAGCCACTGAAGTACATGACCTGTGTCTCCTCAAGCTTGGCGTAAACACCAAACTCGACGAGATGGAACAATCCTTGGTCATAGTCGTCTGGCATGTCAGGCGACGAGACCATGCCCGTGGGGGCACCGGCAGCGTCAAATTGGTCCTTGTGCCGATAACCAAAGGTAAGTAGGTCCGATATTTTGATACCGGCTTTGATAGTTGTAAGTCAACATCCCAAAAGACGCAATAGAAATACTGACCTGCTTCTTTTGTTGTTGCAGCTGCTACGTTCCACTGGCCGTTTCCAAAGTGTTTATTTGACTCCACACCAAGAGCAGGGGCATTTACAAGCTCCGCTTGGAGCTCCATAATATCTTGTTGATCTTTGGGGAGGAGGATGTAGCCTGCACTGGCAATGGCCATAGCCGTCTGAATATGACAGCATTAGTATCATATAATTACAGAAACATATTGGGCATGTACCTCATGAATCTCTTTGGACATCTTAAGACCCTTGGTCATGCCAAGCTCAGGCGACCACTTGTTACCCCTAGAAGGTGCAACAAGCTGCGTCTGTCGCTCATAGCCCAAGCTCAAGGTGTACGCCCGTGCTCCTCCCACAGAATTCTGATTTCCGGAGCGCTCAAAAGCAGTCCCACCTGTCATCTTGCCGGTTGTAGCATCCTTCGCAGCTCGAGACAAGGTACGCAGCTCCCGAGGACCCAGTGCCTTCATCTTTGCACTGTGATAGTTATCAACCAACTTGCCACCACCTGGGAGGCTGCGCAAGAGCTGTCTTTGAAAGGGTCATTGATCTGGAAGTCAATTGATGAAAGCACAACATACTCTTTCGCTAGTAGCACCTGAATGAGATCGTCACATCCGCATGCACACCCTTCCAGTGATCGAGCAAATAGTGCATCTCCGGACTCCAATATCTGCAGGCCTGCAAACCAGCAAGATAGTGGGGACAGTGATCAGAGGAGATCACAGGAGATCATTGCATACAACGCACCAACACAGCCCTCAAAGTTCTTATCATCCTCCACATACTCTTCAAAGAACGCAGCCTTTTTCAACATAGCTTCTCTAGCATTGTCTTGCACACAGATGAACGTCCGTCCAATGCGAACACCCAGAGCAATCAGGTCAGGATCATGACGCAAGGGATGATTCTGCACTTCATACAGAGGAGGCAGGCCAGGATTGCGTCCAGAGAAAGTGACTTGTTTCATGGGCAAGGCATGGTGCTGAGGCTTCAAAGGAGCAGAACCAGGGGGAGTAGAAGCACTGGTACCAGTGTCCATGATGGTGGTGACAAGAGGAGAGCGTTGGTGTCCAGGATGCTATCTGATCTCAAGTCGCATTTCCTATTTCAGGCTGCTGAGTCATCCATATGGCTTCAAAAATTATACATATTCATAATCAGATGTATGGTACACAGACTGACTATAGCTATAATGAAAATGTGGAGGGCTGTGCGTGAAGTGAAGGCAGCGCACACAATGCGGCTGGCCTGTGTGTGTTGGGGATGGTGCACGTGCTGTGCAAAGCCCAGTGGGGCTTGAACAGCAGAGTGGGCGGTGTGGACAGCGCGCGGGCGACATGGAGAGCAAGTGGGCAGCGTGGAGGGCAACTGGGCGGCGTGGTGGCGAGTCGGGGGCGTCGTAGGCGAGTCGGGGGCGTCGTGGGCGAGTCAGCGGCGTCGTCGGCGAGCAGCAGGCGGCGTAGTGGGCGAGCAGGCGGCGTCGTGGGCGAGCAGGCGGCGTGGTGGGCAGTGGGCGGCGTCGTCGGCGAGTCGGCAGCGTCGTCGGCGAGCAGGCGGCGTAGTGGCGAGCAGGCGGCGTCGTGGGCGAGCAGGCGGCGTGGTGGGCAAGTGGGCGGCGTCGTCGGCGAGTCGGCAGCGTCGTCGCGAGCAGCGGCGTCGTGGGCGAGCAGGCGGCGTCGTGGGAGAGCAGGCGGCGTGGTGGGCGAGAGGGCGGCGTCGTGGGCGAGCAGGCGGGCGTAGCGGCGAGTCGGCGGCGTCGTCGTCGAGCAGGCGGCGTGTGGGCGAGAGGGCGGCGTCGTCGGCGAGTGGGCGGCGTGGTGGGCAAGTGGGCGGCGTCGTCAGCGAGTCGGCAGCGTCGTCGGCGAGCAGGCGGCGTGGTGGGCGAGAGGCGGCGTCGTGGGCGAGCAGGCGGCGTCGTGGGCGTGCAGGCGGCGTGGTGGGCAAGTGGGCGGCGTCGTCAGCGAGTCGGCAGCGTCGTCCGACGAGCAGGCGGCGTCGTGGGAGCAGGGGGGGGTCGTCGTGGGCGAGCAGGCGGCGTCGTGGGCGAGTGGGCGGCGTCGTGGCGAGTCCGGCGGCGTCGTGGGCGAGTCGGCGGCGTCGTCGGCGAGCAGGCGGCGTCGTGGCGAGCAGCGGCGTCGTGGGCGAGCAGGCGGCGTCGTGGGCGTGGCAGGCGGCGTGGTGTGGGCAAGTTGGCGGCGTCGTCAGCGAGTCGGCAGCGTCGTCGGCGAGCAGGCGGCGTCGTGGGCGAGCAGGCGGCGTCGTGGGCGTGCAGGCGGCGTAGTGGGGCGAGTCGGCGGCGTCGTCGGCGAGCAGGCGGCGTGGTGGGCAAGTGGGGCGGCGTCGTCAGCGAGTCGGCAGCGTCGTCGGCGAGCAGGCGGCGTGGTGGGCGAGAGGGCGGCGTCGTCGGCGAGTGGGCGGCGTGGTGGGCAAGTGGGCGGCGTCGTCAGCGAGTCGGCAGCGTCGTCGGCGAGCAGGCGGCGTCGTGGGCGAGCAGGCGGCGTCGTGGGCGTGCAGCGGGCGTAGTGGGCGAGTCGGCGGCGTCGTCGGCGAGCAGGCGGCGTGGGGGGCGAGAGGGCGGCGTCGTCGGCGAGTCGGCAGCGTCGTCGGCGAGCAGGCGGCGTCGTGGGCGAGCAGGCTGCGTCGTGGGCGAGTGGGCGGCGTCCGTGGGCGAGAGGGCGGCGTCGTGGGCGAGCAGCGGCGTGTCGTGTGCGATGCGGCGGCGTCGTCGGCGAGCAGGCGGCGTCGTGGGCGAGCAGGCGGCGTCGTGGGCGTGCAGGCGGCGTGGTGGGCAAGTGGGCGGCGTCGTCAGCGAGTCGGCGGCGTCGTCGGCGAGCAGGCGGCGTGGTGGGCGAGAGGGCGGCGTCGTCGGCGAGTGGGCGGCGTGGTGGGCAAGTGGGCGGCGTCGTCAGCGAGTCGGCAGCGTCGTCGGCGAGCAGGCGGCGTGGTGGGCGAGAGGGCGGCGTCGTGGGCGAGCAGGCGGCGTCCGTGGGCGTGCAGGCGGCGTGGTGGGCAAGGGGCGGCGTCGTCCGCGAGTCGGCGAGCAGTCGGCGTCGGCGAGCAGGCGGCGTCGTGGGCGAGCAGCGGCGTCGTGGGCGAGCAGGCGGCGTAGTGGGCGAGTCGGCGGCGTCGTCGGCGAGCAGGCGGCGTGGTGGGCAAGTGGGCGGCGTCGTCAGCGAGTCGGCAGCGTCGTCGGCGAGCAGGCGGCGTGGTGGGCGAGAGGGCGGCGTCGTCGGCGAGTGGGCGGCGTGGTGGCAAGTGGGCGGCGTCGTCAGCGAGTCGGCAGCGTCGTCGGCGAGCAGGCGGCGTCGTGGGCGAGCAGGCGGCGTCGTGGGCGTGCAGGCGGCGTAGTGGGCGAGTCGGCGGCGTCGTCGGCGAGCAGGGCGTGGTGGGCGAGAGGGCGGCGTCGTCGGCGAGTCGGCAGCGTCGTCGGCGAGCAGGCGGCGTCGTGGGCGAGCAGGCTGCGTCGTGGCGAGTGGGCGGCGTCGTGGGCGAGAGGGCGCGTCGTGGGCGAGCAGGCGGCGTCGTGGGCGAGTCGGCGGCGTCGTCGGCGAGCAGGCGGCGTCGTGGGCGAGCAGGCGGCGTCGTGGGCGTGCAGGCGGCGTGGTGGGCAAGTGGGCGGCGTCGTCAGCGAGTCGGCGGCGTCGTCGGCGAGCAGGCGGCGTGGTGGGCGAGAGGGCGGCGTCGTCGGCGAGTGGGCGGCGTGGTGGGCAAGTGGGCGGCGTCGTCAGCGAGTCGGCAGCGTCGTCGGCGAGCAGGCGGCGTGGTGGGCGAGAGGGGGCGTCGTGGGCGAGCAGGCGGCGTCGTGGGCGTGCAGGCGGCGTGGTGGGCAAGTGGGCGGCGTCGTCAGCGAGTCGGCAGCGTCGTCGACGAGCAGGCGGCGTCGTGGGCGAGCAGGGGGCGTCGTGGGCGAGCAGGCGGCGTCGTGGGCGAGTGGGCGGCGTCGTGGGCGAGTCGGCGGCGTCGTGGGCGAGTCGGCGGCGTCGTCGGCGAGCAGGCGGCGTCGTGGGCGAGCAGGCGGCGTCGTGGGCGAGCAGGCGGCGTCGTGGGCGTGCAGGCGGCGTGGTGGGCAGTGGGCGGCGTCGTCAGCGAGTCGGCAGCGTCGTCGGCGAGCAGGCGGCGTGGTGGGCGAGAGGGCGGCGTCGTCGGCGAGTGGGGGCGGCGGGTGGGCAAGTGGGGCGCGTCGTCAGCGAGTCGGCAGCGTCGTCGGCGAGCAGGCGGCGTGGTGGGCGAGAGGGCGGCGTCGTCGGCGAGTGGGCGGCGTGGTGGGCAGTGGGCGGCGTCGTCAGCGAGTCGGCAGCGTCGTCGGCGAGCAGGCAGCGTCGTGGGCGAGCAGGCGGCGTAGTGGGCGAGTCGGCGGCGTCGTCGGCGAGCAGGCGCGTGGTGGGCGAGAGGGCGGCGTCGTCGGCGAGTCGGCAGCGTGGTGGGCGAGTCGGCGGCGTGGTGAGCGAGTGGGCGGCGTGGTGAGCGAGCAGGCGGCGTAGTGGGCGAGTCGGCGGCGTCGTCGGCGAGTGGGCGGCGTGGGGCGAGTCGGCGGCGTGGTGAGCGAGTCGGGACCTTGTGGGCGAGAGGGCGGAGTCGGCGGCGTGGTGTGCGAGTCGGCAGCGTCGTCGGCGAGCAGGCGGCGTGGTGGGCGAGAGGGCGGCGTCGTGGGCGAGCAGGCGGCGTCGTGGGCGAGTCGGCGGCGTCGTCGGCGAGCAGGCGGCGTCGTGGGCGTGCAGGCGGCGTAGTGGGCGAGTCGGCGGCGTCGTCGGCGAGCAGGCGGCGTGGTGGGCGAGAGGGCGGCGTCGTCGGCGAGTCGGCAGCGTCGTCGGCGAGCAGGCGGCGTCGTGGGCGAGCAGGCTGCGTCGTGGGCGAGTGGGCGGCGTCGTGGGCGAGAGGGCGGCGTCGTGGCGAGCAGGCGGCGTCGTGGGCGAGTCGGCGGCGTCGTCGGCGAGCAGGCGGCGTCGTGGGCGAGCAGGCGGCGTCGTGGGCGTGCAGGCGGCGTGGTGGGCAAGTGGGCGGCGTCGTCAGCGAGTCGGCGGCGTCGTCGGCGAGCAGGCGGCGTGGTGGGCGAGAGGGCGGCGTCGTCGGCGAGTGGGCGGCGTGGTGGGCAAGTGGGCGGCGTCGTCAGCGAGTCGGCAGCGTCGTCGGCGAGCAGGCGGCGTGGTGGGCGAGAGGGCGGCGTCGTGGGCGAGCAGGCGGCGTCGTGGGCGTGCAGGCGGCGTGGTGGGCAAGTGGGCGGCGTCGTCAGCGAGTCGGCAGCGTCGTCGGCGAGCAGGCGGCGTCGTGGGCGAGCAGGCGGCGTCGTGGGCGAGTCGGCGGCGTCGTCGGCGAGCAGGCGGCGTCGTGGGCGAGCAGGGGGCGTCGTGGGCGAGCAGGCGGCGTCGTGGGCGAGTGGGCGGCGTCGTGGGCGAGTCGGCGGCGTCGTGGGCGAGTCGGCGGCGTCGTCGGCGAGCAGGCGGCGTCGTGGGCGAGCAGGCGGCGTCGTGGGCGAGCAGGCGGCGTCGTGGGCGTGCAGGCGGCGTGGTGGGCAAGTGGGCGGCGTCGTCAGCGAGTCGGCAGCGTCGTCGGCGAGCAGGCGGCGTCGTGGGCGAGCAGGCGGCGTCGTGGGCGAGCCGGCGGCGTAGTGGGCGAGTCGGGGCGTCGTCGGCGAGCAGGCGGCGTGGTGGGCAAGTGGGCGGCGTCGTCAGCGAGTCGGCAGCGTCGTCGGCGAGCAGGCGGCGTGGTGGGCGAGAGGGCGGCGTCGTCGGCGAGTGGGCGGCGTGGTGGGCAAGTGGGCGGCGTCGTCAGCGAGTCGGCAGCGTCGTCGGCGAGCAGGCAGCGTCGTGGGCGAGCAGGCGGCGTAGTGTGGCGAGTCGGCGGCGTCGTCGGCGAGCAGGCGGCGTGGTGGGCGAGAGGGCGGCGTCGTCGGCGAGTCGGCAGCGTGGTGGGCGAGTCGGCGGCGTGGTGAGCGAGTGGGCGGCGTGGTGAGCGAGCAGGCGGCGTAGTGGGCGAGTCGGCGGCGTCGTCGGCGAGTGGGCGGCGTGGTGGGCAAGTGGGCGGCGTCGTCAGCGAGTCGGCAGCGTCGTCGGCGAGCAGGCGGCGTGGTGGGCGAGAGGCGGCGTCGTGGGCGAGCAGGCGGCGTCGTGGGCGTGCAGGCGGCGTGGTGGGCAAGTGGGCGGCGTCGTCAGCGAGTCGGCAGCGTCGTCGGCGAGCAGGCGGCGTCGTGGGCGAGCAGGCGGCGTCGGGGCGAGTCGGCGGCGTCGTCGGCGAGCAGGCGGCGTCGTGGGCGAGCAGGGGGCGTCGTGGGCGAGCAGGCGGCGTCGTGGGCGAGTGGGCGGCGTCGTGGGCGAGTCGGCGGCGTCGTGGGCGAGTCGGCGGCGTCGTCGGCGAGCAGGCGGCGTAGTGGGCGAGCAGGCGGCGTCGTGGGGGCGAGCAGGCGGCGTGGTGGGCAAGTGGGCGGCGTCGTCGGCGAGTCGGCAGCGTCGTCGGCGAGCAGGCGGCGTCGTGGGCGAGCAGGGGCGTCGTCGGCGAGCAGGCGGCGTCGTGGGCGAGTCGGCGGCGTCGTGGGCGAGTCGGCGGCGTCGTCGGCGAGCAGGCGGCGTCGTGGGCGAGCAGGCGGCGTGGTGGGCAAGTGGGCGGCGTCGTCGGCGAGTCGGCAGCGTCGTCGGCGAGCAGGCGGCGTCGTGGGCGAGCAGGCGGCGTCGTGGGCGAGCAGGCGGCGTCGTGGGCGAGTCGGCGGCGTCGTCGGCGAGCAGGCGGCGTGGTGGGCGAGCAGGCGGCGTGGTGGGCGAGAGGGCGGCGTCGTCGGCGAGTCGGCGGCGTGGTGGGCGAGTGGGCGGCGTGTCGAGGGAGCGGGGGCGACACGGAGGGAGCGGGGGCGACACGGAGGGAGCGGGGGCGATGTGGAGGGCACGGGGGCGATACGAAGGGCGCGCGGGCGATGTGGAGGGTGCGGGGGCGATACGAAGGGAGCGGGGCGACGTGGAAGGAGCTGGGGTGACAAGAGGGTGGGGGGGCGACGACACAGGGCAGGTGACGTGGAAATCAGAGCTTCCTGGGAAAATGACGTCAGTCAAATGGGCAGACTGGCACCATTGCCGGTCGATGCGTCATCACTCCTCCGGCAACTGGAATACCCGGGCTTACCTGGCGAGACTGTGACACGGAGGGCGTGGGGGCGACATCGAGGGCGCGTGGGCGACGTGGAGGGAGCGGGGGCGACGTCGAGGGCGCGGAGGCGACGTCGAGGGAGCGGGGGCAACACGGAGGGAGCGGGGGCGACACGGAGGGAGCGGGGGCGATACGAAGGGCGCGCGGGCGATGTGGAGGGCGCGGGGGCGATACGAAGGGCGCGCGGGCGATGTGGAGGGCGCGGGGGCGATACGAAGGGCGCGCGGGCGATGTGGAGGGAGCGCGAGCGGTGAGGATGGTGCGCAGGCAACGCAGAGTGCGTGCAGGTGACGTGGACGGTGTGGGACAGAGATCGAGCACACAGGCTGCTGTGTGGGACAATGACGTCAGTGAAATGCACACACTGGGACAATTGCCGGTCGATGCGTCATCGACCGGCGATTCGAATACCCGGACTCACTGGTTGAATTGGAGGGCTGCACTGGCGATGTGGACGGCGCGGGGGCGACGTGGACGGCGCGGGGGCGACGTGGACGGCGCGTGGGTGACGTTGAGGGCCGCGCGGGCAATGTCGACAGCAGGCTGGTGACGTGGACAGTGCGCAGGCGACGTGGACGGTGCGCGGGTGACGTGGAGGGCTGCGCTGGCGATGTGGAGGGCACGCGGGTGACGTGGGAGTGAGCGGGTGTAGTGGACAGCGTGCGGGCGGCGTTGACGGTGCACGGGTGACGTGGAGGGCTGCGCTGGCGATGTGGAGGGCGCGCGGGTGACGTGGAGGGAGCGGGGGCGACGTCGAGGGCGCGTGGGCGACGTGGAGGGAGCGGGGGCGACGCCGAGGGCGCGCGGGCGAAGTGGAGGGCGCCGGGGCGATCAGCTTGGAACGATGGATTCGAGCATGATGCGTACCTATTGGTGAGTACGACGGCAATCAAATGGCTGCATCCAAGCGCGTTGTATCGAGGACCAGCGGATAGCGCAGCTGCGCAACAACCCTCACGGGCTGTCATGGGTTCTGCTCTACCGGACATCAGTCTAGCGCCTAGCAAACGCGATCTGTGTTGTTACTGGGAGTATAGCACGAGTGCGTCAGCGGCTGCAGACGAGGGACAAGCATCGGAGTACGTACCGCCACGAGTGCGGGAAGAGATACGTCAGAGATTCGGCACAATTTTGCTAGTTACTGACCGCGCGTGTCAGTGGGATCTCGAATAGCAGCGACCACCTGTCGGCAACCCTTTACCTACTACCTCATCATGCGCGACGGCTTCAAAGTGCTGCCCATTCGAAGAGATCCACAGGAAGAATATGATCAGTATGTCCCGATGCTTATTGCACACCCTCACTTCGCACACTCAAAAAATGTGCCAGGTACCAGGGGAGGCTTGAACACTTTTCGATGCCGCAGATGTCCTTCCTCTCCATATGCTCGCTCAACATCGATGCCAAGCTCCACTGGCTGGATAGACCTAATTGCGCACCAGTACTTCGCCTGCCACGCCGCAATTGTCCTCTCACCATCTCCTTCATCGGGGATGTGACAGCTGCAAACCCTCCGCCGGCTGGCAGTCGATTCGTGTCCGTGTGCGTTCGCCCACAGCAAGAGGATCACGCATTGCTTTTGAACACCCTTCTGAAAAAGTATTCAAGCCGATATGACCGTAGGTGACCATAGGACTTCTCTACGGTCTGTGCTTATCGCCTTTCAGATGCCAAGTGGCCCCGCGCGCACACGTATCACCCTACCCGTGGTTTGATTTTCGCTTTGCGGAACAGGTAGTTCCCCGGTTCATGTTTGATGCATCATGCAGGTGGCATCCATACCACAGCAGTATGATGCGCCTGGCATTATCGAACTTTGCGCCCGGTTCAAAGGTGTTGGTAGAGGTTTCGGTGGCAAAACTGATTCTGCCCAGCTATGCGGAAGGAGAATGGGCTGCCACGCTACGTCTCACTGCCATCAGTCTGATACCTCATCATGCCACATTCCACACCTGTGAATGCATGCCTGCCATATAGTGTTTGTCATCCTCCATGCCCCAATTCATCCTGCCCACACATCCATTATCTACATATCAGTAATATAAGTGTTGAACTCTGCATCATGATTCTCTCCAATGAGTTTGTTGGTAGTCGGAAAAACATGTTGAACCAGTTTCCCCTGTTTGGTGGGATGGTACCATTCCAAGGTGAGCTACGCAAACAATATCAGCTTTATCCATGCACATAGGAAACAAATCACTCACCCTTCGGATGCCACACACAAAACGGTCAGGGTGTTCCAACTTCTCATGCACAGCAACAATGCCTGCAAATGCCTTCAAAAAGCTTGCCTCCTTCCAATACCACCTGCCCGCCTTCAAAAAAGCCACATCGTCTGCCTCCATGCCCTCCACATCCTTCTCGCTGAGCTTGACCAAATCAATCGTGTGCGAGCAGAAACCAACCACACATCGGTAGACTGCGCTGTCGGGAAAGTGGGGACGGGTGAGGAAAAACTCCCACATTGCACCAGACACGTTCTTGTCGCGCGACATATACACGCGATCGGGGTGCATGTAACGTACGGCTTTAAAGTGGTCCACTTTAAAGTCGGCCTCTGCCTGCGAGTCTGGCAGTTTCAGGACTCTGTCCCGACGAACACCGTTCGTAACCGGAAGCTGAATGACATCATGAAGTACAATACAAATGGAAACATCGGGCAGCTGTTACGCACATGATGCCTTCTGATGGCAATGGCTTCCGTTACTACAGGCAGGGTGACCGCGCCAGCGCTGCCTTCCCCAGATGACAACTTAGGTAAATCTCCAGGAGGTGATGGCGGCATGGTGGGCAAGGTGGTGGTTTGGGATGAAGGAGGTGATGCATGCGCAGCTAAAATATATTTGATAGCCGGGTGATTTCGTATCATCACATCGGAAAGACATGCAGGGTGCATTGGGGGACAATGAGGAACAGATGCGTCATAGGAGTCCACCCGTGGGAAATTATTACCGAAAATGGAAACTATGCAATCTTTTGTGCTGACCCGAGAACAATTGAGAACATGTGCATATTATTGCTGGTTAGCTTGCAAAATGCAAAATACTCGCAGACACGAGTGTCTTTTGAAACACAGCAGAAGTTACTTAGCTAAGAATTACTGAATTAGGCAGGAGGGACGACGCGACTTGACCGTGGGATATAATTTCCTTTGGTAACGATCCAAACGCACATTTTTTGGCCTGACTGGTTAGAGAAAAGAACGATTAAGAGTAATCGTAACTTCAGATCTCTGAATCACAATGAATATAGCGCAGTTACCACTAGACTACAGAGCCATTAATACTAGATATATAAATGTATACCATATACACTATCTCTGGACATTTTCACAGCCTCTCAAGTCTCTCACCTTGCCATTCATGCATATGGAAATGCTCCAGGCAAAGTACTGCTTGGACTGAAATAGTTATATGTTCAAAAGTGTTTGCCCTAGAGGTTGAACTGCAGACCGTGCCCTTAATCAATACCTGGCGGCCTGCGCGAGCTTGCGAGCGAGGCCGGCCAGGTATTGATTGGGGCATGGTTGGATCTATGTTTTACGGAGTGCACAATGTTGTTGGGGAAATCGGTGATGGACACAACCAGATAATAGGGTGGTATGCAGTAGAATAGACACAACCTTAAATGGCTGCAGGGGTGTTGTGAATTAGTGTGCGAGTGAGCGTCAGGGGTCCCAGAACAGGCGTAGACCGTCTCCGATCAAACACAAAGTGCTCCAATCGAGATCGCGCAGTCAGAAAGGTGTTCACGACTAGAACGAGTGCTCCGACCGATCGGAAGACGAGTCGCCGACGAGCGATGTCGGCAAGCAAAGACACAACCGTGATCGATGACTCGGGCAAAGGGACAACGATGGAACAAGATGAGAGTGATAAGAGAAGAAGCGAGATCGGAAGGCAAAGGCAAAGGCTAAGGCAAGGTGCGAGAGAAGTCAACCAATGTTGACTCTTATATGATACAATGACGAAGGCAGCACACAAATTGTGCTCGGAGCAATGAGGGGGGAACGAAACTTGCATTGCAGTGAGTACATGACAACTATTTATACGTTCCGACAAGTACAGTACGAGTCCGATCGGAACAGTGCTATGTGGTCAGAAGACAAAGGAAACGATAGCGGTGTCATAGCATATGGTACGTACAATGGGTGGGAGTCATGCAACGGTCAGACAACGAGGAGCACGGTGGGCAACAATGTTGAGCGAACAATCTGTGCTGTCAGAGAACAAGGGAGTGGGCGCGGGAAACGATCCGCCCTGTTGTCGACTGTGGAAAACAGTGTCAGGGAAGGCGGGAATGGACTATGCGCGACAGGCGGGGTGCGATAACGGTGGTCGGGTGATGTGGGCATGAGGAGAGGTCTTCCAATCGCCAATGTTTGGAAAGTGATAGCTCCGACTGGTCGCAGCGACTGAGTTGCGAATCGGTCGCAAGGCGCTCAGCCGCTACGGGTCGGATGAGTGTGTCAATAGAGGGCACATGGGTGGGTAGTGAATCCGCTAAGTCGTAGGTGCTGGGTCGGAGGGCGGTCGCGTGACGGGACAGTAGTCGGAGACAATGGTTGCAAGGACCGTGAATGGGTGACTGGGGAGGTACCCGTAATGGTGTGGGAGCGTTGGAGGGTCGTAGCGCCAGGCGTGGCTGTCATGCGAGTGGGCTGTGCGAGTCTGATAGAAATTTGATGGAGTTGTGACAGCATGAGAAATACTGTGCTCGCCAGTGTGGCGCGTGCTCCAAGTCGTAAGCGCGGGATCGGGTGCCTAGTGCGACCTGCATGGGAGTTGCGGGCATGCTCCGACTGTGGCGCATCAACGCTGAGGTCACGTGACCAAAGACTTGGTCAAAAATGCGAAAAGACGGTCAATATCCCCTCCCAGTGTGGGACAGGGCTTGTCATCGGGTCCGCATGACCTACAACAAGAGGGTGTGAAGCGCTTGAAGGACGGCGAGAGGGTGAATTGATTGATTGGGTCACCCGGAAGTTGCCAACACAGGGTTGAGCTTGCTCACGTCACAATATATCCAACAAATGTTGCTGAGGAAGTTGTTACGCAGTGATACCCACAGTGCCAATAGAAATCAACAGTAACTGCCATGGATGTCATGAAGTCAGAGGGGTTGCAGATTTGTCGGAGTGAGCAGCAGGATGTTATTGTCACCTGGGGTCACGGTCACACGACTCGCTGGAGCAGGTGACATGCAGCAAGTGACACCAAAGGCTTGGCGGTGCGAGTGGCTCTAGGGAAAGCTAAGAGAGTGCTGGACGGTTGGTCATCCAGAGCTCAAGGAGGCATCTCTTAGCCCGTAACCTCGTGCGTCGCTTCGGAGGTGCTCAACAAAGAACGCAGCTAAGGGAGAAAGGCAAAATAGGATTGATCAAGTAAGCTAGCATGTTGTAAATCAATCTATGCTGTAAGTAATACTGTTGGGCTGCGATTGAACAGGTCCTGAAAGATTGAGGACAACAATACTTGGGGTCAATGGGCCAATGCACGCATGGCAGCACGATTACTCTTAATCGTTTAGGGGGGGAGAGGGGAGGGGCTTGGCTATTCAATATACAACTGACTGCCTGGTGTAGTTACATATGTACTTCAAGTATGATATAATAAGACATCAAGGCTTGTCTTATGAGGCTAAAGCAGGGACAGTTGTATTTTTGTATACTGTACTATAGATTAAAACAGATGCCTTATATCCTCTAGTTTGATATATATCAGATATACTATTCAATTTCTCCTCAGATATACATACTCTGCCTGTAGTTATTCCATCATGAAACCATGTTTCAGCTGAGTCTCCTATTATGCGTGCAGTAAAATGAGCATGCCCAAAATAAATAATACCTTTTAGCTTATACATGACCTTGTTATTGCTGCAGCCAATATGCATAGTCTGTTTTATTTTCAATTTTGTTGTACCTGCATAAGGCAAAGCAATGCCAATTAGAGGAGGAGGATGGGTACTCAAGTCTGTTATCTTTACCAAAGGTCTTTGGCATGATTGACAGAGACGGGTAGTCTTTAATTCTAATAGCTTGTTTAATTCTGATGATACAGGCTGACTGACATCCTTCTCCAAGGTCCAGAAAGGGGTGTTGTATTGTCTATCAGATGCGATAGTATTGCAAGATGTACATTTGTGTCTAATATGAAAAAGGTATTTGTCACTTGACAGCATTAAACGGCAGAGACTATAAATATCAGTACCATTGGCATTATCCATTGGATATCCATTGGGATCCATTTGGTGAAGTTGAGCCTGGAGAGAATTACGAGACTGTTCAAGAGTAGTGAGGGGCTGTCCAGTCATGATCTGATTCCATCCCTCAGATATCAAAGTGATATAAGGATTTATTGAAGCAACATCTCTAGTCCATATTTGATTGTGGCTTATGAAAACTTGAAACAGGATTGTGAGCAGACTGTCATAAGCACAACTCCAGGTATCTGCATTCCAGATATAGCCCTTGCGTTCTCTACCTGAGATGGCAATTGAACTTATATTAGCTACAACCTTTCTTCTTTTTACAATGCGAGCAGGCCCATTATCAGTATTAAGTTGGGCTACTGGCTGAGTCCCTATTGCAGGGACAAAACTATTTCCAAGGTCAGTGTCATCATATTTTCGCTTTGTCCCCTGTCCGGCTGGTTTTGGGTTCGTTGACCTTTTATTTCCCTTGGATGTGACTCGCTGCCATGGGGCATCTTCACCCACTTCTGGTATTACCAGTGGGTTATACTTGGACCATTTGATAGAAGAATGCACATTGCCCGGCACATGGTCAGCTCCAACCCAGGCTCTATACTGCTTGATCAATGTGCTACGTGTGGAGGCATTGATATCACTGGGAAGTTCACCTATATAGCGCAATCGAGTAATTTCATCTAACAGTTCTAACTCTCTGAACTCCTGGCGCACATGGCCAGGGAGACCCCCTGTTATAATTGCTGCAGAAAAGTCACGCATTAAAATAGTGCCATCCAAGCTTGCACTTCTTGATAGACATGTATACATGGAGTAGTGGGTACGACACCTGAATGGGTCAACAACATTAAAGGGACGTGTTCTTCCCTGTGACGCATAGTCTGTCATTGCAAAATTGGGTACAATAGGAACCTGGTCTCGAGAGATGAAGATGTTGCCGTCATTGGGAGTATTGCATTTAATAGGTATAGATTGTTTGGATAGTGGCACAACATTCTCTGGCAGACCCTCAAGCTGAACATTGGTTGGCGGCTTTGTCAACTTTACAAATACAACATCCAGAGTTTCTCTGTCATTATCTAGTGCATGTGATTGCCAACCTACGACAGTTCCTTCTGCACCATTGGTAACACACACTTCAGTTGCTTCGTTGCGCTTTATCATAACAGGTAATCCATGACAAAGCTTGAGAACACCCGGAATGTTCATTGTAACACCATGAGGTAGACTGTGAAGCTTTCCTTGCATGTCAGGAGGTACAATATTTGACTTTCGCTTTGGATCAAGTTGCCTGCCTTGAGATTTGACAGTGGTAGGCTCTCTAGACTTCCATTTATCGACACTATAAAAAGGCTTCAAAACTTGATCTGTTTCCTGAGCAAAGCGATCTGACATTGTTGTATTAATTTGATCACGCTGAGAGTTGAATGCTGTAATTACAGATACAAAGCGAAAGTTTGGATGATTTGGATCAACATCTGGATTTTGAGGCCCTTTAATTCTAGAGCGCAGAAGAGCAATGTCTTGTGGAGTACATGATTTGTAACGCATATTTTCCAATGCTATGCGGAACTGTGCATCTCTCTCTGTCTGTGAGCGTTGTCGCATATTCTGTCTCAAGAGGACAACTACTGTTGTTTGATGCCATAAAGCCTTGCCAATTGTCCTTTGTTGCTCCCTAAAGCCATTAGTGGTTCCTAGAACAGTGGAGACATTGTGGCTATATAGTGCAGGCCCTTTCGTCTGAATAGGGGGCAATTGTGCAAAGTCACCAGCAAAAATCATATTCTTGCCACCAAATGCTTGATCATCACTTTGTAGCGCGAGGCTCATTTGTGCGCTAATATGATAGAAGTCACCACAGTCAATCATTGAGACCTCATCTAAGAATACATATTTGACACTTTTCAACCGCTCACGGATGTTCGCCAAGGTGGTTGCTGCTTCACTTACACCAGATCCAGATCCTTCTCCTCCTCCTCGGAAGCCAAGAATTGAATGATAAGTTGACCCTGACACCAAGGCAGCTGCTGTACCAGTAGGAGCCATTATCAAAAATACAAAACTACGTTTTTGTCTGTCAAAGAGCGCCATGAGAGCCTTTATAACCTGGGATTTACCTGTACCTGCCATACCTCCAATATGCATTTTGAGTTGTTCAGCAAATATGTCAACAGAGTGGTTTGCTATGATCCGATAAGCTCGTTCTTGTTCTTCATTGAGTGTATATTCTTGGGCCACCTCGTCAATGAGCTGCGCATCTTCTTCACTGACAGCTTTAAAGGTCTTGTACAAGAACTCGCGATCTACAATTTTGACTTCGTTCACATTATATGGCTTTGGTATGCCATTAGCAGATGGTTCATTTTCCTTTCCTACTTGGTGGTACTGTGCCTGCTTCTTGTCTAGGATTTCTTTTTTCTTATCTGCTAGTACATCCTTCCATTGCTTTCCTGTCATAATATCTCCATTTGTGATATCAGTTTCAATACTCCATCCATTTTTCTTGTCAGCTGCAGCCCATCCTCCATTCTGCAGAACTTGCTCAATTTCAGCCATCTGGATTACTTTATTCGCAGTTTTTCCACTTATCTCATCAAATTGAGCACTCAGCCATTCAAGCTCATTATCATTGAGGGCACCCTCGCTGTTGCGATCCTCACTATACTGTGCATCTAAATCATCTTGAAACTGACCAAAGATAGGATTTAGACTCATTTTTCTATTCTCCTTCTCTGCTGCCTTACGTTGAGCATGAAAGTCATCTCGTGCATCATTGCATTCATACCGTATGTGGAAAAATTTCATCAACTCAAGCTGCCGTGGTGTAAAGGTGTATGTATCAAATGTGTCTTGCCATGTTTGATTATCAAGTTTTAAGTCAGAGCCTGTACGCCAAGGCTTGAATAAGGTAAGCATAGTCAAACAGTAGTCTTCATAATTTCCTTTGTCCTTTCTAGGTAGAGTTCCTCCAACAAAGTTGGGGACAATGGCTCATCCTCAGATGCCAGTCGAATGCTATGTGTTTCACATTGTGGATGCCCCTCTAAAAATTGAGGATACTGTTTTGGCTTCTTTTCTTTTGGGGCCTTGTTTTTCTTCCCTTGCTTGTGCCTGCCCTGCACATAGTCAGATGAACTGTCATCAACTTCTGTATTATCAGTGCGCATTTCATAGTCTTCATCATCTGAGTCATTTACCACTGTGCTTATATCATCTTGATCTATGTCCATCTCATCATCACTATCAACAATGGTCTTTTCTGTATCACTTTCAATGTCAATAACTATGTGGTCATTGTCACCGCCACCAAGCTGTACTTTGTGGTCTCGGTCTTGATTTGCATCTATCATATAATTGTTAAGGTCATCATTCTGTACTACTTCTCCATCTCCCTTCTTCCCTTGGGGAATCTTGAACTTGGTAGCAAAGCGACACCAGTCATAGAGGGTCATATATTCATAATCTACAGGGCGCTTTGTAAAGTCATCTACAGTAGTCAACGCAACAATTTTACCCTTTACTTTGTTTATTACAACTCGATCGCCATTCTCTTCTTCAGGCTCTAGAGAATTCCAATATCTTTTAACTTCATTGATAAATGGTCGCCAGTAAAATGTCTTGAATTTATGACTGGTGTAGTGGTCAGGATGACCTAACACATAAAGAGATGCCATTGGGCCACCTATCTCCATCTTGGTAGTCATAGAGTTTACTACCTGAACCATAATCTTGCGAGCCTTTTCCATTTGACTTGCAGTTCCACTGAGAAACTCAGAGTTGCGATTGAAGACTGACTTGATAGCCTCTAACATGACATGAGTCTTTAAAGGTGTCTTGGTTATGTAGTCCGTGACATATGCTATGATTGATTTGATAGCAGTTCCAGACAGAAGACTGGCAACATCAGAGTTGCATCGAATCAGATATGTTAGCGTAGGATTGAATGTGTTCAGCCAGGCCTCTCCATGTTTCAACTCAACTGCACCTGTACTCATGTCTACGGACGTCTCAGCATGTACATCGCGAGGGAAACGTGATTTACATGATGAATATTTTTTGCTTGTGCAACCTGCATGGCATTTATGACGGTTGGAGCGAAAGATCAGTTCATCGGCTGTCTCCCACATGCGCATCCACCATGATTTATTTACAGAGCAAAATTCACATTTGTCACCTTCAGATGTTGTATGATTGGAGCATATCTTGGGCGGATGCTCTGGCAGAGTACAAGTGGGATCCAAGCCACTATCACCTCTTTCCAAGTTGTCTTGAATTTGACTGTGGACATCATTAAGAGTTCCATTAATAAACTCGCCCTGATGTGAGCCTTCTAAATACTCTACCAACTGTCTTTGAAATTCAGAATCACCAGCTACAATCCGATCCCTTACCTCCTGTGGGGTCATTGCATTTTGAATCCATAAGAGCATGTGCAGATGCAAAGTGAGTCTTCCCTGCTGCTCCACGGTACCATAGTAGGCAGCTGTTTTACCAAACAAGCCATCATGGTCTGCACCTACACCTAGTACAACCTTGATAAATGTCTCTACCATAAATTTGAAAAAGCGTGCACCAGAAACAGGATTGTTCGCAATCAAGCGATATCGTTCACTTGCAGTATATACCTTGGGATAAATATGTACATCTTGATCAGCAAAATATAGTGCAATAGGATGTTTAGAATCTGTAGGTGCAAATGTGATGAACCATGTTGGAGCCCCAATATAGCTCATAAGAGCCCAAAGTTCATTGCGCTTGTACTTATTATTTGTTCGTGAGCCTTGGACATGCTGAGCTACATGGTCCAAATCATTGATAATTGCAAAGCATTCTTTCTCTGCCTCTCCATTAGCAGTTTCAAATTCACCATCTACCATTCGCTGAATCATATCATTCAGCACAGCTTCATTTACACCAAGTAGTCGCCTAGCAATATCTGGAAAGGTTGCTTTTTGAGTCAGCAAATACCCCCCAGTATTGCTTCTTTTGATTTGTTCGTGATTAAATGCGATCAGTGGAAACAAAGGCTCTAATTGAAAGCGTTTGTCATGATACATTAACAGTGCACGTTTTCGTACACTATCACTGATTTTTGAGTACCCATTCTCATTTCCAATGCCGCCGAGACCATAAGGGAAGAGCCAGGGAAAGGCTTGTGGATACAGCTGAGGATTGTCATATGTGCTCTCCGGTGTATCATTATGCCCTAGGCCAAGTGTATATCCATTTTTTGACTTTATATACTGAAGTGCAAGGGCTTTTAACTGTGTGCCAGATTTCTTCTCCAGCTCGGCACCTGTCAGTGTATGCAGAATGAATGGACATTCTCCTTCTGCTGTACCTTCTTCATCCTCTGCAGATGTGTTTACTGCCTTGTCTTCAGAGTCTTTCTGTGATGGAGGGATTCGGTAATCAATAACAACTGGAGGTTCATCTTCAGAGTAGGTTGCAAGATTGTCATAGGAGATATTAAGGTCTGCATAGTCTGTATGGTTGACTTTGAGCCATTCCAGAGCAATAGCCACTTTGTTTCTGCGAACCAGAAATGGAGTTCTCCTATGCTCTCGAGTTGTAGGACGAGTAGGACCAATATATACAAATGCCATTACATCATCTAATTCATCTGCTCGAGGGGGCAAGACACTGTATATCCGTGGCATAGGCATTCCGTACATTACTGCATTTGCAACCATTTTGTATTGACCAGAGGCTTGCACTTTGATGACACATCCATTTCGACACACTCGTGCAATGAGCATCTTTTCTGTAAATGACAAACCCTGCAACTGTGGGGGCACCTCCCCTATCCAATTGCCATTAGCCAAAGCTTGTGAGGGAATCTTTCCTTTCTCCAATACACTCAAGCATGGTTTGCATATCTTTGAACATGACTTGTCAAGAATTGGACCTTCTTCCACTAGAATAGGGTCATTAACAGACTTGCGTTCCACCCGAGTAACGGGATAAATGCTATTTGTATTCACAAGCAGATTATGATCAAAATCTGCTCCTTCTAAAGGAGTCATGGATTTGGATAGGGTTAGTGTTCCACACACTGCACATCCTTCTTCTAGCAAGTTTTCCTTGTCAATTGCATTACAATAATTTGTTATAATTTTGTGACGCAGAGACACGGACGGAGGCTTTGGAGGAAAGACTGAAATTGGAGCTGGCTGGACTTGAAGCTGTTTAGCTATTTTGGTTCTTGTTACCCTGGGCTTATCAACACCATTGAATTTGAAAAGAGTAGTGGCATTTGTACAAGCAGTACACATATCAGCATGTGCCATATGACCCTCCATCAGATCATATATTTTATTTGTTTTGTCATTCCATCTGATAACTAAATTATGCAATGCACATATCTCAATTAATTGAAGTTTGTGGAGTCGAGTCAACTCTGCTAGCGGCATCCTACATAGTATCCAATGATCATTATTCTGTGGTAGTTTTGAGCTGACATCTGTACCGTGGCCGGTAAATTCAAATTGAGAAAGCTGATGAAATTCATCTGTCGATGCGACAACTTGGTATTGAACAAGCTCACTTAGCATCCACAGCGGCTGTTTCTTTCCACCCCCAATCAAAGTGTGACTTGCGTGGTCTGGAATCTTGGCTATATAACTAGGCAAATATCCTACTATATATATGCATAAATAAACTAGAAAAATGGATATCATAATATTGTATAGCATATTCTCAATGGGCCCTAGCCCTAGTAGTCCGTTGACTTCAAAACACGCCCCGGTGGATGTCCTTTGACAGCAAAACCAAATAGTGAGTCTGTGCGTATCGCATAACAGTCGTGAAGGATGCCCCATGATGATGGTTCAGGTCAAAGAGCGAGCCATGAAATTTTCACCTTTGATAAGCGGCTCACATTTCCTACGGTCACATGACCTAACAGGTTTCCCTGCATATACGACATTCTACTTCGAATACTTGATTTTGTTGTGTGTCTCCCTCCGGTTGCCACCCTTCTTTACGATTGCCATAATAATGTTTTTCATTGCCGTGAACAAGAGTACTTGCATAATATACTACACGACGAATTAATGGTTTCAAAGACATGCCAGCTTTTAACCGGCCGCTTGCTACCGCTTCCAAAGTATCAAATCGTATCATACGAAGTTGCCGGTTCAAGATTAGCCAATTGTGTAGATGAATTTCATATATACCCGCTGAAGGCACTTTGTGAAGTACGACAAATAACAAGGCAAATGACAATGAATAGTAGGCGTTTCAAACCAAGCATTGCCCGCTGTCTATACATAGCCCCCTACGGTCGCCATGACATTGGCAGCCACAATGCTAAAGCCCAAGCCCCACTGTCCATCGCTCCGCTTGAATTTGTTAGCGGTGAAGAGAACACTGACGAGCGCCTCCCTGGGAACCTCACCCTGCCAGAGCGGACAAGGCATCTCTGGGCCTTTCTGCCGCGCGATGGACGGAATCCAGACATTCGGACGGAAGGTACCATTTGTTGGGTTGTAGAAGTGACGGCGAGCATCAAACACGGGCACTATACAAAAATGTCAGATAAAAATTCAAAAGCTGTCGGAAGGAGACACTCACCATCATCAGTGGCCTTGAGCGCAGTGCGGGAGATGCGAGAGTCCATCAGATGATTGGTGCTGCTCCCAACAGCCTTTTTGATGACGGTGCGATTGGTAGTCGCTATGAAACAAGAGTATATCAGTAAGACAGAGAAGTGTCATATTTTGGGATAATCACCAGTTTGCTTGGACTGCGATGGACGATCGATGCTGCCCATCGCAGTGGTGAATTTGATAGCACCACTGGGAGTGCTCCAGTAGATCATGTTGCGGCACCCCAGGAGAAACCCAAGCATAGCGAAGATGCGCTCTGCCTCCCCACCAATGGGAAAGCCTTCGATGCCTCGCTGGCACTTGGCTGCAGCCGCAAAGCCAACGATATCTCCATCCCCACACAAATAAGACCGGTCATTGAAGACCTGCATCTCGAAGATGATGGTCTGCCTCGTCTCTGAATTGATCAATCCAAAAGACTCTTGGCCTGCTCGATGATTTATAGGCACCATCGCGATCTGCGATGTGTCCAAGATGCGAACTGGGCGATGGATGTTGGCGGCATCATCGGAACCCAGACCGATGTAGTCACATATCGCGCTGTAAAATCTGTAAGCACAAACATCAAATGAAGTAGGCTTTGCATATACCTGTAACTGAGGTTCTGCCCATACTCATCGTCTCGCTTGAAAACAATGAGAGAGGCTGTCGCAATGTTGCCAGTCTGATTCATCGCCACATTTCTATAGAGTTGCATCGGCTCTAGTAGTTATCATAGTAGTAGATGAAGGACGTACCGGAGTGGTATCAGGTCTTTGTAGCACAGATCGTCCTCTAGGTCTTCTCTCTGCGAGACTTCATCGTCGTTCATCCAACCCATCCTGAACAGATGTCAGATCAAGTCAACATCATCAAAGGTCCCGCTCACCCATCATCTTGATTCTGAGCGTCGCCTTCATTGTCACCGGAAGATATGACAGTAGTCATGGTAGGCTGCAGAGGCGCAACAGTAGACTGCTGAGGCGCAATGGTGACAAACGTGTCAGGCGGATTGTCGACATTGAGGGAGAGCGCAGTCGACGAAGATGAGGTACTGTTCGCCTTGAAGACATCAGAGGTTGGGGAGAGGAATGGGGCCTGAGCCAGGTCGAATGGACTAGAGGGCCAAGCAATATTAGGCGAGATAGGCGAAGGAGGGTTAGCAGGAGGTGCGTCAGGCGTAGAAGATGAATGCATGCTGGAGTTACATGATGTTAGTATGAATTGTATGCCAGAGGGACGGGACGCACATCGGCACAGCCGCCTTCTTCTTTCCGTTGACTTTGGCCTTGCGCACCTGCTCCAGGAGGAACTTCTTGTGAGCTGCTTCATCCTCATCCTCAGTGTCTGTGATGGCCGTCGGCGCCAGCATGGAGGCACTGGAAGATGCCTCCGCTTGACAACGCGAGGGTGTCTTGGGGTAGCGCTTTTTACTGTAAAACGATATTAGTCAGGTATTCATGCTGAAATTTACGCAACATACACAGGCGATAACTCCACATCTTCCTTGTTCTTGAAATGGACCTGAGGCCCAAAGCTGAGAACATAAAGAGTTAGTCATATAGAAAATGAAATGATATGGGCAACGTACACATCGTCGCTCGAAGCAATGAAGTCATTGAAACCTTCAAAGTCTGACGTGTCGAAGTCAGAAAACTCAACGTCAGTCAGACCATCTTTGGCGTCGTCAGACTCTTCTGCCATATTGTCAATAAACAGGCTGGTCTGTTTTTTGCCCTTCGGTGGTCCTCCTGTGCTGCATGGAATGTAAGTCTACGTTGCCGTCCATTTATATTTTGAAGACAACTCACCGAACACCCATGCGATCCTTCCGAGTCTCCTTGGACTGAAGAGAGCTTGGCGCCAGCAAAAATGGGCTCCTACAACATGTGTATCGGTTGTTGGCGCTGCATATGAGTAATAGAGAGGACATACAGAAGCTTGGCAGGCTCCGCGGCCTTAGTCTTGGCCTTGCGCGGCGCTCCTGGAATGACAGACTTCCCCTCAAGGGACCTATTCCCAGATCAGTTGGCGAGGCATATGTAAAATAAAAAAAGACGCACGGAGGAGTCAACTTCTGCAAAGCAGCATTGTCTGCATCCATGGAAATGTCGTCCTGTGCAGGTGTCACCGTAGGCTTCTTGACGCGCCTATACAAGTATATCAGCATATCAGGCATAGATATAGATACAAAAAACAGACCTCGCGGGCACAATGGACTGCTTTTTCGCAGCGCGCTTGATGGTTGGAGAGGATAGCAAAACGAAGCCCTCATCGTCTGATGCGGAGCTAAAGGCATGTCAGACAATGAGAGTCACAGAGTATTGCTTAGCATACCTTTGTATAATATAATCGGGCATCTCATCGTCAGAGAGCTCGATGACTGAAGGCGTAGACGCCGCCTTGACACCTTGAGCCTTAGACCTAGCCTTGGGAACCGTAACAGACAACTTGGGTGGCACAGACACCCCGGATGCCGCAGAGGCGGCAAGCATAGCACTAAATCAGAGGAAATTCTTAGCCAAGGCAGGCAGCAATACACAAATACTGAGATACTTGCCGCGTAGTGCGTCCAAGGAAGGGCTGCGACCCCATGCGACTGGTGACTTTGGAGATCTTTGCTGATTTGACAGGGGCCATTGTATATAAGTGATGAGCGGATGAAGCAACGAGCACAAGGGCAGGAGTAGGAGTAGAAGGGAGGGTAGTCTGCGTGTGGGGGCAAACTGGCTCTCCACGAATGCTGATCCTCCTTTTTATGCTGGACAGGCAGCCGCGCGGTATCATCTGTGAGAACTTCGACTTGGAGAAACTTTGAGCTGGCTTTGTGACCAGGAAGCTTACTACGTACATATTACCGAGACAAGTGCTGTACGTATCGGTCAAAAAGATGTGAATCTGTTGGGGGAGGCCCCCGGGTGCACGCTACCTGTGCAATTAGTACGGCAGAGAGCATCCCTTAGTGTTGCCAACCGGAGAGTTCTTCAGCCGAATCTAGTGTATCTGTGATTTGGGGTGGACGGCGGAGCAATGCTACAGAGAAACGCAGTGGAATAGGATGAGGACTAGCTTAGGAACGTGCATTGAGTGCCTTACCTGCGCGGTCAGAAGACTGACGCGTCCTAGGGCCATCGACGCGTAGGCGCTGTCCCAATTTCGGCCAGGGAACCGACGGCCGATAGAGCGGACAGGAGTTAAGCGCTGTCAACGCGGTCAGGAGACCGACGCGTTACAGGGAGACGAACGCGTACGCGCTGTCTCAGGGATGCAATGGCCGATATAACCGGATCGGCGGCATTGATGAAGGCGCTACGGATGGTGCTACGGATGTGGGCACATACGCATCGCTTTAACCCCGGCCAGGTACCAAGACAAACCTTCGCAGGCCAGGTATGCATCAGTAGAAGCATCATAAAGCTAAAAGCCTCTTCGTAGTATAGCATATCGCCATCGCAGCCGCCCAAATCAGGCAATTATTACCGACAAGTGGGAAGCTCAGATAGCAGGAAATACAAAGGGCAAAATGCAAGCCAAGCTAGTAGTACCAGCAAGCGAGCAGCATTTGTCACACGAGATTGCATACCGGTGACTTGGAAGGAACCACACCCTCAGATCTTGTCGGTTATGGATGTGGGGTGCAAACCATGGAGCGGAGTATACATGTAGTCAGTGCTTAGAAGCGGGACCAGGCAAGATACCGGCATATGTCTATGCCTGAAGAGACCAAGCGGGACATGTCCGACATGGAGAAGGCAACAGATGACATCTCAGCTGGTTGGAATCGAACTGCTCGTCGTGAGATGGGATGGCGGTTCAAGCATTGGCAAACTGAAACGCAGTTGTCAGGTACCCAAAGAAAATTGAATACCTGCGCATGCAATGCGCGTAACAATATATCCGTAAACCGGCCGCCGATGCCTGGAACGTCCGAAATGCACGGTGTAGCCCTGTCTTTGAATTGTCAGCGTGGAGCACATCTTTGGGAAGGACTTAACGTCCACCGCATCCATTTCCCCACCCACCCCCCCCCCTCTAACTCCTCCCACCTCACACCCCATACATCGCTGACGTCGTTTACAATGTCTTTCACGGACTTGTTCATATTCCTATCTCATCCTGACTGCCGTGCGCAACTTTTTCTTGTATCAGCCTGCCGTCTACTTGCTAACACGTCAGTATAGTAAAGCATGTCCATGCCATGCTGGCAGACTTTCATGCTCGCCGCAACCCTCAAGAGCAACTTACCGCTGTGTGTATTACAACTAGATGTCCGATGTTTGTATTATTGATGTGCCCTAGGGGAGTGAGACGCCTGGACTCACCTACACCAGAAACGGCACCGACATCGCGTACATCTTGCAGAAGGATATGACAGGAGAGACGTACGAGGCGGTCTTCGAAGTACAGGGTGTCCTTATGGACTTCGACTTGCCGCCAGTCACCGAAAGAAATCAGTACGTGCACGACATCTACAATTCATTGATGCGATACTCACATTACAGTCTCAGACTCATGCCGAAACCAGCCTGGGCCAAGCAGTCTGTCAAGATATGTGGTCTAGGTTCCCCAGTCTTTGACTCAGCGATCCGTGGCATAAGGGCTCTTGGGGGTAAACTTGCATCCCTTTACAAAGTTGGCGCTCTGCAAGAGTGGTCTCCGTCAGTCATTGGAGAATGGCCGAGCCTTGACTTTGCAACTCGCTATGTCACACCGCATGCATTTGCGAAGGGTCAACAGGCTGTCCCTTTCTCTAAGGATGTCGACCCTCAAGGCCTCTTGTTGAAGACCACATCATCGGTTGGTGTTCATCTAGATGACAATGAGGTCCTGTACTATGAGGCACAACACAATAAGTACGTTCTGATTGTGCTTTCTTCCCCCCTCAGTACTTACCAGGACATGCAGAGATAACAACATCGTCTATCACCCGATCGATCCAGCTGTTATACGCATCGGGCAGATTGTGCAGCTCCAGGTGGCTTTCACGTCAGTCCCGCTATGGGGCAAGAAGGGTCAGCATCAACTGGCGTGTAAATTGAGGTCAATCGCAATACTTGATCGTAATATTCAAGAGGTGTGTCCAGTGATTTATATACCCTTTGTCCTGCTTAATGTGTGTCGTCAGGCATTTCAGTTGTCCGAGCATGCACATGTGCAACGTACTTTGACGCATTGCATCCCGGCAGTGCCCAAACGTAGGGTGGGGTATGCGACCCCCGCTGCCAAGCGTGCAAAGACAAGAGATTCTTCTACAGGCTGTAGTTCGCCGATGGCTGTTGAGCAAGATATGGAGGGGCTATCGCTGGCGCAGGATAAGGAGAATAGTCCGGTATCTTTGTAGTATGTCGTGATCGAATTCTTTGGGTACTATGTGCCAGTGCGTTATGAGAACAAGCAAGGGCCTTGGCATATCGCAACTGACGGGAGAGCTCACCGGCGTGTCAACCGATACCGCAGGTAGGCGGTAGATATAAGGGCTCCGCTGCACTGCAATAGCGGCCCCGCAAAGAACAATCTGATTGAGAGTGGTTCTTTATGGGCAGCTCAATGGACTGAAAGTCCAACGGACAGAGTGTCTGAAAAGACACTCAACTGCGCGTGACATGCTAATGCGGAGTAAGTAGGGTCAGGGTACGGAACGGAGACACGTACCGATTGGTAACAAAGTTTTGCATTCGAAAAGTAGGGCCCGCCAACATATTGGCGGCCGATGGTAGTGTCAGCCAATATACAGTACCGGCGTAAGTAAGTACTCGCCGTGTGGGATGGATATTCACTTTGTTACAGATATGGAGACATAAAATGGTACACGTACAACTACATATACAGAGAATATACCGTATACTACAAATCAAGCAAGCGATACGACGGGCCGTGTAATCGACTAATCTTGCAAAGGGTATGCTCTGCTGTTATTACGTCCCATCCCATATGTAACCGCTGCTCAGATGTAAGTGCAGATGAAACCAGCTCAAAGAACGTACGGAACGCCCATTGAACTTGTTGCACAGGTGGCTTGGCAACGTCAAAGTCTGTGAACGCCGGGTCGACAAGCTCCATCCGTTGAAGACCAGAAAGTGCACCCTTGGCAAGGTAATGGATGACCCGCCCCATTTCATCGACCCCAGGCATGGCCACAATGCCAGTGTACACATAGTCCGCGGCAACCAGGTAACCAATAAGGTCACCACATTGTGGATATACCCGCCGCGCTCCTCCTGTCGGTGACGGCTCCATCCGGATAACTTCATGATAGAACTCCGTGAAGTTGATCGGATCGGTATCTGGGTCGGCCAAATGAAAATTGAAAGGAATGCCGGATGATCCGGTGCGGTCCCAAAGCACTGAGACGTTTGTGAGCGGTCGATTTGTGGCGGATCCATATATCATAGCGTCAACAAAATATCTCGGGCCGAGGGATGCAACCATGACCGCATGGTCATTTGTGAGCTTGTCGGGTTGATCGAAGAAGATGGGGTGATCAAACATGTAGCCGCTGCCGAAGAGTATGGTCCGGAAGACCAATGCACTGAAAAATCCTTTTCGCGTGCGCGCATGTTCTGGGGCGTAAGGACCATGCACTGTTCGAGCTCGTCGCACACCAGGTGCCTTCTCCCGGAATGGAAGCAATTTGTCCAGGTGTTTCCCAACCGCCTTCACAAGATTTCGGTCGCGTAAATCATTGTCATGAGGAGCGCGAGCAAGGGAAGTGAAGCCTGAAGTCGGTGCGTCAATGAGGTACTCCATCTTCTTCAACAATTCCACGGCTCGCTCGACGTAAGGGAACATTTCAATTGTTGCCTCAATTGCGTTAATGTTGATCCCAGATGGCGGTGGCGGTGGCTGCTGCTGATTATGGGAAGGTGGCGGTGGTGGTGGTGGGGGCGGCGGGGGCGGCGGTGGTTGTCCCGGGTGCCCACGGCGTGACCGGGTTCGAGCTGAGCTGGAGGACGCTGTTGACGCAATAACATTGCGATTGCGTGATCGTGCCCCAGAACCCGAGGCATCTGTTGGCGGTAAGGCAACAGGCGACCTGCCGCCGCTGCTGAAAAATGCCTCCTGCTCCGCGGAAAGTGACGACCCATTGACACCAGCAGCCCGAGTCATATACGCAATCAAACGCATAGCAGCCGCCTCCTGAGAGTTCGCCGCCGTTATTGGCAATGCAACCATTTGTACCAAGAAAGGCATGAGGTTGCGCGGCGTGAATGGTTGAGTCGACGGACGGGCATTGATGATTTTCGGAAGTCGGTGCCAATACATCTGGAAAGCAGCGTCGAGGAAGAGGGAATCCACCGTGAATAGTTGACGCATGGCAGCAACAAGCCATGCCTGTGCTCGGCAGACTTTGATAGGCTGAGGAAAGCCGAGCCACGTAGAAAGGACATCGACCATGATATTGTAGACGTGTCGCTGATGATTAAACGCACTGCTGTCAAGCGGGTCTGTGTCACGTCTTGGAATCTGGATGATGTACACGCCGGCGGGAAAGGATGGGTGGTAGTCACGGGGAGTGATCTCTGCGGTCTCCGTGCGTAGTGTTATGAGGGTTGAAATTTTGCTGGCAAGCATGGACAAGCGGTCGGAGGATGGTGCAAATACAGCCTGCGCATAGTGCAGGCAAAGCGACTCGAGCCAATTGCACAGCAAAGCATGATTCTCCATAAGCAGGGCCCTCATGTGGCGAAGATCAAGGTCACCAGCTGCCTGCATGGCTAACAGCTGCTGCCACCCTTGCCAGGCGGGTGCGATCGTGCTGATCGTGTCTTCATGCGTCCAGCGTTTGGAACTGAGCTCATCATGCGCGGCGGTTAACCGAGATGCAGCCTGGCGCACGGTGATATGAACAGATGGGGATTCCATGGAACGGAAAGTGGTCGCAACAGAGGAAGCTTCCTGGAACAGAGTCGCAAATGAAAATGATGTTGTGCCTGGGGACAAAGTCAGTCAAATGCATGCCACACTAACCAGGACAATAGCGGCACGTACCTGGGGTAATTTGAACGAGAGGTGTCTCCAAGACTTCATCTCGAGTGATGTTTAATGGGTTTGTCAGAGGTTGGACCATCCCAGTGACCGCCAGTGTCAACCCTGCGTCTTGCGCAACAGCTGTTGTTGACAGACTGGAGGCTACCAAGGAAACACGCTCGGCATGATTTTGTGGCAAATCTTTTATGGATGTCTTAGATATACAGAGAAGCAAAATCAGCATGGAACGCACCACAGTAATTATCAGTGTTGCCCTGCAAGTTGCGAGCCACTCGCATGCGTTCTTCGCCAATTGTTTGCTCATCTTGTCCTTCAGCCCCTCGCTTGCGTTTTCGCGGAGACACAGAGAGTGTTGTGCTGGTCGCCATGCTAGCCTTTGCCATTGCCGCCTCCAATTTTGACATATCCGTGGACTTCAATACTCTGTTGTAGACGCGAGTCGAAGAGTCTGTAGAAGATTAAGGCAATAAGTCCTCCAAGAATTAATGCAGACACAAAAGGCACTCACTGGTAGGCACGCTCACGACAGGGGAGGCATCAGTGACATCATCATCAACAGGGTCCGGTGATTTCATGATCCCTGTGAAGATATAAGTATCTAATAAGGTGCAGAAAAAGTCGGCAGACATACTCGAGTCAAATACATGTTTCGCAGGCCGGCCGCCAGTGCGTTCGATTGCAGGACTTGCCTCGGTTGCGATAAGCAGTGTCTTCGTTCGTGCGCCGTCTTGATGGCAGAATGGAATGAATAAACGGCACCTAGCATTGTAGGCTCTGCATATTTCCGAGGCGTCGCGACGCGCGACAGCACAGGAATGTAATGGATCTGCAAGATAAGCTTCAACAGTAGGTAATAGAAAATATACACTCACTATTGAGAATTGGAGCAAGAGGCCATGGACGAGCTTCATACACTTCATCATCACCAACGTCCACTGAGAATGCAGACAATAACTTGTCCGGGTCAATGTGAGCCTACAAGACAAAATTTCAGACAACATCCCGGACTAGAGAATACTCGCCACATTACCGTAATATCCAGGGGCAGCTGCGCAAATGTATAAACGCTCAAAAGGTACATGCTGCGGGCCATAAAGTCCGTAAGCTCCTTCTTGCCCATGATGACTGGCCCGTCGGAAGCAAAAGTTGCATGCGTTGACCATGCACGCTGATTGCGATCTTCCGGGCTTACAAGCAGTAACAGTCAGCTCAAGGAGTTAACCAAATGAATAGAGGACATACTTATTCTTAACCGCTGGATCAAGTGTTAACATGCCATGTGTTCGCGTAGCCTCTCCCTCGTCGGGTGCATTTGAGCGCAACGTAGCCAGAGCAGTTATTCCCTGATTTTCCAAAACAACACTTGGGGGATAGCACACCACAACAAGGCGGTACGCCCAATTGGGGACGGCCTGTCCAGCAGGAGCGCACGGTGGTGTTCCGCCATGCCGCCGCAGACCGTTGAAGTAGGCCACCTGTAACCCTTCCAAGCGTACAAATATACCGGCCTCGATGAGATGAAATGTGCCCGACTCGAAGTCGTCTGGTATTTCTGGACACGCTACCATGCCAGTTAACCCAGAGACGGAGTCGCCGCCATCGAAATGTGGGCCACCGTATTTAGCCAACTCCTTGATAAAACTTGTATCTAAGAATATGTTAGGAACACGCTGCACGAACACATTGCAAAAGAGAACAGACCAGAATCAGCTAGTTGAGCAGGCGATAGGTTGACCTGACTGGTGCCAAAGAATTTGTTATTCTGAACGCCAATTGCCGGGGCGTTGACGAGCTCGGCTTGTAATGTCATGACGTCTCGATGGGACTTGGGCAAGAAGTCGTAGCCGCATACAGCGACATCGATTGCAGCCTAACAATAATATCGTTTGCGAAATACATAAGTATTTGATAGTGATACACACCTTTTCTATCTCCTGGCGTATGCGAAGGCCGTCGGTCATGCCCAATTCCTCAGAGCCCTTGTTGCCCGCAGACGGCGCAAGAAGTTGTGTTGGTTTCTCATAACTGAGTCCGATGTTATAACATCGGGAATCGCCAACGGGAAGCGCATTGCCGGAACGCTCGAATGCCGTCCCACCCTCGTACACCCCGGTATCTGCATTGAGTGTAGGCTTTGATAGTGTGCGCTCCGCAGGAGGTCCAAGGACGCGTTGCCTGGCAGCATAAAAGGCATCGCATACCATGTCTCCGTTAGGCGTCGCCCGCAAGAGACCCCTATTGATATATCAGGACCAATATTGAACAACAAGATAAGGTACGTACTCATCGATGAGCACGCCTTGCACAAGATCTTCACATCCGCAAAGGCATCCTGTCAGGGCGCGCGCGAACACTGCGTCGCCTGGCTCCAGTTTGAAGACTCCTGTAGGACGATAAGAACCAAGGAACTGAATATAGATAATACGCAGACGCACCCGCATCGCCATCCCACGCACGACTATTGACCTTTGGGACTGGAAGATCCTTCGTTTTCACCCACGTAGCCTTCAGACCTGCTTTGGAGGTGTCTTGATAATATACAAAGGTGCGGCCGACCGTGCCCCTTGCCGATCGCATGCGAGGATCTTCACGCAGCGGATGTACTCCTTCAACACGGTATAGCACAGGCATACCGGCAACTCGGTTGGGAATGATCAAAGCCTCCAAAGAGAGAGCATTGTGAGGCATGGGATGGTTAGAAGATGCAGCACTGGGCTGCGAGGGTTCGGCAGACATGATGGTCAAGAGCAGGTTGTCGACATGCGCCCTTGACCCTATCTGAGCAGTCAGCACAGCATTACAAATGATCATGATAACCAAACTGATATAGTTGATAAAGTAACAAATGACGTCGGGCACATCTCCTGAACTTCATCGTGAAGGAATAGATGCAGTCGGAGAGCTAGTTTACGAAGTCCGAACGGAGTCTGCGGGCGACTACATGGGCCGACCGCCGATGTAGCTGCCTCTCTCGACAAAAGAACTCTGCGGCCAGTGACGTGGCGCAGGTTGCGGCAGGTATATATCGGTATCGGTAGGCGATAAGAGAGCTTCAGAACCCACCGTCGCTGCATGCCGGTATGGGCGCAGGCATTGGGCCGCACGGGCGTCGTGCACGGGCGGGGGCTTCATGCGTGGGCATCGTGCACGGGCATCATGCGTGGGCGTCATTGCGGCTGTCGTGCGCGGGAGTGGGCATCGTGCACGGGCATCGTGCACGGGCGTCATTGCGGATGTCGTGCACGGGCGTGACCGTCATGCGCGGGCGTCGTGCGCGGGAGCGAGCGTTGGGCGTGCGCGGGTGCGGTGGGCGTGCGCGGTGGATGTGCGCGGAGGCGGTGGGCGTGCGCGGTGGATGTGCGCGGAGGCGGTGGGCGTGCGCGGTGCGTGTGCGCGGAGGCGGTGCGTGTGCGCGTGGGCGGGCGTTGTGCGCGGGGCGCCGGCGTTGTGCATGCGCGGGCTTGATGTGCGTGGGCTTTCGCAGTGGCCGCGTCGAACCGCGCAGCCGCGTTCATGCGCGACAGCGGCGCATCGGAGGCGGAGCTGCGTCTGGCGGTGACTTTCGGAGAAAGCGCAGAGGCAACGGACCCTACGTACGCCAAGGGGTGCTTGTCCTTGTGCTATCGAGTGTCATTGTCTGTGGCTCATCGGGTTGCAGGTATTTTCGCCAGGCGCGCGCGTGGGAGCGGCTTGGAGAGGTAGGGAAGGCGCGACAGGCGCTCAGGCGCGGGCTAGACAACGTGGCCCTGTGCGACAGGCAGCAGATCCGGTACATATGCATTGGAGAAACTATCCATCAAGCGGATTGCGTAAGTAATATGCAGTGAGATCGCAGAGCATGTTGACGTACCAAAGGCAAAGAATCAGAGCGCCTTCCTATTTGTTGCTAGCCAGTCTTGTTCACTAGGCGGGATCTCGTACTCTGACACGTCTTCGGGGTCTGCATGTGTATGCCGAATCCACCACACCTCGTCCGCCTCGGGGCCCAGGTCGACCCATTCAAGCTGTCCGTGGCGCGGCACAAAATCCTCCTTGCACCGCTGCGTGGCCCATTCATTATTCGACTGTGACAACTTGACGGCCAGATATTTGAGCCGCGGAAGCGTGACCTCTTTCCACTTCACGACGGGGGACCAGGCCCGCATATCGCAGGCGAGTGTGAGCGACACTAGGTTTTTCGCGCGCTCGAGCATGTTCGTGTGCACCACATCCAACCAAAAGCTGTTCGATGGTGCAAAGGCGGATGTGTTGTAGAACGAGGTGGTTATCCGCAGGTGTGTGATGGAAGAAAGTGCCGCAGTGAATCCTGAGGTTGCGTAGACCGCGTTCTGCAGCGGCGAAACATGTTCCAGCGTGAGGTAACGCAGGTGCGGCGTCGCTCCCCCGACTGTCGCGATGAGGGCATGCTGCATGGATACAGATGCATCTTGCAGAAGGCCGTGGTGGATTGTGAGATTGAAAGTGAATCGGAGCGACTTGAGACAGGGCAGCCGTGCTGCACACGAAAACGCGCGGACGAGCGGATCCTGAACGTCAGGACCGTAGCTTGCATCTGAAAATTAGCGCTGTCAATATCTGTGTACCAGCTCGAACGTTCCCCAGCGCACCTTCATCAGCAGCGTCGCCATTCTTAATCTCATCATCCGCATCCGCATCGCGGTAGGTCGCCTCCTCCACGTAATGCGCAAGGTCCGACTCCAGCAGGCTCACCAGGCCGAGGGCATTATCGCGCCGATTCGTTGCGCCGACGGTGCGGAAGGCGGCGGGGGTGGCGGCGTTGCAGGAGGCTCTGTTGACAGCGCGGAGGCTTCGGAGGTCGCTGACGGAAGAGACGTCTTTCATGATCATGAGGAAGATCTCCAAGGGGAGAGTGGTAAACATATTGTTGACAGCGTGTATAATGAATGACCGTCCGCTGACGTGGATGAGGATGAGAGAGAGCACGACGACGTGCTGGCAACCGCGGCTGAATTCAATGTGTGCGACCTCCGACTCGGAGTCAGTGTGGTGCAGCCGGCCCGGAAACGCCGGGCATGCTCGTTGCAGGTGGGCCTGCTCTCGACTCGGACTCCATGGTGTGCATAAGTTCTTTTGAAAGGCTCGATACTGTTGATTTACTAGTTGTTTTTATTTGCCCGTGCAAGCTGAAGAAACCGCAAGCACCGCCTGTGGCCTAGTGTTTCGAACGACGATCTCGGACGGAGTTCATCAATGGTGAGGGTACGCCGACACGCCCGAGATCCGCGCGCTGTTCTCCAACGCGCTCACAGAGCGCGACTCCACCGCCGGGTTCGACTTCGCGCTCAAGAGCACGATCAGGGCTGACAGCGATGCGCCTACCTGGGGGATGCGCATCCTGCGTGCGGCCGCAAATGCCACAGGTAAGCACTGCACGGTCTTCGAGGCGCGCAATGACAATGAGTGGGAGGCGGGGTACAAGATGTACGTGTGAGGTGAGACTGACAAATGCGACAGCTCCCGAGGCACGTAGACTGGATCTGATGTAAGCACGGACTCGAAACAATGTGAGGGCGCGGTGGGTGTACGATGCACGAGCGCGGTGGTTGTGCGCGGGCGCTGGCGTTGTGCGCGCGGGCGCGGGCGTTGTGCGCGGGTGCGAGCGTTGGGCGTGCGCAGGTCCGGTGGGTGCGCGCGGACGCGGTGGGCGTGCGCGTGTGCGGTGTGTCTGCGCAGAGGCGGTGCGTGTGCGCGTGTGCGGGCATTGTGCGCGGGGCGCCGGCGTTGTGCATGCGCGGGCACGGTGTGCGTGGGCGGGCGCAGTGGGTGCACGATGCACGAGCGTGGTGGTTGTGCGCGGGCGCTGGCGTTGTGCGCGGGGGCGCGGTGGGCGTGCGCGTGTGCGGTGTGTGTGCGCAGAGGCGGTGCGTGTGCGCGTGGGCGGGCATTGTGCGCGGGGCGCCGGCGTTGTGCATGCGCGGGCACGGTGTGCGTGGGCGGGCGCGGTGGGTGCACGATGCACGAGCGTGGTGGTTGTGCGCGGGCGCTGGCGTTGTGCGCGGGGGCGCGGGCGTTGTGCGCGGGTGCGAGCGTTGGGCGTGCGCGGGTCCGGTGGGTGCGCGCGGACGCGGTGGGCGTGCGCGTGTGCGGTGTGTGTGCGCAGAGGCGGTGCGTGTGCGCGTGTGCGGGCATTGTGCGCGGGGCGCCGGCGTTGTGCATGCGCGGGCACGGTGTGCGTGGGCGGGCGCAGTGGGTGCACGATGCACGAGCGTGGTGGTTGTGCGCGGGCGCTGGCGTTGTGCGCGGGGGCGCGGGCGTTGTGCGCGGGTGCGAGCGTTGGGCGTGCGCGGGCGACGAATGGGCACGGTGGGCGTGTCCGCTGGCACGGTGGGCGTGTCCGCTCGCACAGTGGGCGTGTCCGCTCGCACAGTGGGCGTGTCCGCTCGCACAGTGGGCGTGTCCGCTCGCACAGTGGGCGTGTGGGGGCGTGGTAGGCGTGTGAGGGCGTGGTGGGCGCACCATGTACGGGCGCGGGCGTTGGGCGTGTGCGGGCGTTGGGCGTGCGCGGACGTTGGGCGTGCGCGGGTGCGGTGGGCGTGCGCGGTGGATGTGCGCGGAGGCGGTGGGCGTGCGCGGTGGATGTGCGCGGAGGCGGTGGGTGTGCGCGTGGGCGGGCGTTGTGCGCGGGGCGCCGGCGTTGTGCATGCGCGGGTGGAGGAACGGGCGCGCGAGGCAGGCGGGGCGGCCGTTGGTGGGCAGCGGCGAGGACATGGCGGGGGGACTGAACGAGACGGACGGCGGCACGGACGAGGTCGACGGCGTGTTGTCCGACAGCACGTCCGCGTGCTGCGCGGCGCCATGAGCATCGTGCGATGTGAAAGACACGGGGGCATACGCACCGGCTGCTCGTTCCCGCCTGTGACAAGATGCTCCGGTGATTCGTGTTCGTGCAGGAGGGACCGCTCGACTTCCTCTTCGTCGACCTCGTCCGAATTGTCGCCGTAGAGCACGTCCCGCAGCTGCTCGCGATACCCGCCCTGTGAGACATCCGCGTCGACCCCGGTGTACACAAACTGCTCCTCCTCGTCTTCGGAGTCCCCAGCGAGGCCTGGCTCGTGTGGCGGCTCGTCCTCGTCGTCATCGAAGAGCTCGTCCATGCAGGCAGAGTAGTCGCCGGTGACGTCCTGGTCACCATGCTCGTTGCCGAGGTTGGAGAACTCGAGCGACGGGCGGCGCGTGTGGTCGTCAGAACCGGCCATGCTCTTGCGAGACTGTGTGTCATGGTGTGCAGTGAATCAGAACGTGAGCTTCAACGCGCTTGCCGCCGCCGCGCCCAAGGCTGAGGGCGTGCGTCACACGCAGTCACGTCACACTCTCATGTCTTTCCTCGCGCCGTCCATCGTACCTCCAGAGCTGCCCGGCTGTTCCAACGGTCGTATGCCGCAGACGCAAAGGCGTCCGCAGCGGCCTCCTCGAGTGCAGGAGCCAAGGATGCAGAAGGTTTGAGAATCACCGCGGAGTCTACCAAGCGACCTGACACACTGTGTCAACGCAGATGCACCGCGTTCTTCGTGCCCACCGAACACCGTTCTGATTGGCACCAACTACCTCAAGAACCAGTCCACGGCGCTCGCGCTGCCTGACGAGGAGTACCCGCCCTGGCTGTGGACAATATTGCAGCCGCAGGAGCTGCCCGATCGACCAGCCGCACCGGTCGAGTGTATCCTCCGGTTACCCGGGTACTTCAGTGCCGACGCGTGCCTGAATTCTAGAGAACGATGACGCACAAAACCGGATCAAAAAACGAAAACCAGTCAGAAGCTACGTCATCGTTCTCTGCGAAGGAGCACGTACCTTCAGTATACCTTCTCGAGTGTCGACCGCGGCTGCGTGTGCGTACGTAATGCGCCTGCGTGCGTGTCGTTTCGTGTGCATGGGCGCCATGCATGTGCGTCGGCGTCTGCCCGTGCATGAGCGTTGGATGTTGTGCACAGGCGTGGGGGGCGTGGTCACTGGTGGGCATTGTTTGCGGGCGCAGGTGTGGTTCGCGGGCGTCAGGCTCATGCTCGGACATTGTGGACGGGCATCGTCGCCCTAGCGTGTGGGCGGGCACAGTGCACGAGCATGAGCTTGGTGCGCGGGCGTGAGAGTCATGCGTGGGCGCAGAGGGCGTGTGCGGTCGCGGGCGTCGTGCGCAGGTGCGGGCGTCATGCGCGAGTGCGGGCGTCGTTGGCGTGCACGGGCCCCGTGCATGGTGGGTGTGCGTGGGCGCGGTGGGTGTGCGCGGGCGCGGTGCGCGTGCGCGGGCACAGGCGTCGTGCACCGGCAGCGATGGTTGTGCGTGGGCGCGGGCAGCGAGGGTTGTGCATGGGCGCGGGCAGCGAGGGTTGTGCATGGGCGCGGGCGTCGTGCACGGGCGCGGTGGGCATGCACGGGCAGCGGGGGTGTGCACGGGTGCAGTGGGCGGGCGCGAGTGTTGTGCGCGGCCGCGGGAGTTGGAGTTGTGCACAGGCGCAGACGTCGTGCACGCGTGGGCGCGGTTCTTGTGCACGGACGTGGTGGGCGTGCGCAGGCAGCGGGGGTTGTGCGCAGGCGTGGTGGGCGTGCATGGGCGCGGTGGGCATGCACGGGCGCGGTGGGCATGCACGGGCAGCGGGGGTGTGCACGGGTGCAGTGGGGCGGGCGCGAGTGTTGTGCGCGGCCGCGGGAGTTGGAGTTGTGCACGGGCGTGGGCGTCGTGCACGCGTGGGCGCGGTTCTTGTGCACGGACGTGGTGGGCGTGCGCAGGCAGCGGGGGTTGTGTGCGGGCGCAGAGGGTGTGCATGGGTTCAGTGGGCGTGCGTGGGCGCGGTGGGCATGCACAGGCAGCGGGGGTTGTGCGCGGGCGTGGGCATCGTGCACAGGCGCAGGTGTCGTGCACGGGCAGCGAGGGTTGTACATGGGCGCAGGCGTTGTGGGTGTGCGCGGGCGCGGTGGGTATGCGCAGGTGCGGGCGTTGTGCGCAGGTGGGGGCGTTGTGTGCGGGCGGGGGCGTTGTGCGCGGGCGTGGGCGTTGTGCGCGGGCGTGGTGGGTGTGCGCGGGTGTGGTGGGCTTCGTGCGCGGGCGTGGGCGTCAGGCGTGTGCGTGGGCGTCGGGCACAGGCTTGGGTGCCATGGGCTTCCATAATTGTCTTGCAGGAGTGGGGTGTTGAGGAGGGAAGGGAACACGATGTCGAGGGGCGGGATGGGTATGCGGTGCCCTATTTTGCGGCGTAGCCCCATGGAAATAGCAGGCTCACCTCCATCCACCGTAGCACGGCGGACCCACATACGGCTTCCCATCCCACACCCACCAATAACATCTCCGATCGCCTTGAGAACGAGGTGAACGAGTTGTCTCAAATCACCGACTGAGAGACGGAGATTTACGACACCCCGCGCCACACCGGGATGTCTGAAAGACATCCCAAGTATTGGCAGGAGCTGAGAGCTGGTGCCATGTTCCTGAGGGCGAGGAAACAGACCAGGAGCCGGAAGGAGAGGTGGGTGAGGAGGCCAGGTGCGTTCAGACCGAAGAGAAGTGTGCTGACATAATGGATGGCCTAAAGTAGATAGGTGAGCCACCCAGCGCTCGCGACTTCATCACAACTTGAACCCACCGCTGCCTGATAATTGCTTGTGGCCGTCCCATCCCATCCCATCCCTTCCCTTGCGACAGGCTACAGCAACACCACACACACTTACTCCATGGCTGCACCCTACTACGTCTTCAAGAGCGGCTCACGTCTATCTGATATCATAACGTCTCTGTTTTCCTTCATCCTACGGGCGATGCCGGTATCGTCAAAGAGTAGCATCGTCCTTGTGTGTGCTGTATACATATCATCAATGGGGGGCCGTTCAAAGCAAAATGGACACAGCATACCCCTCTACTCTGTGCGCTCCAAACCGCCTTATCGGCCGCGCCTGAAGCTGCCGGATCCTGATCGAGACAGCCGTCCCGGTCTATCTTGAGTCCTTGCAGTGAGTTAATAATGCTTCTGCCATTATAGTATCTGACACTACCAACACTGTCTGTGGATGGGGTACTGTGCTGTGCGGCATTGAAGTCATGGCGCACAGAGTCCACCGGTTATCCGGTTGTTTCATTGCCGACCCGTGCCTGAAATCAAGAGAACTATGACGCACAAAACCGGATCAAAAAACCAAACTGCGTTAGAAAGTACGTCATCTTTCTCTGAACTTGTGTGCATACCTGTACGACAGAATGTCTCCGGTGCCTCTGTGCTCGTGCAATGACATGTCCACAGTGCGCGCGCCAGGTCGTATGAGCCGTGTAAGTGAATTTGGCGGTGGCGCTTGTGGGCCGGCGTCCAACCTGTGGGCCAGGCATCGTGCACAGCTGGCGTGAGCACAGTGCGTAACATGTGTGCATGGGTGTCGTGCGCGGGCACAGTTTTTTGTGCTCGTGTGGGCGTTGCCTTGATGCGGACGTGGGGATTGTGCGCAGGCGGGGGCGTTGTGCACATGTGGGCGCGGCGGTTGTGCGTGGCAGTTGTGCACGCACGGGCGCGGTGCGTGTGCGCAAGCAGCGGGGCTTGGGCGCAGGCGCGGTGGGCGTGCGTGTGCGCGGTGGGCATGCACGGGCAGCGGGGGTTGTGCGCGGGCGCGGGCGTCGTGCACAGGCGCGGTGGGTGTGGGCGGGCGCGGTGGGTGGGCGTGGGCGCCGGCGCCGTGCACGGGCAGCGAGGGTTGTGCGTGGGGGCGGTCATCGTGCACGGGCGCAGTGGGCATGCACGGGCAGCGGGCGTGTGCACGGGCGCGGGCGTTGTGCATGGGCAGCGGGGGTGTGCGCGGGCGTGGGCGTCATGCACGGGCAGCGAGTGTTGTGCGTGGGCGCGGTTCTTGTGCACGGGCGTCGTGCACGCACAGGCGTGGTGGGCGTACACAGGCAGCGGGGGTTGTGTGCGGGCGCGGTGGGCGTGCGTGGGCGCAGTGGGCGTGCGTGGGCACGGTGGGCATGCATGGGCAGCGGGGATGTGTGCGGGCGCGGGCGTCGTGCACAGGCAGCGAGGGTTGTACGCGGGCGCGGGCGCGGGTGCGGTGGGTGTGCGCGGGTGCGGTGGGTGTGTGGTGGGTGTGCGCGGGCGTGGTGGGTGTGCGCAGGTGCGGGCGTGGTGCGCGGGTGGGGGTGTTGTGCGCGGGCGCGGGCGTTGTGCGCGGGCGCGGGTGTTGTGTGCAGGCGCGGGCTTCTTTGCGCGGGCGCGGGCGGCGTGCGTGGGCGTTGCGCCCTGTCTTCCTTGTCTTGAAGGAGTGAGAGTGTCGAGGAGGAAAGGGGATGCGAATCGAGGGCCGGGGAAAGGGTATGCGGTGCCCGATCTTGCGGCGTGGCCCATTATGAGAGCAGACTGACCTTCATTAACTGCGGTGGGGCGCACCCACACACAGCTGCCCATCCCATGCTAGCTGTCAACACCTCCACGCAAGACAATCGCCGGTCAACGTCATCTTGAGAGTGCACTGAAAGAGGCCCATCAAACCACCATCTGAAAGACGGCAATTGATGAGACCCCACACCATACTGGCATGTCTGAAAGACATCCCGGGGTTTGGCAGCTGCTGGTAGGTCCTCCAAGCTTGAGGAGCGTGAGGGGGAAACGAGGAGCGCGACGGAGACATGGGGGAGGAAGCAATGGATGTTAGCGCCGAAGAGATGCGCTGACATAACATATGTCCTAAATCAGATACGTGCGCCACCCACCGGCGCTTGCGACTTCACCTCATCCCACCACCTCTGTCGCACAATTGCTTGTACCCTCCCCAGCCTACCCTTTCAACAACCCTCATCTCCAAACAGCATCGCCACACACATCTTCTCTGTGGCTGCATGACCTTGCATCTACAAGATTGGCTCCCATTTGCTCAAGATCATTTCCCCACCGCCGTCGCTGCACTCCGTCGCTACTGCAAATGTGTGTGCTTTGTTGTTTTTGTCCCTGCTAGCTAATCACTGTATACATATGTAGCCCTCTCTAGCTCTGCGTGGACGATCCGTGCCTGACGCGTGGTAGAACAGTATTATCTTGGACTCTCTCTCCTGTTTGCTAATTCCTCGATGCTATAGAACGCTTGCTCCAGGGCCTATCTTGTTCCCTGGTGTTCTCCCAACGGCATTCACCAGAACTGAGACGCAGTTGGGTGCCTTTCAGGCATTCACTCCGGTGGACTTTCAGTTCATTGGGCTGCTCTCGATACTTGGCTTGCCTTTCATCAAGATTGCGTCCTACGCAGACTCCTGCGTGCCGATTGATCCTGGATTTCTGTCTAGCCTTTATTGTGTTGGCGCTGCTCGAAGCTGAGCAGACATCCACGAACTGGACACACGCGCCGACGAGGTTTCCTACCGGCTCCTAGTGGGAGGCTTAAAGAACCCCTCCCTTCCTTGCACCCACACATCCACCTCCGCTATGGCTACCACGTCGCATGGTACGCACATGTCTCCCTTGGTGGTACACAGTCTTACATGAGTATGCATAGATCCCCTGGACAACACGTGGATGCGCCCCACAGTCCACTCATCGTGCCTGCGTGCGTTGTGCAGTGTCTGTTTTTCTTTCCTTTCACACTTAACTTTTGACACAGAGGCCTTTGATACAACTTCCGAAGAGCAAAGCGGGGAAGTCAACGAGTACTTTCGTGACGGCAATGAGCTACGAAAGCACGAAAAACGATACAACTTTGATTCATCCATTGCATCTCATACGGACGCATACGTCGTTACACATCTCCGGCAAGGCTCACATTCCACTTATATTTCCTCGCCAAATGTCGACTTCGTGCCTGAGCTGCCAACGCATCGCCTCACTGAGGAGTTCTGCTATTATACAGATGGCATGCTTGGCCCGTTCGAGCTCCTGAAGTGGCCGCAAGGATACGATGCGCAAGAGCCGCACCACATGGCCGCCCCCATCAATCCATTTTTTTTTGCATACAGTGATGCGCTCACCGACTGCCCTCAGTATGAGAGCCGAGATGCTGGGAATATGCATAGACAGAGCCTTCCTCGCCGTGCCGTCCCTGAGCTTGACGTCTGGGAGGACCCCAATGCCCCCTGGTTCAATTTCCCTGACAGTGCCTGGTCTACGGACCCGTTTACGCGCAACAATCTGGGGCAACTGTCTTTCAGCGTCATCTCAAGACTCCAAGCTGCTGCTCAAGACACCTGCGATGTTATATTGCCCGTTATCAATGTTGTCCTCCCGCACGAAGCCGACAGACCAGCGCATCACTTTGTTTCTGGACGGTGTTTTGCATTGGAACGCGCAATCCACCCCCTCCAGTCCGTTCAGCCTCTCGTCGAGGCCATTTTGTGGTTCCGCGAGGTGCAGCGAATCTTACTCGAGCTGCGAGCTTGGTACAACTATATGGTTGTCATCAAGCCGCGCATCGACGCGTACATGGCCGGGAAAGGACCATCCCGTCCATATCCTGTCCTACCTCTCCGAGGTGTCTTCACATCGCGACAAGTAACTGCACAAACCCTCCTTCACGTCGGTGTGCCGGTTTGGTGTCTGCGTCGGCTTTATACGTTCAGCATGCGCATACAGATCGGGTTCTGTCTTGATCCTGTGAAATGGATTGGCGCATTCTCCAGCACCATCAAGCGCACTCTGGGTGCAACCAAAGTGGTTGCTCCGACTTGGTCGCAATCTGCCATGCTAGACATGACTGCGTTGGGCTTCACCGAGCGGTTGAGACACTATTCCTCATTCAGCCGGCCTATCGTCCGCAAGCCAGCTCCAATTCTTCCCGACCTACCTCCAGTCACCGAGTACGATACACAGGTCCCAGATCCAGAAGATAGCACGATGGAGCCACCAATTGCGTCAACATCAGGTGGGTTTAACATTCAATATGTGGTTGATATAATTCTAATATATCAAATGCCAGGAAACACCTCTCTACGCCATCCACCGCAAGATCACAATGCGGCGCTGCACTCAGGCGTGAAAAAGACTGGACCTGTGCCAGCCAAGTCATCACAGCAAATGCAGGTGCAGCGGGCTGACTGGCACCCAGAGGTTCATCCTGCGTGGGCTTCTGTCGAAGAAATTGTCCGCACCATTCCAGATCACGATGATGTGTCTCCAATGAGACAAGTCTATGGCTTTCCACCTCTCCACGCATTCTCCGGTGATGTAGCAAGCAAGATTCATCACTGGCTGCGCCTTCGCCCGTACTGTTATAGCGCTGTGTTTGCTCAAGATGGCGACGCCGACATCCCCATCATGCTCAATACAAGTGGCTGGCGAGTTGCCCTTGAGGGCCACTACTACGCCTTCCAGATGCCGGATAGAGCAGGCATCAGGTCTGCGGATGCTGACATTGCTCTACTGCCCAAGCCTCCTCATCCCCCTACCGTGACTGGCAAACGGCGAGCAGGAAAGGCCTCAAATGCGACCGTGACATCTTCCAAGCGGTCTCCTGCCTGGAAGGCCCGGCGTCTCGGCGAACGCATCGACATTGCGGTGCATTTCAATGTCAAGTATGGTGTTCCGCCGTACGAACCACACTTGCAGCCTTGGCCCAGGTGGCGGAACCAGCCAGTTGAGCGTGCACAGGTGGAGACAGACAAGATGCTGTGGGCTGAGGTCGTGTGGGAATTGTCCATAATGCACTTCCGCATGGACCTTATATGGTTCGACCAGGCAGCAATGGAGGACGTGCACAAAGCCGAGGCGCACGGTGATTCTGGAAAGGAGCTTGACCTACGACTGGACCGAGTCAACTTGTGGATGCAGGTGTGGAATTTACAAGGAGGTCTCCAAGTCGGCACAGATCCTGCAGCATTGGACTGGCTTGTCTCTACAGACTGGACAAGGCGCAGGACCGGTGTGGCACGCTTCGCAAGCCTTGCGCGCAGTTGGCCAGGCATGAAGCTGGAGCCGTTCCTTATTGGGCACTCTATCTCAGAGGACATCTTTTTGATGTACGAGCGTGACATGTACGAGAAGTACTGTCGCCTCTATCATGCACACCGGGGGCGCCTTCCGATCTTGCCTCTCACGCGTCCATCGACCATTCAGTCGGCTGAGTCAATCATGTAGTGTAATGAGTGCCAGAGAGTGTTGTTATGTCGATACGTAGCCCATACGGACCACAACTTGTCTTAGTGTGTCATTCATGTAACCTTGTTTGTTGGCGTATTGTAAATATTATTAAGTGTTCACTTCAAAGACCTGACATATCTAAGCATAAGAAAGAAGGCAAGGGCATGGTAAAGTCCATGCAAAGGACACGGACCCCAGAAATTGATTGTTAGAAGGATAGACACATGGAATGTACCTAATATAGGCAAACTTACTGAATGAGGCAGGTGGGACAATGCAAATTGATTTTGGGACTAACTTCCGGACACATTGCCTAAAGCGACTTTCCTGACGCGCGCGTTTTGGCCTGACTGATTTAGGAAAGAAACGATTAAGAGTAATCGTAATAGTCACCCAACATGTCCGTGACAGTAACTACATAAAGATATTCACAAAAACGTAGAAAATGGAATCGTACCTGCCGGGCTTAGCACCGGCCCACTCACAGCAAGTTGATGGGTGACGTGCGACGCGATGGGCGATGTGTGATGTCGTTTCGAGGTGGTCGGAGCGACTACGAGAAGTGCAGGCGACGACGCTGAACCGTTCCGATCGTGTGAACGTTCGGACAAGTGGAAACAATGGTTGGAATGTGAGAACGAGTGGCGCGAGTGGTCCGATTGAGGGTGCAACCACTGCAAGACGATAGACGCAACACTGCGATCTCCGACGTTGCAAGATGGTCGGAGCAACGACGAGTCGTGCAGGCAGCAATGCTGGACCGTTCTGAACGTGTGAATGGTCGGAAGACAGAGGCGAGTAGTGTGAGCAATTTGTTCGACGGTGCAACCGCTGCGGGACGTGAGCAGTGCGACTGCGATCGCTGAAGTCGCAAGATGGTCCGAGCAGTGAGGCGCGAGGGGGATGGCTAATGGGACGACGATGGAACAAGATGAGAGCGAGGAGAGCGATAAACTGAGTACAAGAGACGACGACAAAGGCAAAGGCAAAGACAAAGGCGACGAAGCTAGCCTCGAGCTAACTATACGATAGAGACGAAGGTGTGAGCTCCGAATGATATCTGAACCGCGAGGGGGGAACCAAATCTCCATTGCAGCATGTGTCCGACCGCTATTTATACGTTCCGATCGCTATAGTACGAGTCCGATCGAAAATGCAGTCGGAACAAAGGAAACCGATCGGAACAAAGGCAAACAATGATGCGCAAGTTGCACATGCCAGTATGAACAATGGATGGGAGTCAGGCGAACGTATATGAAGGTCTGCGAGGCTGTAGAAAACAATGTAGAGCAAGTGATCAGCGCTGTCAAGAGGGAAGTGCAGGCACATGGAAAATGATCTGCGCTGTCAAGAGGTATAGGAGCGGTCTCCTACAATGTCGGACAAGACAATATGACAAGAATAGGGGACAATGGTGGCGTGGTGAGCAAGGGAATATGCTCCAATGTGTGAGGGGGTTGCGGGCAAGCGTTACGATGTTGCGACTCTTTGAACGGTCGGACGAATGCCATATTGTGCGTGCAATGATCGGAGCAATGAGGCGATTATCGGAGCGCTGAAGCGCCCACAGAACGATCGGGATCGGAGAAATATGATGCAAGCTTGAGTGGGACAATGGTCGGAGGACAATGGTGCGACTGTGAAGGTACTCAGAGGTTGCAGACGGCGTGGCGCACGTGTTCGAGCGATGATCTCGACGATCGAAACGTCTGACGGAACTCCGCCAAGTTGCGACAGGTGTGGGAGACGTTGCGCTCGAGGTCGCGTGGTCGCAATCGGAACAGTGTACAAGTGGTCGGATGACTGCATAGATGGCATGCGACTGAGTCAATGGTCCAAGCGTGGTGTCCAAGGTATCATTGTGATTGTGCGATTGTGTGATTGTGCTGCAAGGCTCCAACGATCGGAGCTATGGCTCTGGTCTTGTGATCGGTTGGAGAGACTAATCAAGCAGTCGGAGGTCGTACGCTGCGCTTGTTGACTTGTCAAAAGTGCGAAAATTGGCGAACAATTGCCTCCCAGCACTGCACCAGGTGTATCAACGTGCACAACGACAATGAGTAGCGAAGCGCCGGCGCGCCGGAAGTACACAGCCTGGTCGACAACGCAACGGGTCAAGCCCATCACGTTGACAAAAATGCTCGTGAGCTTCTGGTACCAGTGCCAGCCCGACTGCTTGAGGCCGTAGAGCGTTTTGCGGAGATGAGGAACGCATCCTGCAGCATCGGCGGGTGTGAATCCGGGTGGGTGGTGCATGTAGATAACTTTGTGCGTCGTGAGATCACCATTGAGGTATGCACCCTTGATGTCGACTTGGTGAAGTTCGAGATTGCGGCGCGCTGCGAGTGCGAGGACCGTGCGGATGGACAGCAATTTTGCGATGGGTGCGTACGTATTGAAATAGTCGATGCCAGGGACTTGACTGAAGCTTTGCGCGACGAGCCAGGCTTTGTAGCAGATTACGCAGCCTGCCGCGTCCTTTTTCGCCTTGAGAACCCACTTTGAACCAATGATATTGGTGTCTGGGGGTAGCTTGATATTGGCGTCTGGGGGTAGCTGCTCGAGCGTCCAAGTGCCGGCCTTGACGAGTGTGTCGAGTTCCTCACAAATGGCAGCCTCCCAGAGAGGCCAGTCGGGGCAGCGACGAGCCTCTGCAAGCGTGCGCGGTTCCAGTGCTTCAGCCTCGGCAATTTCCACTGCCAGCGCATACTCGAGCACCTCGATTTCGTCCACTTCCACCATGACAACCGCGTTGTTGCCGTCCCTCGCTGCCCCGCTGCTGCCCTCCTGCTCCCCCTCAACGTTCACATCAGTCTCCTGCGGCCTATCCTTGGGTACCTGAAGACCATGCCGCGCAGAAGAGCGCCCAACACCGCTGTGCAAGTCGCGGACATACTGCAACGGCATTTAAACATGACGGGCTTGCAGCGCGTTCAGGAGCACAGGATCAACAGGCGGTGCTGCTGGCGCAGGCTCGGGAGCTGAAGATGAGCTGGTGGATGACTGAGGCGAACTGGCAGGTGCAGGTATGTCGCGCGCTGGCATCGTCTCGTTCTGCTGAACTAACATGTAGTCAGCATCAGGCTCCCCCTCGAGACGAGTGGCAGGCGCACGCATGTCATTAAAATACACGTTGTGCTCGACAGTAATGGTCTTCGTCAACGGCCAATACACCCGCGCGCCCTTTGACGAGTCGTTGAAGCCAAGCCAACGGCCTTCCCTCGCATGCAGATCAAGCTTCGAGCCACGCACATTGTGCACCCAGACACGGCAGCCCCACTCGCGCACCCCACTAAGATTGGGCTTGCGTCCGGTCAGCACCTCGTGCGGCGTCATGCCATCGTGCGCGCGCGTCGATGTCCGGTTCTTCAACCAGACCGCATGATGGATTGCCTTGCCCCAGAGAAACTTCGGCAAGCCGCTCGCGTGCAGCAGCGCGCGAACCTTCTCAACCAGCATCCGATTAAGGCGCTCCGCGACACCGTTGTGGTGCGGCGTGTTGTGCACGGTAAGTTTGCGCGTCGTTCCTGCCTTCTTGAGGTGGAGAATAAACTCCTTCCCCAGATACTCGCCGCCACGGTCAGAATGCAACACCTGCACGTGCGCCTTGTGCTGCATCGTGCACCAAGCCTCAAATGACTTGTAGGCCCCAAAGGTCTCGTCTATGGAGCACAGGAGATAGAGTGACGTGTGGCGTGTCATGTTGTCGGTAAACAACACATAATAGCGGCGCCCGGCCTTCGTTGCGACCAGCGATGGTCCCCAGAGGTCACTGTGAACCTCAGCCGCAAACTCCTTTGCACGCTCGCCGGAGCGCTCCTTCACCATCGGCTTACGCGTCGCCTTGGCGTAGACACAAGACTCGCAGAAGGTAGGCTCCTCCGTCGACGTGTCGAGCTTCACTCCAGTGACAAAGCCCTCTTTTACCAGATGCTGTGCGATGCTCGGCGCGATGTGACCCATCTGCCGGTGCAGCTCTATGACCGTGACAGTTTCCGCCACCGCGTTGGCATGCTCGCCATCATGCTCGACACGGTACAAGCTCTTCAAAGATTGTGGGATCTTGCCAACCTTCTCGCCATCGCCAGGTGCGTGGATAGTGCACTTGCCATCAGCAAAGGTCACCGAGTAACCTTGCTCATCCAGGTGGCCGATAGAAATGAGGGTGTACTAGTCCACCTCCGTGAGCCAAAGCTTGGTCGCATCCCACCCGTTCGGCACCTCAATGACCAAGTTGCCGGTGCCAGTTGCGTCAAAACCTTCCTGGTTTGCCACCATAAAATGCTTAGGGGGGATCTCTGAGAAGTTCTCGAAGCTGTTGCAGTAAGGGGATATGTGCAGCGTCATGCCGGAGTTGTAGAGCTCCCGGACCGGGGCCTTGTCACGAGCTGTGCTGACTTGTGCCGCCGTCTCCGCAGATTCTAGGTCATTGACACCTTGGACAAGCTCGAAGGCGTCGTCCACCGACACGGTGCCAACATCCAACCACTCTGCATCCGTGTAAGCGGCAAGACATGCTGCGTGATAACCGTTACTCCAAAAGGCAGTTTAACAGAGAAGTTATATTCTCTGCCAACCAGCACTATATATGTAGCATTTCCCGACCATGCTGTAAGCTGTAGGCTTACAATCCGACAAGACATCCTCCTCGACATCCGGCACCTCCTGCTCATTGACCTCCAAGAACCAGTCTCCACTGGCATTGTCGTCGCCCTCCAAGTTGCTATTGCCGGACAACACACTCTCCAGAGCCGGCAGCGAGCCGACATCCGAGTCAATGTCGACAACCCATGCCTCGTTGGCCTCCTCCACGGCGTTAGCGGCCTGCTTCGACTTGTTGCTGGTGCCGCCGGTGCCGCCGGAGCTAGATGGCTTCGGGGGCTTCGGGCAGTTGTCCTTAAAGTGGCTGGCTTTGCCGCAGTTCCAGCAAACTCCGCGCGGTTTCTGCTCCCTTTGGCCCTTGCCCGGCGTTGCCGCAAGAGCCTCGTCCGTGTTCGACTTTGGTCAGAAATCTGGTTCCAATCCTGCAAGCGTTCAGAGCAACCAATTGCATGGTCGGAACACTGCTGTGCGATACTGCAATCTCCAGAATTGCGTGTCTGTCGACTTGATGAAAGTTCAAAAATTCTGTAATGATTGCCTCGCAGTGTGGAGCGAGGTGTATCACCATGGCTGAGCTTGAGTCCACAGGATAGGAGCCAATATGAATGGATGGGACCATATACAAAGAGTTGTGAGGGATGCTGCTGATACACCTCCTATGCGGGTGGCTATGATTTACAAATTTTCAATACACTGCAGCACTTGCGCAGCAGCTCCGGCTGTCACCAGGTATGAGGGTGAATGATGTGCATGGGCATGCAGTGAGGCTGGACAACAAGCATGGGTGCCCAGCAAGGCTTGTCAACACACACAGTGAGTGACTCAGTCCATCTTCAAATCAAAGAAAATGCCTCCCACCTCCTCCCCCCACGATTAAGAGTAATTGTACTGCCATGCGTGCACTGGCCATTTCACACCAAGTTTGAAGAGTGCCCAGTAGTGTAAAGGTGGTGGGGCTCTTAGATCACACGACGTACACAATACCTCGTCTGCGTTGAGATGGAATAAGTACAGGTGTGAAAAGAGCTCCCCGTCCTCTCGGACACGCTCACGCAATGTCCCTCGCTGACTAATAAACCCTTCTTCTCCTAACCCTATCCTTATTCTCCTGGAAGGCAGCCCCGCCTTACACCCTCCCCCTCAAGAGAGAGCCCCGGCGTTGAGAGCGGTTGAACACCCAGTGTTACTGCAGTCTCGAGGGTTACGCCTCCTTCGCAGTGTTCCGCGGTTGGTGTTCTTCACCATGGGTAACACGCAGAGCGCTGGGCATTTCCTGCCCCTTGCCATTCACGGCGGTCGTGATCGTGATCAGATGAATATACGTACGCCCGGAATCGAGCCAGGCCATTGCGGCTTTTGCGTATCGCGCAATGGTTCGCCGGGTGATTCAGGCGCTTGGCGCCGGTGACAGAGGATCCTCGTGTTTCCCGGTCATGGCCACATCGAGTGCGACGGCCTGTGGATTCCCGGACGCTGTCAAGCTCCCGTCAACCACAACCAGTTCGTCAATAACGATGGGAGTACCGTGAGTATCACCTGGGTCACTTTCTGACCCCGTCTCCGTGGATTCATGAGATCCGTTCTCATACCTCACGTCATTCAGCGCTGAATAGGCAAAATGCGACGCGGCAGCTGCTTCATGGTCGGCGAATCCAGCCCGCGCAAGGTGTATTACCACTGCTTGCTCGGTAACCGGCGTGTGTAGTGCGTAGTTGGTATTTGATCCAATCGGCGTGATGGTAACTCCATACTGCTCGCGCAGTCGTTGGTAGCTTTCCATTGTCTGGATGACCGAGGCAGTGGTCAGGATGAACACGTTGCGCACCTCTCTGTGCCTCGTCCGGTCTTCCCGGTATCCCTTGTGCACCATTTGCGCCAGTCGCAGATACGACAAGACGTCATCCATCGGTGCGACATTTTGTCCACCTGGTAGCCCACGTAGCTTGAACCCGGGGTATCGTTGTAGGTAAGTGTGCCATTTTTTGGCGTTCTCCCCCAATTGGGGGTACAGTAGTTTCTTCGTCGCTTTGCCATCTTTGGCCCACTGCGATCGTCTGTACTGTCTGACCACTAACCATTGACTTGCTGTTCGGTTGAGGTGAAAGACAGCACACGCCTCCTTGCGCCACATACCCAGGGTGCGGAGTGCCTCCGTGTTTCCCGGTGTCTTGACCTCCTCCATTTTGTGGCGGATCTCGTCTTCGCTGGGAAAGATGCTAACCTGTGAGTCACTGGTCCCCCCCCCCCCCCCCCCCCCCTGAAGAAGGGGCCGGCACAGTGAGCTCGTCCATTGGGTTTTGGGCCCCCTCTGGCTCAGCCAGGAATGCGTCGAGCTCGGCATCCGCGGTTGTGCGGCGTGCAGCTGTTGCTGCACAACGACCAGTTTGCGATCGAGCGGTTTCTCGCGCCGTTGCAGTAGCGCGTGCCATCACTCATGGTCCAGTAGGCAGGCTGCGCCCCAGTCCGCCGTTATTCGGCGCTGTACGACTCGTCGTTCCGTGTGACGCCATGTCCGGGACATGTTGCGACAACGGTGCGCGTCCCTGCGTGTGCTGCGCCTGCAGCGCGCCCCCAGGTTCGGCCCAGTCAGCAAGCCCGGGGCCGTCGTACGGTGCCTCCCATGGGTGATCGCTCCAGTTGGGCGCGCGCGATGATGAAGCCCAGTTGTTGTCCATCATGCGTGAGCTGGATGTATACGTGTTCGGCTGCCAGTCAGCAGCCCAATTAGCCGCTCCGCCCCAGCCGCCGATTGCGAACGGCGTATTGTCGTGCGGCAGCCAAGTGGTACCATCGGGCCAAACCACGGGTTGGTTGCCAGGCGGTGCGTACATCCCAGGGGCCGCGTAGTACCCACCGGTCAGCATGAACGCTCCCATCAGTGGTGCATGCATTACAGGAGTAGGTCCTGTGAATGGCCCCTGGATGTCCATGTCCCAGGTGCGGCGGAATCACAAGGTTGCTGGCCGATTCGGCAGCGGGCACGTTCTCGACATGAGAAGCAGGCCCGGCCACGTTACGCGGCGCTTCTGTTCGGCTGGGCGCCGTACGTGTGGAATCGTCGGCGCGGCGCTTCTTGCTCGCGCGCGTATCGACGGTTGTGGGGTGATCCTCCTCCAATGACATTGCGTCGTCACCGTGCTTCTTGTGCATCGCTGCCAGTTCGCTACGCAGCTGCGCAATCTCGTCCTCGCGCCGGCGCACCCGGTCCTTAAGACGCTGAATGTCTTTGTTGAAGTTTTGATTGGCGCCATCACGTGTCTTGAGCGCCTCAATGTACATCACATCGCCCACGAGTAATGCCTCCAAGGCGTGTAAGAAGAAGTCCCGGCATATCCGGCATCCCTGCTTGTGGATGACTTGTCCAGTGATATGGTCATACAACCATTTCATCAGTACGGCCTTGTCCGCGCGCGCCAATGACTGTCGGCTGTCCATATTACATGGACTGTGAGTTTTCCTTTGCTCTCCTTGTCATTGTCTCGACCATCTTGATGTGCTATACAGCTCATCATGTAATGGTTCCCATGTTCTATGACACATCATGACCGGCGCTTTGGCGCCCCGCGTCGAATCGACTTGTGCTGTGCCACATCCTGTCTGCGCCCATTTGGCACCACCAGATGCTGTAGCTTAATAGCTATACATACCGATGGTTGTCGGTCAATGCATTACAATGTATGACCGATAAGGTATATATTATAATGGGTACTTGACAAATGCCAAATATGTTTAATCATGTGACTATGTTGGAAAAAGTCTGGAATAATCAGAACAAATAGTGAAAATATTCTCCAGCAAAACATTCCCACGGTTTTGGCAAAAGAGTGGCATTCATTATATTATATAAGAAGAACATAATTAGCTACCTGCAGGGCTCGTAAAATCGCAAAAATAGGTTAAAATATGGAGAAAATATAATATATTTGGGGGCACCGGTTGCCAGTCAATATCTGTTCCCACGCGTCGAAATATTCCCATGGTCCCAAAAGATGTCATTTTTAATCATATGCGCTAATATATAATTTCTTCCGTAGGCCTTGATAAAATAGATACAAATGAGGAAGAATTGGACTATATATAGGGGTACTGTTTGCTAGCTGATATCTACTACCACGCCTCGGAATATTCTCATTGTCCCAAACAATTTCATTTTTCATCATTCATGCTGGTACATAATACTTTCTGTAGGCCCTGGGAAAACCCATTGATAAAGGTACAGTAAATACATTTACAATGTAAAGTTACATGTTCATCATATATAGAAATTGTTCTGAGCCCAGTCCATTAGACTGTGAGCTGGACAGAAGCACAAACCAAGAGAGTATCTACTAAGAAATATCCTGCAGTCATGATCTTCTTTACCTAAGCTACCAAACTTTGTACATGGATAGCTCTGAGTACTTTAAGACTTATAGCATTTCCTCCATCAAATAAGTCTCCCCTCAATTCTTCTCAAACACAATATATTTAGAATCTATGCTGTTGAAATAGTACTGATACCCACTTTTGACCCTTTTTGTATACATTTGGCAAGGTCTGACTGCTGTAGATGCCCAGTTGGAGTGGACCTAGTATCTACCAATACTTTTCATATTTACCATGTTATTCCTTGAAGCCATAAGTAGGCTGCATTCAACACATATATATTCATTATTTATATGTTTTAGCCCAAAAGAATGGAGTGTGACCAATAGCTCTTCAGGATGTCATCAAAAAAATCCCCATATATTTCAGAGGACTCATGGACCATGCCCCACCAACCCCGGAAAGTATCAAAATCCTACAACAATGTGGTAGGTAATACTGTACTTTCACTCTGACATGCCCTCTAATATATAGAATGGTCTCAGGCTTGTACAAGTACACATGGATGGCCTTGTACTCAGTTAGCATAGGCTTATTCTCATCTAAGCTTCTATAACATGTCATAGTTCAGTGGAAAAAGAAAGGACCATGTGCCATTGCACATGCACCCAGGACAAGGACAGTGATAGAGGCTGTATCAGAGTGGAAGTACAGTACCATCTACGAAGTTTTTGTAGGAATTCAATACTTATACCAGTTGGTGGGGCATGACCTGTAAGTACTTTGAAGTATCTTGGGACTTTATTGACAACCTCTGGAAGAGCTATTCAGCATACTCTATTCTTTTGGGCTAAAACATTTAAATCATGAATATATATATGTGTTGAATGCAGCCTACTTATGGATTCAAGGAATAACATGGTAAATATGAAAAGTATTGGTAGATACTAGGTCCACTCCAACTGGGCATCTACAGCAGTCAGACCTTGCCAAATGTATACAAAAAGGGTCAAAATGTGGGTATCAGTACTATTTCAACAGCATAGATTCTAAATATATTGTGTTTGAGAAGAATTGAGGGGAGACTTATTTGATGGAGGAAATGCTATAAGTCTTAAAGTACTCAGAGCTATCCATGTACAAAGTTTGGTAGCTTAGGTAAAGAAGATCATGACTGCAGGATATTTCTTAGTAGATACTCTCTTGGTTTGTGCTTCCGTCCAGCTCACAGTCTAATGGACTGGGCTCAGAACAATTTCTATATATGATGAACATGTAACTTTACATCATAAATGTATTTACTGTATCTTTATCAATGAGTTTTCCCAGGGCCTACAGAAAGTATTATGTACCAGCATGAATGATGAAAAATGAAATTGTTTGGGATGATGAGAATATTCTGAGACGTGGTAGTAGATATCAGCTAGCAAACAGTACCCCTATATATAGTCCAATTCTTCCTCATTTGTATCTATTTTATCAAGGCTTACGGAAGAAATTATATATTAGCGCATATAATTAAAAATGACATCTTTTGGGACCATGGGAATATTTCAACGCGTGGGAACAGATATTGACCGGCAACCGGTGCCCCCAAATATATTATATTTTCTCCATATTTCAACCTATTTTTGCGATTTTACGAGCCCTGCAGGCAGCTAATTATGTTCTTCTTATATAATATAATGAATGCCACTCTTTTGCCAAAACCGTGGGAATGTTTTGCTGGAGAGTATTTTCACTATTTGTTCCGATTATTCCAGACTTTTTCCGACATAGTCACATGATCAAACATTTTTGGCATTTGTCAAGTACCCATTATAATATATACCTTATTAATCATAAATTGTAATGCATTGACCGACGACCATTGGTATGTATCGCTATTAAGCTACAGGGACACCTGATTTGACTGAAGTCTTGCGCGAAGAGGCAGGCTTTGTAGCAGATGACGCAGCCTGTCGCGTCCTTTTTCACCTTGAAAACCCACTTTGAACCGATAATATTGGCGTCTGGGGGTAGCTGCTTGAGCATCCAAGTGCCAGCCTTGTCGAGTATGTTAAGTTCCTCGCAAATGGCGGCCTCCCAGAGAGGCCAGTTGGGGCGACGACAAGCCTCTGCAAGCGTGTGAGGTTCCAGTGCTTCTTCGGCCTTGGCAATCTCTGCTACCAGCGCATACTCGAGCACCTCAATGTTGCCCTCTTCCATCATGACAACCATGTCGTCGCCGTCCCTTGCTGCCCCGCTGCTGCCCTCCTGCTCCCCCTCAACATTCAGACCAGTCTCCTGCAGCCTCTCCTCGGGTACCTGAAGACCACGAGCCAAAAGAGCGTCAGACGGCCGCGCAAAAGAGCGCCCAACACCGCTGTGCAAGTTGCGGACATACTGCAACGACATTCAAGCATGACGGGCTCATGGCGCATTCAAGAGCACAGGATCAACAGGCGGTGCTGTTGGTGTAGGCTCGGGAGTTGAAGATGAGTTGGTGGATGACATCTTACCCGTTCAGCACCTCAATAACCAAGTTGCCGGTGCCGGTTGTGTTAAAACCTTCCTGGTTTGCCACCATAAAATGCTTAGGGTGGATCTCTGAGAAGTTCTCGAAGCTGTTGCGGTAAGGGGATATGTGCCGCGTCATGCCGGAGTCGTAGAGCTCCTGGACCGGGGCCTTGTCACGAGCTGCGCTGACTTGTGCCGCTGTCTCCACAGATTCTAGGTCATTGACACCTTGGACAAGCTCGAAGGCCTCGTCCACCGACACGGTGCCAACATCCAACCACTCTGCATCCATGTAAGCGGCAAGATGTGCTGCATCATAATCGTTACTCCAAAAGGCAGTTTAACAGAGAAGTTATATTCTCTGCCAACCAGCACTATATATGTAGCATTTCCTAACCATGCTATAAGCTGTAGGCTTACAATCCAACAAGACATCCTCCTCGACATCCAGCACCTCCTCTGAGTTACTATTGCCGGACAACACACTCTCCAGAGCCGGCAGCGAGCTGACATCCGAGTCAATGTCGACAACCCATGCCTCGTCGGCCTCCTCTACGGTGTTAGCGGCCTGCTTCGACTTGTTGCTGGTGCCGCTGGAGCTAGATAGTTTCGGGAGCTTTGGGCACTTGTCCTTAAAGTGGCCGGCTTTGCTGCAGTTCCAGAAAACTCCGTGCGGTTTCTGCTCCCTTCGGCCCTTGCCCGGCGTTGCCGCAAGAGCCTTGTCCATGTTCGACAAGTTCCTGGGCTTCAACCTACGACAGCGCTTGAACTTTTGGTCAGAAATCTGGTTCCAATGCCGCAAGCGTTCAGAGCAACCAATTGCGTGGTCGGAACACTGCTGTGCGATACTGTGTTCTCCAGAATTGTGTGTCTGTTGACTTGATGAAAGTACAAAAATTCTGTAATGATTGCCTTGCAATGCAGAGCGAGGTGTATCACCATGGCTGAGCTTGAGTCCACAGGATAGGAACCAATATGAATGGATGAGACCATATATAAGGGATGCTGCCAGTGCTGATACACTTCCTATGCGGGTGGCTACCATTTACAAATTTTCAATACACTGCAGCACTTGCGCAGCAGCTCCGGCTGTCACTAGGTATAAGGGTGAACAACATGCATGGGCATGCAGTGAGGCTGGACAACAAGAATGGGTGCCCAGAAAGACTTGTCAACACACACAGAGAGTGATTCAGTCCATCTTCAAATCAAAGAAAATGCCTCCCACCTCCTCCTCCTCCACGATTAAGAGTAATTGTACTGCCATGCGTGCACTGGCCATTTCATACCAAGTCTGATATTATTTTAATATGCATGTCAATTTGAGACAAAGAAAGAATAAATAAAAACTTGATTGCATCTGTATCAATCTGGATCAGAGACCTTTCGAGGTATTTTCATGGCAGTCTCAAGCCTTCTGGTCATTGCATCATCTGGCATTGAAGGAAAAGACAGATAGACATACAGTGACTCCAAAAGCCTAGGTCCAATCAAGGAGCAAGATCAAAGTACTAGATGCAAGCAACTCCAGGTGGGAAGAAGACAAAGTCATGATTCGTTTTACATCTGATTCGTTCGGAGGTTGAGTCCGCCTGCAACAGGCCGTGATAACCTTACCAAAGACACAGGCCTTGACATTGTTGCGCATGAGCTCTGTTCTCTTGTCCCTCATTACCGCTGCAGCCTCCACACCCAGAGTTGTCAGGCCACCGATCTTGCTGTCCCCAACCTACATCATGCTGCGCGCAATCGGGTGCATCCTGACCTCCATGCTTGGTTAACGCAGATCATAACAAGACTACCACATAAGGCCTAGACAGAGCCCACATGTTCAATCATGAGCGTATCGGTCAGACTCAAGAAAAGAGAGTGAGAGGACCATCAAGATATGCCTGGGCCGACGCCCACTCAGATGAGAACCGAGAACATTATCGTGGAGATTGCAGCGGACCAAGGACGACCGATCACTATCAGGATAGATATTGCATAAACACAATGAGATATCTTTGAGAACTTCATGACTTTGCTTCGAGCAATGGAGGACAACCTTCCAAGCTGAGGAGCTGAGGCGTGTCCAGCGCGTGTTCCTTCTGGTCAGATGGCTGCAGGCGCGAGGAAGTTTCAAGTATCAAGGTCTTGATTTCGCAGGAGAACAATGAGCATGTGGAAAAGTCATGGTCAGACGAATACAGTCGCCACAGATTCAGAACATGTAGTACTAACTTACCTCAAGATGAAGCCTCGGACAAGTGGGAAGTCCGGACATTACGTGCAGACTGATGGTGACGCATGCAATGCTGCCAGAGAGTAGACGTGAGCGCTTGAGCTCTCATCCTGGCCAACACAATGTTGCCGCCTGTAAGACGCTTCCTCTGAAACCTGGTAAGCATATGAATCTTTCATGGACCCTAACGACTTCAACTTTACTGCCCAAGCTCAGCTCAACCCCGACGACTTTGCTGACAACAATCAGGTTATCCCCATCACCATCGTCTTCTCTACTGATCCATTTCGCGCATTCTACTGCCTCCCACATGACCTGGACATGAAGACCACAATGACCTTCATTGTCTTTGGTGCTAAATGTTTTGCCTCGCAACTGGGCCAACCAATGGTGGATATAACCAACATCAAAAGTATTGACATCAAGGACAGGAACCATATGTACTTAGTGCTACAATTTCATGACTTTGCCATCTAAACGTATTATGCTTCAGATAGTGTTCTGAGCGACCTAGCGGATAAGAACAGAACCGCATTGCTGTACCAAATTGTCCCTAGGGGCGGCAGTGTCACTGCCATCATACGGCCAAATTTCTTTGCCCAATCTGTCACCAACAAACTCATGGAACAGAAAATCAGTTTGTTGCATACTCTCTTGGAGGAGTACCCTGTGATACGAGACAAAGGTACATCTGTCTCTCTTGAACAGTGATTCATCAACATCTCACCTTGACTCAGTTGATGATGCCCATGAAGCGGAGATGGCTAAAGTGCGCGGTGAGAATGACGACCTACGTGCATCAGGTAAGTCGGTCTCAAAGCTTGGTTATGAAATTAATGTCTCACCTTCGCTCAGTCGAGGCTCTGAACTGTTGCCTTCAGTTGCTTCTGGCAGCTGCCCACAAGTCGTCAAGCAGCTCTGGGGGCTGCAGGGGGATGTAAACGACTATTATTGAGGACATAAGACGAGGAGACATACCTGCAGGGGGATGTAAACGACTAAAGAGCAGTAAAGTCATCCCCCTGCAGTATAAGGCAATATCTGGAGATTTCCGAGACCGTGGGAACTTAGCCTCTGGCACTCGCAGGAGTGGACACAGAGCACCCACTTCAACATGAACCTCCATGCCACCGTCGCTACCGACACCGCAGCTGCCACGGCAGCATCTCGAGCTGAGTTGCGCACCAACTTAGACCAAGTGACTGGCGAGCTCGCACAGGTGAGTATTTCTCCATCGACGTCTAATCAATCTCTCAACTATTCATGATAGGTTCAGACTGCAAATGAGGTGCTCACTACGAAGGCTGCCAAGTTGACCACACAGATTGACACCTTGACCGCGCAGATCAACACCTTGACTGAGCACAAGGCCAAGCAGGATGCAAACGTGGCCAATCTTACCACCCAAGTCAATGACCTCCAGCTCACCGTAGACTTCCCTCTCATGCACGAGATCCAAAATGTTGCAGAGGATTGTTTCTACTTCAGACGGCGTATACCCAAGCCCCATGTTAGAAAGAACATCCCCAACCTCGAGGCCATAGTGGCAACCATTCATCCGGATTTCAAAAAGCATATATCACATTGGCGAAACTCAAAGCAGCCATCCCGCCGGCCGTCCAGCCCAGTGACCTCCGCACACTCGAAAACACAGCTGTCTACAATTGGACATACGCAGACCTCCAGGGCGCCTGGAGTGCACCGGTGTCGACCTAATATTGACCGCATCCTGCATCACTCTCGGTCTGTCTAGTTGTTTCTCATAGTCTGCATTTGTATCTCATCGGACAGAGCATCGTACGGTATCCGGACGTTATTTGTTTCATACGCATGCAATATATATTTTTGACAGCCAAAGCGGACAGTCATCAGTAGTCTGAGCTAGTTGTCAAATAGTCGTCAGACGTCCCTGTAGGATAATAAGAAATAACACCGATGACTATCGGTGTGCTAGTTTCAAAGATTGACCGATAAGGATATCATTTTAAATGGGTCAGCGTAGGAGATATTTAAAATAATTCCGACAGTAAAAATGTTGTGATCCTATTGGCTATGGAAAACTCGGCTAAAATCCGATAAAATGTTGAAAAAATTCAGTCCACGTCGGTTCACATGGGTACGTGACGGAAATAAATCATTTTAAATGATTACCGGTACTACAAATAGCTGCCCGTAAGGCTTGGAAAAACAGGGAATAATACGGAGAAATCGGAATATATTTGGGGGTGTCGGTTTCTAGCCGATATCCATTCCCATGCGTCAAAATATTCCCACAGTCCCAAGAAATGCTCCTTTTAATCATTTGTACTGGTATATAATCCTTTCCGTAGGCTCTGGGAAACCCCATTGACGACCATACAGTACATGTATGATGTAGAATTACATGTAAACTGGATATACAGACTTTTCTAAGCTCAGTCCATTGAACTGTGAGCTAGACGGAACCACAAACTGAGAGAGTATCTGATAAGGAATATCCTGCAGTTATGAACTTCTTTACTTAAGCTACCAGAATTTGTATATAGATAGCTCTCAACACTTTAAGACTTATGGTATTCTCTCCATGACCCAAGCCCCCATTCAATTCTTCTCAAACACAATTTCTTTAGTATTTATGCTGTTGAAGTAGTATTAATACATACATTTTGACTACTTATGTACACATTTGGCATGGTCTGAGTGCTGTAGACACCCATTAAGAGTGCATCTTGTATCTCTTAATACTTTCCATATTTACCATGTTATTCCTTGAAGCCATAAGTAGGCTGTATTCAACATATATATATTCATTATTTATATGTTAAAAATTGTGTTTGAGAGGAATTGAAGGGGGGCTTCGGTCATGGAGAGAATACTATAAGTCTTAAAGTGTTGAGAGCTATCTATGTACAAATTTTGGTAGCTTAGGTAAAGAAGATCATGACTGCAGGATATTCCTTATCAGATACTCTCTTGGTTTGTGGTTCTGTCTAGCTCACAGTTCAATAGACTGAGCTTAAAACAGTCTGTATATATTATTAACATCTAAGTCTACATCATACATATACTGTAATGTTATCAATGGGCTTTCCCAGGGCCTGCAGAAAGGATTATATACCAGCACAAATCATTAAAAATAATATTTCTTGGGACTGTGAGAGTATTTCGATGCGTGGGCATACATGTTGGCTGGGAATGGGTGTCCCCGAGTATATTCTGATTTCTTCCAATTTTACCCTATTTATTCAAGCCCTACCGGAAGGATTATATACCTGCATGAATGATCAAAAATGACATTTGTTGGGACCATGGGAATATCTCGATGCGTGGGAAGCGATATCGGCCGGCAATCGGTACCCCCGAATATATTCCGATTTATCCATATTTATCCCTATTTGTCCTACGAGTAGCTATTCATAGTGCTGGAAAGTATTTAAAATGATTCATTTCGGTCCCGTACCTGTGGGAACCGACGCAGACTGAATTTTTTCAACATTTTATCGGATTTTAGCCGATTTTTCCATAGCCAATAGGATCACAACATTTTTACTGTCGGGATCATTTTAAATATCTCCTACACCGACCCATTTAAAATAATATCCTTATCGGTCAATCTTTGAAACTAGCACACCAATAGTCATCAGTGTTATTTTTTATCATACTACAGGGACTGGTGTAGTCGTCAAACCTGTGGAGGTGACTAAATTGACGTTTTTTGGCTGGATTCCTCGACTTGACAGCTGCAGTCTTTCCTAGAGCAGCACCTCATCTCCTCAAATACGCAGCTCTTTCCAGCTCTCAGCTGGATTGGACGTCTGCATACTGCCCTCACATGGCTGCTTGCGGGCATATATTTGCAGACAGCAGCCCTCTGAGCTCAAACCCGCCGGCTTCAGCTCCCATAATGTGTTGATGTGCCTGTCGTGTCCGCAAGACTTAAGTTGACCAGTGGCATGCATGGCAGCCACTCCCTTCGCAGCGATCTGAGCCAGTCAGCTCAGGCAAACACAGGCATAATGTGTTCATGCCATCACGCGCAGATGAGTAATCACCTTTCACCCCGCACTACCTCAGGCCCAGTGAAAAGTTGGGCTGGGCTGGTATGGCCCTATGTGCGCAGGGTGTGGAAATGTGAGCTGAGATGCCGTGATGTGTGAGAGACATGGCGATACGACCCTGTGACGTAGCTACAAAGTGCGTCGACACCAAAAATGTACCGTAGCACATCAAAATTGCGATCCACAGCGACGTTGCTGCTTCGCTGCAAGCTGCATCGAGCTGCGTTGACTGCATCCACATCGTGCTGTGCCACCGCTTTCTCTGCTCATCGCTGCGTCACCATTCCTGTCGCTGCGTCGCCATTCCCGTTGCTGCGCTGCCAATTCTGTGCGTCTGCTCTTGCGCTCCTGTCGCTGCGTACGCCGCTATACGCTGCGTCGCCATCCCCGTTGCTGTTTTGCCAATTTCTGCGCGTCCACTCTCGTGCTCCCATCGTTGCGTACGCTGCTGTGCACTGTCGCCATTCCCGTCACTCCGCCTAGTCACATTCTCGTGCAGGCAGTTAACCAACGCGCACTGCCTTGTGTCGCACTCATATTTCTCGAGTTCCTGTATCTTATCAGTGGTACCATTCCTCTCTTACCGCTCTCTAGTTCTGTTGAAGTGGGTGCTCTGTGTCCACTCCTGCGAGTGCCAGAGGCTAAGTTCTCATGGTCCCGGAAATCTCCGGATATTGCCTTATACTGCAGGGGGACGACTTTACTGCTCTTTAGTCGTTTACATCCCCCTGCAGGTATGTCTCCTCGTCTTATGTCCTCAATACTAGTCGTTTACATCCCCCTGCAGCCCCTAGAGCTGCTTGAGGACTTGTGGGCAGCTGCCAGAAGCAACTGAAGGCAACAGTCACATGATCAAACATATTTGGCATTTGTCGGGTACCCATTATAATATATACCTTATCGGTCATACATTGTAATGCATTGACCGATGACCATTGGTATGTATAGCTATTAAGCTACAGCGTCTGGTGCAGTGCGCTTCTCGGCGCACCCTAGCACAGTTGCTCCGAATTTACGATGCCAGGCGGCCGAATCCTCTTCTGACGATGAGCGGCCCTAACGCACCCGGCAGCGACGCAGGCAAAATACAAAGCGTGACAAAGAACGCGATGAGTCTCGCCAGCAGCTTCCAATCCCCATCGCCTTGTCCGTGCAAGTAGACGCAGCGAGTATTCCTATCTCCGAGAGCGGATTCATCGGTAGTCTCGGGTTGGATACCACTGCTGCGCATTACCGAGGAATGGCCGTCCCGCTGTTGACCCTGCTCAATGACCTGCACTTCCAGCTTGTGCCTTGGAATGGCAGGTGCGTACCCTGCTGATCTTCCATCCTCATCCTACTATCTGTCCAAATCCAGCACGTCCCATGCAATTTTAGACTCTCAACAGCACGTCATTGTCCCCATGCCTGGCTGTCCCGATGGCGATCCAACTTAGCCGAGCGTGACACGCTCATCAGATAAAGAGTTGGAAGATGTTCTTAAGACGTGCAAGTTTACCCGCAAGCAACGCCGTAGCTGTCAAAAACGGTACCCGGGGCTTAGCATCGGCTTTTCATACGGAGGCAGACAGACGGTGCGTAGACTACAGTCATCATTCACTTCATCTCTTCATTGTCTTTTATGCAGGAGCCAACAAACATGAAGATGCAGAACCTGTCCCAAGAGAAAGCATCTGCTAGGTTGCGCTGCTAGGTTGCGCGCTCACAGCCCACTGAGACGCATGGCAGGCTTTGTCAGCAGTAGGTGCTCGATATCTTCAATCTTTTCATCCTTTTTAACGAATCTTCACAGGCTCGTTCTATCTATACACTGGGTCCAGTGAAATGGACAATCTACGATGATATCTTGAAGGACATTCGCACCGATAACCTCAGTCTTTCTCCGCCATACTCAAACAGTGTCTTTCCAGCAGCAACCTTCAACTTCGGACCAAAAATTACAATCACACCCCATCGCGACTACTACAACGTGCCGCATGGCTGGTGCGCAATCATCGCGCTGGGCAAGTATGACCCCAAGACCCCAAGTATGGTGGTGATCTTATTCTGTGGGACCTCAAGCTCGTGATTGAGTTCCCGCCCGGTTCTACCATTCTAGTTCCCTCAGCTCTGATCACTCACAGCAACACTCCCATTTGACGTGGCAAGACATGTCGCTCCTTCACACAGTACTGTGCAGGGGGGCTTATACGCTGGCATGCGTGGGGATGTCGCACCAAGAAGGCTCTTCAACGAGCAGATCCTGTGCGCAAGGCTGAGGTGGATGCCTCAGGGGCGCAACGCAATGCGGATACACTTGCATCCTTCGAGGTTTGGAAGGCAGCGGTATTGGAGTGGAGGGAGGCAGGGAATTTGTACCATCTTCGTTCATTTACTTAAAGGCAATCACAATATTTTCTACTCGTTATCGGGAACCTCCTCCACAACTCTGTTCCGAAGGGCCATCTGCAAACCAGGCTTCTCCACCAGCTGGAGCTTGTCACCCTTGGGTCGCATGCCAACGACGGTCAGGATGTCCTGGACAGGGATCACCTCGAGATCATCAAGTTCGTGGTACGTGCATTCGGACAGAGCGCCACTTGTCCTGTTGAACTTGTGTGCATCTGGAAGGGAAAACATTGATACCATATACCATAGCTAGGTATTCACCCTGGATGAGTCCCTTGAAGAAATACTGGACCTCCGCAATTCGGTCTTGGCCATTGCCATGAGAACTTAGCCTCTGGCACTCGCAGGAGTGGACACAGAGCACCCACTTCAACACTCCCCCCTGCTCCAGACCATCTCCACATCTCTACAGCTCTAACCCCATCATCCTCCGAGTCACCTCCACCTTATCACGAGACAGAGGCTTGGTCAATGCATCCGCAGGCATCTCCGCAGTTGGAATGAACTTTGGAGTGAGCAGCCCCTTCTGCACAGCCGACTGATTATCCATGTGGATCACAGAAGGCTTATCCAGCTTGTACCCAAACTCCGAAAGCAGGTTGCGCATCCAGAGCACCTCCTTGCCTGCGTCAAACGCAGCAATGTACTCTGCCTCGGTTGTAGAGCTCGCAACAAGGGATTGAAGCTTAGAGCTCCAGGAAACCACTCCTGTCCCAATGCGCAGCATATAACCAGAGGTGGACCGCCCGCCATCGGGCTGGCCAGCGTGGTCTGCATCAGAGAACGTCTCAAAGAGCTCGTCCGAGTCTGAAGGGCCGTACACCAACTTCATGTCCTTGGTCCCCTGCAGATAGCGGAACAGGTGCTGAACTGCTTTCCAGTGCTGGGGACCCGGGTTCGAGACAAACCGACAGAGGACAGAAGCAGCAAAGGCAATGTCCGGGCGAGTAGCCTGAGCAAGGAAGAGGATAGAGCCAACAGCGCTCCCATAGGGCACGCGCTGCATGTAGGCACGCTCCTCCTCGCTCTTGGGCCCCATCTCTGCCGTGAGGCGAAGACCAGGCACCATAGGCGTTGTCACCGGCTTGCAGTCGCTGTGGTTATAGCGCTCGAGCAGGTCAACCACATACTGGTGCTGGGAGAGCATGATGCGCCGCTTGGGACGATCCCGAGTGATCTGGATGCCCAGCAGGAAGTTGGTCTCCCCCAGATCGCGCAGCTTGAAGTGAAGACGCAGCTCGTTGACTAGCTGGTCGAGGATAGAGGCGCTGTTCGAGGCAAGTGTCCCGTCGTCGACAAAGACAGGCAGGATGACACGGACCTCCCCATGGGAGAACACGTAGATGCTCGCATCCGAGTAGATGCAGACAAAGCCCATCTTGTCACATAGGATGCCTGCCAGCTTGATCTTGTTGAAGTGGGTGCTCTGTGTCCACTCCTGCGAGTGCCAGAGGCTAAGTTCCCACGGTCTCGGAAATCTCCGGATATTGCCTCATACTGCAGGGGGACGACTTTACTGCTCTTTAGTCGTTTACATCCCCCTGCAGGTATGTCTCCTCGTCTTATGTCCTCAATAATAGTCGTTTACATCCCCCTGCAGCCCTAGGAGCTGCTTGAGGACTTGTGGGCAGCTGCCAGAAGCAACTGAGATTAACAGGTTATGGGCCCTGAGCTCTAACCCACAATCTTCGACTCATATCTCGCCTCCCTCGCATTCGATCCCCACGCAAATTGGCACGGTCACAGGCACTCGTACCCTCGTCCCACTCACCAATTTCCGTGCGAATCCATCGAGAACCGCGCTCCCAACGGCTCACACGAGTAGTTTCCCCCTATTTCCAACATTAACGCACCCCGGGCGCGTTTCGCAACCGTTTCGTGCTCAAATTCGTACACGGGTCGGTCCCCAGGCCAGTCACCCGCACGCGAAGTTTGGTGGAGCTAGGGTCATTCGTTCGTCTGCAACGAGCTCGTCTTTATCGCCTCCTATCACTCACTGCTGCACCGCACCACTCAACGCCTCGTTGCTCCACAATCCCTACTCGGAACACGTCGCCACCTCGCACACATCGTCTAGGCCCTGCCTACCACCTCTGTGCCAAGTTATACACATCCGTTCACCGCCGTTCGGCCTCAGCGACATCATCTTCATTCCTCTCCCACTGCTGTTCGACTCATCGTCCTATTGTTCGGCTTGTTGCTCCACAACCGCTGCTCGGATCACCTCACCGCTTGACACATACATTCTACACCCTGTCCGCCACCTCCGTGCACATCCATAGCCCCGTCGTCATCGTCGTTCCCCCGCTATCGCCTATCTCATCATGAAGGACACTCCTGACATCACCAAGCTCGGGGAGGACAACTACATCACATGGGTCTCCGAGATGGCTGCCTGGTTCCGGACCAAGGGCTTCTGGCTCCTCGTCAAGGGCGAGGAGGTCATGCCCTCGTCAGATGCTGCTGAGCAACTCAAGTGGAAGGAGAAGGCCTCGAAAGCGGCCGGTTCGCTCTTCCTTGCTGTCTCTCCTGCACAGCGCACCATCTTTGGCGGAGAGGAGGACAACCCGGTCATCATGTGGAACCGTCTCGAGGTCTTCTACGTCACCAAGCGTCCCATCGGTCGCTTCAACGCATACGATGATCTCTTCTCCATTCGCAAGGAGGAGAACGAGACGCTCTCTGCTCTCACCACTCGCATTGAGGCCGCCGCGCTGCGCTGCAAGAACCTGCGTCCCAAGGTCTTCACGATCGAGGAACTCGACGCAGAGCTTGTCTGCATGGCCATGATACGTGCACTTCCCTCCGAGTTCCAGTCATTCCGGTCTGCTCTCCTCCTCCTCGACTCTCTCGACGTCTCTTCGCTTCGCGAGGCATTCCAGAACGAGGAGATCGGCAGCAAGCGTCGTGCGGAGGATGAGAGGCCAAGGCTGCTACTGCTGCAGCTGCGCAAGTCGCGCTCGCCGCTGCCCAGGCCACTGCTGCTGCCCAAGCTGCTGCTGCTGCGAAAGCGGCACAGCAGAAGGCCTCCCGGGATGCAAAGCCGCGTATCCAGTGCACGCATTGCAAGAGGCAAGGGCATCTTGCCGACGGCTGCTACAAGCGCATCCTCAAGGAGGCTGGTCTGCTCCCAGCAACGCCGTCTGCAAACGCCGCATCTGCGTCTCCTGCTGTCGAGTCTGCTGGCGCTGCTACTAGTGCAAGTCCTGACCCCTCTAATCCCTTTGCGCCTCTCCAATCCGACGCTAACTTCGACTGGAATGCAGACACTGGGGCCACGTCTCATATGACACCCCATCGGCACTGGCTGCGCAACTACACCCCTCTCCGCCTTCCCATTCGACTCGCCGATCACACATGCGTCTATTCTGCAGGGGTTGGGACTGTAGTGTTCAATCCAGTGGTTGGGGGGAAACCAAAGCGGGCGGTCGAGTTCACTAGAGTCCTTCATGTCCCTGCGCTGCGAAACAATCTACTCTCTGTCCTCTTTCTATCGGTCCAACGCGGGTTCAGGATCACGCTCAGTAAAAATAGAAAGTCACCTCCCAGTCCGATTCTGTGTGACATGACCTGATTGGCGTGATTTGAGACTATGATATGACTGGAATACGACTATAATGCGACCCCAGATGACCGGAAAGCATTTTCAATACTTAATTTCCGGTTTCCAAGTCAGAATTCTGTATCTACATGACTTTTCCCGCGTGTCTAGGGACTTGCCAGGACTGCAGCGCGACTTCCGTTTTTACTGAGGATCACGATTGAGGGCACGCAGCTTGCGTTCTCGCACTCGGGGGAGGTGCTATTCACTGCTCGCGTCGACGATTCCAACACAGCATTTTTGGAAGGCACTACAGAGCCCATTTCGTTCCAGGCTCTCGTCTCGAGCTCAACTCCTCGAGATCTGTCACTTTGGCATCGACGCTTCGCCCACGCTTCGCATGACACGATACGACGGATTCGTCGCGACCAGCTGGTGTCGGGGATGACGCTCGACTCGGACGCGCAACCCGATCCCATCTGCGAGCCATGCTTGGCCGGCAAGATGCACGCCAATCCCTTCCCTTCGTCGATGCACAGAGCACGTGCTCCACTCCATCTCATTCACTCGGATGTCCATGGTCCTCTCCCTATCGCTACTGGGTCACATTCATCGACGACCACACCCGGTTCCGTGCCGTCTACTTCATGCGAACCAAGGACCAGGTCTTTCCTGTGTTCAAGGACTTCAAGGCGTATGCTGAGAACCACTTGAATGCGAAGATCAAGGATCTGCAGGACGATAAGGGTGGGGAGTACATGTCGAACGAGTTCATCTCCTTCACCACTGCTCATGGCATCGGGCGCCGCCACACTGTGCGCAATCGGCCTCAGCAGAACGGAGTCGCAGAGCGTGCAAATCGCACTATGCAGGAGGGGGTCACTGCTATGCTTTCCGAGTCGCGTTTGCCAGTGTCCTTCTGGGGGGAGGCGCTGTCCGCTTACGTGAACCTCTGGAATCGCACTTCTACGTCTGCTGTGCCCAAGACGATGCCCTACGAGCTATGGCATGGCAAGAAGCCAGACGTCTCGCACCTTCGAGTGTGGGGCTGTACGGCCTATGTGCATGTCCAGCGGGATCAGCGCAAGAGCCTCGAGTCACACATGCAGAAGTGCATCTTCCTTGGCTATCCTACGGGTTACAAGGGCTGGAAGTTCTACAATCCAACAACAAAGAAGGTCTTGATCAGCGAGAGAGCGGAATTTGACGAGCGCTACTTCCCTGGGACCAAGTCTACTCTCCCAGCACTCGATCCACCAGCTCCTGCACCTCTTCCTTCGCTTCCAGATGAGCCAGCTTCTGTTGAACCGCTGCAAGCTCCGCCTCAGGGGGGAGATAGGGCACCTTCAGAGGCACCTTCAGAGGCACCTGCAGAGGAGGTACTTTCAGCGCCACGTTCTGAGCCGGATCTTGCGTCTCCCGCTCCGTCGCGCTCATCATCGCCAGAGGACCATGCGCCCTCGCCACCTGCACCGTCGCCTTCGCCGCCGCCTGCTCCTGGTCCGAGCAAACGCGGTCGCAAGCGAACGCGCTCACCTGCTGCAGCTGCTGAGCCTGTCCGTCGCAGCTCCAGGACTCATCGCAGACCAGGCGAGTGGTGGAAGGCTACGCCTATGCCTGCCAAAGCCAAAATGCGCGAGCCTGCTCCTGTCATCGAGTCCTCTGGGGAGGAAGACGATCCACTTGACGTCATCGATGAGGCAGAGGACGCCATTGACTCCATTGCCTGTGCGCAAGGCCTCTACCTTGTCCACGCACCGCTCGAGCATGCCTTCTTCTCTGCGCAGGGCAAGCCGATGAGCTACAAGGAGGCCATGCAGCGCTCAGATGTGCCATTTTGGATGGCTGCGTCACAGGAGGAGTACGATGCGCAGATTGCCAACGGGACATGGACTCTAGTCCCGCTACCTGAGGGTGCATTTGCCATTGGTTGTCGCTGGCTCTACAAGATCAAGCGCAATGCAGACGGCTCAATCGAGCGCTACAAGGCTCGACTTGTTGCCAAGGGCTACAGTCAGCGTCCTGGCTTTGAGTTCTTTGAGACCTTCGCTCCTACTGCCAAGTTCCAGGCCATTCGCGTCGTCATTACGCTTGCTGCAATTGAGGATCTCCATCTGCGCTCCATCGACATCTCCCATGCATTCCTAAATGGCGACTTGGACGAGGTCGTTTACATGAAGCAGCTCGAGCGCGGTCCACCCGGCACAGTCTGTCTCCTGAACAAGTCCATTTATGGGCTGAAGTAGGCGGCTCGTGCATGGAAGATCAAGCTGGCAGGCATCCTATGTGACAAGATGGGCTTTGTCTGCATCTACTCGGATGCGAGCATCTACGTGTTCTCCCATGGGGAAGTCCGTGTCATCCTGCCTGTCTTTGTCGACGACGGGACACTTGCCTCGAACAGCACCTCTATCCTCGACCAGCTAGTTGACGAGCTGCGCCTTCACTTCAAGCTGCGCGATCTGGGGGAGACCAACTTCCTGCTGGGCATCCAGATCACTCGGGATCGTCCCAAGCGGCGCATCATGCTTTCCCAGTGCCAGTACGTGGTTGACCTGCTCGAGCGCTATAACCACAGCGACTGCAAGCCGGTGACGACGCCTATGGTGCCTGGTCTTCGCCTCACGGCAGAGATGGGGCCCAAGAGCGAGGAGGAGCGTGTCTACATGCAGCGCGTGCCCTATGGGAGCGCTGTTGGCTCTATCCTCTTCCTTGCTCAGGCTACTCGCCCGGACATTGCCTTTGCTGCTTCTGTCCTCTGTCGGTTCGTCTCGAACCCGGGGCCCCAGCACTGGAAAGCGGTTCAGCACCTGTTCCGCTATCTGCAGGGGACCAAGGACATGAAGTTGTACGGCCCTTCAGACTCGGACGAGCTCTTTGAGACGTTCTCTGATGCAGACCACGCTGGTGAGCCCGATGGCGGGCGGTCCACCTCTGGTTATATGCTGCGCATTGGGACAGGAGTGGTTTCCTGGAGCTCTAAGCTTCAATCCCTTGTTGCGAGCTCTACAACCGAGGCAGAGTACATTGCTGCGTTTGACGCAGGCAAGGAGGTGCTCTGGATGCGCAACCTGCTTTCGGAGTTTGGGTACAAGCTGGATAAGCCTTCTGTGATCCACATGGATAATCAGTCAGCTATCAGTGTGTCCAAGAACCCAGAGCATCATGGTCGCATGAAGCATATGGACTTGCGCTTCTTCTGGCTTTGGGACAACGTGCAGAAGGGGCTGCTCACTCCAAAGTTCATTCCAACTGCGGAGATGCCTGCGGATGCATTGATCAAGCCTCTGTCTCGTGATAAGGTGGAGGTGACTCGGAGGATGATGGGGTTAGAGCTGTAGAGATGTTGAGATGGTCTGGAGCAGGGGGGAGTGTTGAAGTGGGTGCTCTGTGTCCACTCCTGCGAGTGCCAGAGGCTAAGTTCTCATGGTCTCGGAAATCTCCGGATATTGCCTTATACTGCAGGGGGACGACTTTACTGCTCTTTAGTCGTTTACATCCCCCTGCAGGTATGTCTCCTCGTATTATGTCCTCAATACTAGTCGTTTACATCCCCCTGCAGCCCCCAGAGCTGCTTGAGGACTTGTGGGCAGCTGCCAGAAGCAACTGAAGGCAACAAGAGCACCCACTTCAACACAGTCCCGGCCACACAAGTATATTGTCATTATTTACTATATTCTATTTTACTGAGCTCCGAGGACCAGCCGCCGACGGCGCAGCAGAGGTTATGTAAGTACCTTCCTTTTTGGGTGGAACAGTTGACCCGCAAAAAGATAATAACTGGTCGCGCCGACTCGCTCTGCATCCAGGCATACTCGCATGACTCGCACACACTCGCACTCGATGTTGCAGCATCGCCCGAGCATTCCTACGCGCTCACACCGTTCACCCGAGCCAACTACGTCATCGCCAAGGTTGCACGACCTTCCCGAGCATCTAGAGCAGCCCACCAAACCTATAACTCCTCGGATCTCGGCCTTGTGTCACGACGATTAGCCCATTTCACCGAAGCCCGATAGCAACCCCTTCCGCATTGTCGCAGCTGTTCGCCGAAGTTCGCCTGTACTTAGCGACCACAGTGACGCATATCCGACCTTCCAGCGACCAAGAGACGCACCACACAGTGGCAGAATATCGAGCTATTGCCCAGCAGCATCGGAGACAATCCCCAAGCCCGAACCATCAGCGATCCGGATCAATGACCACTTTTGATGCATCGCTATCATTCCCCGAGTGTCCCGGAGACTTCGCCGAGGGTAGCACAGCTTTGGCGTCTAGGCCTTTGATATTCCTCTTCTCTCATTTGCTATAATTTGCTGATGCTTTGCACGGCTTTGCTGACCACATCTCACGATTCGCATAGCTACTCCGACGCATTTTCCTATGTATAAGTGTAGCTAGCAACGTCTGCATGCAATAGGAACTTCTCCCCCCAGAGACAGCACCTCAAACCTCAAGAACTATTGTCTTTCACCTTCGCAGCACATCGTTTAGCCCTTTTATCGACGTCGACATTGCCTTCACCTTCGCAGTGCATCGTTTACGCACTTGCATATTGAGAACCTTTGTCCTATCGTCACCCATCGCTACACCACCCTGAGACTCGCAGCACCTCTCACACCTTCACCAACTCTCCTCCTCCTTCAGGCGTACCTGTAGGACCATTAAAAATAAGACCGGTAGTTACCGGTTGGACCATTATAATTACAGACTGGTAACGATTTGGGGCGACACATACAAAGTCACGTGACTTATTAGGACTAGTAAAAAATGTCATGATACTACTGAGTGCGGAAAAATCAGCAGAAATCGGCAAAAATGGTGAAAAAAATTAGTCAGCATTGGTTCCCACGGGTACGGGACATAAACAAATCATTTTAAATGCTTCCCAGTACTACAAATAGCCACCCGTAGGGCATGCACAAATAGGGATAAATAAGGTAAAAATCGGATTATATTCGGGAGCACCTATTCTCAGCCGAAATACATTCCCACGTGTCAAAATACAGTCCTATAGAATTTCATTTTTCATTTTTTTTGCGCTGATATATAGTCCTTTATGCAGGCCTTAGATAAATAGGGAAAAATAAAGAGAAATCACACTATATTTGAGGGCACTGGTTTCCAGCCAATATCCGCTCCCATACGTTGGAATATTCTCACGGTCCCAAGAAATTTCATTTCTGATCACTCGCGCTTGTGTATAATCCTTTCCGTAGGCCCTGGGAAAACTCATTGATAATATTACAGTATATGCATGATGTAGACTTAGATGTTGATGGTATATACAGACTGTTCTAAGCTCAGTCCATTGAACTGTGAGCTGAATGGAACCACAAACCGAGAGAGTATCTGATAAGGAATATCCTGCAGTAATGATCTTCTTTACCTGAGCTACCAGAATTTGTACATAGATAGCTCTCAATACTTTAAGACTTATCGTTTTTTTTCCATGACCCAAGCCCCCCTTCAATTCTTCTCAAACACAATTTCTTTAGTATTTATACTGTTGAAGCAGTATTGATACATACATGTTGACTACTTATGTACACATTGGGTATGGTCTGAGCGCTGTAGACACCCATCCAGAATGCACCTAGTATCTACCAATACTTTTCATATTTACCATGTTACTCCTTGAAGCCATGAGTAGGCTGCATTCAACACATATATATTCATTATTTATATGTTTTAGCCCAAAACAATGGAGTATGCTGAATAGCTCTTCCAGATGTTGTCAATAAAATCCCAAGATATTTCAGAGTACTCATATACCATGCCCCACGAGCCCTCGAAAGTATCAAAATCATACAAAAATGTGGTAGGTAATACTGTACTTTCACTCTGATATGTCCTCCAATATATATAATGGTCCCAGGCTTGTACAAGTACATATGAATGGCCTTGTGCTCAGTAAGCACATGTGTATTTTCATCTAAGCTTATATCAAATGTCATAGTTCAGTGGAAAAAGAAAGGATCATGTGCCATTGCATATGCATCGGTAGAGGCTGTATCAGAGTGAAAGTACAGTATTACCTACCACATTGTTGTATGATTTTGATACTTTCGGGGGCTTGTGGGGCATGGTCTGTAAGTACTCTGAAATATCTTGGGATTTTATTGACAACCTCTGGAAGAGCTATTCAGCATACTCCATTCTTTTGGGCTAAAACATTTAAATCATGAATATATATGTGTTGAATGCAGCCTACTTATGGATTCAAGGAATAACATGGTAAATATGAAAAGTATTGGTAGATACTAGGTCCACTCCAACTGGGCATCTACAGCAGTCAGACCAAGTCAAATGTATACAAAAGGGGTTAAAATGTGGGTATCAATACTATTTCAACAGCATATATACTAAATACATTGTGTTTGAGAAGAATTGAGGGGGGACTTATGTCATGAAGGAAATGCTATAACTCCTAAAGTACTCAGAGCTATCCATGTACAAATTTTGGTAGCTTAGGTAAAGAAGATCATAACTGCAGGATATTTCTTAGTAGATACTCTCTTGGTTTGTGCTTCTGTCCAGCTCACAGTCTAATGGACTGGGCTCAGAACAATTTCTATATATAATGAACATGTAACTTTACATCATAAATGCATTTACTGTATCTTTATCAATGGGTTTTCCCAGGGCCTACAGAAAGTATTATGTACCAGCATGAATGATGAAAAATGAAATTGTTTGGGACAATGAGAATATTCTGAGGCGTGGTAGTAGATATCAGCTAGCAAATAGTACCCATATATATAGTCCAATTCTTCCTCATTTGTATCTATTTTATCAAGGCCTACGGAAGAAATTATATATTAACACATATGATTGAAAATGACATCTTTTGGCCCTGTGGGAATATTTCGATGCGTGGGAACAGATACAGACTGGAAACCGGTGCCCCCAAATATATTATAATTTCTCCATATTTCTATCTATTTTTGCGATTTTACGAGCCCTGCAGGCAGCCAATTATGTTATTCTTATGCAATATAATGAATGCCAATCTTTTGCCAAAACCGTGGGAATATTTTGCTAGAGAATATTTTCACTATTTGCTCCGATTTATCCAGACTTTTTCCGACCCAGTCACATGATCAAACATATTTGGCATTTGTCGGATACCCATTATAATATATACCTTATTGGTCATACATTGTAATGCATTGACCGACGACCATCGGTATGTATAGGTATTAAGCTACAGCGTCTGGTGGTCAAGTACCTGGTATTAACTATTTCGACATGTACGCATCCATTGCAAAATTGCTGTCCGTCTGTACGGTCCTCGCACCCGCAGCATGCCGCAATCTCGAACTTCACCAAGTCAACATCAAGGACGCATACCTCAATGGTGATCTCACAACGCACAAAGTTATCTACATGCACCACCTACCCGGATTCACACCCGCCGATGCTGCAGGACATGTTCCTCATCTCCGCAAAACCCTCTACGGCCTCAAGCAGTTGGGCCGGCGCTGGTACCAGAAGCTCACGAGCATTTTTGTCGACGCAATGGGCTTGACCTGTTGCATTGTCAACCAGGCTGTGTACTTCCGGCGCGCTGGCGCTTTGCTACTCATCGTCATTGTGCACATTACGATTACTCTTAATTGTTTTTTTCTTCCATCAGTCAGGCAAAAAACGCACACATCAGAAAGATCGCTTTAGGAAATAGGTCCCAAAGTTCGGACCAAAGTCAAGTCGCGTCATCCCACCTGCCTAATTCAGTAATTCTTACCTAAGTATCTTCTGCCCAATGGTTTTTCATGCCTTTGCGTTTTAAAGACACTCGTGTCTGCAAGTATTTTGTGTTTTGCAAGCTAACTAGTGCAGATATGCAAATGATTCAAATTGTTCTGTGATAAGACAAAGAGGCCCCAGAGTTACTACTTTTGGTCAAAAATTCCCACGGATAGGGTAGAGAAAGATGACGTAGGTCTCGAGGACAAACCACCAATTGATCCGGTTTACTACGTCATTTTTCTCTACCCCGGCTACTACAATACCCGAGCTCAATATCTTCCTTACTAAAAACATGCACAGAGGAAGGATTGAACCAACTGCATAGGGCAGATAGCTTACATAATGTAGCCCAAGAGCGTTAACCACTAGGCTACAAGGCCATATACATACATAGTTGTGATATAGTTTCTATCAACCTCCTATTTCCTGTTACTCTACATTACAATTTGTCCTCCTATCTCCTGTTACTCTACATTACTTGGGGTTAATGGGCCAATGCACGCATGGCAGTACAATTACTCTTGATCATATAGGGGAGAGGAAAGGAGGGGGGCTTGGCCATTCAATGTACAAAGGTAATCATTATTCTCAATCACTGACAGCTTGGGCTTGGGCTTGGGGATTGTCTCCTATATTACTGGGTGGTAGCTCAATGTCCTTCGTGTTCCAATATGCTATGTGGTAGGGTGGTAGGAGGTGAGTGTTGCAACATTGCAATGCTGTGATTATTCTTCCAGGAAGACTCGGAGTACTCCAGAATAACAATCAGAATGATTGGAACACTGACCTAAACACAAAATGATTGGGATCAGAACAATACAGTGCAAGCTTGAGAACTGAGATGGACAATGGTGCGACTGTAGAGGTACTCGGACGTTGTAGGATCAGAATGGCATGGTGTATGTATTCTAATGACAATCTTGACAGTCAGTATTTCTGATGGAATTCAAACGAGTTATGACAGCTGTGGGAGGGACTTCAGTTCCATGGGGCACCCTCCGGGCCCACTCAGTGTACTCCGCAGGGACCTTGCAGAGTCCCGCATGCACCCTATGAGCTCAGGCTGTCTAGCGATTGCTGGAGCGGCTGGAGCTTGCATGTCTGCCTAGTCCTGGTGGGCACCCTTACTGCAAATAGGCTGTGCAGTACAGGCAGGATCCCGCCAGGTCCAGTTGCGCTGTCAGTTGTACAGGGTGCAGACAGTAGCGACGTCTACGGTGCTGCTGAGCCCTCCCTGCAATCCTGACAGCTCCCACGAGGACCTCGCGACGTCTCATGCGTTGTACGCATGTCCCAGCTGCCTGCAATGGCTGAGCACCCCTGAGCCCACAGGGTATGTGTGGTGCTCCACAGGGTCCCTGCGGAGTACACTAAGTGGGACCGGAGGGTCCCTCATAGAACTGAAGTAGTATGCTGTGGAAGATGCTATGCTTGAGGTTGCATGATGGAGGTTGGAATAATGAGAGAGAGGTTACATGACTGTGTGTGCCTTATGCAACTAGGTCGATGGTCCAATTCCTATCATGCATACGTTCTGTGAGACTGCGACAGTCGGAGCTCTGGCTCCAGCCTTGTAAAACAACCCTCACAGGATGTTTGCATGATAGGAGTCAAGAAGACCACTTGAATGGTTTGAACGCTACTGCTTGCAGCACGAAGCAAGGTGTATCAATATATTACTTAGCCCTATCATATATATGATATATGATATCCTATAAAGAGCGGGTACCTAATGATCAAAAAGATCTGGACACAGGTGGTAGATAACTTATTTATTATGTTTGCATTATTGCGTCTTTCATAATTCATGAGACTCTGCAAAAAAAAAGGTTGAGAGGTCCTTGACCCGTGGGCTGTGGCGCCACCAAGTAACGCCGCTCCGCTCTCGGCTCCGACAATTGCTGCGGCATCACCGCGCACCGGCCACTCCTGCCGCTGCTTCCCACAACGTCCGATATGATGTTGTCGTCGTGCTCACACGCCGCATGATGTTGACAATGTGTATCTCGGCTTCCACTGCCCCAATGGAGGTGGTTTTGCGCTCAATCGAGAGTTCAGATATCATGTATGTCTATGGTACCTAAAAGATTTATCTGATGCTGTATTGCATGGCAAAATTGTTGTATTTCCATTTTCACATGTATGTAATTTCTATCCACAGAGTACCATAGAACTGCATTCATATGTAAAGCATTTATAGTAGTTACAGCCGTTTGCACAAGTGATGACAGGGCATACGTTTTTTCATTGAAAGAGGCAACTGTGGTGCAGCGACGCCGCGACGCGGCTGGGCTGTATGCGTGTCGTAGCACAGTTGTACCTCCGTATTCTCTACCTCTTCATGGCTCCTCCATACATCGATACCCACCCAACTACTGTGTTTTCATCACCATCATGCCTGGTAGGACAATCTCGCGCGACGTCAAGCTTGCTGCTGTCAAACTGCATCAGCAACATCACCTTCCTCTCAATGCCATCTTGGATTGCTGTGGTTTCTCGGAGAGCACCTGGTATCGCATCACACATCCTGGATGGCACCGGTGATGTTGTCCGACCGAAAACGAACCTTCGAGGACGCGGACGCGCTCTTGATCACAAAGACATCCGCTACATTCTTCGTCTTGTTCGCCAGAACCCCAACTACTTCCTTGACGAGCTGCAGACCCTTTTGAAGACGAACCGCTTCATTTCTATCAACTATGTCACCATACATCGCGAACTAGAGCATGCTGGAGTCAGCCGCAAGAAGCTCAAGAAAATCGCAATCGAGCGCAACGAAGACCGGCGCGCCGAGTATATGATCCGCATGGCTCGCTACGATCCAGAGGAGCTTGGATTCATCGACGAGACATCGAAGGATGAGAGGACACTGGGGCGGAACTATGGGAGGAGCAGGAAGGGGAAGTGTGCAGTGAAGCAGCAGCCTTTCATCCGTGGCCGGCGCACCTCGACCACTGGCCTTCTGACACTGAATGGCATGGAGGCCGTGACTGTTGTTGAGGGCTCCATGACAAAGGAGCTGTTCCTTGAGTACCTCGAGCATATTGTGGTAGGTTCTATATATTCCTGCCAGTGCTACGATGCTGAAACTGTCGCAGCTTCCAAAGTGTACAGCATATCCGGGACCTCTCAGTGTCCTCGTGATGGACAACGCAAAGATTCACCATGGTAATAAGATAGCTGAGCTTCTCAATTGCTTTGGTATGTGCTGCTTGCTCGCATCGGCATGTGACACACTCACAGATGGGCCTAGGTGTACGGCTCGAGTACCTGCCTCCGTACTCGCCTGACCTCAACCCGATAGAAGAAGCATTCTCAAAAATCAAGCACTGGCTCCGTCGCCATCAAGACTACTATTCAGCAACAAGGGGCGACGGGATACTCTACGATATGTACGAGGTCACGGATATCATTACTCCCGCAGATGCGGCGGGCTACTTTGTACATGCGGGCTACTTCTAGCGTACCGGAAGACAGTTACATACATTGGACAATCACAAGGGGGATCAGAAGTGATGAGAAGGGACTGCATTGAGACAGTGTAATAGTGGCAATATGGTTAAAAATAACAATTGATCTTGGCGGAAGGTATACAAGTGCACGCATGAACTTGGCATATGAGCGTTAGACATCACAAGGCGCGAGGCAAGGACCAGCGTTCGACAGCGTCTCGCACCATGGCAATCTCACCGATGCGGAATTTCATCTCCTGTAGGTCCTTGATCCGAACGAAGCGCAGGACACGGGCGCGCGTGTAACCATTCTCAGTGAGCATCTCCGAGATATGGTCGCTGAGACCAGACTTGGCACAGAACTGATCAAGCGGCATGTCGGGACCTACGTCGCGCGAAGGGTGGAGAAGAAAGACAGAGTCTCCGTCTGCAGGAGCTGCCTGGTGAGCAGCAGGGGGAGCTGGGCTGCGCGGACGCAAACGTAAGATGTCGAGTAGGCCATCAGGTATATTGAAATTGATGACGGGACCACTGGAAGTGGCCGCCTGCGCATTGTGACGCCGCTGAATGACAGGGCTGAGAGCAGACTTCTGGGTGATGTCGAAGAGCTTGTGCCGTGGAGGCTTGTCGATGGTTGCGTGCTCCTCACCTTTGAGCTGGAGGACAAGCAGCATCAGTGGATGAAGGGAGACTATTAGCTTGAATCCATACCATGGCTGCTGCCCAGGCCTCGCAGCGCTCGAAACCCAGCTCCAAATGCTCATCCGTCTCTGGATCGACGTAGCAGTGCGTGCTCGGGCACACCGAGTCAGATTTGCGACACTTCCAGTGCTCGCGAAGGGCCTGCATATTGTTGTTCTTCTTGATGTTCCCCGGGAGGACAGGAGGCTCACTCTTCTGTTGCAGAGATGAGAGTAGTATGCGACGGACTATATGCATATACTTACCTTCTTGCCCTTCGTCGTCGCTGGAACGTCATGGTCAGACTCGCCAGAACCCTGCGCCGGTGCAAGATGCTTCTTGGGCTTCTCCGAGATGACAACATGGACCATGCGGTCATTGTTCTTCAGCCCATGCACTTTCTTAAGGAGGTAGTCGTAATCGGCTGATGTAGCCAGCGTCATGCCCGGCTTGGGCACAGCGCGGGGGATATGAAAGACAAGATCGTAGTCCTGGGCATTGATGGTAGGTGGTTTCAGTGCTGATGAGACTTTGACGAGCACCTGCGTGAGGAACGTGTCCCAGGGTTTGTTCGTCGAGAGCTCGAAGGTCGATGTCTTCGGAGTACGGCCTGAGATCTTCTTCTTCATCTCGGCTACGGAGAAGATTGCAAGGGTGAAGGTCACATTGACCGAAGGGGTATCGGAGATATCTGCCAAACGATAAAGGTGAGGAGCGCGACACACATTGAGTCGTGCAGTACACACTTTCTTTGCCAGCGCACTCTCCCTTCTTGTATGCCCGTCACTTCTTCGGCAGCGGTGCCTCCAACTCACTAGAGTCATCATCTACAACTATAGTGTCCACTCGGTCCTCCTCGGGGGGCTGCGTAGCGAAGAATTCGGAGATTTCTTGGTCTTGAGACGTGTCAGAGCTCGAGTCAACATTGGAAGGGATTATCGAGTTTGATGCAGGAAACTGTTGTATTTTCGTAGAGTAAAGCTCATCGAGGGCACGTTTAGAGGGTATAGTGATCGTATGCTTGGACATTGAGAGCTTAGGACAAGTGGGAGTTTGCAGGGAAGTCCAGAGGCGACGTGTCGGGGCAGGATCTGGCGCGTCGCCACACTTGCCTCTTTCGACAAAAAACCGCGCGCCCTGTCATCACTTGTGCAAACGGCTGTAAATCAATCTTCCAAAAAAGCCCAGAAGTGCCTCCATTGGGGTAGTGGAAGCCGAGATGCACATTGTCAATGTCGTGCGGCACGTGAGCACAACAACGACGGTGCGTCAGACGTTGTGGGAAGCAGCGGCAGGAGTGGCCGGTGCACAGCGGCGCCGTGGCAATTATCCGAGCCGAGAGCGGAGCTGTGGTACCTGGTGGCACCACAGCCCATGGGTCGAGGACCTCTCAACTTTTTTTTCGCGGAGTCTCATGAATTATGAAAAACATGATGATGGGCACCCAAAGGTAGTAGGGCGGTAATGTGTGTGATACCAGATCCCTAGAGCGCTGAAGAGGGTACCGTTGATGTGTACGAGTGAGTGTCAGGGTCCCGAAGATGATCGGAGGTGTGTCTCCGGTGAGGGTGTGAGGTTGGTGGGCCTGGTCGGAATGCGCGACTGCTCGGAGGGTCGTCAATGAGGGTCCGAAGACGGGGTCGCGTGGTGCGAGCAACTGTGCGCGACTGCCACAAACGACTGTGAGCGACTTTGAGCGACTGCGAGCAACTGCAAGCAACTGCAAGCAACTGCAAATGACTGCAAACGACTGCGAGCGACTGGATGCTGAGTGGATGATCGTCAAAGAGGATGTGAGGAGGGTGGCTCCAATGGGTGACATGCGATTCAATGGGCGACATGCGACGCGATGGGCGACACGTGATGTTGTTGCGAGGTGGTCGGAGCGACTACGAGAAGTGCAGTTGACGACGCTGAACCGTTCCGATTGTGTGAGGGTTCGGATGAGTGGAAACAAGTGGCGCGAGTGGTCCAATTGAGGGTGCGACCGTTGCGAGATGATAGATGCGACACTGCGATCTCCGACGTCGCAAGACGGTCGGAGCAACAGCGAGTTGTGCAGGCAGCAATGCTGGACCGTTCTGAACGTGTGAATGGTCAGAGGAGCTGGGGCGACGGTCGGAAGACAGAGGCGAGCCGTGCGAGCAATGCGGTCGATGGTGCGACCGCTGCGGGACGAGAGCGGTGCGACTGCGATCGCCGAGGTCGCAAGATGGTCAGAGCAGTGAGGCGCGAGGGCGACGGCTAATGGGACGACAATGAAACAAGATGAGAGCGCAGGCGTCCCTGTAGGGTAATAAGAAATAACACCGATGACTATCGGTGTGCTAGTTTCAAAGACTGATCGATAAGGATATCATTTTAAATGGGTCGGCATAGGAGATATTTAAAATGATTCCGACGGTAAAAATGTTGTGATCCTATTGGCTATGGAAAAATCGGCTAAAATCCGATAAAATGTTGAAAAAACTTCAGTCCACGTCGGTTCACACGGGTACGTGACGGAAATAAATCATTTTTAAATGGTTACCGGTACTACGAATAGCTGCCCGTAGGGCTTGGAAAAATAGGGAATAATACGGAGAAATCGGAATATGTTTGGGGGTGTCGGTTTCTAGCCGATATCCATTCCCACGCGTCAAAATATTCCCACGGTCCCAAGAAATGCTCCTTTGAATCATTTGTACTGGTATATAATCCTTTCCGTAGGCCCTGGGAAACCCCATTGACGACCATACAGTACATGTATAATGTAAAATTACATGTAGACCGGATATACAGACTTTCCTAAGCTCAGTCCATTGAACTGTGAGCTAGACGGAACCACAAACTGAGAGAGTATCTGATAAGGAATATCCTGCAGTTATGATCTTCTTTACCTAAGCTACCAAAATTTGTACATAGATAGCTCTCAACACTTTAAGACTTATAGTATTCTCTCCATGACCCAAGCCCCCATTCAATTCTTCTCAAACACAATTTCTTTAGTATTTATGCTGTTGAAGTAGTATTAATACATACATTTTGACTACTTATGTACACATTTGGCATGGTCTGAGTGCTGTAGACACCCATTAAGAGTGCATCTAGTATCTCTTAATACTTTCCATATTTACCATGTTATTCCTTGAAGCCATAAGTAGGCTGTATTCAACACATATATATTCATTATTTATATGTTAGAAATTGTGTTTGAGAGGAATTGAAGGGGGGCTTGGGTCATAGAGAGAATACTATAAGTCTTAAAGTGTTGAGAGCTATCTATGTACAAATTTTGGTAGCTTAGGTAAAGAAGATCATGACTGCAGGATATTCCTTATCAGATACTCTCTTGGTTTGTGGTTCTGTCTAGCTCACAGTTCAATAGACTGAGCTTAAAACAGTCTGTATATATTATTAACATCTAAGTCTACATCATACATATACTGTAATGTTATCAATGGGCTTTCCCAGGGCCTGCAGAAAGGATTATATACCAGCACAAATCATTAAAAATAATATTTCTTGGGACTGTGAGAGTATTTCGATGCGTGGGCATACATGTTGGCTGGGAATGGGTGTCCCCGAGTATATTCTGATTTCTTCCAATTTTACCCTATTTATTCAAGCCCTACCGGAAGGATTATATACCTGCATGAATGATCAAAAATGACATTTGTTGGGACCATGGGAATATCTCGATGCGTGGGAAGCAATATCGGCCGGCAATCGGTACCCCCGAATATATTCCGATTTATCCATATCTATCCCTATTTGTCCTACGAGTAGCTATTCATAGTGCTGGAAAGTATTTAAAATGATTCATTTCGGTCCCGTACCTGTGGGAACCGACGCAGACTGAATTTTTTCAACATTTTATCGGATTTTAGCCGATTTTTCCATAGCCAATAGGATCACAACATTTTTACTGTCGGGATCATTTTAAATATCTCCTACACCGACCCATTTAAAATAATATCCTTATCGGTCAATCTTTGAAACTAGCACACCGATAGTCATCGGTGTTATTTCTTATTATACTACAGGGACTGGTGAGTTGGGCGGATTTTGAAACGGCCTTTAAGAAACAGTTCGAGACAGAAGACAAGGAAGTTGCGGCAAAGAACGCAATACACCAGTTACGTCAAGGAGCACTCTCTGTGGCGGAGTACAAAGCTCGCTTTGACGAACACTCAACGGCAACTGGATCATCGGATGCAGATTTACGAGACCGCTCCTACGATGGCCTCACCAACAAAATCCTAGACACACTGGCCACGTCCACCCTGCCAACTGGGTCCTTTGATGAGTTGGTAGCATCGGCCATCCAGATCGACAGAAGGCAGCGGCAACGCAAGCTGGAGAAAGAAGGCCTTAAATTTGCAAACTCCGAAGCCGACGCATACACCCACGATCCTGATGCAATGGACATCTCCGCATCAGCACCAAGGAAAAAGACAATTATTGACTTCAGAAAGGAGATGAGAGGTCGGTGCTATGGGTGTGGTTCAACGGAGCATGCAAAGGCAGATGGCCGTCATGAACGCGAAACCTGCCACTATTGCGGCAAGGTTGGTCACCGCGAGGTCATCTGTATGGACAAATTCTTCGGCAAGACACATGCCCACAGTTGAAGCCAACAGAAAGTCGCTTCAACCCCTGCACCCGCCTCCATCAGTAGCACCACCCAGGAGGTAGCGAATGTTGCCTCCCCTGGCACAACAGAGCTCCTGAAGAAGTTGCTCAATGACCAGGCAGAGATCGCAAAGAAGGTGGCAGAGTTGAAGGCGTCTTTTTAAGGGGTGGGCTCGCGCTAAGGCTGCGGCCGAGCCCAAGAACACGACGATGATGAGCGACAAGTCCCCCCAAGACAAATTTTTGATTTCAAAGGACAGGAGTACTATACACGCAAGCTCCAATTATGATACTTCCATTTTGTACGATACGAAGGACACACACAATACGCAGGATACATACGATACACAGGATATAAGTACCCAACAACAAATTGAAGAAAACAACTCCGAAAATACGAATACGAACAAGGACAGTAGCACAAGCAATTCACAGAGATCTGAGTACGATACCTATTTAAAGGAATACATAGCTTCTTCTCATTGTACTATACCAGAGCTGGGGGGCTTGCATTTCCATATTCAAGTCATTTTGAACGGAATCAGTCAGAGTCGGAGAGTAGCAGCCATGGTAGACTCAGGAGCAACCGCTCTGTTTCTGAGTCGCCGTTTTGTGAAGAAACATAATGTCTTCACACATGAACTGTCACAACCCATACCCTTGTTCAATATTGACGGGTCACGGAACCAGGCAGGCGGCATTACTCATTTTGCTCGCCTACAACTCACAATTGGGGATCACACTGAAACTGCCGAATTCCTCATCACCGAGTTAGGACCAGAGGATGTGATCCTGGGATTACCCTGGTTACGGCGACGGAACCCTGACATCAATTGGGAAAAGGGAGAAATGTGGATGCGTGACAGTTCATCCACGAAAGGAGAAGTTCCTGACCAAGGCTCTCCTCTATACCGGATTAATGCAAACCGGGCAGAGCGTCGATATCTCCTGAAGGTCGGAGTATTGGAAGAACCATCGGAAGAGGTGTGGTGCGCTGCGGGGTATACGCACTCCCAACGTATCGCAGAAGAAGCAAAGCACTCCAAACGTAACCGCACCTTTGAAGAACTGGTGCCAGAGCAGTATCGCGACTTTGCCTCTGTCTTCTCCGAACAGGAATCCGAACGTCTGCCAGAGCACAAGCCATGGGATCATGTCATCGACCTTAAGCTAGGAGCACCGGAAACGATCCGCTCCAAGGTCTATCCCATGTCGGTTAACGAACAGGAAGAGCTGGACCGATTCCTCCAGGAACAGCTTAGGAAGGGATACATTGTGCCGTCCAAGTCACCACTTTCCTCCCCAGTCTTCTTCATTAAAAAGAAGGATGGAAAGCTTCGGCTCATTCAGGACTATCGCAAACTAAACAAGATCACGGTGAAGAATTGCTATCCCCTTCCACTTGCTTCGGACATCGTTAATCGGCTGCGAGGTGCTCGGTATTTCACAAAGTTTGATGTACGCTGGGGCTATAATAACATTCGCATCAACGAAGGCGACGAATGGAAGGCGGCATTTGCTACAAGCCGGGGGCTGTTTGAACCCAGAGTGATGTTCGGACTCACTAATTCCCCTGCCACCTTCCAAGCCCTCATGAATTCAATATTCTCGGACCTTATTGTCAAAGGGGTTGTTGCCGTCTATCTGGATGATATTCTTATCTATACATCTACTCTAGAAGAACACCGCGAAGTAGTCCGCGAGGTGCTCGAACGTCTCCAGAAGAATGACCTCTATCTACGGCCCGAGAAATGCAAATTTGAGCGTACAGAAATTGAATACCTTGGTTTGATCATACGTCCGGGTGAGGTATGCATGGACCCTGCCAAAGTCCAAGCCATCCTCGACTGGCCTGCACCTTCGAACCTGCGTGAAGTCCGTGCTTTCATTGGATTTGCCAACTTCTACCGGCGATTCATCAAAGACTTTGCTAAGACAGCACGGCCACTTCATGACTTGATGAAGAAGGACACGCCATGGAAATGGGAAGCCGTACAGCAAGAGGCATTTGAGACTCTGTGCAAAGCCTTCACAAAGGAACCCATCTTAGCCATCTGGGAACTTGATCGGCCAACGCGTGTTGAGACAGATGCTTCTGGCTACGCGACAGGTGGGGTTCTGTCACAAAAAGGCAACGATGGCCTGTGGCACCCTATAGCCTATCGATCAGAATCGCTATCAGAGGCGGAGCGGAACTACGAGATCTACGACCGCGAGATGTTAGGCGTCATACGAGCATTAGAGGACTGGCGGCACTTCCTCAAAGGATTGCCTCAGCCCTTTGAAATCATCACGGACCATCGCAACCTCCAGTTCTGGACCCAGGTGCAGAATCTAAGTAGACGTCAAGCGTGCTGGGCCTTGTGGTTGAGCCGGTTTGATTTCAAAATGACCCATAAGCCAGGGTCAACGCTCATTGCGGATCCTCTAAGTCGCCCTCCAGGACATGTGGTTCACGACTCGGAAGACAACCAAGAAGTGACCGTCCTTAAGCCAAAGCATTTTGAGAAAGTAGCGGCAACCCATTTCAAACCAAGTCAGCTCGAGCAGAAAATCCGTGAAGCAAGCTCGCGCGAAGCTGAGGTCCTTCTGGGCCTGGAAGCACTACGCAAAGGCAGCCCATGCAAGCTCACGGATGGAACGCTCGAGTGGGAAGAGGAAGATGGTCTCGTGTACTACAAGGGAAAGTTGTACATTCCTGATGAAGGCAACCTGCGCAAAGAGATTGTCAAGTCGTGTCACGACTCTGTCACTGCAGGTCACCCAGGGAAGAACGGGACAATCGAGCTGGTCAGCTGCCACTATTGGTGGCCGCGCATGACGGTGTTCATCAGCAAATACGTAGCAGGATGTGATCGATGCCAACGCTTTAAGCCAGCTATACATCGAACAAATCCTCTCCAACCCCATGATGTACCCTCAGGACTCTGGCAGACTATAGGCATGGATCTTATTACAGGACTGCCCCCGTGTCAAGGCAAAGACTCGATCCTCACCTATGTGGACCATTACTCCAAACAAGCCCACTTTTATGCTGTCACTGAGAACATCACTGCTGATGGAGTTGCGGACGTTCACTTCCGAGAGGTGTTTCCCAAGCACGGGATCCCTCACAAAGTTGTATCAGATCGTGGGCCCCAGTTCGCAGCTCGCCTGATGCGAAATCTCTACAGACGTATGAGTATCGACGCAGGACTCACCACCGCATATCATCCACAAGCCAATGGACAAACAGAGCGCATGAACAAAGAAGTGGAATCATATTTGCGTCTCTTTTGTGGCAAACGCCAGGATGATTGGGTGGACCTGTTACCCACCGCGGAGTTTGTCATCAATTCACGTATCAACTCAGCCACCGGACATTCACCATTCGAGTTGGTATACGGGTATACTCCAGACTTCACGGTACCTGTAGGGAAAACAATGCACCTGCCTGCGCTTGACCAGCACCTCAACAAGCTTCGCGAAGTACGCAAAGACGCGGTGATGGACACTACCAGATAATAGGGTGGTACGCAGTAGAATAGACATGAACCCTATCTGGCTGAGGTGGTGTCGTGTATCATTGTGCGAGCGAGCGTCAGGGGTCCCGGAACAGACGTAGACCGTCTCCGATCAAGCACAAAGTGCTCCGATCGAAAGCGCGCAGTCGGAAAGGCGTCCGCGACTGGCGTACGTGCTCCGACTGGTCGGAAGACAAGTCGACGATGAGCGACGGCGAAGAGCGGCAACGCAACTGCGATCGCTGACTCGGGCAAAGGGGCGACGATGGAACAAGATGAGAGCGACGAGATAAGAAACGAGATCGGAAGACTAAGGCGATGTCGAAGGCAAAGGCTAAGGCTAAGGCGCGAGAGCAGTCAACCGATTGTTGACTACTATACGATACGATGGTGAAGGCAGCACACGAATTGTGCTCTGAGCGATGAGGGGGGAACAAAACTTGCATTGCAGTGAGTATGCGACGACTATTTATACGTTTCCGACGAGTACAGTATGAGTGCGATCGGAACAATGCTAAGTGGTCGGAAGACAAAGAGAAAGATAGCGGTGCCGTCGCGCATGGTGCGTACAATAGTCGGGAGTCATGCGACGGTCAGACAACGAGGGGAGGGGCGGGCGACGATGTCGAGCGAACGATCAGCGCTGTCATAGAACAAGGGAGTGGGCGTGGGAATCGATCTGCCCTGTCGTCGACTGTGGGAAACAGCGTCGGGGACGGCGGGAATGGACAATGCGGGACGAGCGGAGGCGCAATAACGGTGGTCGGGTGACATGGACACGAGGCGACGGCTTCCGATCGCGACTGATCAGAAGATGATAGCTCCGACTGGTCGCAGCGACTGAGTTGTGATTCGTTCGCAAGGCGCTCAGCCGCTACAGGTCGGACAAGTGTGTCGATAGAGGGCGCGTAGATGGGTCGTGAATCCGCTAAGTCGTAGGCGCTGGGTCGGAGGGCGATCACATGACTGGTCGATGGTTGGAGACAATAGTCGCAAAGACAATGGGCGACTGGGGAGGTACTCAAAATGGCATGGGAGCGTCAGAGGGTCGTAGCGCCGGGTGTGGCTGTCGGGCGAGTAGGCTGTGCGAGTCTGATGGAAATCTGATGGAGTCGTGTCAGCGTGGGAAATGCTGTGCTCGCAGGTGTGGCGCGGTGCTCTAAGTCATAAGCGCAGGGTCGGGCGCCTAGTGCGACCGGCGTGGGAGTCGCGGACGTGTTCCGACTGTGGCGCGACAAGGGTGAGGTCACGTGACCGAAGACTTGGTCGGAAATGCGAAAAGAGAGTCGCTATCCCCTCCCAGCGCGGGACAGGGCTTGTCAGCGTCAACCAGGAGATGGAGCAGTTTCTACGAGTGTTCTGCAACTATCGACAGGATGATCGGGTGAAGTGGTTAACCTTTGCTGAATTCTCGCATAACCATCAGGTTCATAGTGCCACAAATCGGTCACCCTTTGAGATACTTCTTGGATATACGCCTCATACTATATCCCCCATTCACTCCACATCAACCATTGCTACAGTGGAAGAACACCTTCAACGCATGGAGCAAGTATGGGCGAAGGTTGAAGCCAATTAATGCTCTGCAGCGGAGGTTATGAAACGCAACAATGCCGACCATGTCAAAGACTTGCTGTGAGTGGGCCGGTGCTAAGCCCGGCAGGTACGATTCCATTTTCTACGTTTTTGTGAATATCTTTATGTAGTTACTGTCACGGACATGTTGGGTGACTATATTGTTGTCCTCAATCTTTCAGGACCTGTTCAATCGCAGCCCAACAGTATTACTTACAGCATAGATTGATTTACAACATGCTAGCTTACTTGATCAATCCTATTTTGCCTTTCTCCCTTAGCTGCGTTCTTTGTTGAGCACCTCCGAAGCGACGCACGAGGTTACGGGCTAAGAGATGCCTCCTTGAGCTCTGGATGACCAACCGTCCAGCACTCTCTTAGCTTTCCCTAGAGCCACTCGCACCGCCAAGCCTTTGGTGTCACTTGCTGCATGTCACCTGCTCCAGCGAGTCGTGTGACCGTGACCCCAGGTGACAATAACATCCTGCTGCTCACTCCGACAAATCTGCAACCCCTCTGACTTCATGACATCCATGGCAGTTACTGTTGATTTCTATTGGCACTGTGGGTATCACTGCGTAACAACTTCCTCAGCAACATTTGTTGGATATATTGTGACGTGAGCAAGCTCAACCCTGTGTTGGCAACTTCCGGGTGACCCAATCAATCAATTCACCCTCTCGCCGTCCTTCAAGCGCTTCACACCCTCTTGTTGTAGGTCATGCGGACCCGATGACAAGCCCTGTCCCACACTGGGAGGGGATATTGACCGTCTTTTCGCATTTTTGACCAAGTCTTTGGTCACGTGACCTCAGCGTTGATGCGCCACAGTCGGAGCATGCCCGCAACTCCCATGCAGGTCGCACTAGGCACCCGATCCCGCGCTTACGACTTGGAGCACCGCGCCACACTGGCGAGCACAGTATTTCTCATGCTGTCACAACTCCATCAAATTTCTATCAGACTCGCACAGCCCACTCGCATGACAGCCACGCCTGGCGCTACGACCCTCCAACGCTCCCACACCATTACGGGTACCTCCCCAGTCACCCATTCACGGTCCTTGCAACCATTGTCTCCGACTACTGTCCCGTCACGCGACCGCCCTCCGACCCAGCACCTACGACTTAGCGGATTCACTACCCACCCATGTGCCCTCTATTGACACACTCATCCGACCCGTAGCGGCTGAGCGCCTTGCGACCGATTCGCAACTCAGTCGCTGCGACCAGTCGGAGCTATCACTTTCCAAACATTGGCGATTGGAAGACCTCTCCTCATGCCCACATCACCCGACCACCGTTATCGCACCCCGCCTGTCGCGCATAGTCCATTCCCGCCTTCCCTGACACTGTTTTCCACAGTCGACAACAGGGCGGATCGTTTCCCGCGCCCACTCCCTTGTTCTCTGACAGCACAGATTGTTCGCTCAACATTGTTGCCCACCGTGCTCCTCGTTGTCTGACCGTTGCAAGACTCCCACCCATTGTACGTACCATATGCTATGACACCGCTATCGTTTCCTTTGTCTTCTGACCACATAGCACTGTTCCGATCGGACTCGTACTGTACTTGTCGGAACGTATAAATAGTTGTCATGTACTCACTGCAATGCAAGTTTCGTTCCCCCCTCATTGCTCCGAGCACAATTTGTGTGCTGCCTTCGTCATTGTATCATATAAGAGTTACGATTCCCTTGAATCGTTTCTTATGTAAGCACCAGTCGCGGTTTTTGACCCCCCCTGTAACTTTCATCTTTGTCCCTATATATAGAGATTTGTTCCCACGCTTCTCGCGGCACTTTCCTTTGTACGCGGCACTTTCTTTTGTATGATATATTCGTACCGTACATTAAACATGTTCATGCCTATGTTTTGAACATGCCAAAGTATAGTACTTGGGAGGGTAGCAAAGTGGGACGGGGTAAAAACCCAAGGTTGTCTTGAAAGTGTCAATCAGAAAAGCTAGTAGATATACCTCGATACTTCCCAAGCTGTCTTCGTCCAAACGTACCATATTGTCCATTTCTACCATGCTTTTCATCATATCTACAAAACCCTTGTCTGGCCATGTGAAGTCGCGTGGGGGGTAATTGAGGACTATGCTGCGTAGCATGGCGAGCCAGTGGATCCGCTCGACCACGGACGTGGTCGCCCACGCCGGTGGACGATTGCTCCCGTTCATATACACAAATTCTGTAAGTAGGTGCGTGCGGTCTCCCATTTTGAGGTGCAAATCTAAATGGCGAAGGTCGTGCAGGAAAGTTTCCAAGGAAAGTTGATAAATGAACGTCGCACGGTTGTCTAGGTCATCGAACGTCGCGGTATCGGCAAGGCATCCGCATGCCATGGCTGCGATTGGAGTCAGGGCACCCCTCTGGATTCGTGTGTTGTCATCTGCTGTGAAAAATGATGCAGAGCCGAATTGATAGAAGAGGTCTTCATTGAAGGCGTAGTCACTCGCCGGATCGAAATGATCATCCATGGTAGGAGTGTTCACCTTCCAATAGGTATCATTCAGAAATCCTCGCCATTCTTGAGTCGTAAATCCGGCTTGTCCTGCAAGTATGCGGCGCTCATTGGATGTCGACAGCTGCTGCGCACGCAAGTAGAATCGGGAAAGGTGCTGCTCGCCGCGGCCCCAGAAGAGGTGTACTGGTGGCAAATCAAACTTGCGTGGCTCTGTGTACTCCTTGATGACGTGGAGATCGATTGCGTGCAGCATGGCATGTTCCCAGATATCTGCACGAGGAGGTGCGTATGCTGGCCGTTCCTTCTGCCAGCGACGCACCTCTGGGTGAAGAGGCTCTTGGACATATCTAGGATCTGATGGGCAAGGTTCAATATGGTTTTGTGCATGGTTGGTGAGTGTACTCACAGCGCCCCGCCCGGTTCATTGCCTGATACTGAGCAGAAGGGTTCCACTCATCGAGGCGTGGTGCATGTCCTCTGGCGGCTGATTCAAACGCACCATGGCTCTGCGTCGTCGGAGGGTAGAGCCAGAGGGGACAGTCATGCTCGACTACGCTCTTGATGGGCATTAAAAGGTCTCTTGTGTCGCATCTAGACGACCTGGTTGCCGCTGCGAACCTTCGGTTACCATTGAGTTGGACGGAAATCCTGTTGACTGGAAGGAAAACAGGAATGCCCAGGTGTCCGATTTCGCGATAAACGCTGGAGTTTGATGCGATCGATCCCCGCATGGCCCGTCGCTCCGCTGTCGTTAATTTCCTGCAACGTCCAGGACACCCAACGTCGCGCCACCAGATGACAAATGATGTGACCTCAAGGAGCGCTCTTTGAGCGGCCCGTACCCACATCAGGAGTTGCACCCAGCTCGTCTGACCCAGTTGAACTTCAGTGCGGGCAATACGTGCGCGCAGGATGGCATCAAGGGGAAGTGTGATGATCCCGGCCCATTTTGAGGTGGGCAGTGCAGCTGCGAGGCACTCATTGTGCTTGACAGTCTTCGCCCAATCGACTCGAGCGTTCAGAGGTCCCATGTAAGAGTTGGCCAATGTGTATAGTCGTGGCTGGCTGGAAGCAGTCTGCCTGTCCGCCCGCACAGGCTTCCGCCAAAGAGTGTCGACGTCAAATTCAGCATTGTGTGCGGTCGAAGGAAGGGGGATGTAGGCCAAGTATGGTGCGGATACATCATGGGGCTGTGGGAAGGCGACCCATTCATGTTCGCCCCACCAGCCGTCAGCGTGGATGTGCGCTCTGTCAGACTTCCTTTGCTCCAAAATTTGAGATGTATTCCAGGCTACCAGGGCATCATTGGAGCCCGGCGCAGCAGCCCAGGCTGTATATTTCTCGGCGAACATGACGCATCCGTGAGCTCGACCTTGCTGTGTGTGCATTTGTCAGTAAATGACAATAAGCATACGACAATATTGCTCACCTCCTAACTGCTATCTCTATGTGTTGGCTATGATCCCGTTGCACGTCTTTGTCTGAATGTGCTCCGTGCCGAGCCAGCCTGCGCGGATGTGAAGCAGAGACAGACCGGAAGCTTCAAAGTCGGCCTTGTTGTAGCCTTGCGTGCTATCAACATGATGCGTATTGATATTGATGCATCGGGCCCACGTGTGAACCATGGACATACCTAGTGTGATGATTGCTCCGTCGCTTAGTGCAATGCAGACCCTGAGAAGGCCTGAGAGGGATTGTATGCACGATCACAAGTCCGACAGCAGTGCAGAGCGGAAGTGCGAGACACAAGAGCAAGCGACAGTAGTAAAATGTAGACGCTGCACCTGTTGCAGTGTTCCGACAGTGTCTGCGCAAGATCGGCCAGGCCAGAGAATGCAGAGCAGAGCAATTGCGACGCATCGAAGTGGGCATTCCCACGCTTTGGGATCTGGATGCACACTGATTGATAACAGCGACCTTCCTCACCTTCCACCTCCGTGCTACAGTGAACTCTCCCTTACCTCTTGTTCATTCCTTTGCAATTTGATCCTCGTGTGAGTGGTGCCATCAAGTGCGTGGTTTGAGCATTGCTGACGGCTGACTTTCATATAAGTAATACGCGTCTCCGGCTTCTCATTTGCGTGGCTGTCTTTGCAGTTCTTGCCTTAGCTGGGTGCTGGAGGTGGTTACACGAATGCAAGAGGTTGCGGCCCATTGCATTTGGACAAGGTACGTTCTATCTTGTGTCCATGCACGACACCGAGCTTCTGCAAGATCGAGCGCCCGAGGACCCACCTACCTCCCAATATTCTGCCCTTCCTCTTATCGACGCACCGTCTTTCAAGACCCCCGAGCGCGTTCGCGCCCCAGCTGCGACCATGCTCGGCTTGTTGCCTGCGTGTTAGCGAAAGGGTGCCCGCGTCTTGTTTGCACACACGCACCAACGTGCTTCGCCGGCAAAGGTCCAAGTGACAAGCCCTTCTGGTCCACTGCAATACCCATCCTCCATTCTAGCTTCAAAATGAACCGGTCCTTGTCAGTGGTGATCTTGTATGCAGGCAACATTTATGTACGAGTCTTTTGCTTACGTAATATTATTCAGTACTGTTGCATCCATAACCGCGCCGTGAGTCAGCAGGACGTCGCCGAGACAGCTCAGTAGGTGTAGCAGATGTGCACCGCGCATGGTGTATGTGTGGGTTGATCTCCTTTTTCTTGCGAAGGTCGCTGGTGACCTGAGGCTCAGCGTCGGCAACCGGGTATCCATGAACCGGCGTCGGTGAAGCATGACGTCGTTTTTTTTGGTGTACCCGGTTTGTGACGTCATGCGTCACCAGAATCAAGGCACCCAGTTGAACGTCTATTTGCATGCAACGTACGTTCCGTGTTATGCTTGTCGTACGTTGCCGGTCCTGACCTGTGTGCTGTTCTGCCCGTCATGCATTGCCATCTGCCGAAGTGGCCACCAGTTGTGCCGCATAGAGCATTGGACATTTTGCACGGTGAGCTATCTGCCTTGTGGTTTTGAGATGTCGGCGGCTCACCTGGGACAGGGTTGCAAATGGCAACGTCGCCGGCCACGTCATTCTGCTGACCAATCCGTCGCAGCGACAACACCCAAGTCCCCAGGCAGCCAACATCCGCAGAGGCATGAACGCCGAGAGCAGACGCAAGGTGACTCAGGTAGTGTCGCACGCTTCAGAGGTTCGAGACAGTCCGCTTACATCAAAATATGTGGCATGGCCGGTGCGGATACATACAGGACAGCAAGATTCTCCCGCAGATGCACACATCAACCGTCGTTGATGCACGGCGCACAATGCGGTGCGGCTGCAGTGCGTCGGCAATCACGCGCTGCTGGTAATTTGCTGATGATCAACGACGTGTTCTGCGCATCTCGAAGGTCAGCGGTCCATCAAGCACCAATCAACATCGATCTGTGTACTCACTGAAGACTATTCGAGCATTGTGGGTCTGTGTTTGCTGAGCGATATGGATGTTTGCTGAGTGCTTGTTGTGGAGTTTGCCTGCGTTTGTACAGGCACCAAGCGACCGGCTACCATTGGGCCGGATGTGGTGAAGCATGACGTCACTTTTCCTGCCAGTCCCGGTTTGTGACGTCATGCTTCACTGGGGCAGGTGCGTCTTCCCCTGCTCCTCATACCCTGGCCCAATCAGATTTCCTCATAGCTCGCCAACCAAACATCCGATTCCTCTCGTCTCGGCGCCCACCTGGAGCTCTCAAGCGCCCCGTTTGACCGAGAGCTTGTGCGACACAATGCGTGCCGCCGTTCGTCCGGTACGACGTCTTTTGTTCCCCCTTGTGCGACACTCATTCCTTTATACCTCCGGGACAAGGCATGCAATCTGTCCAGTTGTTTCAGCGTCGTGTAGACGCCGAGGAGACCGTTCTGTGGATGCTACCTGTGTCTTCAGGCGTTCAGCCATTGTCCAGGTTCGTCTTCCCCTGCTCCTCATACCCTGGCTCAATCGAATTTCCTCATAGCTCGCCAACCAAACATCCGATTCCTCTCGTCTTGGCGCCCACCTGGAGCACTCAAGCGCCCCGTTTGACCGAGAGCTTGTGCGACACAATGCGTGTCGCCGTTCGTCCGGTACGACGTCTTTTGTTCCCCCTTGTGCGACACTCATTCCTCTATACCTCCGGGACAAGGCATGCAATCTGTCCAGTTGTTTCAGCGTCGTGTAGACGCCGGGGAGACCGTTCTGTGGATGCTACCTGCGTCTCCAGGCGTTCAGCCATTGTCCAGGTTCGTCTTCCCCTGCTCCTCATACCCTGGCTCAATCGGATTTCCTCATAGCTCGCCAACCAAACATCCGATTCCTCTCGTCTCGGCGCCCACCTGGAGCGCTCAAGCGCCCCGTTTGACCGAGCGCTTGTGCGACACAATGCGTGCCGCCGTTCGTCCGGTACGACGTCTTTTGTTCCCCCTTGTGCGACACTCATTCCTCTATACCTCCGGGACAAGGCATGCAATCTGTCCAGTTGTTTCAGCGTCGTGTAGACTCCGAAGAGACCGTTCTGTGGATGCTACCTGCGTCTCCAGGCGTTCAGCCATTGTCCAGGTTCGTCTTCCCCTGCTCCTCATACCCTGGCTCAATCGGATTTCCTCATATCTCGCCAACCAAATATTCGATTCCTCTCGTCTCGGCGCCCACCTGGAGCGATTAAGCGCCCCGTTTGACCGAGCGCTTGTGCAACACAATGCGTGCCGCCTTTCGTCCGGTACAACGTCTTTTGTTCCCCCTTGTGCAAGTCCGCTACGTTCATTGTTCATGCATGCCGATTGCGCTCACCGGTGTCGGCCTGGTGAGTCATCTGCATGCCCGCTCCAAGCGCTCAAACTGCTCACCAATGATGACGTGGTCAGTTATCGGTTACCTTTGGGCCGGCTCCGGTGAAGCATGACGTTGCGTTCCCTGTCGCTGCCGGATTCTGACGTCATGCTTCACCAACTGTTCTACTGCAGAACGAGCACATCTGCCCCGCTGCACTCTCGCATGCCGCATTGTGCCTCAATGCACCACTGCCTTTGTTATGGGTTGCAGTGCTTTGCACGACACGGCTGTGTCTCACGCAGCGTACCGCCCTCAATGACAACAAAACCGCGGCGATCTCCAAGTTGAGTGACTTATCCCACGCTGATCCAGTGATTGATAATCGCTTCAGCGTCCTGCCTTTGTTCTTCCCATCGTCCTTTGCACATCATCCGCCTTCCTCAACAGTGCCGCTACCTTCTTGCCGGAAATGAGGTGCGTGTGTGCGCTCTGGCAACCTACTCGTGGCTCATCAGGCTTGCTCTCAGGACGCCTCTTGGCTCGTCCAGTCTATGTCCCCGAAACGTCTGAGCGCGGTCAGTGTAGTTGGGCATCTGTACGTGGGTGCATCCCACCACAGCTGAAAAAGGTGAGTGGTCATTTCTGGAGGCATTCCCAGAGCACAGCAAGACCGAGCGCTCGCACACCCACCCCGCCTCCCCGACATCTCCTTGCCCATCCTCCTCGCCAACGACTTCATCTGCGCCAACGACCTCGTATGAACGCAATACACGAGCACGTTCGCGCCCCGGCTGTGACCACGCTTGACTAGTTGTCTGCGTGTTAGCGAACGGGTGCCCGTGTCTTGTTCTTCCATTTCATCAAGACCCCGCGCGGACCCAAGCATAAGTGTCGAGGGCTACTCCATATCCATTCGACCCTTCGTCTGGCCAGACAAGCACTTTAAGAGCCCCGCAGCGGTGGCCCGTCCCGTCGTAAGCCCACCCAGCTTGGTCGTGGCTCGTACTTTAGCTTACGTAATTCAGCGCGATGCTCTGTCAGCCAGAGTAACTTCGTTGCTGCGCGCAAAAGTATCGGAACAAAGCAAACACTTCAGAACGGGCTCCCACTCAGCTGCTCTCCCCTCGACACCCCAGACCCGTATCCGTTGGAAGAATACAGGTGACGAAGCCGCGGGAAGCACGTAGATGATGGATGCGAGGGCCAAGCTAGCAGGGTGGAAATTAAGGGTAGTTGACGGGCGGCGTAGCGTGGGCACCATGCCAGGGCCGAGTGCCAGTCTCTCACAATGTTCGCGACTGTTCGCGACGTCTTCGTTGCGGTGGCACACTGCGTCATTATCGTACATTTCTGATCGTGGACGGTTGAGATCCCCGCCACGTCCGACGCATACCCCAACCGTGCGGTCCACTACGGCAACACCCAGGACTACGCAGGCACTGCGTACGCGCAACATGCATACGCCCCGCAGACGACGCAGGTCGGCGCGGTCTACAACCCGACGGACTACGGCATCGAGTACCCGCCCGGCACGGTCTTCGCGGACCCCGTGCACCCGCAGCAGCGGTACCAGGACACCTACAACCCGTTTAACAGCGATGCGGACGCGTACGGCGGGTACGAGGAGCGCCATGTGCCGTCGCCGCACGCGTCATCGGGCCGCGGGTCTCCGTGCGTTGGTGTGTGACGGTGGAGACAAGTGTTTCACATGTTATCTGATCGCGCCCCCGGAGAGGCCAGTTATCACTTGGCACTCTCCCCTTCCCTCTACTCTCATCATGGCCGACGCCAGTCCATCCGTCCCTTCAAGTCCCAGTGCGCACCATGAGGTACTCCCTATGTCACTGTATCCGATTACGGACCGCGATCCCCGTCTTCCGGCGTACTTCATGGTCGAGGGCCATCATCGTCATCCGCTCCTAGATGAGTCGCGCAGGGGCACAGGTGATGCACGGAGCATCGGCCGCACCTTCATCTACACCGTGGATACTTCCCAGGAGGCAATGAAAGAGAAGGCCAAGTATGTTGGCTCGTTAAAGATACCGAACACGAAACGTGGGTTGTGTGGTGCGTTTCCTTATCAATGCCTGGCGATGCGTCTGCTCATTGTTCTCATCACGCTGTTGTAGGTTTGCTGAAGCTGGAGGAGGGCGATGAAACTTTTGCGAGAGCAATTGGAGCATGTCCGTGTGGTTGTCAGGATGAGAGGCAGTCTCTGGTGGTTGGCGAGTACGTGCTCACCCTCTTGCCTGATTCTGATTCTGATTGAGACACAGACAAATGCTGCGTGCCCTACCGAACGGCGACACATTGGTTGAGCAGCTAGATGCGGCAAGACAGAAAATCCTTGGACCTAAGGACCAGCGCACCCTGTCCAAACCTGTGCTCAACTCCGAGACAGGTAACTATACCGGCGGGACAGCATTTGAGCGGTCGGGAAATGCGCATCCTGTCCGCGGTGCGAGAGCGTATAATCTCGGCATTGGCTATGAAATCCCTACACAACTCATGGCTCCTTCTGCCGGCAACAAGGGTTCGCCGCAGCAGGGTTACTCCGAGGGACTCGGCATGCGAAAGGATATACAAAGCGTCCGTGGTATACCATACTCAATGATGCTATTTGCTAACCGGCACTACGCACAGTCTGCAATTGCGGTGGCTATTTCTGGCACGACATATCTTGGGAGAGAGTATTGCGAGATGATGGCGATGCAAGCAGAACTCGTGAACGCGCCACGGATCGGGACGTACAGAAATACGTGTTTCGGAAATACCCAGATGAATGTCTCCCCTGCCGTCGCGGACGATGACGGTTCGTCCTTTCTTCCTGTCTGTGCTTATCAGGCTCATGTTGACGACAGCTGCAACGGACTTGTCTGAGTCTCTTGGGGACGCTGGCGTGCCACACTTTGATGGGGGGGACTCTGTCACGGGGCTGTCCGGCATGGTATCTTGGCCCGATCTCCCCTCTGACTATGATCCCGGCACCTTCCATCTGATTGAGCTCGGGGCTTACGTGGTCCTGGACGGTCTCAAGATTTTGTATTTCAACGGCCTTCGGCTCCACGGAGGCACACCGTCACGAGCTCCGAGGGGCCAGGAGGTTGTCAATTCAGCGTACAGGCTCGTCATTGTGTGCTATCCTCCCAGTGTAATACTCGAGAACCACGGGATAACTGCACTGGCAGCTCTGCGCTCTGGCGATAATTCCGGTCGCAAGGCTCACGGGATGCTTACACTAGATCCTGCGGTCAAAAATAAGTAGGGCTTTCTTTTGTCCCAACATGCCTATGTTAAGTCTGACGTCATGCGCTCCGGCAGTCCGGAGGATAGGAGCCAGTAGGCATGGACTCCTCATGCAACGTTCGCCGCCGACGGTCACGTCATCATGGACAACGAAGCTCTTGTCAATTATATGGCACGTTCGGCCTATCTTCTGAGCGTTCATGGTATGGCCCAGCTGCCCCCGCATGTGAAGGTACTGCTACACCATCTTTTTGATGTTTTTCTATGTCTTATCTGTTGTACGGCAAGGTTCACATTGACCCGGACAAGTTCTTGTCTGCGTTCAGTTTTGAGCAAGATGGTGAAGATCAAGAAGCGCATCGTTGGACTGTGGCGCCTATCCTGAATGGTAAGCCATGAGTCACTAATGTCCCCGACGTCGAAACTCATTGTGCAGATCCCGAGCATCCTTACGCTCATGCTCGCTGCAGAGATGCCGCATCATGGAACGCCCACCATGAGCGAAAGCGTGTTTTCATCCCGCGTTCTTATGACGACTCGGCCAACATCAAGACGCTTGGGATTAGATCGGACCCAAATGCGATACCGACTGGTGTTGCTGGCAGGCCACCGAAATATGCCTTTTCCACAAGTATGTTCTCCATCTTGGCTTACCTTGTCACATCTGACACCTGGACAGAAAATAATAAGATGCGTCATCGAGAGGACGGCCGGTTGCTCGAGGACGATGAAGATGGTGTCGATGAAGAAAGGGATAATGCACAGCCTGGTATGTGGAACGGTTTCTTCATGTAGGTGTGCTAATGCCTCATCTGGTTCTTCAGGTTCGTCCAGGTCGATTGCCTCCAGAGTCATTACTCGGCGAGATAACGCCAAGCTGTCTGGTGCCATGGCGCAATCATCCAAGTCGACCCATGAAACATTCTCTGCGAAGATGGCCAAGCGAAAACGAGATGGGGATGAAGACAACGCTGCCAACAACGGCCTTCGTAGGAGCCCCCGACGCGCTTGTGGGTCCAATTCGGTGAGCACTGAAGGTACGCTGTGCATGCCCTCGACATTGCCGCGTCTGACAGAGGACCAAGATCCCCTGCGGCAGCAGCCCAGTCGCGCACGGTCCTTGCCGACTCTACTCTCAACCACCAGTGTTAGTACCCAGTCTGCCATTGCAGTGCAGATAAAAGGGCTCATCCAGCCGTGGGCAATTCCCCTCAATGTCACCAGTCTGGAGGTCGAAAACGTACAGCCAAGCGTAACAACCGGTGCGTCTACTTGTTCTTCTTACGTTCCGACTTTGCTGATATTTTGCGTCCGTCCAGTTGACTACATGTTCGATCTGCCGTATCTACTCCGAGAGGCAACTACGGTTGCGGCGGCATTACGTTTCCTTAGCGTGCCGTCTGTCAGCCTCACTGCACACCAGTCGGCTACGCAATTAACAGTGGCTCACCGTGAGATTGGCTCATTCCGGTGGAAGAATCCTGACACAATGGACAAGATCATGTCGGCATGGCAGGGCTGGGATCATATGTCGGCTATCTGCGCTGGTAGTGACCTGGAGGTGCGACACATCAAAGCCACGCTGATGGAGCATCACGCGGCGTTCTACACCTGGCTTGAATGCCTTTGCCTACGGTACGCACAAGGTGCACACATGTCTTCAACAGACGGCCTATCTCAGCTCGCTGGCAAGATTTCAACGGTTATCACCACGCGCAATCCTTCCACCATCATTCCCAGTGACTACCACCCTTCCTTCCCCACAACGCCATGCCCAATATCTCTGCCGAGGCGCGAAACCGATCCGCACCCCGATGTTGACAGCCCGTTCATACATCAACGACGCGTGTACAATGTCATGGTCAGCCTGCTTTCAAAGTGGCTTGGCTTCCCACAGCGTACCGAGGCCCGTCTACAAGCATGGCTTGTTTCCGCAATGATTCGACTCTTCACTGCGGATGTTTTGTATCTCTCCGGCACGTTCGAACTTTACGACAACATCCTCGCACACATTGGCCCGCTTTCCCCACGTCCCCTCACGCCCGTCAACCTTGCATTTATTCTGACTGGCCTCGTTGAGCAGTCATTTTTTGATGCAACATCGCGAGAAGCGACAGCTGTGCGCTTGATTGCGAGAGTGCCACGGGCTGCAGCCATGGGGGAACCTGTGTCACTCTCCCCAGAGGAGGAGGTGTTTCTAGCAACTGGGGGTTTTCCTGTTGGTCCCTTGACTATCCACAATGTTGCAGCAACAGGCGGGATCAATTTGGAAGAGAGCGCGAGCGACATTGCTCCGCACAGCACTACCGGGGTGGCGGAATCCGCTTTGGCCTCCAGTTCTCAAATGACTCTTGACCATCTTCCCCCGACGCTTGACATCTCCGCCATCGCACAGAGTGCTCCATCGTTACCACCGCAACCATTCAACCTAGCCCATATCCCGGACACGATCGATATCTATCCCCTCATTGAAACTGTCGTTAATGCTCTGAAGATGATGGAGTACCTCGTTGATGCCCCCACCCTTCGTGGCAAATCCTTGGCCCCTCTTCCTCCAGGCCTGTCTGCCCAGGACATCCGTCTCCTTAGTCTGGTCGGTGGCAACTTGGACAAATTTTTGCCCTTCCGTGAGAAGGCTCCGGGCGTCAGGCGGGCACGTACCGCATACGGGCCATATGCGCCGGAACACGTCCGCACCCGGGCTGGCTTCTTCAGCTCGCTCCTGTTCCGAACCTTTCTGTTCGGGGGGAGGTACATGTTCGACTATCCCCTCATTTTCGATGGCCCAGAAAAGCTCGTGCAGGACCATGCATTAATAACGGCGTCCACGGATGATCTTCCCAAAAACTACTTCACTGATAAGATGGCCTATGGTCCCCCCACATCTCGCAAGATTGACAATACCGAACCGCTCTGGCATGCTACCGCATCTCGCATTCCATTCGACTTTGTCGAGCCCGGTTCCGAGCTGCGCTCAATCGCCTTCACCGCCTTCTGGGAAAAAGTTGTCAAGAGGGTACACGGCTCTCGCCCATATCCTTTTTGCGGTGACTTGATGGGTTACCTCATCACTGCGGACTACGTGTATGCTGGTGTGGTCACTATGCCGAGCGTGGATGAGACAGCATCAATCATCTGGAAACTCCGGAGGGGCGCGCTCCGTGGCCTTCAGTACCTGCACCTCATTGATCCGTCTATTGATGATTTCAGTGATAGTAATCCTCCTTTGCAGGAGGTGCAGTGGGCTTTTCGTACATATTACAATGTCGTCAGCTCTGCGCTGACGGAAGCCGAGCGAACTCACATGGGCTGGGACGTCATCACTGCAGAGCATTCTCTCTGTAAATTCAACCGCTTGTGTAAACGTAACTACTTAGACTTGTAGTAGATTGCGATGCGATTAAACTTTTCTACTTTTGCTGGTCCTCCTCCATTCTACTCTCTTGTACTTCTGTCGCACCCCTTGCTCGCTTTTCCGTGGCTGGGACATCTGAGTAGCCAATCTTGCGCTTCACTCGTTTGACGACAGGGTGGGTGCTCTCCGGGTGACCCTGTTTCTCGGCTAAGTCTCTCTCAAATGCCTATGGAATATGTGAGTCGCATTACCGTGTCAGTTGAGCTCTCACTCACATCCTGTAACTCGCGGTCCAGTATTGCGATAGACCTTAGCTTGGCTACCATACGGAAGCTACCCTTTCGACCCCAGAGAGGTACAGATCCGAAAGCAACTTGCAACTGCACGATCTGACCAATGCGTAGTATTGACGGGTCAATGGGTACAAACTGCGGCTGTCCAGTCCTTGAGCATAAGTCAGCTAAGTATGATTACACATGTACAAATACTCACAAGCGGTCTTTCAGGCAGTCGTAATATAAGACTTCGTTGTCCTCCAAATGTGCGCCAACACCCATCATGGTGGACGCTAAAATGCCATGCGGGTCGATGACACCACCGAAAGGTATGGCAGCCTCACCCTTCACCTGATTGCGGGGTGTAACGTATCTGCTAGAGAAGTCCAGCTCTACGGCAGAGTCCGGGGAGTCGAACCCATGTGGTTCAAAGGCGTTGACTTTGTACAAGGAGCTCAGACGACGGTGTATGTCCCTGAAACCTCTAACGGCTTCTAGAAACTGAGCTGCACCGAAGCCCATAATCTTGACGCTCTGCTTGGCCCATAATGGCTTTGGCCCAATTCTGTGCGGTGCGTGTCAGGTCACGATCAACCCAGTGTAGCAAATGTGCTGGACTCACTGTGACTTGTTTGTAATTGGTGGAAGGTCATAGCTGATCAAGACACCCTGAACTTCAAGCGTGGCCTCGATAATCTCATCGCCGTCTGGTGTCATAATGGTCGCGGTCCCGTCCTCATTCTTATTCAGCGTAAGCACCAGGCCGCTCTGCGGACCCTGCCCCCAATCAATCAGGATTGGAGATTCGTCCAAAATAAGACATACCTTTGCTGCTGAACTGAGCATGTAGGTTTTGTCGCGGTGGGCGGTGAAATCTTCAATGACGTTGCTGATGTGTTCGGCTGTGGTATTCATCAATCCTAGTGCAAAGGAAAATGTGTTTGGTTGTTACCACGTACCACATGGATGAGATTCTGCAAAGTCGAGGAGATCACGCAACATGGGGAGATGGGGGTAAGACAGTAAATTCACTGAGCCTAGTGGAACGCGAGCTATATCAGGTCGTGCGTTGTCATGCATGGTTATTGGGGTCCGCTCATGGAGTACAGATTCTACAGCTTGTGCCTTGGTCCGACGGCGACGATGTCCGGAGGGCCTGTTTCAAGATTTTGCTGCTATGCGGTCGAGCTTTCAGTTGCGGCTGCCGTTATTTCGTCTCGGGGTCCATGTGCTTCTTCAAAGCATGTGCGATCTCTTCGGCGATGGTTTCTCGCTTGTCTGTGTTCGACTCTGTGCAAGTCAGTTCGACCATAGACTACACCGTGCTCAAGATCTCATCGGTGCGGTTGGCTTTTCCTTGCTCCCATTATTTCCAATACTCACGTACAAAGTTGTCCTTCCCCTTTCCGCTAGTCTGCAGGCACTCACACCGGCTAGGCTGATATTCATTGGAAGCACCATCATGCAAGACATCCGGTGCCCTCGGACATCGGCTCTCGGCAGCTGAGCTCGCCTGCCCTCAAAATTTTAAGTGAAGCCTCCGACCTGGCCGACACCTGCCCTGTGGATTGAATTGCAGAGTGGCAAATTATGTTGGCAGGTACATTGACCAACACAAATTTGAGTCTGTCCTTTGCCGGTGAGCGCGCAACACTGTAGCAATCTCGATGTGTTTCTTTGCCGGTTTCGGAACCGGAGTCGGTCTCATCTGGTCTTAGAATATTTCCTGAATGTGTTTCCATGCCCATGGAGCTGTCAGCCGATCTGTGCCGGAGACGAACACCTTGCGTACTAGTGCCTCGTTCTCCTGGGACTTGTCCGACAGCCGAGTGCCTCTCAGCGTTACGTTGCTGTACGTGGTCTCACTTTATTCCCATCTTCCTCTTTGTCCAGTGTTGGGTCCCTTCGGAAGGACTCCTCTGTTCATCACATATTTGGTTGCCTTTGCCTCATGCGGGAGCAAGTCCTCACTACTTTGTGGGTCCTACATCCATATGTGGATCTGACGTTTAGGCTTATCTCCGTCATGTCCTACGGGCTCTTATCAGGTACCATCACTGGCTTCCCTGACGCCTCACTTGCCTCCCGACCCTGACCTGGACCTCTCTACGCGGGTAGTCGCTCTAAGCCAGATCTCGTCTAATTGCTTCAGTGCATGGTACATTGCTGTCATGATTCGTGCCTCAGATTCATTATTTGTTCCGTGTTGTGAAGTCCTGGCATTTTGATTTCTCTAACCTTAGAGATAAATTACAATTCTTCTCCTTCTTGGCGGTCTAGCAAATGAACATATAAGACAGCAGCGCCAGGCCTGTTTACAGCTTGTCCCTCTCCACCGACACTACTTTGTTGCTTCATCGCTCTTGCATATACTCCCAATGCCTGTGGTAACTCGTCGCGCTTCTCATACAGCTACGCAGGCTGCTCCCGCTACCCCAGCCCAAGTCAGCTCTTCCTTGCCGTCCATCCTTGTTCAATCTCTAATCTTTTTCACCTGTTGTTTGTCCAGATTTTAGACGCTCCCACAGCATCCGGTAATGGTCGCGGCCCCCACAAGACCGTCTCAGCCAGCGCATCCGGGGCTGAGGTGGCTGCAACGCCCGCTGCCACTAGTGCTATAGAGGTCCCGCGCCTTCAGCGTCGCGGTCGGTCAGTCATCTGATTTAATGTTGGTGTCTTTACTTACACAGACATGGACTGTAGCGTTACCCGTCAGGTCCCGCGTCCAGTCTCCCCTTTGACGTATGCAGAGGTGGTCTCAAGGTCACCCTCCCCTCTGTGAGTTGTTATCCGTCCTGTTATGATATTGTTCGCGCTGGGCTAATCTGGCAATTTATTTAGCATAAGCTCAGAGATTGAGAAGTACTCCGACTCAAGCCCCTTGGCTAACAAGGGACCCGTTCCCTCGCACTCAAGGTATTTGTGCTCATTCCATTTGATTATTTTTGAAGTGACACCATAATCATAGCCGGGTCATTGTGTCTGTTCCAGCGCCCAAGGGAGTCCCCAAGTGCGATCTTCGTCTATATATGACCTGCGCATATTCACATCTTATTATAGGCGCACTCAGAAGGCAGGGAAGCCTAAGTCCGTTATGGCGTCAGCTATGGCCAAGGCATCTGCGGCTGCTCACACAGTCAATGCCTCCGCGCCATCTGTCACGGTGAAGGCCACTGCTCCGTCTGCTGAGGATGAGGCGGAGGCCCGCGCTCTGACTGCTACAGTCAGGGCGGCTGCTGTCATTGCAAAGGCCAAAGCTAACTCCAAAGCATTGACCACAGCACATACACCTGGTGTACCTCCTCCTCGGAATATGACTCGAGGCCGCACCCAGGGTGCTGCAACTGAGAAGTCTATTCCGGATTTGATTATCAAGGTCAATGCCAAGCGTACGGTCAAAAAGCCCATTATTTCGGACATTCAAGAAGGTCCGGATTTACGTGTAGGACGGTAGGGCAGGCTTCTTTGTTTGTGGGTATCGTCTTATTTACAGACTCTCAGACGCACCGGCCGCCCCTCAGGCAATCCTCCATCTGCTCCGGTGGCCGCATCAACGTCTAGTCAGGATTCTTCTGCATCTCTGAGTGCAACTTACTCTGCAGAGTCTCCCTCTTCGGTTGCGACGTACGGGCACGGTCTATGTCAGTATTCACATATACTAACATAGATTTCTCTTGCCAGACCGTATACTCCGACACCCTCCGCTTCACTCCTGTTTGTGCCCCTGTGTCCCGTCTCTTTTCCTCATTGTCGCTCATGCTCATGCTCTGTCCCTTCAACAGTGCGGTCAGAAATGCGAAAGGACGGAAGCCGGGACGCATGTCCACTGGTGGTAAAGCACCTCGTTCTCAGTGCGTTTTCCCACTTTGTGCTTGATGATATTCTAAGTACTTTTTAGGAGACGACTGACTATTGTTACGGCCGATGTTGACATGGAAGATGTCCACCCGGAGAAGATAGCGTTGCCCCAACCCGCTCTCGCTGATATGTTTGCAGATGACAGCCATCTCCTGCACTCTGATGATCATGCCGCCGGATTGGAGGGCGATGTCAAAACTGATGATGACTACGATCTTGTTGACACGGAGAACGCTCAGTTGTCGGAAAGTGGTCTTCCGAATGACACACCTATGGATGTCGACGAAGATGCCCTTGAAGCTAGCGGCGATGGTATGTGTTCTTATTTTACCCGCTGTTCGCTGTTTTCAAGTTCTTGTACTAATGTATTTATTCAGACGCATTCTCAGACTTTGCGGGCTTTTCTGACAGTCTGGCACCTGTCTTTGATCGTCCTGTACATGAGCCCATGGCTAGCGATGCTGCTGATCTTGCAAGCAATAGTATATACTCTAATTATGTCTGTTTCCAGTGGTCTGACATGATTCTCTTCAGATCCCGATGACAGCAAAAATGGTGCGGTGTCAGCTGCATATCAGCGCGAACCGTATGTGCCCTTCCTCAGTTCGTAATCTGTCAGCTCATCACATTGTAGCCCTCCATCAACTCAACCGGGCAGCAAGCGCTCGCATCGGAGGGCTGAGTTGCCGAGTGATGATCAGCCGCCAAAGTAAGTGATTGTTAACCAAGAGTCAATTAATCTAATCAAATTCTCTACAGGAAGCGACGTGCAGCCACAGGAAAGGGAAAAGCGGTTGCGCACAGGCAGTCAAGTTTGGTCTACGTAGATCATGACGACGGTGCTGAGGCCCAGTCCAACGAAGAACATCCTGCACAGTACGTCCTATTGAATTAAATTACACTTAAAATGCTAAAGAAGCGCACTGAAGGCCCCTCACTAATCAAATTTCCGAGGATGCCGACAACACCACCGAGGACGATACGTATGTGCTTGTTTGATGCTTCATTCAAGTACCTTCGGAATACTTAGATGATTATATTCTAGCGAAACAACTTACGATGAAGTTCTCCGCAAAGACCTTCAGGAACCGTTACTAGGGGGAACATACGATGATGTCCCCCAGCGAGAGTGAGCAGATATTGATCGATTTATACGTCTTGGGCTCACTCTATTCCAGGTACTCACGGCTCATCGGCCAGTGGTCTTCTGTACGGATCGCCACTATTGACAACGGAACTTATCCCAAGGTTATCAAAAGGTGCTTATTCCGTCTTCACGGGGTCTTGGATTATAATCTGATATAGGTCTTCCAGTGACCTTGTCAAGGTCATTACATTTGCAGACCACGAGACAACAAACATCTTCAATCCTGCACGCGCGAACCTTGATCACTACGGCACCCGGACTACAGGGATGTATACTGACATCTGTCATAAGGGCGCGACTCGGACGGACAAGTTGACGCTTTCCATGATGCCTGGCATTGTCGCATTCTCATCTTTAAACTATCCGGTGGTGGTCAATGACAAGCTGACCGCCAGTGTGAGTATGTATCCCATATCTCAAGAGATCGAGTTGGCGGCAGCCGCGTATGACACGCTCCTGGGTCCCGACTTAACTCCTATGTTGGGTGTCGAAGGGACATTCAAATTTGGGACGTACAGTGTTGCTCCCGGGAGCACCCCATCATGTATTTCTATTCTCTGCCATCCCTGTTTCTCATATGCTTATATCCGCTGCCAGCATCCCAGTCGCAGCCCGCTCCGCGTGCACTGGACAAGTCATCATTTGTGACGTCTTCGGCTACCATGAGGCAAAATGAGTCCTGCAACATGCTCTACCAACGCCGGACTCTTGCCGCTGATGCCAACAGTACGTGCATGTCTTGTTGGTATACTTTGAGGTTCTCGCTCACTCTTTGCTTTCTGTAGTACCTGTCTTTAACGCCACGCATCGATTCAAGCTGGGGTCTAAGGATCGCATAGGCTCCGTCCATGCTTTCCTCGCCCAATGCCCTGTCCAGGACCCCTTATGGCGCAAGCCTATTCCCGAACTCTCGCTGTGTCTTTTTATGCATACGGTCACACGCAGTCAGAGCAAAAAGATAGAGGGCAACCGGCTGCTGTCGTGCAATATTTCTGGTATCATCATCCTTGTAATGCCGAAGCTTAATGAGTAGGTATCATATCATGTTCCCTATCGTAAAGTATGTCTATCGCACAATGTTGAGCTCCTTTTATGGTTCGCTTAATGTTTCATCTTGAGCGTGCATTGCCAGATGCCCTTGTGAGTTGTCAATTATATATCATCAGTAGGGTGTCGTCATCAGTGCATGTTCAAAGGAGATTTGACACGGAATATTCCCCTCAAAGGCTTAACCAGTTTAACGACACGCTTGCCATTAGGAGGGCTCAGAGTATGTCGTTTTCATGCCCGTTTCATTTTCAAATGCCTTTAGTTTTTGTTTTGCCTTGGGCCGGAATTCTTGGCATGACCTTACAGGAGGCGCACACATTAGACTTCATGTTGGCAAGTGGCACAGAGGCAAGGCGGCAAGGCGGCGCATGCAGGCTAACGTGACGGCCCTCACACCGTGCCCAGCACGCCCGCTTTGCCCAGCATGCCGGGCACCACACTGCTCATCCCACCAGGACCAACCTCACCGCACCGACGTCGGACGGACAAATCACCGCCGCTCAGCGTATGCCGCTTTCCCAGGGTTCATGTCACACACATATCAGTCATACAGAGCCGAGAGGCTTACACAAGACAAAACGAAAACAAAAGGGATTTGAAAACGAAACGGAGATGAAAACGATCTACTCTGAGCTCCCCTATTAGCTGTAGATCTCAGTCCATGTTGACATTACATTGTTCCGTCGCACAACCCATGCGGACATATCACAAACAGAAGGAGTATATTGTGTAGATTTGTTTACTCGACAATATATCCAGATGTGGCGTGAGAAATAAATCAACCGTGGGATTATGACACGTGACTCTTCTGCAATGTTGAACTTCGCATTTGTGACACTCTTACACCAGACTCCAATCTTTCAACATCCTTTCTTTTGTAACTGCACATAACTTCAATCCCAACATATCATATAATGGTACCATGCATGTTCCAATTTGCCAAAGGCTATTTTCACTATGGGCAATGGCCCTTTCCCACAATGGTGGTTATGACCCAAGGGGGCCCCACACTGACGTGGATAATGGCAGCCATGACTACAACTCTACTAATAATTTATGTAGCCCATAGAGCCCTGCATCCTTTGAGTTACTCTCTTAATGTGGAACTTATTGGTGGTGGCATTTCACTTTGGACAGCTACAGAGTTGGAGCAATACAATGAAATGACTGTCAAGAGCTTTCCTGCTGGTTCGAAATTTCGCTTCATAAGTCATGGGGTAAGGCCCAAAGATGTCTCTGAGCATGATTTACTGGAAGTCCAGATACCAGTTTGTAAACTGATGAAACAAACCAGAAGGGAACTATTAGATATCTGTCAAACACATGATATTGAGGTGTATCGGCGAGACAACTTACCAACTATTCAAACAGCTATCCGTTTGCATCGGTCTGAAGGATGCGCTGCATGTCTATATGCCTCAACATATTTTAAATACTCAGGTGGACAAAACGTCTCAAATGTTGTGAGAGTTCAATGTCATCGTGACCAAGTTAAACAGCATGAATCTAAGAAAAACAAGTCAAATAAAAAAGAGACATCAGTGTTTCCGCCTCCACCTGTCATGCGTAGCTTGCAAGAGAGGATTGTTCGGGACTATTGCAAAGATATACAATTTGATATGATTAAAGAGGAGGGGTGTAAGATATGTGGTATTCTGACCTTGTCAAAAAATCTAATTCCCTGGGCAGAAGTTGAGTCAAGTATTGACCTTTCCTTACTTACCAGTGATAGTCCAACTGTATCTCGCAAAACAAGGACATCTGACACAGATCCCATACAGCCTCTGCCAGGTCCCTTATTTGCTCCTGATTGCAATATGGTATGTCACACCTGCGTGAAAGATTTGAAGAAAAAGAAGGTGCCTTTGCATGCATTGGTAAATGGAAACTGTATTGGGTGTACTCCTCCTGAGCTGCAAGGCCTATCATTTGTTGAGAAGTTATTAATTGGACGTGTGAGTCACAATGCTTGTGTTGTCAAAGTCCATACTTCAGGGCATTATAAGATGCGAGCAAATACCGTTATGTATCAGATACCTATGCCAAAAGTGTATCATGTTTTACCTCCCAAGAAAGAAGATTTAGATGAGGTGGTAGCATTTATCTATATAGGTCCTGTCAAACCAACAGAGAAAGAATATAGGCGAACCCCAATGCTGGTTAGAAGAAACAAAGTTGCACAGGCACTAGAGTGGTTAAAACTTAACCACTATGACTATGCTGATTTGACTATTTCGTATGAAAATCTTGAAGACTATCCAGAAGACATGCCTCCAGTAATTGTTGACTACAGACAGCCACCACTGGAAAGTGACTCTGAAAATGTGGCAGTCCAACAAGATGAAGATAATGATGGGACGACCGACGGTCAGTGTCCTTTTGTTGTCCATACCTTGACTGGAGAGCAGCTTAACAAAAAGTCAGGCAAAGAGCGAAAGGTCCTGGCAATGAAATATCTGAAACAAGGACAGAAGGTCTTGGGTATTGGACATGCTGAGACAGCAGAATCTATATGGGGAAATCCCCAGCTTTATCCCTCTGCTTTTCCCTGGTTATTTCCTTATGGTCTGGGTGGCCTTTCAAATACAAATGGTCTAAGAGTGGTAAGTGACATAGCACGAAAGAGAGCAATGTTGATGTACTATGACAAATGTTTCCAATTGGAGCCGCTTTTCCCTCTTGTTGCCTTAAACCACAGTCAAATTATGAAGAGTTCAACCGGAGGCTATCTTCTGGCTAGTAAAACTAACTTTCCTCAAATAGCAGACAGAATAATGAACATTAAGCCTGAGGTGTTAGACAATTTAATTTCAAGACTTGAAGAGGATGACAGGAGCCGGCCGCAAACAGATGAAGAGAGGCAAGTCTACCAGATGATTAATGACTTGGATCATGTTGCACATCATGTGCAAGGCTCTGCAACCAACAAAAAGTTCATGCGTAATGAGATATGGTCTCTTATTATTTGGCTAGGAGCGCCATCATGGTTTATCACCTTTTCTCCTACAGACATTAAGCACCCAATTGCACTGTACTTTGCAGATGCAGATGTTCATATTTATCCCAAAGTATTGACACATAGTGAAAGATATAGACTTATCGCAAACAATCCTATAGCAGGCGCACGTTTTTTTAAGGTCATGGTGGAGCTCTTTATTAAGCATGTTTTAGGCATTGGCTCAGGTAATCCAGGTCTTTATGGCAAGACCTCAGGGTATTATGGAACAGTTGAGCAACAGGGTCGTCTTACCCTGCATTTACATATGCTGCTCTGGATACAAAGTGCGCTCTCACCTCAACAGATCAAAGATCACATAATAGCTAATGACTCAGCATTCCAAAAGGCACTTGTAGAATATTTGGAATCCACTCATCAAGGTGAGTTTTTGGATGACAGCATGCAAGAGGTAATTGATATGATGGACAAAAAATCTTTTACAGACCCTACTCGGGTTGATCCTACCATGTCAGTACCTGATGCTCCGCCACCTTCGTGCAAGCTGCACAATACTACTGACAATACAGATTGCATGTCCTGCGCTAGCTCTCAATCTTGGTGGGCATCCTTCAAGGATACTGTGAATGAAATATTGTTCCGGTCAAATAGACATACATGTCATGCAGGGTGCAAAAATCGACGATATCCCTCATGCAAGTCAAGGTTTCCTCGTGATGTACATGCAGAAACACTTATTGATAAAGATAAAGGCATATTAGAAATGAAACAAGGAGAGGCTTGGCTTAATACGATCACTCCATTGGTGTCTTTCTTAATGCGTTGCAATACAGATGTGACAAGTCTGCTTTCTGGTACAGCTATCAAGTCTAGTATTGCATATATTACTGATTATATTACAAAAACCCCATTGCGGACAAGTACAATGCTGGAAGCCATAAAGACCATATTCAATAGAAACTCTGAATTTCTTAATGGTGATGCTACAAGAATTGAGAAGGCTAGGAAAATCATTGTAAAAATAGTAAATGCATTAACTGTAAAACAAGAAATTGGTGCCCCAATGTCTGCTATGTACATTCTAGGCCACCCTGACCACTACACAATGTTTAAATTTAAAACATTTTATTGGAAGTCATTTATCAATCAAGTAAAAACCTACTGGTCATTTTCTGACATGGATGATGAGCAAGATGAACGTGTAGTTCTGAACAAAGCAGAAGATAAAGTGATTGCCCTGTCACCTGTTTCAGATTACATGTACAGGCCTAAAGAGTTTGATTCATGGTGTCTATACGACTGGATGTCTAGAGCCCATAAAGTAAAATTGTCAAGTCTGCAATCAAAAAGGAGTAAAACTGCTACTACAAATGATAGCAACAAGGATATGGATGTAGATAATGTTGACCCTAATGTCATACTGCCTGAATCAACACTGGCTCCACATATTAAAGAGAATGATGGGGATGTCTATATGGCAGACATGACATCTACACAAGCAACTTTGGTGGATCTTGATATCACAATGTCTATTGCATCTGAAAATGACAAGACCATGAAGGACTCTAATGACAACAATAATGATGACAATAATAGTGATAGTGATGGCGAAAGCGATATTAGTAGCGATGAGGACAATGATGGAGAAGAGGAGAGTGAGGATGAGGACAATGACAATGACGATGAAGATTACAAGTTAGATCTTGATGATACAGATAGCAGTGATGATGACTATGGGAAAAGCAAGAGGAAGACGGATACGAAAAGAAAGACAAAGCCAGTATTCAAATTTACATATGAACATCCCCAATGGAAGACACACGGCATCAAGGTTTATTCAGAAGATAAAGCACATGTGCCATGCTTTGTTGGTGGCACCTTACCAAGAAAAGACCATGGTAACATTGAAGATTATTATCTAACAATGCTGGCATTATTCTTTCCCTGGCGATCTGGGGCAGACTTAAAGAAACCAAATATATCATGGGAAGATGCATTTGCTTCTCATAGCTTTTCATTGCGGCATCAGCAAATTATGAGTTTTTGCAACATAAAATATGAGTGCAATGATGCTAGACATGATTTTGCTGCAAAAAGGAAAAAGGAGCTAGCTGAGAACCCGATACATCCTATATTTGGCTATTATACCAATGATCTTGATGCACAACATAGTGAAGATCTGGCTGGGACTGACTTAGGTATACCCGATCTTGTATCTCATCTTGAATCCCAATGGGATGAAATTGGGCCACAAACAGCTAATAAGATGGCTCAAATGGTACAAATTGAGAATGTACTAGAAGCTAGTGGGTGGATGAAACCCACAGAAGTGATATCTGTGGACCCAGCACATATGCCTGAATTTATTGATGGAAACAGCAATACAGCATCAGGCTGGAAGAATCTATTAGCTGATAAAAAGGCAGACATTTTAGCACAAAAGCAAAACCAAGTACATACACAAATGACAGGCATGGAAAAAGTTGAGCAAGAGCCCACTGGCCCTTTCAAAATGTCTAAATCTGCAGCTAACACAGTACAAGTTGTTGACTATGCCTACCTGTTCAAATCATTCCTACCTCAACAGGAGAAGGATAGGGATATAATTGCTGAGACATGTTTGCAATTTACTCTTAATGAGGAGCAAGAACGTGCCTTTAGTATCATTGCTAACCATTCTGTAGATGATTCAGCTTCCCAGCTGAAGATGCATATAGGAGGAATGGCTGGTACAGGAAAATCACAAGTTATAAAGGCTCTTATTGCGTTCTTTGAAAAGCGTGGGCAGTCATTCCTGTTTCTGATAGTTGCTCCTACTGGATCTGCTGCTGCTCTTGTTTCTGGATCAACTTATCACTCTGTGCTTGGTTTTAGGGGTGGCGGAGAAACATCTGGCAGTGGTGTCAATGAGTCTGCTGGGACAATGACAGTGATTCGAGATCGCTTGCGACATGTAAAATATGTTTTTTTGGATGAAATCTCCATGGTTGACTGTGGTGATTTATACAATATCAGTGGGCAAATGAGTACTGCAATGCAAATTGAAGATCAAGCATTTGGTGGAAAAAATATGATATTTGCTGGGGACTTTGCCCAGTTGCCTCCCATCAATACAAAGGGACCTGCTTTATTCAATCACAAAGTTGGAACTGTCTTAAGTACAACAAATAGTATACGTGATCAAAAGCACACAATGGGAAAGGCACAGTGGCATCAGACAACAGTTGTGGTACTTTTGAGACAGAATATGAGACAAAATACTATATCAGAAGAAGACAGTTGTTTTCGCACTGCACTTGAGAATATGCGATATAAAGCCTGTACAGCGGATGATATTGCTTTGTTAAGATCGAGAGTGGTGGGGCCACAGAATCCTTTGGTGGATGTTTCACATCCTAATTTCAGGCATATCTCAGTTATCACAGCATTGAATGCTCAACGCGATCAAATAAATTCACTAGGCTGTGTCAAATTTGCACATGATACACAACAAAAGCTAACAGACTTTGTATCTGTGGACAAGTGGAAGTCACAGACAGTGTCAAAACAAAGAAAAGACAATTTCACTGACCCTCGCAGAGTTTCAGATGTCTTGCCTGAGGCCCTTCAGGACAAGTTACAACAGTTGCCTCACGCAGCGTCAATGCACATTCCGGGGACACTGAGGCTTTGCCGTGGCATGCCTGTTCTGATAAAAAAAAATGAGGCAACTGAAGTATGTGTCACCAACGGTGCAGAGGGAACAGTTGTTGGTTGGAAGGCAAACTTGCATAACAACAATAAGAACACATTAGAGACTGTATTTGTTAAGCTTACAAAGCCGCCAACTGATGTACAGCTTGATGGATTGCCTTTGAATGTTGTTCCTGTATCAAAACAGTCAATACCAATACAATGCAAAATGTCAAATGACAGTACAGTCTATGTCTCACGGGAGCAGGTACCTATACTTCCCAACTTTGCAATGACGGATTATGCCTCACAGGGACGCACACGGCCTTATAATGTGGTGGACCTGAAAAATTCGAGAACTCATCACTCAGTATATACCTGCCTATCAAGAGGCTCTAGCTTACAGGGTACTATTATTCTACAGATGTGTGATATTTCAAAAATAACAGGTGGCTTGCCCGGATATCTAAGACAAGAATTTCGTGAGCTAGAGATTTTGGATGAAATTACTCGGTTACGTTATATAGGTGAGCTTCCAGAGAGTATCAATGCCACAACAAGATCAAGTTTAATAAGACAGTATCAAAGCTGGCGGGGAGCAGGAGTTGTCCCTGACAAGGTCCATCAGTCTATCCGGTGGTCAAAATCAGATCCAATGATAATACCTTCTACAGAGGACGATACACCTTGGAGGAAAATCACAGCTCATAAGGGAGCGAAGAAGGTTGCAACTCTGTATAGTCAAGATCATAACAAAAAGAGAAAATTGGATGACACAGACAAAGATGGTCTTACATCTGCATTGGGAACAAGCACTCTCAAAATGGTCAATAAAGATCAAGGTCCTATACGACAGACAAAGAGAAGGCGCATTGGTGCAAATACTGAATCCCAACATATTGGCTTAACATGGAATGCAAATACTTGGAGCTGTGCTTATGACAGTATTTTAACTATCTTATATCAGATATATACAGCACATCCAGGGCTATGGATGGAGAGAGCTGCAAATATGAATCAAATATTTAAAGCCCTTTCAGATAACTGGAACTTAGTTGATCTGCAACATAATCTATCTAGCTTGGAAAGTATACGAGATAAGATTCAGCTAATGCTACATACATCTAATCCTCAGTCATTTCCTATGGATGATCATACAGGCACAGACATCTATAGTTTATGTGAAGAAGTATTCAAAAGTGAGGAATATTTGATGTCGGTAGACTTCAAATGTGCTCATTGTGATGTTGTCAACCAGCACAATACTGTTAATACCCCCTCTTGGACATTAAGTACTGATGTGCCACAAACAATTGCAGCTGAGCTGAAAAAAAGGTTGACTAGAAGAGCAGGCAACAGATGTATAACATGTCACCGCCTTCTGACTAGAACTGTAACTTTCCCCAACCCACCACCTCCATTTCTTGTGGTCATTCTACCTCAGCAGGTGGCACAGTTGAAAATAAAGCATGCCATGGCAATAGGTGAAGGAGATGACAGGTTCACCTACAAGTTGAAAGGTATTGTATATTATGGTGATGCACACTTTACTATACGAGTCGTTACAGACAATGGTACTCTGTGGTATCATGATGGAATATCAACAGGAAAATCATGTATACAAGAGGGAAAAATCACATCGATCAATGATATATATGCTTGTAGAGGAAGAAGAGCAAGTGTTCTTATATATAGCAACATTTATTGAATTTAGTATGAAACTGTGTAAGTTGTCAAGAACCTAACCTTTAGAATGGGAATCGTCCTGCCGTGCTCTGCATCGGCCCACTCCCAGCAAGTCAACATTGGTTGACTTCTCTCGCACCTTGCCTTAGCCTTTGCCTTTGCCTTCCGATCTCGCTTCTTCTCTTATCACTCTCATCTTGTTCCATCGTTGTCCCTTTGCCCGAGTCATTGATCACGGTTGTGTCTTTGCTTGCCGACATCGCTCGTCGGCGACTCGTCTTCCGATCGGTCGGAGCACTCGTTCTAGTCGTGAACACCTTTCTGACTGCGCGATCTCGATTGGAGCACTTTGTGTTTGATCGGAGACGGTCTACGCCTGTTCTGGGACCCCTGACGCTCACTCGCACACTAATTCACAACACCCCTGCAGCCATTTAAGGTTGTGTCTATTCTACTGCATACCACCCTATTATCTGGTTGTGTCCATCACCGATTTCCCCAACAACATTGTGCACTCCGTAAAACATAGATCCAACCATGCCCCAATCAATACCTGGCCGGCCTCGCTCGCAAGCTCGCGCAGGCCGCCAGGTATTGATTAAGGGCACGGTCTGCAGTTCAACCTCTAGGGCAAACACTTTTGAACATATAACTATTTCAGTCCAAGCAGTACTTTGCCTGGAGCATTTCCATATGCATGAATGGCAAGGTGAGAGACTTGAGAGGCTGTGAAAATGTCCAGAGATAGTGTATATGGTATACATTTATATATCTAGTATTAATGGCTCTGTAGTCTAGTGGTAACTGCGCTATATTCATTGTGATTCAGAGATCTGAAGTTCAATTCTTGTTATAAACACTTTTGAAAAGATAAGTATTTGAGTCCGGGTACTTCAATAGCCGGAGTGGAGAGACATGACGTCAGTCTCGGATGCACTGTGCAGTGCATCCGAGACTGACGTCATTCCTCTGGGCCAAGCGTGGGAATTATTTACCGAAAATAGCAACTATGGAGGATTTTCTTCTGACTTCAGAGCAACTGAAATTATATGCATATCTGTCCTAGTTAGCTTACAAAATGCGAAATACTGTCTGAAACGGGAGTCTTTTGAAGAGTGAAGAGGGGGAAATGTGTTTGCTAGTGAGATTGGACTGAATGAGGGAGATCAAGAAGCGTGGGAATAAAATCCATAAAAGGAGACAAAGATGCAAGATTCTGGGGGTCCAAAAACCGCGACTGGTGCTGACATAAGCAACTTGGTGTGAAATGGCCAGTGCACGCATGGCAGTACAATTACTCTTAATCGTGGGGGGGAGGAGGGGGGAGGCATTTTCTTTGATTTGAAGATGGACTGAGTCACTCACTGTGTATGTTGACAAGCCTTGCTGGGCACCCATGCTTGTTGTCCAGCCTCACTGCATGCCCATGCACATTGTTCACCCTCATACCTCGTGACAGCCGGAGCTGCTGCGCAAGTGCTGCAGTGCATTGAAAATTTGTAAATCATAGCCACCCGCATAGAAGGTGTATCAGCAGCATCCCTCACAACTCTTTGTATATGGTCCCATCCATTCATATTGGCTCCTATCCTGTGGACTCAAGCTCAGCCATGGTGATACACCTCGCTCCGCACTGCGAGGCAATCATTACAGAATTTTTGTACTTTCATCAAGTCAACAGACACACAATTCTGGAGATCGCAGTATCGCACAGCAGTGTTCCGACCACGCAATTGGTTGCTCTGAACGCTTGCGGGATTGGAACCAGATTTCTGACCAAAAGTCCAAGCGCCATCGTGGGTTGAAGCCCAGGAACTCATTGAACACGGATGAGGCTCTTGCGGCAACGCCGGGCAAGGGCCAAAGGGAGCAGAAACCGCGCGGAGTTTGCTGGAACTGCGGCAAAGCCGGTCCCTAAAGGACAACTGCCCGAAGCCCCCGAAGCCGTCTAGCTCCGGCGGCACCGGCGGCACCAGCAACAAGTCGAAGCAGGCCGCTAACGCCGTGGAGGAGGCCAACGAGGCATGGGTTGTCGACATTGACTCGGATGTCGGCTCGCTGCCGGCTCTGGAGAGTGTGTTGTCCAGCAATAGCAACTCGGAGGGCGACGACAATGCCGGTGGAGACTGGTTCTTGGAGGTCAATGAGCAGGAGGTGCCGGATGTCGAGGAGGATGTCTTGTCGGATTGTAAGCCTACAGCTTACAGCATGGTCGGGAAATGCTACATATATAGTGCTGGTTGGCAGAGAATATAAATTCTCTGTTAAACTGCCTTTTGGAGTAACGGTTATGATGCAGCACGTCTTGCCGCTTACACAGATGCAGAGTGGTTGGATGTTGGCACCGTGTCGGTGGACGAGGCCTTCGAGCTTGTCCAAGGTGTCAATGACCTAGAATCTGCGGAGACGGCGGCACAAGTCAACACAGCTCGAGACAAGGCCCCGGTCCGGGAGCTCTACAACTCCGGCATGACGCGGCACATATCCCCTTACCGCAACAGCTTCGAGAACTTCTCGGAGATCCCCCCTAAGCATTTTATGGTGGCAAACCAGGAAGGTTTTGACGCAACCGGCACCGGCAACTTGGTCATTGAGGTGCCGAACGGGTGGGATGCGACCAAGCTTCGGCTCACGGAGGTGGACTACACCCTTATTTCTATTGGCCACCTGGATGAGCAAGGTTACTCGGTGACCTTTGCTGATGGCAAGTGCACTATCCACGCACCTGGCGATGGCAAGAAGGTTGGCGAGATCCCACAATCTTTGAAGGGCTTGTACCGTGTCGAGCATGATGGCGAGCATGCCAACGCGGTGGCGGAAACTGTCACGGTCATGGAGCTGCACCGGCGGATGGGTCACATCGTGCCGAGCATCGCACAGCATCTGGTAAAAGAGGGCTTTGTCACTGGAGTGAAGCTCGACACGTCGACGGAAGAGCCTACCTTCTGCGAGTCTTGTGTCTACGCCAAGGCAATGCGTAAGCCGATGGTGAAGGAGCGCTCCGGCGAGCGTGCAAAGGAGTTTGCGGCTGAGGTTCACAGTGACCTCTGGGGACCATCGCTGGTTGCAACGAAGGCCGGGCGCCGCTATTATGTGTTGTTCACCGACAACATGACACGCCACACGTCACTCTATCTCCTGCGCTCCAAAGACGAGACCTTTGGGGCCTACAAGTCATTCAAGGCTTGGTGCACGATGCAGCACAAGGTGCACATGCAGGTGTTCAACATTCCGACCGTGGCGGCGAGTATCTGGGGAAGGAGTTTATTCTCCACCTCAAGAAGGCAGGAACGACGCGCAAACTTACCGTGCACAACACGCCGCACCACAACAGTGTCGCGGAGTGCCTTAATCGGATGCTGGTTGAGAAGGTTCGCGCGCTGCTGCACGCGAGCGGCTTGCCGAAGTTTCTCTGGGGCAAGGCAATCCATCATGCGGTCTGGTTGAAGAACCGGACGTTGACGCGCGCGCACGACGGCATGACGCCGCACGAGGTGCTGACCGGACGCAAGCCCAATCTTAGCGGGGTGCGCGAGTGGGGCTGCCGTGTCTGGGTGCACGATGTGCGTGGCTCGAAGCTTGATCTGCGTGCGAGGGAAGGCCGTTGGCTTGGCTTCAACGACTTGTCAAAGGGCGCGCGGGTGTATTGGCCGTCGACGAAGACCATTACTGTCGAGCACAACGTGTATTTTGATGACACGCGCGCGCCTGCCACTCGTCTCGAGGGGGAGCCTGACGCTGACTACATGTTAGTTCAGCAGAACGAGACGATGCCAGCGCGCGACATACCTGCACCTGCCAGTTCACCTCAGTCATCCACCAGCTCGTCTTCAGCTCCCGAGCTTGCGCCAGCAGCACCGCCTGTCGATCCTGTGCTCTTGAACATGCCGCAAGCCCGTCATGTTTAAATGCCGTTGCAGTATGTCCGCGACTCGCACAGCGGTGTTGGGCGCTCTTCTGCGCGGCATGGTCTTCAGGTACCCGAGGATAGGCCGCAGGAGACTGGTGTGAACGTTGAGGGGGAGCAGGAGGGCAGCAGCGGGGCAGCGAGGGACGGCGACAACGCGGTTGTCATGGTAGAAGAGGGCGACATTGAGGTGCTCGAGTATGCGCTGGCAGTGGAAATTGCCGAGGCCGAAGCACTGGAACCTCGCACACTTGCAGAGGCTCGTCGCTGCCCCGACTGGCCTCTCTGGGAGGCTGCCATTTGCGAGGAACTCGACACACTCGTCAAGGCCGGCACTTGGACGCTCGAGCAGCTACCCCCAGACGCCAATATCAAGCTACCCCCAGACACCAATATCAAGCTACCCCCAGACGCCAATATCATTGGTTCAAAGTGGGTTTTCAAGGCAAAAAAGGATGCGGCAGGCCGCGTAATCTGCTACAAAACCTGGCTCGTCGCGCAAAGCTTCAGTCAAGTCCCTGGCATTGACTATTTCGATACATACGCACCCATCGCAAAATTGCTGTCCATCCGCACGGTCCTTGCACTCGCAGCGCGCCGCAATCTCGAACTTCACCAAGTCGACATCAAGGGTGCATACCTCAATGGTGATCTCACGACGCACGAAGTTATCTACATGCACCACCCACCCGGATTCACACCCGCCGATGCTGCAGGACGTGTTCCTCATCTCCGCAAAACGCTCTACGGCCTCAAGCAGTCGGGCCGGCGCTGGTACCAGAAGCTCACGAGCATTTTTGTCGACGCGATGGGCTTGACCCGTTGTGTTGTTGACCAGGCTGTGTACTTCCGGCGCGCCGGCGCTTCGCTACTCATCGTTGTTGTGCACGTTGATACACCTGGTGCAGCGCTGGGAGGCAATTGTTCGCCAATTTTCGCACTTTCGACAAGTCAACAAGCGCAGAGTACGACCTCCGACTGCTTGATTAGTCTCTCAGACCAATCGCAAGACCAGAGCCATAGCTCCGATTGTTGGAGCCTCGCAGCACAATTGCACAATTGCAATGATACCTTGGACACCACGCTTGGACCATTGACCAGTCGCACGCCATCTATGCAGTCATCCGACCACTTGTACACTGTTCCGACTGCGACCACGCGACCTCGAGCGCAACGTCTCCCACACCTGTCGCAACTCGGCGGAGTTCCGTCAGACGTTTCGATCGTCGAGATCATCGCTCGAACACGTGCGCCACGCCGCCCCGACCACTCTGCGACCTCTGAGTACCTTCACAGTCGCACCATTGTCCTCCAACACTCAGTTCTCGAGCTTGCATCGTATTTCTCCGATCCCGATCGTTCTGTGGTCGCTTCAGCGCTCCGATTATCGCCTCATTGCTCCGATCATTGCACGCACAATATTGCATTCGTCCGACCATTCGAAGAGTCGCAACATCGCAACGCTCGCCCGCAACCCCCTCACACATTGGAGCATATTCCCTTGCTCACCACGCCACCATTGTCCCCTATTCTTGTCATATTGTCTTGTCCGACATTGTAGGAGACCGCTCCCATACTTCTTGACAGTGCAGATCATTTTCCATGCGCCTGCACTTCCCTCTTGACAGTGCTGATCACTTGCTCTACATTGTTTTCTACAGCCTCGCAGACCTTCATATATGTTCGCCTGACTCCCATCCATTGTTCATACCATGTGTGACTTGCGCATCATTGTTTGCCTTTGTTCCAATCAGTTTCCTTTGTCCCGACTGCATTTTTAATCGGACTCATACTATAGCAATCGGAACGTATAAATAGCGGTCGGACACATGCTGCAATACAGATTCGATTCCCCCCTCGCTGTTCAGATCTCATTCGGAGCTCACACCTTCGTCTCTATCGTATAGTTAGCTCGAGGCTAGCTTCGTCGCCTTTGCCTTTGCCTTTGCCTTTGTCGTCGTCTCTCGTACTCAGTTTATCGCTCTCCTCGCTCTCATCTTGTTCCATCGTCGTCCCACTAGCCGTCGCCATTGCGCCTCACTGTTCCGACCATCTTGCGACCTCAGCGATCGCAGTCGCACTGCTCTCGTCCCGCAGCGATCGCACCATCGACCGAATTGCTCGCACGACTCGCCTCTGTCTTCCGACCGTCGCCCCAGCTCCTCCGACCGTTCACACGTTCAGAACGGTACAGCATTGCTGCCTGCACAACTCGTCGTTGCTCCGACCATCTTGCGACGTCGGAGATCGCAGTGTCGCGTCTATCGTCTCGCAGCGGTCGCACCCTCAACCGAACCAGTTGCGCCACTCGTTCTCACATTCCGACCATTGTTTCCACTCGTCCGAACGGTTCAGCGTCGTCTCCTGCACGTCTTGTAGTCGCTCCGACCACCTCACAACGACATCACACGTCGCCCATCGCGTCACACGTTGCCTATCGGAGCCACCCTCCTCACATCCTCTTCGACGATCATACACTCAGCATCCAGTCGCTTGCAGTCATTCGCAGTCGCTCACAGTCGTTCGCAGTTGCTCGCAGTTACGTCCAGCCGCACACAGTCGCTCGCAGTTACGTCCAGTCGCGCACAGTCGCTCGCACCACGCAACCCCATCTTTAGACCCTCATCGGCGACCCTCCGAGCATTCGCGCATTCCGACCAGGCCCACCGACCACACATCTCGTCGGAGACGCACTTCCGAACATCTTCGGGACCCTGACACTCACTCGCACACATCAATGGTACCCTCATCAGCGCTCTAGGGATCTGGTATCACACACATTTACTACCCTACTACCTGTGAGTGCCCATCAACAGATTCATACTTGAAGTAAAATAATCTGCAAAGAGTAAGTGCATGTAACAAGCAAAATAATCCAAATACAAGAAGTAAACATGCATTGACTGATAAGGTATCTGTAATCTAGCCTCTGAGACCCTAGGCATTAAGTGCACATTGATTGTAGCTTTCTGGAGATATATAATATGTATATATTTATATTAGGAAAGGAGGGAGAATGATTTAAAAGAGCAGAATATAGTGCTGGGCAAGACAAGACAGAAGGCTCATATATGGCAGGGGTAGCCAGACATTCTACAATGACCTATAGCTTAGTGGTTAAACTGTCTACCTTCGACTTAGATTATGTAATCTGACTCGAGTATGGCAGTTCAATCCTTACTGTTGCCATTTTTAATAGTGTGACTGATCACCAACCGGGAAGACATTGGCAGGAGTGTACCATGCGGTGGTCGGCGACAGGTACAGGGCCTGTCGCCGACCTCCGCATGGTACACGCGCGTCCATATGGTCACCCGTGGGAATTTGTTACCGAAAAAAGAAGTTGTAGTATTTCTTCCCCTGAGTCCAACAAAATTGAAATCATATTACGATTCCCTTGGATCGTTTCTTATGTAAGCACCAGTCGCGCTTTTTGGACCCCCATGCAACTTTCATCTTCGCCCCCATATATAGAGATTTGTTCACACGGTCTAATCTCACTAGCAAACACATTTTCCCCTCTTCGCTGATCAAAAGACTCCCGTTTCAGACAGTATTTTGCATTTTGTAAGCTAACTAGGATAGATATGCATATAATTTCTGTCACTCTGAAGTCAGAAGAAAATGCTCTGTAATTTCCTTTTTTGGTAAAATGTTCCCACGGTCAACGTGAAGCATGACGTAGTTTATAGCAGGTGCTCCCGGAAAACTACGTCATGCTCCTCCTACTCCGGCTAACATAGCCGGAAAATACTTATAATTGGAAAAGTGTCTTTAATAAGATTTGAACTTGAAGCCTCTAGATCTCAAAAGGCACAGAGCATTCTTACCACTAGACTACACATGCATTCAAAATGCATCAGGAAAGTGAGATGGAGTTTGGTTCCCCCTCTTCGGTCTTTAAAAGACTCCCGTTTCAGACAGTATTTCGCATTTTGTAAGCTAACCAGGATAGATATGCATATAATTTCAGCTGCTCTAAGGTCAGAAGAAAATCATCCATAGTTGCTATTTTCGGTAAATAATTCCCACGCTTGGCCCAGAGGAATGACGTCAGTCTCGAATGCACTGCACAGTGCATCCGAGACTGACGTTGATGGGCACCCACAGGTAGTAGGGTGGTAATGTGAGTGATACCAGATCCCTAGAGCACTGAAGAGGGTACCGTTGATGTGTGCGAGTGAGTGTCAGGGTCCCGAAGACGATCGGAGAGCGTCTCCGACGAGATGTGTGGTCGGAGGGCCTGGTCAGAATGCGCGAACGCTCGGATAGTCGTCGATGAGGGTCCGAAGATGGGGTCGCGTGGTGCGAGTGACTGTGCGCGACTGGACGCGACTGCGAGCGACTGCGAACGACTGCGAACGACTGCGAGTGACTGCGAACGACTGCGAACGACTGCGAGTGACTGCGGACAACTGCGAGCAACTGGACGCTGAGTGCACGTTCGTCGAAGATGATGTGAGAAGGGTGGCTCCGATGGGTGACGTGCGACGCGATGGGCGACGTGTGATGTTGTTGCGAGGTGGTTGGAGCAACTGCGAGAAGTGCAGGCAACGACGCTGAACCGTTCCGATCGTGTGAACGTTCGGACGAGTGGCGACGATGGTCGGAATGTGAGAACGAGTGGTGCGAGAGGTCCGATCGAGGATGCGACCGCTGCGAGGCGCTAGACGCGACACTGCGATCTCCGACATCGCGAGACGGTCGGAGCAACGATGAGTCGTGCAGGCAGCAAAGCTGGACCGTTCTGAATGTGTGAGTGGTCGGAGGAGCTGGGGCAATGGTAGGAAGACAGAGGTGAGTCGTGCGAGCGATTCGGTCGACAGTGCGACCGCTGCGGGACGAGAGCGGTGCGACTGCGATCGCCGAGGTCGCAAGACGGTCGGAGCAGTGGAGCGCGAGGGCAACGGCTAATGGGACGACGATGGAACAAGATGAGAGCGAGGAGAGCGATAAACTGAGTGCGAGAGACGACAACAAAGGCAAAGGCAAAGGCAAAGGCGACGAAGCTAGCCTCGAGCTAACTATATGATAGAGACGAAGGTGTGAGCTCCGAATGAGATCTGAACCGCGAGGGGGGGACCGAATCTCTATTGCAGCATGTGTCCGACCGCTATTTATACGTTCCGATCGCTATAGTACGAGTCCGATCGAAAATGCAGTCGGAACAAAGGAAACCGATCGGAACAAAGGCAAGCAATGGTGCGCAAGTCGCACATGGTACGGACATTAGCTCTGTTCAAAGTTGGCGCAGCCAATTTCGCAGGACGCAGTTCGCAGGACGCAGCGTGACATTAAGTAAGCCCATCCATATCGGTGTGATAAGAAAGATAAGAATACGTGCGCCCTCGCCGCTGCGACACCGTTGAGCCGTTCCTCGCCTCGCTCTCTCCCTCCATCGCCCACCTTCTGGCCGGTCAACATGTCTCATACAGGGCCCGTTCATGACCGCTTCATGAAGGCATACCTTCTATTCAAAATGATCCGTGATATGACTGATCTCGAGACCAACTCCCGTTACAGTGCAACTTGTGATCAATTCCTGCTTGATCTCCGGCTCATCCACAAGATTCGGAGCAAACACTACCTGCAAGGGCGCAATCACCACGTCCTCAAGATTGGGAACATCCATCTCGCTTTCGAATATGCAAAAGACCATCGGGATCACCACCGATTCATCCAGATGCTGCGCATGTCACCATTTGCCTTCGACACCCTCGTCGAGCTCATTAAGGAGCATGCAGTATTCCAAAACCATTCCAGCACACCACAAGCCCCAGTCGAGACCCAGCTTGCTGTGACACTCTATCGGATGGGGCGCTATGGCAATGGTGCATCGGTCATGGATGTCGCAAGGGATGCCGGCGTGTCGGAGGGGTCAGTGGTCAACTTCACTACTCGGTGCTTCACGGCAATCGAGAGTCTGCACGATCTCTTCATCAGGCCGCTCACCCCTGTGGAGAAGGAGAGAGAAAAGAAGTGGATGGATGAGCACCTTGGCTTCACAGGCGGTCATTGGTGTGACGGCTGGGTGATGTACGATGGGACTATCGTTGTTCTGTACGCACAGCCAGATCTCAACGGAGATGCGTATTACACCCGGAAAGCCAACTACGGCTTCAATCTTCAGGTGAGTTCATCTTGCTACTCATTTGCCCGTCTTTCAATTTATGAGATGTGCCAGGTTGGCAATGTCCCATCCAACCTTTGCATTGTCGACTACACACATGGCATGACAGGCTCAGCTCACGATTCAGCTGCCTTTGCCCACACCGCTGCTGCAAAGTACCCCAACTGGTTCTTTGGGGATGGTGAATTTGCATGGGCAGACTCTGCCTATGCTGTCAATAGCCGCACCATTCCAGTCCACAAGGAGCCAGCTTCAATCCGACGCGAGAACAAGATTTTCGACCAGGCAGTTTCGCACATCCGGGTTCGCTCGGAGCATTGCATGGGTGCATTGAAGGGGTGCTTTCAGTGCCTGCGTGGCCTTTGCGTTCGAATCCGGTCAGCTGTGGACCATATAGATGCCTGCCGATGGAACACAGTGGCGATTATTCTTCACAACTTTATCATTGATGTCGAAGGACTAGAGGGAACAAGCCAGTGGATGACGCCGCATGGGCGGCAGGAGGAGTTTGAGGATAGGGGAGCAAGACACCCTCCGCTCTATTATGAAGTAGGGGATGACGCAGATGCGAAGAGACGACAGTTAGTAGAAGAGATTGTGGCTATTAAATCCATGGAATAATAATCAAGGAGATATAAAGAATGAATCACAGAGAACGGTGTAGTTTGAATTAAAGGTATATAATGAATTTGAATCTTATTCAGAGCTAAACCCCATATCAATATCAGAGGAAGGAAGGGCACCATCGTCATCCTCAATATACCAGCGAGTAGGGCTAGGTGAATTGGGGCGAGACGAACCGCGTGACGGACCACGCGACAGACCAGCGATAGGTCCATTATCCTCATCAACCTGTCCTGTTCCCCGTGCTGCAGCCTCTTCCGCATCAATAGCTGCAATGAGTGTCATGCTATCTTCAGCGCTGCGAAGACCTGCACGAAGGAGCTTCAAGACGTTTGCACGACGATCATCAAACGCCTTCTGCTCCTCAATCTTGACACGGCGTGCATTCATCTCGTGTGTATGCTTGATCTGACGCCTGCGGGAGTTGTTAACATATGATCATGGGGAGTAGAAGGGATAACTTACTTAGTGTACTTTACCATTACCTCCTCAAAGCTTGGCTTCGCCGGTGTCTTCTTAAGAAATGCCTTTGTGGCCGCATCACGAAGCAAGCCCTGCGCAACAGAGGCCATCGGCGTGGGAGCCGGAGTCCTCTCCTTGTCTTGCAGCATCGGAGCAATCTGTGTGGTCTGAGAATAAGTAGCTCATATATCAGAGGATAGGCACTTACCACTGCATTCAGAATGGGGGCCGCCGGAGTCGCCGGACCTTCCACATCGGCCGCCGGACCTTCCGCATCGGTCGCCGGACCTCCTACATCGGCCGTCATAGCTCCCGCCGCTTCTACCTGTGCTCGCTGCGCAGCCTCGATTGCATTGAGCAGGGTTGTATACCCATGCTGTACTTCAGCATTGTTGACTGCTGGTGCAACTGCCATAGCTTGAGGACCCGCAGCTGCATTGTCAGCTGACAGTGCGGCCCTGGGGACCCCTCTGTCGGGCGGCTGATAGTACATGGTACGGCGTCCGTGAGGACCAACAGCTGTCGTTATGGCTGGCGGCGTTACATTTGGCCTTGTGGATAGGATGCGATGCATGCGAGGGAAGAAGGGGAAGACATCTGTGATAGACTCTGCCAACAACGTCGGTTAGTTATCCGGCACATGTGTGATGCAAGAAAGACGAACCCCAAAGGTTGCGAGCCCGTTCCGGTGTCTCATTATCGGGGCCATTTGCTGAGATATAGAACTCTAGAAATTCGACGGGGTTGTCAGAGACATATGGGTGATCATCGTCCGACTTGTTGTTGATCCCGCCTCCGGTCACTTGAAGCTTCTGGCTATGCTTCTTGTACAACTCGATAAGCCTAAAAAGCATCAGAAATTGCTCGCATAGTCATGGGAGGACATACTCTTCAGCTTTAACCTTCACCCGGTTGGTGATCTTGGCCGGGTTCAGGACAAAGAGCTGCGGGATAAGTGTGCGTGCGATGCGCTTGTACACATCTACCTTCTTGTCACCATTTGTCATTTTCTACACACCATTCTGATTCAGATATCATGCAGAATACCTCTGAGAAGCTTCACGACGTACCTCTTTTTTTTACGCTTCCCAAACAATACACGGAAGTTCCCCAGCTGCTCCATCTCCCCGAGTAGCTTCCAGGTTAGGGTGTGCTGATTTTGGGCCCACTGGATGTGAGGAAGAGCACCAGCACGCTTGGAGGGTGGTGCACCCTGATCCTGGGTCTCCGAGCCCTTGCGCTTGCGATTCCCGTGGCCTCCCATGGCGGGCAAACGTCGTAGTGGTGGACTGACAACTTGGCGACCGGCGACTGTCACCAGCGCCGGTGACGTGACAATCAGAAGTCACAGCCCGTCACAATCTTGCAGCTCCTGCGGCAGCGTCCTGCGAAATTGGCTGCGCCGTCCTGCGCCAACTTTGAACAGAGCTAATGGAGGGGAGTCATGCGAACGTATCTGAAGGTCTGTGAGGCTGTATAGAACAATGTAGAGCAAGTGATCAGCGCTGTCAAGAGGGAAGTGCAAGCGCATGGAAAATGATCTGCGCTGTCAAGAAGTATGAGAGCGGTGTCCTACAATGTCGGACAAGACAATATGACAAGAATAGGGGACAATAGCGACGTGGCGAGCAAGGGAATATGCTCCGATGTGCAAGGGGGTCGCAGGCGAGCGTTGCGATGTTGCGACTCTTTGAACGGTCGGAAGAATGCGATATTGTGCGCGCAATGATCGGAGCGATAGGGCGATAATCGGAGTGCTGATGCGACCACAGAACAATCGGGATCGCAGAAATACGGCGCAAATTCGAGACCTGAGTGAGACAATGGTCGGAGAACAATCGCACAACTGTGGAGGTACTCGGAGGTCGCAGAGTTGTCGGAGCGGCGTGGTGTGCATGTTCGAGCGATGATCTCGACGCTCGAAACATCTGACAGAATTCCGCTGAGTTGCGACAGCTGTGGGAGACGTGGCGCTCGAAGTCGCGTGGTCGCAGTCGGAACAGTGTGCGAGTGGTCGGACGACTGCGTAGATGGCGTGCGACTGAGTCGATGGTCCGAGCGTGGTGTCCAAGGTATCGTTGCGATGGTGCAATCGTGCTGCGAGGCTCCAACGATCGGAGCTATGGCTCTGGTCTTGCGATCGGTCGGAGCTCGTACGCTGTGCTTGTCGACTTGTCAAAAGTGCGAAAATTGGCGAACAATCGCCTCCCAGCGCTGCACCAGGCGTATCAACGTAAAGTGCTCTGATCAAGAGCACGCAGTCATAAAGGCATTCACAACTAGCATGAGTGCTCCGACCGATCAGAAGACGAGTCGCCGATGGAACAAGATGAGAGCGATAAAAGAAGAAGCGAGATCGGAAGGCAAAGGGGACGGCGATGGCAAAGGCAAACACCAAGGCTAAGGCATGAGAGAAGTCAACCAATGTTGACTTCTTATACAATACGACGATGAAGGTAGCACATGAATTGTGCTCAGAGCAATCAGGGGGGAACAAAACTTGCATTGCAGTGAGTACGCCACAACTATTCATATGTTCCAACGAGTATACTGTACCATTTCGATTGGTTCACCGCCCTGGTGTGACCGTGAAACAACTGGCAAAATTTCAGATTCACCACTCATGGGGTGTGACCGTGATCTCAGCGGCATTTTGCCTCATGAAGAAGTTCGCCACATCTGAAGAGAGTGAGCTGCAGGCTGGTCAACGCGACCGGACTTAGGTCCATAGTGTGAGCTGTCAGTCTGCAAGTCCTCCATCCTGAATCATTCACTGTCAATTCATTGGGTAGGTACAATGCACCACTGCGTGATTTTGTTGCTGTCATGCCACTGTGCTGTGCAGGCTAGAGCTCTGCAATTTGATGTTGTTTTGCTGCCCTCCCGGTGTCATTTTTGATGCCCTTGTGAAATCCTTCAGACGGTTTCGCCACCCCACCGTGTGACCTGTGACGGCACCTATATTTCACCACGCCGGACACCCCCTGTGATGTGTGACCGGCGAACCGATCGAAATGGTACAGTAGTACGAGTCCGATCAGAACAGTGCTCATGGTCGGAAGACAAAGGGAAAGATAGCGGTGTTGTAGCATATGGCACGTACAATGGGCGGGAGTCATGAGACGGTTACAATTCCTATGAATCGTTGCTTATGTCATCCATATACAGTGTTTTTTTGACCCCATGCAACGATCATCTGTGTCGCCATTTTTGGAAATCCAATCCCACACAATGTCAACTCACGACTTTACCCCTCCTCATTTGCTCCACACAATATACACAAATGATTGCCTAAATACGCTGATTACTAGGCCATACAACATATACAGAAGTTGCAGAACAGTGATGTTGTGACAACTGAGTCGCACCAGACAACACAGGCAGAAATATGATGATGTCACTCCGGGGTTTTAAATTACAATTAGAGCCCAAAATGATGTCATTGCTCTTGATATCACAACAACCACCTCAGCTGCAGCTGCACACCCAACTTATGTAAATTGTGATGCTCTCCAGTGCACAGTATTGCCCACCATCACTTAAATTTGGTACCAGGGCCACTCCCAGTTGTGTTTTAGTGTCCAGTAGTGTCTCAAGACTATTATTTGAGTATATATTTAGTTATGTAACCAGAAACCCCCTCAGAGCGGAATCGTACTGCCGCGCTACGCGTCGGCCCACTCCCAGCAAGTGTGTATCTGTGCTGGTTGGCTTGCAAAATGCAAAATACTCGCAGACACAAGTGTCTTTTGAAGTGTGAAGGCGTGAATATTATTAGACAGGAGCCAATAGCCCATACCGAGCCCATGCAAACAAATTGTCATGTAGTGTAACAGCTAATGCTCCGGGTTTGTATTATATGCTTGGGCTGTTGGTTCAAATCCCCTTGTGTGCAAATTTTTGATAACATGAAATTTGAACCCGGGTATTGCAATAGCCGGGCCAGAGAAGCATGACGTAGTAAACCGGCCTAACCGCTTGAAAACTACGTCATGTTTCTCTGCACTACCCGTGGGAATGTTTTACCGAAAAAGGAAAGTATGCAGCCTGCTTTTCTGACTCGAGAACAATTGAAGATTTGCTTGTAGTGTTGTTACTTAGCTTGCAAAACACAATATACCCACAGAAACGAGTGTCTTTCGAAGTGCAAAAAAGTGGATAGGCATTGGGCAGGAGCTACTTAGCTAAGAATTACTAAATTAGGCAGTTGGGACGACGCGACTTGACCGTGGGATCTATTTCCTAAAGCGACTTTCCTGACGTGCACTTTTTGGCCTGACTGGTTGGAGAAAAAAACGATTAAGAGTAATCGTAACGATTCAAGGGAATCGTAACAGTGTACGCTTCAAGGTGGGAGATCGGGTATAGCTAATGGGAAACACATCAAGATGACACAACCAAAAGCTAAGCTGTCACCGCGGCGAGTAGGTGTCAAGACTCGCGTCAAAGAACACACAAAGAGCCGCCCAAGTCATCGACCGGACCAGAGGGACGAGATGAGTGAGAGTGCTGTGATCAACAGCGCAGGCAATAGATTGCGTACGGTGTAGACGAAGTGAACAGTCTGAAGAATAAAGAGAGAAACACGAGTCCTTATATACTAGGTGAGGCCAAACAAGGATAAACAGCAGGACAATAGGAAGCGGAACAATAAGGGAGGAACCATGACGATGGAGAACAATCAGAAGTGAGAACAATGTGAACAATAGTGCGCACAGCCTCGCCATAGAACATCATGGAAGGGTCCGGAAAGCTCTGGATCAGGGTGAAGTCTGGATTGTGGTCTGTGATTGATGATGGGTGCGAATAGCAGTCAAGAGAGTCGAAATAAATGGAGCGATTTGTGACAGTAGGACCCTTCACAGTCACTGAAATCATCGGACCAGTGAACTACCGACTGAAGCTTCCCCCACTTGGCGGATCCATCCCGTATTCCATGCATCCCTTTTGACTCCCTACGTCGAAACCTCAGCTCACGGACCCAACTTCCTTGCGCCACCGCCTGAAATAGACAATGCGGAAGAGGAGTATGAGGTGGAAGCAGTCCTAGACGCAAGACTCACACCCAACAAGCGTGGCATTCAGTACCTTGTCAAGTGGGTCGGTTATCCCGACTCAGAGAATCAGTGGCTCCCTCGGACAGCCATGACCAATGCCACTGGAGCAATAACCAAGTTCTACAAGGACCATCCACGGGCTGTTCGCCCTCCTGCGCTACGTGGACTCATCTATTTTGATGCACTACAAGCTGATCATGCGCTCCAGGAGAAAGCGCGTCTTAGAGAGGGGGTGATGTCACGAATCGCTCCATTTATTTCGACTCTTGACTGCTATTCGCACCCATCATTGATCACGGACCACGATCCAGACTTCTCCCTGATCCAGAGCTTTCCGGACCCTTCCATGATGTTCTATAGCAAGGCTGTGCGCATTACTGTTCTCATTGTTCTCACTTCTGATTGTTCTCCATCGTCATGGTTCCTCCCTTATTGTTCCGCTTCCTATTGTCCTGCTGTTTATCCTTGTTTGGCCTCACTTAGTATATAAGGACTCGTGTTTCTCTCTTTATTCTTCAGACTGTTCACTTCATCTACACCGTACGCAATCTATTGCCTGCACTGTTGATCACAGCACTCTCACTCATCTCGTCCCTTTCGTTCGGTCGGTGACTTGGGCGGCTCTTTGTGTGTTCTTTGACGCGAGTCTTGACATCATAATGATGATTCTTCTTTGTATCTCAGGAATCGTAATATTTTCATTGTATCTAGCTTAAGGTGTGTTGTATTCCGGCAACACTACCTAGCACAGTGTGGGTGTTTGGCACTGGTGGAGGCGCAGCGGCACCACTCGGCATGGGCGAGGCGTGCTTGAAACCGAATTGCCGCTGATCCTGATGGTTCTTCCACACGTGACTCGGATGCCGGTTCTGTGTACGACATTCTTTCCCCTGTACCCTGTCTCCCACGGGACATGCACCATTGTATGCCCCTTGAAAATGCCATTCCAATCATATATACATGTCCCTATATATGGGAAGGAACATAGGAGCCATTGAGCTTGTCATGTGGTGCTGCAAGCACCGCATTTTTTGAGACATGTGACTTTCATTTGTTTTTCAACACAGCAGTAATTCATACATAGCTTCTTCCCCCATGCCCTGCTCGCTGAACGGAGTGTGCCATTGGATTCACACTGTAAATATGGTTCAATTAGTATATAAATTTATTTATATATGGAAGGGGATGGGGGCACCGTTGAGCTCATTGTTGTCAGCAACAATGACAACCTTAGCTCATCGGAGGATATCCGGGAAATGGAAAGTACGGCAGTTTTTTGTACGGCGATCGGCCGGTCTAGATAGGCCCAGAGCAATATGTCTCAGATCTGGCACCCGATCTGTGACGTCAGTGCCCGTCCCGCCTGCCCACTATAATTCTCGAGTCGTTACATTCGACCGGACCATGGTAATCTTCTCGAGACGGCGCCCTGGCGCAGGTTGTCAGCTAAGGTCACAATGCACCGATGCTGGTCTACTGGTACGAGTCAGTGCCAGGCGCGTGGTCGTGCTTTCACTGCCGTACGGCCACGCTCGACTCACACCACCGTCAAGACACTGGTCATGAAATTCTGAATTATTTCCACCAGTGAGGGGCAATGCTTGCGAACACCTGTATATATCACCGTGATTTTTTTTCCCCTTGTACAATATAACTGTGGGATTATTCACAGTCTTTCGGGGTATATCTACACATCAACTTGGCGGCTCCCTCCCAATCATTTGCCCCGCCCAACATGGTGAACACCTGCACTGGCTGCCCATTGTGCCTGCCTCTCAGTGCCGACTTTGACCTCCTTCCCTGTTGGCTGCTCGTCATCATCATGATCACATACGTAGCCGCAACGTAGCCATCAGCGTGACATGCGAGCAAGTCTGCACTCTCGAAGGCTGCCGTATCAAACATATGGTATCCTTTTGCAGAGGCAGGGGCAGGGTGTGCACGCACACGCTACAGGGGTGAGCTTGAGAAGGAGAGCGGGTGGTGGAGGGTGCGCATGGGCATGATCACATCGAGCGACTGGCGGGGCGGCAGGCTCAAGCAGGAGAACGGCGGAAGGCGCGCAGGAACGGCAAGGGGACAGACATAGGGTAATATATTGTCTCAATCCATGTGTAAGGTACCAATGTATGCGGGGGGATGCCGTGCTACGGTGCGAGGGCATGCAGGGCCTAGGGTCTCGCAAGTTGCCAGCTGTGCGCAAGCACTGTTGAGTGACCTAAAACAATAGCCCACAGTTGCAGAGCGAGGAGGCGACAACGTACATTCATGCCTGTCATTGTCACCCTTCCTGATCCTACGAGCGGGCGGGGGGGGGGTACCATCTTCGATGTCAGCCGCGCGGTGCGGCGGTTGAGGAACCTAAGGCATGCAACTCAGACCCACAATTGCAGTGCACAAGGCGGCAGCAACAACGTACATTCATGCCCAGCGCCTTTCCTGATCATACAATGCGGTGGGCGTGTGCTGTTGTTGTTGATGCCATCGTTGATGTCAGCCACGCCCGTGTTGCTGTCGCTGAGTGTCCGCCGTCGGAAGAGTAGAGACTGTATGCTTGTTGTTCTAGCAATATGTGGGGTGCGTATCAGAAAGAGCGCTAAGGGCAGACAGAATGAGCGGTGGATGGCGGAAAGGGCGGGCGGGAGCAGGATGCAGTGAGTGTAGAGGTGGGTGGGATAGCGGGAATCTAAATCAGGAGGCGGAATCGGGCCTGCCAAGAAGCCGGAATCAACGCCGTACTCTGGCCGTACTACAGCGCCGTACAAAACCGCGTACTTTCCAATGCCCTGACTTACTGGCTTATCGCGGGGGATGTTGGCACCGGTGACAGCAGGCGTGGGACGGCCGGCACGGGCCTGGGCACGTGCTTTTGATGGCCCTCGGATCCCAGGTGGGAGCGCGTCGGTGCAGGCCGAAACGAGCCAAGCAGGAGAAGTCGGGTAACCACCGGAACACGCCGGGTAACCAGAAGAGGTGCGTTTCAAAACTGACAGAAAATGTCCAATAAAGATGATTACCTTTGTACCTCAGGAATCGTAATTCGGTGGTTTTGCTGATGACTAGCCCAATGTCAGGGAATTACATAAGCATACCAGCCTACACTTATACCCCTACACCAAACGGCGCAATGTCAAGCTTAGCTTGACATCTTGGCTGGTCGTATATATAGTAGCTAAGTGATGAACGAACACGTTCATGACATTAGCCCCTCCTCAAGGCACACTTCCCCGGGTGTGCTACTATATATGCCGTTGGCCCCAAGGGTTACCCGCTCTGGGCTTAACCTTGACAGTCTATGCCAGCTCGAGGAGACCCAGTGTTCAACCCCTGCAGGCTTATTTACAGGTATTGGGTCCAGCTCTGACCCATTCCGGCGACAGAACTGTGTGCCTTTCAGATCGGTGGGACTATAGGGATTACTTAATAGATTTCCGCCGGAGTCCGCCGGAGTCTGCCGGAGTCTGCCGGAGTCTGCCGGAGTCTGCCGGAGTCCGCCGGATTCCAGCCTTTTCACGGATTGTGGCTTAAGTCGTTCTACAAAGTGCCGAAAGCAAATTGCTTTCAGGCGTGTTTCCAAAATGTCTTAAGCTCATCCGCGCATACAGCGTCACGGATTGTGGCTTAAGCCATTCCGCAGACTCCCGTAAGCAAATTGCCTTCAAGCGTGTTTCCAAAATGACTTAAGCTTATGGGCACATCCAGGGTAACGCATTGTGGCTTAAGTTGTTCTACCAAGTGCCGGAAAAATGCCTTCAGGCATGTTTCGAAAATGTCTTAAGCTCTTCCCGGCATCCAGCGCCTTAAGGCCATTTAAAATGACTTGAGCTGCTTCGGAAGACCGTCTGAAGACTGTTCGGCTTCATGGCCTTTGAAAAGCAACCAAAGCACATCCAATAGTAAGAGCCTACACTCGTACGAACATAGTCCTTCGGAAATGAGACCCAGGGAGCTTGGAAGGAATGGGCAATGGCTATTACACCATGGATATTGGCAGAATATAGACCCCAGTCTGTTATAGCTGGCATCAACCTTATGGCTGACTGGTATATCACGCTGGAGTCTTGACAATGTGGAGGCTGAGGGTTCGAATCTTGCTCCCGTCCTTTTTTGGCATTTCTCACATGTGGCTTAAGTCGCTATTCTATTGTCAGACCTCTGATGTTTCAAAAACATCTTAAGACCTGTCCAAGAATACCTTAGGGCAATTTCACAATATGTCTTAATGTCACATTTGAAATGCCTTAATGCAAACTGAAAACCTCTTAAGATGTACCCCAGATTGCCTTGGCGCACCGCTCAAAAATGTGTTAAGCCATGTCCAAGAAAATGCCTTAAAGCACCGTAGCAAAAGGCCTGAATGCATTATTTTAATATGCCTTAACGCACTGACGCAAAATGTGTTAACGCATTTTGTCAAGCCATGTCCTTCAGGGAAAAGCGTAAGCCATATCAACACATTACACAAAAGCACCTTAACGCACACTTACAAACTGCCTTAACTCTTTCCAGAAATGCCTTAACCGTGCATCAACACATATCGCAGAAGGTCCTTAACGCTTCAACACATTTACTGACTACCTCACACTCTGGCCTTTGCCTTCAGCGGTTTTCGTTCTCAACCTACGGTGCTTGCAAGTCTCTGGCTTAAGCCTGTCTCTGTGAAACTGTACAGTTCCAAGCCACCGTCTCCACGCAATGCCTCTGTTGTCTCGCTGCCTACTACTTCCGCCTCACTGTCTTGTCTTATGGCGACAAACATACCCCCGCAGACCCCCGCCTCTGGTGACATTTGCCCCAAATGCAGATCTTGTCAGCTGTCTCCTGTAACAGTTTGCCAAGGGACAGGAAACATCAAAAATAAGAATCGGCTCTATCAGCAGGTACGTTGCACCCACTCTTGAGCTCACACCCGTGCGTATAGTAATTCCTATTTATCTAAAGTGTCCCGGCAATACCTTCAATGACAAGAAGACGTGCGACGGATTCTTCTGGAAAGGCTGGAACACCAACGCAGGTGGTGACACGTCCGCATCGACTCCATCAACCACTTCGACTAGGCAGCCTTGCAGCGGGCCCGGGTGTGTCAACCTTGGAAAACCCTGTATCCTTCATCAGGCCTGCACCCATCGCTTCTGTTTGACCTGCTGTCAATCCACGCCTGTAATTAATGGCAAGCACTGTAGAGCCCCTCGGCACTCTGCCAAGCCAGCGACAATCGAACCTGAGCCACAAAACATGGACAACACGGCCACCAACTTCCCAGTGTCCTCGGCTGCATGGGCCCAGGCTCAAGCACCTCGCCCTCATGAAATCAACGACACTCCCCCTCCCCTCTTTACCGCTGCCCCGCTACCCTCTGCCTTCACCGCGGCGCCGCTACCCTCTGCCTTCACGGCTACGCCGCCGCCGCCTCCAGTGCCGCCGACGATCCCAGCACAACGCCGTGAATACGCTCGCATGCTTACCCCAACATATCATGCCAAGCTCCGCCAGAATGAGCTTCTTTCTCAGTCCAATGTAGAAAGTGCGACGCAGAGGGCGCGGTATCAGAAGGAGACAGAGTTTACAGTGCGGGTCAAGTGGTGGGCTAAGGTTTGTGATCTTCTCTTCTCATAATACCGTGCGCTCATTCCCCATCACAGAATGACGAGGCGCCTTTCAACTTCCTGGTACCGGTACCAGACGCGCCATTTTTCCATCCCCAAAACTGTGATGCTATCGTCTCTATGCTTGGCAAGGAAGCCTGTGCCACGTATGGCATATTTGACCGTGCTCAGAACACGTGGGTCATCACAAATGTTGCGCAGAAGGTGAAGCCCGGTGACATCCTCTACTTTCGCTCTCGCGGCGTCACTTCCTGCCCAAGTGATGACTTCGACACTCCCATTTCCATCACGCAACCACCTGTCACACCTCGCAGGCCAATTGCACATTTAGCTCGCGGCATACCATCCAATGCACGATCCTCCCCCTCCCCATCAAAGCGCATAGCTGATGGCTCGTTGTCACCAGTGATGTTGAGGGTCAAGCCCGGGTCATTGACCTTTGACGGGGTCAAGGGGTCATGACCGGGGTCATTCGGGGTCATGACCAAAGGTCAAGGGTCATCGCGATCAGGTGATGCCCGGATAATTCGGATAGCAGGAATTATTATATAATATATTGCCCGCGACATTCCTCGAGACTCGAAAGTGTGTTCGAGGAGGAATTCACCACCACCATGCCCTCTGCTCATGCGGAAATATGTGGGTACTATCACTTTGGCGACTACTACAAGACAAACAAGACATACAAGGAAGCTGCATGCAAAGCATGCGTGAAACACCGGGTCCGAGTGATTGCGGACGAGGAGCAGTCCAACCCGTCGGTTGAAAAGCCTCGCGCAGAGGCTGTCATTCAGAAGACTGGTGAGTATTTCTCCAATGAGGTTCCCTTTTGCTCACCAGGTATGCTACAGTTCTTGAAGACAAGTCCGTCTACTTCTGCGGGAAGCCACATGCACTCTATCGGCACGTCATCGAGTGCGAGCATGCCGAAACATGGCTCCGAGAACGCATGAAGCTAGTGTTTTGCAAGGGTGGACCCGTGGGTGCTTCAGGCTGTACCCACACCCGTACCCGTGCCGGGTCATACCCATGACATACGGGTACGGGTACTCAGCGGGTTTCGCGGGTTCACGGGTTCACGGGTATCAGCACGGGTTTTTTCATGGATTTGTGCCCCAGCTTTTCCTTACACATACGGCTACAAGCTATTTATATACTCTAATGCGATCCCATCCATCTGGAAGCTCCATCTCGTCGTCACCTTCAAGCTCCGGAAGACGGGCAACTGTAGCTAACACGTCGTCGTCGTGCACAAGACCAAGCGGAACCCACGCTCCAAGGCACAGTAATGCACGAGTGCTCTGTGCGGAGAGACGGTTCCGGACATGTGACAGGAGGAGGCGGCCTTTGCTGAAGGCCCGCTCGACATCAACGGAGGTTGCTGGAAGTCAAAAGAAAACACCGTGTCAGTATGAGGCTAAGAAGTCAATACATCGGAGCAGAACACGCACCAGGGATCGTAAGATAGTCAATGGCCATACGCGACAGCCTCGGCCACATTGCCGCCTTCTCTGTCCACCACTTCACCGCATCCTTGACGTCCTCGCAGTCTGTGCTTAGGTAGGCGCTGAGTTCATCACGCAATTGCGAGCGAGCGGGTGCACGAAGGGCAGGAAGGTTGTCGAAAATGTTCGACGATGTCTGAAGTCGAACATGGCATGTAAGAACACCATCGTGTAGTCTGTAGAAGTTGGAAAGACGCACCGTTGGCTGCTCGTCAACAGCATCCTCGCCATCTTCGTCATCAAGACCCCGGTTCTTGTATGACCGATCGAATACATCTCGAACGATTGACGCGGCCGCGTCAATCCACTCGGGCTCCCAGCGTGCTGCCTTGAAGTAGCTTAACTTATGGCGAGGGTGAAGCACTGTAATTACAGATGTGGCAAATATATCAGCAATGACCAGGTCATGCTACGGCTGAAGAACGAACCCATTGCGATGCGGTAAACCTCCGAGGAGTCAGTCAGACTGTAGTATCGATTGAGGGTCTTCTTTGCAAGCCCCAACGACGCGCGGATGGATGGATTGAGTGTGGAGTCGAGAGACTGTGTAGAAAGCTGCTCGTCAATATGGTCCATCGCGGGAATCACGGTGGCAAGACTGGGTGTCGCTCGGGAGAAAAAGAGAGTCGCGTCCTTCAAGATCTGCGAGCATGAAGATAAGCAACGCACTTGAGAGCGACAAAGACGAGGGCGCACCTTCAAGACCTGACACAGCTGCCTCACGATCTCCCACTCATCATCCGAGAGCTCATACATACGCAGGTCAGATCCTTTCTCTCCCGCAATCGTGTCGATGGCCGGCTGATAGTCCACCGAGAACGTGAGCATGTCGTAGGTTGAGTTCCACCTCGTTGAGACATCGCGTGGCATGGCGCGTGCCTTCAGGTTCTTGTCTTCTAGGATCTCATACCAGCGCGGGAGATGTTTCGTGGTTGAGTGGAGAATTTTGTATGAGAGTTTTCGCAGCTGGGATGGAGTATGACGTGAGTCGCAGCACAGGCGCCGTCGTGACGTGGCACTCACCTTGACCAGCGCTAGACGCACAGGGCGCACCTCGTTCGCAAGATTTTGCCGCTCGTCTTCATCAAGTTCTTCCATCTCATCGACCCACCCATCGACATCGTCATTCTCTTCGCTTCCAGGGAGTGCAGCCTCTCACTCTTCAGTCACTATCTCCTCAAGGTCCAGGCCCTCCGCAAGGTTTCGTAGTTCTTGCTCGGCAGCGTCGAGGTTCGTGTCTGCATTTCGCTTTGGAACCTCAAACTGACGGAGGAGTTGCTTGGAGACCAGGTTCACGATGTGCAGAAAGCACCTCGTGCGATTGGCGTCGCCAGGGAACTCATCGAGAAGCTCTGCAAGCTCAGAAATCAAGGTGTCGTTATTCGAGGCGTTGTCACACGTTATGCTAAGTATCTTCTCTTCTTTTCAGCTCTGCGTCTCTGATTTCACAAACAAGACACTCTCACCTTGTGCTCAATGCCGAAGTCTTCAAGAACCTGCGCGAACAAGATCGCCATATTTAGCCCCGAGTGCGACCTCGCAAGTTCGACGACGTCCAATAGAAGACTGAACGGAACTCCGTCCTTCTCAAGGTGGACCGCAATCGCAACGAAGGCACGATGGTTAGGCGAGGACCATGCGTCTGTGGTGAAGTTGAGGGCGCCATCGTAGTCCTGTGAGGTATGTCGCAGTTATCATCAGCCTGTCTCATTCTGACGGCAAAAAAACTCGACACACCTGTAGCATCTCTGCAACACGCCGTCGCGTGTTTGCAAACACAGTACGTACATCACGAGAGACTGTCGAGACTGATGGTATGTAGTACTCAGGCCGTCCGGTCTTCATCAACACTTGGAAGCCACGGTCCGCGACAATACTGAATGGCTGCTGCGACTCGGCCACCCACCGCACGATTTCAGCGCTGCATACGCAAGGTTTAGCAAGCACCGCACCCGTAGATTTAGCTGCAGCATACCGTGACTCTGTCTTTGTATGCTGGCGATGTGAGTATGTCATCTTGCCTTTCCCCTTACGTTCGAACGACGCAGTGATGGTTCCATCACGCAGAAATGGCTTCGTCACCTTTTCTCGAGCGTCCTCATGTGTTTTGGCATCCTTCGCAGCTTTCAAGACCTCCGGGCCCCAGCACGAGAGAACGTGCTTCCGCATGTTTCCACCCAACACAGCATCCTTGCCGCCAAGGTAGCGCCGAATCGCCTTTTTGCAGCCCTTTGCCGCGCAACGAAACGAGTGATAACGGCCATGGCGCGGGTCCACTCCAATATCCGGCACTGGGTGGAAGAATGCGTAGATATGTGACGTCCATTTCTTCATCATGCGCTCTGCAGATGCGCGCTTAGCTGACAAGCATCCTCTTAGGTATCAAACAGACGTACCAAGCTCGGCATGTGCGTCCTCCTCCACATCCTCACCGACATCACTCTCCGCCTCGACATCAGTACCGTCCTTCTCCACCGTTGGCCCACCATCCGACGACGCGTCATCGAGCTCAATGACGGCATTTCCACGGGGTTGCGGGCGAGCTCGCCGGCGGCTGTCCTCATCCTCGACCTCCTCAATGGAGGGGCTGCGCGAACGTGTACGCGGCACCGGTGGTGGGTGCTGCGCCGTTGTGGCCTTCGGTTTGGCAACAGATCTTGCGGGCGGGGCACTGCCTCGGGTCGCAGCAGACTTGGCGCGCTTGGTCGCATGGCTGCCGTCCCGTGCTGGGGAACGCGAAGCACGACGTTTCTGACGTGCATCGGGGGTGGGAGTTTCTAATGGGGCATCGTTGTCGCGCCGGCCTCTTGGACGAGTAGTAGTGGCCTTGGTGGTGCGGCGTTTGGAGGAGTTCGGCATGGGGGTGGCGTTGGTGGTGCGTGTTGGGCGATGCGAGCAGAAGATGTGCGAGGTAGTAATGGACTTGGGGAATGACATCGAGAGTTATATACAGGCTCCTGTCTTTTGTGCACGAACTGACAGCTTTGGCCACTGGCCAACGATGCAAAGCACATTACCTAGTACCGACTTGGCCATCTCAAGCTGAGACAGCAGCCACATTATACAATGGCAGCTCAAGCTGCAGCAGCATCGCAATGACGCGGCAACAGTTTTCCATTGTTGGAGGTTATGCAATGATATATTCTAAGCTCATGGGTAAACATGGGTTGTGGGTACCCTACATGTTGACCCGTACCCGTACCCGCAACCACCCATACCCGTGACCCGCACGGGTTTTTGCAACCCGTGCAAAACACTACATGAAGCTGGAGGTCCAGTTCCGCTACAGTCGAAAGGAGCGAGAGGACTTGTTCGGAATGCAAGTCGCTCCTACGACTGTCACGCCGGCGCCGCATGCTTCCCTGCCGGCGCCCATCAACCCTGTTCTCGGTTCTTCAGCTTCTTCCAGCTTGAATGTCACAGGACGCGTACCTTTCTACGGCCAAACCGCACCATCTCGCCATTGGACACCTGAGGAGCGCCAGAAATTTGAAGCTGATCTGTGCAGCTTGCTGATCATCAGCAATACGGCATGGTGGGCGGTCGAGCACCCATTCTGGCGCTACTTCTTCAAGACATGGATACCTGACTCACAGGTTCCCGGGCGAGAGGCGTTGTCAGGCCGGGTGTTGGATGAGCAAGCAAAGAAGGTTGAAGATTGTATGAAGCGGGATGTTCACGGCCGCTACGGGACTGGTCAGTGCGACGGGTGGAAGAACATCACACGCGCATCACTCATCGGGTCTATGGTCAATGTTGAATACACTGTGCGTGGCTTGTCATGATCTTCACTGCTTGCCTATGTGCTCACAGCTGGGTTTTGCTATAGCCGCATTTGCTGAATCTATATGAAGTAACATCGGAAAAGAAGACGGCTGTCAACCTGCTCGTAATGGTTGAAAAGGAGATCGACTACTGTCTAAACATCCTCGGCATCCTTCTAGTCGCCTTCTGCACGGACTCCGGTGGTGACGCAGCTTCTATGTGTCGCTTGCTGTATGCAAATCGGCCGTGGATTGTCGTGGTTGCATGCTGGGCCCATCAGGTTAGTTCTCATGTTGCCTCGAGAGTGATGTCATCACTCACCTTCTCTGCAGATCAACCTCGTTGTCGGCGACTACTTCAAGAACAACCCGGTCTTCAAGAAACTCGTCGGAGATGCGCTGGAGGTTGTGAAGTGGTTCAACAATCATGGGCGGGCACTCGGAATCCTGAAAGACGTACAGAAGAGCTTCCGTGGGAGCATCCTGTGCTTGATTACGCCTGTTCTCACGCGGTGGACCTCTCATTACCTCTCTGTACGCCGGTTGCTGGAGCTGGAGCAGTGTATATGGCGTGCAGCGACCGACTCGGAGGCTGAACTCATCTCAACTGTGGGTCCGGAACGTAAAGCCAAGGCAAAGGCAATGCAGATGGTCGCCATCATGAAGGACTCGAGCTTTTGGATGGGTCTGCGACAGTGAGTTGACATTTGACTATTCTGATTCCATATTTGGAATCAGTTCTTTCGAAGAGAAAAATATGGCGTCGGAGTCCGAAGTAAAGTACACTTCCCGGTTTCACCCGGGCATAGACCCGAGTTTCCCCTGTCAACAGTTTTACTATTATACCTTCGTGAAAACAAGTTGGATTTGCGATTGCTTTGCACCATTGGAAAGCTACGAAAATAAGCTTTCTAATGGTGTTTGTTTCATGAGATTTGAATGAGCAGATCATGAGGACTTAGTTTATGATGTTCAGGCTATTATCTTCATTTTTTTAAAAAATTACCAAAAAGATCGCTTGCTTTTTTGACTGTTGAAATTATTGTGATGACATTGTCAACATGTCAATCAAAGTTGCAAGATTTGGCATTCCTTGTCACATAATCTCTTGCTTTCATGATATTTGGATGAGCACATTGTGAGGTGTTGCTTTATGAAATTGAGACTATGCTTTTGAGTTAAGAACTCAGTATTGTCACCTCTGCTCTCTGAGGGGCTGACAATATAAATTGAAACTTCAGGCTCCGGTGTGATATATATTGAAACAGGGGCCAAGTATAATCTGGTTTGACTTTGATTAAACAGTCAACAGAGATAGTCAATATGAATCTAGTAAGGCACTGAGAACATTTCAGTGGCATATGAATTATACATTGAACCTTGTTGTATGATATAGATTCAAACAGGGGCTGAGTACTTTCCAGGGTGATCTGAATTAAATATTCAACCTTGCGGTATGATATGAATGAAAACAGAGGCTGGGTGCATTTTGGTATGACCTGAATAGAAAATCCAGCAATGTGGTATGATATAAATCAAAACAGGAGCTGAGTGCATTTTGGTGATCTGAATTAAGAATCCAGCCTGGTGGTGTGATATAAATTTAAACAGGGGCTGAGTGCATTTAGGTGTGATCCGAATTAAATATTCAGCCTGGTGGCATGATGTGAATTTAAACAGGGCTGAGTGCATTTCGGTGTGATCTGAATGAAATATTCAGCCCGGTGGCATGATGTGAATTTAAACAGGGGCTGAGTCCATTTAAGTATGCTCTGAATTAAATATTCAGCCCAGTGGCATAATGTGAATTAAAACAGGGGCTGGGTGCAATTCAGTGTGGCATGATATGAATTTAAACAAGGCTGAGTGCATTTTCGTGTGATCTCAATTAAAAATCCATCCAAGTGGTGTGATGCAGAATTCAACAGGGCTGAGTGCATTTCAGTGTGAGCTGAACTAACAATCCGCTCTGGTCATCTGATGTGAATTTAAACAGGGCTGAGTGCATTCCGGTGTGATCTGAATTAAAAATCCGCCTTGGTCGTTTGATATGAATTTAAACAGGGCTGAGTGCATTATCTTGCGCTCTGAATTAAATATTCAACCCGGTGCCATGATGTGAATTAAAACAGGGGCCGAGTGCATTCAGGTGTGATCCGAATTACATATTCAGCCTGGTGGCATGATGTGAATTTAAACAGGGGCCAGGTACATTTCAGTGTGATCTGAGTTGAAAATCCAGCCAGGTGGTTTGATGTGAATTTAAAAAAGGGCTGAGTGAATTTAGGTGTGATCTGAATCAAAAAACCGCCCTGGTCATCTGATATGAATTTAAACAGGGCTGAGTGCATTTTGTTGTGCTCTCAATTAAATATTCAATCCGGTGCCATGATGTGAATCAAAACAGGGGCTGAGTGCATTCTGGTATGATCTGAATCAAATAGTCAGCCCTGTGGTATGATATGAATTAAATCAGGGGCCGAGTGCATTCCGGTTTGGTATGATGTGAATTTAAACAAGGCTGAGTGCATTTTCTTGTGAGTTCATTTAAAAATCCATCCTGGCGGTGTGATGCAGATTTCAACAGGCCTGAGTGCATTTCAGTGTGATCTGAATTAAAAATCCAGCCTGGTGGTTTGATGTGAATTTAAACAGGGCTCAGTGCATTTTGGTGTGATCTGAATTAAAAATCCGCCTTGGTTGTCTGATATGAATTTAAACAGGGCTGAGTGCATTTTGTTGCGCTCTGAATTAAATATTCAACCCGGTGCCATGATGTGAATCAAAACAGGGGCTGAGTGCATTTCAGTGTGCTCTGAAATAAATATCCAGCCTGGTGGCATAATCTGAATTAAAACAGGGGCTGGGTGCATTTTGGTGTAATCTGAATTGAAAATCCAGCCCGGTAGTTTGATTTAAATTTAAATGGGGCTGAGTGTATGTTGTTGTGCTCTGAATTAAATAATCTGCCCGGTGGTGTGATATGTATTAAAACAGGGGCTGAGCACATTCCGGTTTGGTGTGATGTGAATTTAAACAAGGCTGAGTGCATTGTTGTGTGTTTTCAATTAAAAATCCAGCCTGGTGGTGTGATGCAGATTACAACAGGGCTGACTGCATTTCGATGTGATCTGCACTACAAATCCAGCCTGGTGGTTTGATGTCAATTCAAATGGGGCTGAGTACATTTCATTGTGGTTCAAATTGAAAATTCGTCCTGGTGGTATGATGTGAACTCAAAAAGTGGCTCATCTCAGTAGGCTTAGGGTCTGATTCTTTCGACTCCAGCATAGATTTAAAAATTTAATATTGTTGCCTCTGTTTGTTCATGGCCTGAGTGCCATATGCATTAACAATTCAATATTGACTGCTCTATTGGCTTCTGAACTGGTGCCATATGTAGTAAATTTGACCTCGGACCATTGTATATATTGATTTAGGTCAGTATATCATCCTTCCTTGTAACCCACATGTTTGCTACAAATGCTTTCCTTCGCCACTACTTCTGCAAATAACAAACAATAAAATTGTTGAACTCCAAATGAATAGAAATTACTTGTAAGTATAGATATACCATAGCTCCCTCCTTGTTTCCTTATATGCTACTGAACAAATAATTGGGGGAAGACTCAGAATGTTGCTTTCCCAAAGCATCTTTACTTTGTTACTGCTATTTATAGTCACATTCTGAAATGCATTATATACTCATTATAACATTATTAACTATGCTTGGATGGAATCGTCTGCCGTGCGTAGCAACGGCTCTCTTCAACATGTATAAGTACAGTTTCGAGGGGAATTAATGCGTGGTCTAGGATCAGGCAGCATCTTGAGCCATTGGCTGTAGCAGCAAACATCACTCAAAGCGACAATGCGCACCTGGACATTGTCGTCAGCGCCATTGTCAATCTTTACTGGATTTTCTCCCGTCCCGTTGTGTCACCTCAAGTCCGAGCGTCCGTTATCGCAAGCCTCGAAAAGCGGTGGCTGAACACCGATCGCGAGGTCTTCGTGCTCGCCGTCCTGCTCAACCCCTACCTCCGTCAAACACCATTTAAGATTGGCAGCCCCTTTCGGAACACACACGCGCCATGGGTGCTTTTCAAGCGCACCTTCATGCGTCTCTTCCGCATTCAGCCAGACCCGATCACAGCGGAAGGCGCATTCACGGATTATTTGAAGCGTGTCGGGCAGTGGAGTGAAAAGTCAATGGACTTGGAGGGGTTTCGAAAGGCCCACGAGGATCAGGTGTGTAATTCTATAAGTACACGAAGGTTTTTCATTGAGCTTGAGCTGTTGACAGGGCTTACCCGTCAATCTCCTCCGTCTCTGGCGTCGCTACGACACAGATGCGCCGAACGGCGCCAATGCACTCGTCAAGCTGGCCCTCGCAATACTCAGCATTGTTCCGAACTCCGCAGGCACTGAGCGAGTATTCAGCTCCTTCGGTATAGTCCACTCAAAATTGCGCAACCGCACCGACCCCGAACGTGTCCGCAAGACTGTCCTGGTCAAACATGACATCGAGAAGCAGTACCCACGACCGAAACGCCAGCGCCGCATGTACGGCGTCAACGCTGACGAATACAACGTGCTGGCAGTGCCCGACGACTCTGCTGCGACAATGCCAACCGTCACCGCTCCCGTTCCAACTTCACCGACAGCTCCGCTTACAGCTGCTCCCGCCGCAGCCTCTGCGCAATCCGACGAACCAAATGCATTCGAGGTGATTGCTGATGAGCTCATAGCGGATGCCGAGGCCGCCGATCGGGAGCCAGCAGTGTCTCCTGCTCTCGAGGGTGAGGTCGCCTTCACGGCCTCGGACCTCCTTCTCCCCAGTCTCTTCGCCATTCCACAAGACGGGACACCCACAGACTTCTCCTTGCAAGCTCTGATGAAGTTCTGGACAGCAGGGGAGGAGGGGTTGGCTCGAGAGATTGCCTTTCATGATGAGATGTCCCTTGCCAGTGAGCTCTCCGAGTCTCCTTCTGCCCCCGAGTCATCTCCTACCCCCGAGTTATCACTTTCATCCTCATCTTAATCTTCTCTTGTTGCTAAAGCAGTCTATCATCATGTCTATACTGTCTACTTTTCGCACCTAGTTGACCATTCTCCTACATCTTCATATAGCTTCGATATTTTGTCAATATATCCTTCAATACTTCCACCCTATGCATAATACTCGGTATACACATACTACACTACCATTTGAACAATTCTACACCGTCGATTTGAGAGATGAGAGATGTGGGACATCACACCGAGCTTTTTTGCGCTTGAGAGATGGAGAAATCATTTTATTATGTAAAATGCGGCGGCAAGAGGACTTATCTATCACTATTACTCTCCGGGTATTGCCGATGACCCTTGACCCATAGTCATGACCTCCGGGGTCAAAGTCATGACGCGTCATGACTCGGGTCATGACCGGGGGTCATCGCATCACTGGTTGTCACCACCTGGAACCCCATCAAAGCGCCCACGATCATATTCCGACCAAGACTTCTTGCACAACCCCTCACTTGATACGATAGAAGTCTCTGATTCGGATGACCCTGAGTGAGCGTCTTGTCATTTCTACCATTGACACAATGATTTCTCATACTTATTCACTCCTGCGTAGCGATTCTCTGTATGAACCATTGCCCGCCGCCCCTTTCTATCCGCTGCCCTCCAGCAGGTCAAGTCAGGCGTCCAGTCCACCATATAGCTAGATGTCGTCGTCAGCCCGCTCTGGCATCCCCACTCCCACTGGCCATCGGGGGGATGGCGATGATGACGATGACATAGAGCTTGTCAGTTTTAGCAAAGGAATATCTGCTGACGAGACAGGTACAAGTGGCAGAGGTGCAGGTAATACCTCTCATGGGCAGAGGTACGCCAGGTCATTCAATCACATGTCTACTTATACTGAATACTCTTGGAACGTTCAGTGTGGCTCTCCGGGGTGACTGCACAGATCTAGAGGATGCCCTGCCTGGTCCCAGAGGCGCCACAGGCTGGCCCCTGAGGTATGCCTGTGATATGGACGCCGGCTTTCGGCGCATGGCCAGTCTGGCAAGCAGCGGTCGGCGGATCGAAGACATCTTCATCGAAGTATTCTCTGGGGGTGACTCCAAGAAGTACAAGTACGTCCCAAGTACGTACCACGAGAATCATCGCCTTTGGACCGAGGCGTCTCCGGCATATCTGAGAACACTTGTCGAGAGGGGAAGGAAGGATGGAGGGGAATGGTTAGTTTTGCGCGCATCCAAAGGAAAGGGGTCAAAGGGGAAGGGAAAGGCGAAGGCTACTAATTAGTCAAATACTCATTGTTGCTCCTTATATGCCTTGGAATCATCATTGAGTGTTGCGCATCCAGGTAGGACATATAAATGGCTTAAGGCCTTTGCAAGTCCTGCTACTGCTACCCCTTATCACGCGCACGGATCCAATTCTACATAGGAAATTTTCTCTCCACCGCCTCTGTTGTGGACACCTGCATCTTACTTTCCCTTTCCTTGTGTCAGAGTTGGTCACTACAATATACCTCGATACCACCGTCACCTTGCCTCAATATCTCAATACCCAGCCCAGCCCCTGGACCACTGCCGAACATGACTCACGTTCGCCTGGACAACAAGACTCCGAGCCTGTATGTTTGATATAACATTGATACCACATAGCCCCACTGACAGAAGCCCAGGGTCTCTTTGGAACTCAATGAGCTCAAGGTATTCGTAACCCAAGCTGATTGTCCCCTGCTCTCACCATCGGCTATGCCACTCTACCACCAGTCCATGTAGTCTAATTAAAAATAAGACCGGTAGCTACTGGTCGGACCATTATAATTACAGACCGGTAACGATTTGGGGCGACGCACACAAAGTCACGTGACTTATTAGGAATAGTAAAAAATGTCATGATACTACTGGGTGCGGAAAAATCGGCAAAAATGGCGAAAAAATTTAGTCAGCATCGGTTCCCACGGGTACGGGACAGAAATGAATCATTTTAAATGCTTCCCAGTACTACAGATAGCCACCCGTAGGGCTTGCAAAAATAGGGATAAATAAGGTAAAATCGGAGTATATTCGGGAGCACCGATTCTCAGCCGAACTCTATTCCCACGCGTTGAAATACTCCCATGGTCCCATAGAATTCCATTTTTCATTGTTTGCGCTGATATATAATCCTTTCCGCAGGCCTTTGATAAATAGGGATAAATAAAGACAAATCGGAATATATTTTGGGGCACCGGTTTTCAGCCAATATCCACTCCCATATGTTGGAATATTCTCACGGTCCCAAGAAATTTCATTTTTGATCGCTCGCGCTTGTATATAATCCTTTCCGTAGGCCCTGGGAAAATCCATTGATGACATTACAGTATATGTATGATGTAGACTTAGATGTTGATGATATATACAGACTGTTCTAAGCTCAGTCTATTGAACTGTGAGCTGGACGGAACCACAGACCGAGAGAGTATCTGATAAGGAATATCCTGCAGTAATGATCTTCTTTACCTAAGCTACCAGAATTTGTACATAGATAGCTCTCAATACTTTAAGACTTAAAGTATTTTTTCCATGACCCAAGCCCCCCTTCAATTCTTCTCAAACACAATTTCTTTAGTATTTATGCTGTTGAAGTAGTATTGATACATACATTTTGACTACTTATGTACACATTTGGCATGGTCTGAGTGCTGCAGACACCCATTCAGAGTGCATCTAATATCTACCAATACTTTTCATATTTACCATGTTATTCCTTGAAGCCATGAGTAGGCTGCATTCAACACATATATATTCATTATTCATATGTTTTAGCCCAAAACAATGGAGTATGCTGAATAGCTCTTCCAGATGTTGTTAATAAAATCCCAAGATATTTCAGAGTACTCATAGACCATGCCCCAGCAGCCTCCGAAAGTATCAAAATCGTACAACAATGTGGTATGTAATACTGTACTTTCACTCTGATATGCCCTCCAATATATATAATGGTCCCAGGCTTGTAGAAGTACATATGAATGGCCTTGTGCTCAGTAAGCATATGTGTATTTTCATCTAAGCTTGTATCAAATGTCATAGTTCAGTGGAAAAAGAAAGGACCATGTGCCATTGCATATGCATCTGGGACAAGGACAGTGGTAGAGGCTGTATCAGAGTGGAAATACAGTATTACCTACCACATTGTTGTACGATTTTGATACTTTCGGAGGCTGCTGGGGCATGGTCTATGAGTACTCTGAAATATCTTGGGATTTTATTAACAACATCTGGAAGAGCTATTCAGCATACTCCATTGTTTTGGGCTAAAACATATGAATAATGAATATATATGTGTTGAATGCAGCCTACTCATGGCTTCAAGGAATAACATGGTAAATATGAAAAGTATTGGTAGATATTAGATGCACTCTGAATGGGTGTCTGCAGCACTCAGACCATGCCAAATGTGTACATAAGTAGTCAAAATGTATGTATCAATACTACTTCAACAGCATAAATACTAAAGAAATTGTGTTTGAGAAGAATTGAAGGGGGGCTTGGGTCATGGAAAAAATACTTTAAGTCTTAAAGTATTGAGAGCTATCTATGTACAAATTCTGGTAGCTTAGGTAAAGAAGATCATTACTGCAGGATATTCCTTATCAGATACTCTCTCGGTCTGTGGTTCCGTCCAGCTCACAGTTCAATAGACTGAGCTTAGAACAGTCTGTATATATCATCAACATCTAAGTCTACATCATACATATACTGTAATGTCATCAATGGATTTTCCCAGGGCCTACGGAAAGGATTATATACAAGCGCGAGCGATCAAAAATGAAATTTCTTGGGACCGTGAGAATATTCCAACATATGGGAGTGGATATTGGCTGAAAACCGGTGCCCCAAAATATATTCCGATTTGTCTTTATTTATCCCTATTTATCAAAGGCCTGCGGAAAGGATTATATATCAGCGCAAACAATGAAAAATGGAATTCTATGGGACCATGGGAGTATTTCAACGCGTGGGAATAGAGTTCGGCTGAGAATCGGTGCTCCCGAATATACTCCGATTTTACCTTATTTATCCCTATTTTTGCAAGCCCTACGGGTGGCTATCTGTAGTACTGGGAAGCATTTAAAATGATTCGTTTCTGTCCCGTACCCGTGGGAACCGATGCTGACTAAATTTTTTCGCCATTTTTGCCGATTTTTCCGCACCCAGTAGTATCATGACATTTTTTACTATTCCTAATAAGTCACGTGACTTTGTGTGCGTCGCCCCAAATCGTTACCGGTCTGTAATTATAATGGTCCGACCGGTAACTACCGGTCTTATTTTTAATGGTCCTACAGGTACGCCTGACTCTACTAGGCTATAGTTCGCGCTCACCTTCGCGTCAAGCGTCTCATACCAGCCCCTCAAACTCGCTCTGCAGCGCTGCAACGACTTCTCAAGGAAAACGTCATGGTTTACTGGTCGGTTGTTCGCAGTGGACCTGAAGGAAACACTGTTGAACGTGGTGGCACCACGGAGGACAAAACTGTCGAAGAAGTCATACGCACGTTTGTTTCCCAAGGAAAGATGGTCATCCCGCCAGCAGTAGATGACAAGGACGATGACAAGGTCTGTCCGCATTGACAGTTACCTGTGATACGCACTAAGATACCACAGATGTCGGACTTGACTACGCTGCCTGAGACCCCTCCCGGGGAACCTCAGGCCGACGCCCGCGCCCTATCCGAAAACACAACTGGAATCATCCCACCTGACAATGTCGACAGAGATATCATTATGAATGAGCCCATACCCCAAGCTACTCCCATGCGCACCGTGGTCAACACCGCAAGCGCAAAGCTCCCCGACAATGCGGACATCATCATGGACAAGCCTGCCGGCCTTCTTGACCCGTCCACTGTGGATGAGACCCTCACGGTGGCAGCGCTCCCTGGGCTCCCTGGAGGCACTGACGGGATCAGTATTGATGAGAACACTGGTCAGTGTCATTATTGCGCATGCCAACAGATGATAGAGATGAGAGTTAACATACCGTAAGGTGAACCCATGATCTTGTGTTCTTTTTCTTTGCAAGATGTTCGACGGACTGGCAGTGACGATGGTCGTGAAGACGAAGAACCCAAGCCGCGCGACATCCCTATACTTCCAGCCAATTTTCTATGGGTCACAGACAATCCTTTCGGGATTTCCTGCATCCCTGTTAAAGATGTTCTGGAGCATGTGTTCACCTGGGGTGGATTTGATGTTACAGGTGCGCAGCCAATCATCGTCTGGTCTGCTCAAAAAGCACGCCGCTCACCCGGCATGATGCAGGTCCAATGTCCGTCTACTATGGACTGCTCGCCATCCCAGATGGCACAGCACTCCTCACCACTTGCCACATTGAGTCCGGCAATTCCGTCCACCAGGCCCCTTCGACCTCCGCTGTGTCCTTGTCTGCAGTTGGGCGCGCATTGAAAATGGACGCCCCTGCAGTAGAGCATCTGCCCATCTGCCGTGATCCAGATAGCAGGCTCTGGGTGGTCGTGCTCTACCTTGCAGATGTGGTAAGACATTACTCACATGGACCTTACGCTGCCTTTCTGACAATTTCCCTTGCCCTCCTTGCAGGAGGATGACTTTGAAGAGCTCGCCCAGAGCCAATCTCAGACCCAGAGCGCCAACGCAGAGTCCAACAGCAGGCAGAGCAGGCCAATCCAGAAGTCAAGTCAGAAGTCCAAAGTTCAGAAGCCCAAACGACCTGTCATTTCCAAGGAAGAAAGGGACGCCACCGTTAATCACTGGCTCTCCTCACTCTTCATCAACGACGATATCGTGCAGGAGATACGGGACTCACAGAGAAGGGACGCGGTGAACAATCTTGCCGCTCTTCGGACGTGAATCACCAAGGTGAACGAGGTTGTCTCGTTGTACGACCACAGCAGAGTCCCCGAAGACGACCCAAGCGGTCCAGATTCTATCAAGGGTAAAACGATAACCCGCATTGACATTGGTCGTTTGTTCAAGCGGTCGCGCGGTTGGATAACCCAATGTGTGGAGGTTGCAGAGCTGATCAATGACGAAGGAATCAGGGCGTCTGGGGATGGCACGGTGAAAGACTATCTTGCGGTGACGGAGGGTGGTGAACCAATGGGAGTCAAAGCATTGCTGGATCACCTCAAACAGCTCAAGCAACAGCGAGTGGCAGACGCTTAGGGAGGGAACAGAGGGCTGCAGCGGTGCACGTATGGCGCGGCCTGCATGTCTGTATAGTGCATAGTATAGCAGTGTAGCTTCTACGGCGTAATATGCATGTGTGTGGGTGTGTCGATACACGATTGGAGTGAAGCAGCAGGCGGACATAAGTCAGAGAGGCAGATCCGACGTGGTAAGCACTGTGCGACTAGTCAGAATCTTCCGACATGTGGCACGCAGCTTGATCAAACTTCGCTCTCCCTTCTCCTAGCGTCTGCCCTCGCCTTTGCCCTTTCACTGAACACTCTGTTGGTCACCTCATCCCAACACCTTGCCACAAGCATCCTTGGTCACCCTGTTAGCTAGATGAAGGTAACACACACGCATCCTTACGCACTAGCGGTTGGCGCTGATGAGCTTCAACAAGCCCTAGGTGCAACCCAGCACAGGCAAGAGGAGCAAGACATTCATGACGGGCGACTCGAATCTCAACGCTATACTTGGCGGAGGCATTGGATACTTGGCGGTTCATTGCCTTTCCATCCCCTGCGGCTGATTCACCTTTGGTGCGTGCTACCTGACCGCTGCATCCGGGCTCTCTGCATCCGGGCTCTGGACAACCTAACTCCTGCAGCTGCTGCGTGAGCACCAGCTCTTCACCAGCTCCTCTGATGTCGGGGGGATCCACACCCTCTAAACAAAGGCTACCAATATGCTCCCTGTTGCTGGAACGGGCAAGGGTGACGTTCGGGGGCGCCCGTGAGGGTGACATGGGGGGGTGCCTGTGAGGATGACGTGTGGGGGCGCGTATTGAGGACGATGACCAGAGATGCGCGGCGAGGGCGACTGGCACCCGTCTCTCGAGGCGAAGACCAGGTATGCCGCCTCCCATCCCACCCCATCTGGAAACCCCTCCCCTCCTTATAAGACAACATGCTGCACCAATAAGGTCTTATATGGTCATACCAAGCTAAGGGTAAGTTAAGGTTAGCTCATACTTAAATTGATCTTATTGTGGTCATTTTAATACCACTGTAAGGCCAATGCCACTGTAGGTCCACCCTGTGTGCACTCAATATCAGTAAGTAATGCATGTCACACCAAAAACACATTGAGATCACACTAAGAACACATTGAGCTCACGACAAGATCATATTAAGACAGAGCCTAGATCATACTAAGACATCTATAAGAACATGATATGCACTCTACAGGGTATAGCTGCCCACAAAATGGAATGAATGGTGGATAGGAAATGCCGCTGTGGGAGAGGACACATCGCCCAAAGAACCAGCCCAGTCACCACCCTGTCCCAACACTGTCTACTCTTCACCAAAGGCCCTCAAGAACGCCTCATCGTCGACGTAATTGTCCTCAGCGATGGGCTGCATGTCATCCTCTGTGTCAACGTCGGAATTGCTGCCATTCTGTGAACTGTGGAAACATGATGAGCAGGTCGTAGCAGACGTTGTCCCCCTAAGATTGGGGACGTACACCGCGGAATAGAGCCTAGACATGAGCCCAGAGTACCCAGCTGCAGAGGTCTTCTTCAAGCGTCGCAAGCGGGTCCAATGCTCCTTGTAAACCTTGCCGAACTGGTCCGCAGTGAAGTCGACAACTGTGGGGGCCTCGGGGCTGAGATCATACGCAGACAGCGCTGCATCGAGCTGGTCATCCTGTGAGAACGGAACACAGTGCGCTTCAGTTAATCACGTACTGCGGTGGCTGCCATAGCTACCATCGACCGAGGGAGCTCGGGCTTCTCTTTGTTCCGAGCAATCTTGGCATACATCTTGCGGGGGAATCTTGGCGATGCGTTGGGGCCAAAGCAGACTTCACGGATGAGGGCGATGACTGCGGGGTGGAAGAATGGCTCGCCTGTATCTAACGCCAACGTCTAACATGAGCGATGGAGTGCGTGTTAGTGGATGTCCCGGCGCATGTTCGAGCACAGCTCACGGCAAAATCTCCAGGGAATATGTAGAGGCGAGCGTCCGGCTCACGCATCTTCTTCAACCTGCGGATGTACTTGTTCTCTGGGATGCCGGAGAGGTCGTACATGGGCTTGACAATGTGGGACGCAACATCTTTGAATTTCTTGCGATAATTGGACACACGAGCCTCGGGCTGCGGGATGCGCATGGCCGTTAGCGAGCATCTGGCTGTGAAGAAGATAGAGAACATACAATTTTGATCATCTGCATGACGTACGACTCGTCTTCCTTGAGCCGCGTCGCGATAGCTTGCCTATTGAGTGAGGTGGCAGCTCGGATGAGCGTGCGTTGTAGCTGCTCCACGCGACGGTCGGCACTGGGGTAAGCAGTCTCGAAGCAGATGCCATAGGGAACCTCGTCGGCAGCAGCCTTTGAGATTACCTCCCGAACTTCCCTAGACTGGTCGCCCAACGTCATACGACGTCCCCTGATTCGCACGACGTCCGTTGACGAGGGCCAGGGGTTTTCCAGGGCTGCTGCATCGACCGACGCTGCCGCAGAGCGTGTCCTCGGGGCTGTGTCGATGTCCGAGTCACCCTGGCGCCGCATGACACCAGTCAGCTACGTCTGTGGCCAAGAGATGGCGGATGACTTGCCTCAACGTGCAGGGCATGCGCCACTGTGCTCGACCCCACAACTCCGCCCCGATTGCTCCTTGACGATGCCGGAGTGGTGGCAGAGCGCGACCCAGGGGCACCTGCAATGTCGCCCTCCAGGTTGCTCCCATTGTCGGTGAGTTCGGGCCTCGTCTTGACCAACAGTCTGTCAGCAAAGCAAGTCGTCGGATGGAAGAGCCGCGCACCTGGTGGGTTGCCACGTCACTCGTCGTCTTCGTCTTCTTACCAACAAAGCTGGTCAGCGTCCAAACACCCTGAATAGGAAGAGCCACATACCTTGCGTGCAGGTACTGCTTGCTGCTTCTGCTGGACTGCCGCTTGCTGGGAAGGGTACACAGCGGTCGTACGCTTGTTGGGCCTCGGAACAACGTTGGCGTTGAAGTCGGAGTCATCAGCGTCTGCCAGCGCTTGCAGTTCGCGCTCGCGGGCACTGAGTGGCGCTAGGGAAGCATCGCCTGCCTCCCACTGTGGAACCTAAGTCACACGACAGGGTGAACCACAATGTGTAAGTACTATAGACTCTGATAGATGAACGCAAACGACTCACACCAGCTTTGAACTGCTTATGCAGTTTGGACCCTTTCTTCTGCCCGCCGCCGCTGCCCGAGTCCTCGCTGCTCGAGAGATCCCAGGCCTCGTTTTTTTCCGGGAGTACCTCGACAAGGTCTTCGTCCGCTGAAGACCCCAAGTCATACTCGTCACGGTCAGTGTTGCCAAAGGCGGCCTGCGACACCGACGCGATGACTGGGGAGGACACCTGGTCTCCGTCGATGGCACCTTGGAGTGGTTCAAGAGGTAAGTACAGCAGACGCAACTTCGACGGCCATGTGGGCCCAAGGCTTCGATGGCCATGATGCTGCCTGGGACGATCAGGATGAGGCTGCGGCTGTGGCGCAGGAGGATGACGAGCCGTTTGAGGACGAGGAGTACGACCAAGAAGACGACGCCGAGATGCAGGCCGCACTGAACGTCCCTGCCGCCAACAACATCCACGCAGTACACTTGCCAGACATTGTCGCCAACGAACCACATCTCGACGCCCCCGACTTCCCGCTGCTTGATGACGACGAGGCAGAGCTCCTGGCACAACAGCAGCGCGCGGCTGCAGAGGACCAGCTCAACCAGGACCCGAAGGTTGTTCATTTTGGCGGGCAGGCTGGCGTCCCACTTGCCGACGACGCGGCACATGCCTACGCCTCGTATCACGAAAATCTGGACGGCAATGACCCTGCAAACCCGTGGGCGCCGTTCAGCAGCAAGCTGGACTGGGAAGTTGCATGCTGGGCGAAGATGAGGGGGCCCACATCAACAGCGTTCACGGAGCTATTGCAGATTGACGAGGTAAGTCCAAGCCACTTCTCTTCCATGGCTGGCGACTGACAAGTTGCGCTGTGCGCCAGGTGCGCGACCGCCTCAATCTTTCATTCAAGAACACGACCGAGCTGAACAAGATCATCGACACTCGGTTACCCCCTGCCCCTCAATTTAACTGCGAAGAAATTGTTGTCGACGGTGAAACCTACGAGGTGTACTCGCGCGACATCATGCAATGTATCAAGGAGCTATATGGCGACCCAGAGTTCCTGTCCTCAATGAAGTTCGCTCCGGAGAGCCACTACGCCGACGACGAGCACACGGTGCCTGTCTATAGTGAGATGAATACCGGAAGGTGGTGGTACTCAATGCAGGTGCGTGCTCCGTGTGCTCGATTGTCTCACTGACCTAACACTGCGGCAGACGCGCCTCGAGAAGAACACGCCTGGTGCAACCGTCGTGCCCCTCATTCTCTCCTCCGACAAGACCCTCGTCACCCAGTTCCGTAACAAGTCCGCCTACCCACTTTATCTTACGATAGGCAATATCTCCAAGGACGTGCGCCGTCGGCCATCAAAACGGGCGCAAATCCTTATCGGATACCTCCCAACTGCTCGACTGTCTCACATCATGGACCCCGAGACCAGACGCCGCGCAACCGCGAACCTCTTCCATGCTTGCGTACGAAAAATCACATCCCCTACTCGACCTCACGCATTGGCTGGCACGCCCATGGCCAGTGGCGACGGCGTGGTCCGCCGCTGTCACCCGATATTCGCGGTCTTCATTGGGGACTACCCTGAACAGGTCCTCGTTGCTTGCGTGAAGACGGGTGAATGTCCCAAGTGTCAAGTTGACTCCAATGACCTCGGCAACCATGCGGAGTCGCCCATGCGGAGTATCAGAGCTGCACGCAATGCGCTGCGCACTCTTGATGACGGGGTCGAGACGTACATCGGAGCATGCCAAGCGGCAGGCATCAAGCCAGTCTACCATCCCTTCTGGGAGGAGCTCCCCCACTCCGACGTCTTCATCGCTGTGACACCCGACATTCTCCACCAGCTATATCAAGGCATGCTGAAGCATCTCCTAGCATGGCTGACCGCCGCATTTGGTGCCAGTGAGATCGACGCTCGATGCGCTCGCCTGCCACCCAACCACAACATCCGTCTATTCAAGAATGGATTGTCTATCTTGTCCCGCGTCTCGGGTCAAGAACATAAGGACATATGTCGAATCCTCCTGGGGCTGATTGTCGACCTCAACCCTATCGCCGGTGTACCCGCTACGCACGTCGTCCGTGCGGTGCGGGCTCTCCTCGACTTCCTCTACTTGGCGCAGTACCCCTCCCACAGCGAGGCTACCCTCAAGTACCTGGAGAAGGCGCTGAAGGGCTTCCACGCCAACAAGTTCATCTTTGAGGAGCTCGGCATCCGGGCCGGGTTCAACATCCCAAAGCTACACGCGCTTCGTCACTACGTCGCGTCCATTCGCTCCTTCGGCACCACGGATAATTACAACACCGAGGCGACCGAGCGGCTACATATAGATTACGCCAAGGATGCATACCGGGCTACAAACCACAAGGACGTCTATACTCAAATGACAAAATGGCTGGTCAGGCGGGAGCAAGTCATGCGACATGCAAATTTCGTCCGTTGGCGACTTCAGCAGGCCAACATCGAGGCGGCGCCAGTGCCGGCGACTCGTCGCCCCCACTTTCACGTCACCCGCATCCCGAACTTCAAATCTGTGACGTTCGCACAGCTCGGCCTTCGCTACGGGGCCGTCGACTTTGAGGAGGCGCTTGCGGGCCACATTCTGAAGGAGCGATTCCCCAATCTATCCTCAGCGCAAATTCAAAACCTGGCGACGGGCATGCAGCTGAAGTTCAACTCTGTTGCGGTATACAATTCAGTCAAGTTCTCACTGGACGATCCCCAGGGTCGAGAAGACGCCCCCGACGTTCATGACGTGGTCCATGCTCGGCCGTCGTACCTCGACACGAGGCACCGCGCCATTCCAGGCCGTTTTGACACGGCGCTCATCAACGTGGGAGATGGTGGCAGTTCAACTGTTGCAGGTGTGTTAATTTCGCTGCGAAACCATGTCGCGACTGACCAGCTGGTCAGGCTATCAAGTTGCTCAGGTCCGGGTTATCTTCAGCCTCCCAGTGAAGGCACGCGCGGCTGCATTCCCACCAGGATATCGGGGACCCACCCACCTCGCCTATGTTGAGTGGTTCACGCCATTCACGCAGGCCGCGGAGCCGAATCACCTCATGTATCGCGTGGGCCGTAAGTATCGAGCAGGCCATCGCAGGCATGCCGCTGTCGTCCCGGTCAGTACTATACACCGTAGCATTCATCTTATACCACGTTTTGGCCCGCAGGCTCCTCGTCATTGGACGTCAGCAAACGTGCTCGACAAGTGTCACATATTCTATGTGTCTTCCTTTGTAGACAGACACACATACATTACTGTTTATTAGCGCCTCGGAAATCTTATTTGAAGCGATCTTGCAACAAGGGAACGAGTGTCAGGCACAAAGGAGTATCGATTGCAAGGAAGGTATGACTACAGCAGCTACGCAGGGCATTCATTTCGCGAGATCGACGGTGAACGAGGGAACACTGAACAGCGGGTGCAACATATAGGCAGGTAAGGACTGTGGGATTGGGTCTCAGGAATGAAAGTCTACATTGACGAAAGATACGAGAAGCGGCTGGCGGGAGATGAGGTCAGCTTAGATCCTCATGGGCGGAAAGAACGGCGTACCAGGGCCCGGGGATCTTCACATGGCAACATCGCAAGCTCCCTCGTCAGCCACTTGAACGCCGGCATCTCCCTCGTCAGCCTCGTCGATGCCGATATCGCGTCCTCCTCCGAATACACTCATGGGCGACAGGACATAGGACGGGGTTGACGGTGGGATCGCAGGAGGTGAGCTGGAACGACGCCGACGCGTGCGGGGCGCCGGGGTAAGGGGCGTGATTGGCGCATTGTCCGGCGACAACACACGATCGCTCGCAATAGGGGATCTCGGCGCCGGAGGAGCCCAGTTGGGATGCTGGGGCGGGCGATCATGGATGCTTGAGGGCAGGCCAGCGGCGAAGATAACGGGCGACCCGCCAGCGAAAAGGATGGGAGAGTCGGCGGGGGGGATAACGGGGCGGGGTGAGCTGGTTACAAAGGGGGTGGCGCTGAAAGGCTTGGGTATCGGGGCGGCCAGCTCGGGGGTGTGGACGGTGGGCGTTGCAAGGAGTGGCGAGGTCGCGGGCGCGGAAGGCACAAAGAAGGGGTAAAAGAATGGCGGTGCGGCCGCGACGTTGACAGAGGCAGGGGCAGGGGCAGGCGGGGGTGCGGCGGACGGACCATGGGTGTTGAACGCGGGGGCTGGGGCGGAGAAGGGCATGGTGCCCGGGATCGAGAAGGAGACGGGCGCCAGGTGAGGTGCCGCCCACCAGGCAACATGAGTTGAGGGTGTTTTAGTTTCAATAATCTACAGAGCGGAGAGATCAGTATGCCAGCAGCACAAGTCTGCTGTCACGCACATAGTGGCCGGGGGTAGCGAGGGTAAAGTGGAACGCCATGGCGGGGAGAAGACAGAAGACAAAGAGAAGCGCCCCAAGGCAAAGTTGCTTCCGACCGGTGGCTGTGCGGTGGGAAGGCGCTGACTCACCCATCACCACATCAGCGGCAATCTCGACCATCTCTGGCTGTTTGCGACACCTTGCTCGCGCCACCTGCATTGACTGCCCCAGCTTCGAAGCGATGCCCTCTAACACTCTCCATGTCTCTATGGCGAGGCCTGGAAAGCTCGAGCTGCAGTACTTCCCCGAAATTGACCCTCTGACTGGGCAGCCCAGTCCTCTGGTGAGCCGCCCGATAAGCTCCCACCGCGAGTCCGTGCTCACAGCCCGTCCTCTGTCCAGTTTCTTGAGATCACCGGAAGCCTGACGAAGTTTGAGCCGCACGGAGACAGTAGTCAACAACTAGATAGGCAAGTCAAGTCTGAGCCACGGTACGTGCCCCGCGCTGCGAATCATGACACCTGCCGGTGCATCTGCCGTTACTGATCTACTACGAACAGGTCTCTATCTCACGCGGGCGTGTCGCCGCGAAGCAACAATTTAAATCCCGGCGGCATGTCGGGCGATCGTCCCGGAACCCCACGTCGCGAGAGCAGCCCATGTGTTCCGCAGGGAGAGGCGTCGCCTGCTCGCAAAGACGCATCAAGGAGCAACAGTGGCGCGTCGGATACCCAGCTCGCAGGCACACAGTTCACTTTCAACTCAGGCTCCAGCCAATCTTACACAGAGCCCGACTCGGACGCCATCAACCCTTTGACCTTCGTGTCATCCTCCCTGGCTCCATCTTCGCCAGCGCACGTCGGAGACGGGGAGGCTTCGCAAGCCCCGGAGAGTTCATCCAACCTGCCGAGCGCTGGCTTTCAATCGAGGTGCGTCACAATCTACGGGCAATCACGACTTGCGCTCACTTGTAATGACCGCCGCAGTGCAGCCCTGGGCACGCTCACGACGACGCCGCCGCGGCTGCGCACGCCTGCAAGGTACCGCGATAGTGCCAATGGCTCGATAGAGCCGCCTGTCACACCAGCCAAGCGACGCCGCGAGGGTGACCACACGGCCTCGGAGCCCCCGCGTTCACGGGCCATCCGGGCTCCTACGTTCGCGTCGACATATAGCGTATCTCGCTAGTGGCTGCCCGCATAGCTCTTAGGTCAATAGTGCTCATGTATAGTGGGGTTCTATTGGTTAGATAGCAGAATATTACGTCTTGCAAACTAGCAGGGCGGTGTGCACAACAAGAAACAGCATGTAAGAATGTCATATTTGGGTGAGCAGGCTAGCCATGTGGACTGCAGAACGTATGCAAACCCACGGGCGGGAAGCGATGAAGCGATGATTTGAAGGCCGCACGCGCCTGGAGCGCTTGCACGCTTGATCCCTGACAGTTGTGAGAAAGCGCCTTACCGCGCTTGCTTCGGAGACACCGCTGGGCAACGACGTCGACTCGGACAGCTGGCACAAGAGACCTACCTCACGCGCGCCGTGCACCTGTGAGTCTCAAGTGTTTTAGCCTTACTTCCGGCCGGCAGTTTGGACGCGTCCAGCACGGCGCGCATCCTCGAGACACGCCTGCGCAGCTTTGTACGATGCTACACCAGGCGTCTCCTAGCTGCGCAGACACGTCCCCAGACGATGCGCATCGTAGTCGACACGCTCGCCTGCCCGTTTGGTTTTTGTCTTTTGTTATGACCCCTTCACATCGCGACGCGCGCCGTGTCGACGCGTCCGGGGCCCTGCGCGCCGTCTCTACGCGCCTGCGCAGCGTCGTACGATGCTATACCAGGTGTCTCTTTGCTGCGCAGGCGCGTCCAGACGACGGGCAGAGCGTTTAACGCGTCGGGCCGCCCTTGTTCCAGGCAGCTCGCCTTGATCTGTTTTGACCCACCAATGTCCATTTTACTGAGCTGAGTATTGCTCTTGCAGGCTGCCTGTTTTGTCACGCCCTCGCAAGCGCCGTGAAGAGCAGAGCTGGTTGCTTTACGCTCCATCGGGCAGCCTGGTTCGTGCCCGACGGCCAAAGTGAGTAGTTACCTTTCGACCTGCCGACGAGCGCACCCTTCTGCTGTATATCCAAGCCCGCTGACGCGTTCGTGCAGGCCAGCAGCCACGCCATCTGCCGAGCCCGAGCCAGCTGTCGCAAAGAAAAAGGTGAGTAGCCCCGCTTTCACCAGTGCTCTCACGTCGTACGGTGCTGAGGCATTCCGTCTCAGTCCGTCAGCCGCGGGCCTGACCGCACGCCTGCCGCAAGCAAGAAGCAAGGTGTGTTTTTAGCTTTCAGCCTGCCCGCTTGCGCTGCACCCGTGGCTGAACGGCGCGCGCTGACAAGGTTTGTTCTAGCACGCCAGACGCACGCTCCGGAGCTCGAAAAACTACACACAGCAGGGCGGTATCTTCTCAGGCCGTTGCGCCCTTCGCGCGAGCAGAGCAAGTGCGCTAACGCGGGCCTGAAGGAGGCAGGGTTGGAGCACGCAGTTGCAGCGCCCGGGTACGTCTGCTGCTCCTGCCCGCCCGGCGTTCGAGCGGCCGCTGATTGCGACACCGTCGCGGCGGGTCCCGCAACAGAATTGGCCATCGGGGTCTGAGATTAGAACCAGAATTCGAGAAGTTGGATACACAATGAGCGGAGGGCGTGCTGTAAGTAAACTTTCTGCTGGTTGTCCGCCAGACGCTTGACCATAACCTATCAGACCCGCGCCAAAAAGGCATACTATGCCGATTACACCTCGCTGGACTTCGACCTGGGGCGTGCCATCGAGGCATCGATTGCGTTGAACCGTGCGCACCGGCTTGAAACCATGCCAGGCGGAGGCATCGACAGTCACGACGGCCAGGGTGCACAGCAGGCTAGTGGGTCGGGCGCGTCAAATGAGGCACTGGAGTCTGCGCGGAAGGCTGCGAGGACTCGCGCCCGCAAACAGCAGGAGCAACAGCAGGAGCTTGAAGACGCGCTGGCAGAAGAGCATGACGGCAACGAAGACGACTTGGCAACTCGGATCGTCGAAGGCGAGCACCCCCAGAAAACCCGGAAGAAACGCGGTCGGCGCGCGCGTCGCGAGAAAGCTAGGCCAACTACGAATTCGGGTGTGCCTCTGCCCACCGAACACATGGCGAACACACATGCCGCCACGGCAATTCGGGACACCCTTCCTGCTAACGCGGCGACCGACTTCGAGGTCTCCAACGCCGGCTGGTTGGGAACGACAGCCTTTGACGAACTCGCAGCGGAGTACCTCGATACGCTCGTTCCTCCGGGGGTCTTGGTGGAGAAGCATGGGTTCAGGGTGAAGCATTGGGCCGGAGTGTGAGTGCCATGCCAACATTCTCAGCATTCCAGACTGATAAACCCGTTCTCCAGCGACAGCGAGTCGATGGTCGACCGCGAGGAGCGCATCCTTGTGCAGCTCGCTGGGCGCCCGCCTACGGACGAATCCTGGACGGACGTAGCCAAAAGCATAAGCAGAGAGTTCGACGCGGTCGCTGAGCTCGCGGACTTTGAGCCTCGCGATCTGAAACATCAACGTGGGCAATATCCTATCATGCACGCAGGGTTTACTTATGGAGGAGGGGCGACGGTGTGTGTCTTTGCTTGGATTCGGAGACCCCATCACTCATCATTCTCGGCTCAGGCGCCACATAATACACAGCGCGGCAGCGATGATCACCAGCGTGCGAGAGCGCGGCTCCTGCAGCACGAAGGTGTGCAACGTGCGGCGGGGTTCCAGAGTAGTGAGTAACATCCTCTGAAGCTCCATCTGAACGCATCAGCCCTAAAATTGCCCCTCAAATTGTGGCGTGCTAGGTGCCACGGGGCTCAATGCGCCACGACTCTTCGCGCACCTTGACGAAGTCGTGGAGGATGTCCGAGCGCGCGACCCCTTTCTCGAGAAGCCGTTCGCTCGGAGTGTGTTCCCCATGGCCACATTCAATTTTGGACCCCAGGCATTAACTGTACCCCACCGCGATTCCAAGAACGTGCCTTACGGGTGGTGTGCTGTCACCGCACTCGGAGATTATGACTATAAGAAAGGAGGGCACCTTATTCTGTGGGAGCTGAAATTGATCATAGAATTTCCTCCTGGTTCAACAATCCTCATCCCCTCGGCACTTATTACACACAGCAACACACCAATCCAGGATGTCGAAACGAGACAGTCCTTCACGCAATGGTGCTCAGGCAATCTGGTTCGCTGGCATGCATATGGCCAGCGCACAGAGGCGGCACTTAACCGTGAAGACCCTGAGCTGAAGAAACGCCTGGACGAAGAGCTTGATGGTCGCTGGATACGGTCGGTGGAGTTCTTCTCGAAGAAGCCGGAGCTGCTGGATGACTTGAGGTCGATGCGCGGGGAGGGTGTGGACTCGGAGGACCTTGAAATGGTTGAATGACTTAGCTTCTGTGTTACAAGGTTGTCTCGATGCATTGGGAATGTAATTCTGTGAGCTGCTATTGCCAATTCACTGGATAGCTCCCAGAGGGTGTGTTTTGGGTAGGTGCAGTGACTGCCAGTCACATGTGACAAAGGTGTGACTATGCTGCCTGCAGAAAGCCTGACATGTTGTGTGAGGTATTGCAAGGCTTCCTGACCATGTATTGGGCTGATATTTTGTGTCAAGAGTGTTTAGCATGTCAGTGAGGCACCCACCAAGTTACAAGTCATGAATTGCAGTTTATAGTATTATGTTTGGGTAAGATACTGGTAAGCAGCTGGTAGGGACAGGAGGGGTTTCCAGATGCCACTCTCTGACCGACCCCTGACAGACTCCCTCGCCGACGCGCAGCTACTCAACGTGCAATGTTCGAGACCGTCGTCTTCGACAAGCCCCACTGCGATGCTCGAGACCGTCGTCAAGACCTCGCCGCTGCCGATGCCTGGCCAGTCGTGCATAGACCTCACGGTGTCTCGTGCGCTCCAGCCCCTCCAGCAATGGCGAGGCGCACCTGAGCCCGCGGGGTGCGTTCGGGACTCCGCAGGGTGCCAGCGGACTACACGGAATGGGCCCGGAGGGTCCTCTGGGGAACTGAAGTAGTACGCGGCTCCCATCCCACTTGCGCCGGGCTGCACGAGCGACTCTGGGGGCTCACACAGTGGGCCCGAGGGTGGGGGTCAAGGCACAGTAGGCCCAAATGTTCAACTGGTGTCGTAAAAGGAGTTTTTGTACACAGCCTGAATTTTGGATTACTACTCTACTGATCTTTGTACGGATGTTGTAAGTGAGCGTCCCATCCATTGTGATTGTGCTCGTTCCAAGTATTAGATGTCTTGTCCGTACTAAAAACAAAAGACGCACGTATGCCTTTATACGGAAGGTTGAAATGTGTATTCCTATGAGAGATAAAGGCAGATATATCTCCTGAAAGCAAAGGAATAATGAAGCCCATCTCATACATCCCTAGCTCACCGCCTTCCCATTTTCCTACGGGAGAAACGACACAGAATCCAAGGTCCATTGGGTCTCAATGGCCGAGCGTGCAAACAGATAAATTGAGAACGAAGCCGCTGAATGGGTGCACACCGGTGGTCTAATTGTATGGGAGGTTGTCGGAAACATCTCAATGGAAATGATTTCGTCGGGCAGATAAAATGAGAGCTAGATATACAAACATGTCAATCGATATCATGATGGCAGAGAAAATAGGGAATGTACATTGGCGTGAATCAGCTCCATGAGGCCTTTGAAGGACTGGGGAATGTTCAACCATTTCCTTGGACTGCCTTGGAAGGCCATGAAGCGTCTTGGGGTTGAAGTCACCGTTCTGGAATGTCCTAGGATTCTTGTCGGCGGGAACATCCTTTCCCTGGGTTTGCGTTAGCAGGGTAGAGAGACTCGAGGCTGAATAAGTAACAAACATTCGGATTGTAGCGGTTGTACCAAACAAAGTGGATGGCAAGGAAGTCATATCCCTTGCGAGAGGAACTATTGACAGTCAATGTTTTCGGAAAAATCAATTGAAGTCTGTCGACAGCACAGTCGTGCTCAAGTTTGTAACACTGGGGGTAGTTGGTGATGAGAAGCAGCACAAGCTTGTCTTCTGCATCTTTAATGAAAAGGTTTTTCCTACAGTACGGTCAGCAAGGAAACTTAGCCAAGATGAAATGATTCGCACCCATTGAATAGTTCTCTCGGTATTCTCAAGTAAGGAAGATCGGTCACTTTGCCACCCCTGCTTATGAGCTGCTCGATGTTTTAAGTCACCTGGCAGAAGGAATTAGAGCCAAAGATGGTCACCTTATTCTTGAAGTCTTCGAGAGTCTCAACCGTCTCAGCTCTAGCGGCCTTCTCTCTTTGAACAGCAGTCCACTCAACCTCATTGGACTCGTTGATGGGACATTTCGAATCCGGGAAGGTATAAGGCAACTTGATCATCTCGCATGCTCCTATCATAGGTGGTTCGCTTGACTCCCCTATGGGCCGAGGTACATCTGTTGCAATATTCCATGCATTCGACCGCTGAGGAAGTGACCAAGAGCTGTATTAGTGTTAGCAATGGATGAGCGGTTACTCAAAGAGAGAACCCACTTTGTTTCTGTGGCAAGGAGAGCATCAGACGCATTCATGTCGGAAAACTTGATTTGCTTCAACGACCCTGTATGCACGTCGACGACAGTGATTGTATAGAGGGGATCGTTATGAAACATCTTGCCCAGCTTGCGTAACGTTGGAATGATACACTCCCTTAGGACCTTAGGTGCTGCGTCGTCTTGTAGCATGTCAGGGAATGCTCATCAAAATCGATAAGGATATCACTCTTACCAGGGACACTTCTGATGATATATGCCACCTGACTTATGTCTTCGACCGCGGTTATTTTGCTATTGTCGCTGATGAGTTCATGCGCGTCTCTTGAAATAATAGTGAGCATGTGTAAAGAGCCTAGTAAATGATCAGCTACATATCCCGTTCAATTTGAATCAGAATCACCGACTACACAGAGTTCCGCCAGCTTCGTGCCCTTGCTAACCCAGCGACGAGCAACTTCATGGTGTTGAGTTGCGTTAAACTGTTGCTCGAGCGTCCGCCACACTAGCTTGAATGGCGCCCTTATGTCTGGTTGCCCAGGTTTACCTGGTGTTGCTAAACGGTGTCGCAAACTACAAGGATATTCTAGTCAGATCGCCGTTCCTTTCATAGTGATGAGAGGGACATACTAATTGATGAGCAAAGCCAGTTCTACATAATGCTTCAGGCGTTTGAAGCTTACGGCCCAGCCTAGACCATCCGCTGTGGAGCACCGCTTGGCTATACTGACGGCTTCCTGCCAAAGATGAACGTCTGAGTCATCGGCGGGAGCTTGAGCGACAGAAGCTTCGACGGGAGCATGAGCGACAGAAGCATGATTCTGAGGGGTCATGGCAGGGGCTGCCGGCGTGGATGTTGAATGCGCAGATGAAGATGTCGATGGCAGAAGAGCGAGGTCGACCTCCTGAGCTAGGTTGGAGATTTTGACTAGAAGGGTGTTAACACCTAGAGTGAGCTCCGGGTGCTCTCGATGATGCACTGTTTGAGCTGGCTCCTTGGATCTTGTGTTCTTCTGTTTCTTGCTGCTCTTGGTACTCACTTTTGCCCCCCGACTAGTCTTAGTCTTCTTACCCTTTGTAGTTTGCGCCCCGTCCAGATTGACTCCTGCGTGAACTAGCTGTGCGATGTTCTCCTCCCCATCGGCAATGAGCTCCTCCTCAACCTGAGGCAAGAAGCTGATGGTCAGCAGAATTTCTGTAGTGCGTGAATATGAATCGTACATCCGGTAGATGTTCTTTTCCTTTAGTGGTACAGGCACCGGTCTGAGGGACCAAGTGAGTACCGTTCGTCAGGTCGCAGTCCGCATCAGGGCCAGGCTACTCAGTACTGAGTTATCCAGGAATCAGTGGTCAAAGAAAAGGATGAGCTACCTCTGAACCGTCCCTGGAGCATAGGCTGGCATCTGTCGCACTTCTCTTTCTAGTAGAGGCTGGTACTTCGTCTGATACGGACACCTCCTCATCTGTCCCACCAAGGGGCTGCATGTCAGATGGTGTCTCTTGGACCAGACTAGCATCTCTAGATTGCGCCTGAAGACAGCCCTGGATAGAAGTCCAATGAGGGCTAGGCTGCAACAGCATCATCCTCGGAATGCTGCTCAAGAGCAGGTCAAGCTCGCTTGCAGTGAGATCTATTGATGCCATGATCTATGAATCCTTGTCAGAGTGTTTCGCAACCTACAGATGTCCGTGTATGCGCTCACAAAAGATTACCACAATCAGCGAGCAAGAGGAAGTAAGAGTGAACCCTGGCGACGCCCAAACATGAGGCGCAACTTGCGCTTATTCCCACACTGTTGATGTACATATATCCAGCTTGATTCAGATACTATATATGATATGGCAATATATACAGTCAGTGCCGCGGTGCGACGACACATGGCGAGGGTAATGGATCAGGCGTACCTGTAGGACCATTAAAAATAAGACCGGTAGTTACCGGTCGGACCATTATAATTACAGACCGGTAACAATTTGGGGCGACGCACACAAAGTCACGTGACTTATTAGGAATAGTAAAAAATGTCATGATACTACTGGGTGCGGAAAAATCGGCAAAAATGGCGAAAAAATTTAGTCAGCATCGGTTCCCACGGGTACGGGACAGAAACGAATCATTTTAAATGCTTCCCAGTACTACAGATAGCCACCCGTAGGGCTTGCAAAAATAGGGATAAATAAGGTAAAATCGGAGTATATTCGGGAGCACCGATTCTCAGCCGAACTTCATTCCCACGCGTTGAAATACTCCCACGGTCCCATAGAATTTCATTTTTCATTGTTTGCGCTGATATATAATCCTTTCCGCAGGCCTTTGATAAATAGTGATAAATAAAGAAAATTCGGAATATATTTTGGGGCACTGGTTTTCAGCCAATATCAACTCCCATATGTTGGAATGTTCTCACGGTCCCAAGAAATTTCATTTTTGATCGCTCACGCTTGTATATAATCCTTTCTGTAGGCCCTGGGAAAACCCATTGATGACATTACAGTATATGTATGATGTAGACTTAGATGTTGATGATATATACAGACTGTTCTAAGCTCAGTCTATTGAACTGTGAGCTGGACGGAACCACAGACCGAGAGAGTATCTGATAAGGAATATCCTGCAGTAATGATCTTCTTTACCTAAGCTACCAGAATTTGTACATAGATAGCTCTCAATACTTTAAGACTTAAAGTATTTTTTCCATGACCCAAGCCCCCCTTCAATTCTTCTCAAACACAATTTCTTTAGTATTTATGCTGTTGAAGTAGTATTGATACATACATTTTGACTACTTATGTACACATTTGGCATGGTCTGAGTGCTGCAGACACCCATTCAGAGTGCATCTAATATCTACCAATACTTTTCATATTTACCATGTTATTCCTTGAAGCCATGAGTAGGCTGCATTCAACACATATATATTCATTATTCATATGTTTTAGCCCAAAACAATGGAGTATGCTGAATAGCTCTTCCAGATGTTGTTAATAAAATCCCAAGATATTTCAGAGTACTCATAGACCATGCCCCAGCAGCCTCCGAAAGTATCAAAATCGTACAACAATGTGGTATGTAATACTGTACTTTCACTCTGATATGCCCTCCAATATATATAATGGTCCCAGGCTTGTAGAAGTACATATGAATGGCCTTGTGCTCAGTAAGCATATGTGTATTTTCATCTAAGCTTGTATCAAATGTCATAGTTCAGTGGAAAAAGAAAGGACCATGTGCCATTGCATATGCATCTGGGACAAGGACAGTGGTAGAGGCTGTATCAGAGTGGAAATACAGTATTACCTACCACATTGTTGTACGATTTTGATACTTTCGGAGGCTGCTGGGGCATGGTCTATGAGTACTCTGAAATATCTTGGGATTTTATTAACAACATCTGGAAGAGCTATTCAGCATACTCCATTGTTTTGGGCTAAAACATATGAATAATGAATATATATGTGTTGAATGCAGCCTACTCATGGCTTCAAGGAATAACATGGTAAATATGAAAAGTATTGGTAGATATTAGATGCACTCTGAATGGGTGTCTACAGCACTCAGACCATGCCAAATGTGTACATAAGTAGTCAAAATGTATGTATCAATACTACTTCAACAGCATAAATACTAAAGAAATTGTGTTTGAGAAGAATTGAAGGGGGGCTTGGGTCATGGAAAAATACTTTAAGTCTTAAAGTATTGAGAGCTATCTATGTACAAATTTTGGTAGCTTAGGTAAAGAAGATCATTACTGCAGGATATTCCTTATCAGATACTCTCTCGGTCTGTGGTTTCGTCCAGCTCACAGTTCAATAGACTGAGCTTAGAACAGTCTGTATATATCATCAACATCTAAGTCTACATCATACATATACTGTAATGTCATCAATGGATTTTCCCAGGGCCTACGGAAAGGATTATATACAAGCGCGAGCGATCAAAAATGAAATTTCTTGGGACCGTGAGAATATTCCAACATATGGGAGTGGATATTGGCTGAAAACCGGTGCCCCAAAATATATTCCGATTTGTCTTTATTTATCCCTATTTATCAAAGGCCTGCGGAAAGGATTATATATCAGCGCAAACAATGAAAAATGGAATTCTATGGGACCGTGGGCGTATTTCAACGCGTGGGAATGGAGTTCGGCTGAGAATCGGTGCTCCCGAATATACTCCGATTTTACCTTATTTATCCCTATTTTTGCAAGCCCTACGGGTGGCTATCTGTAGTACTGGGAAGCATTTAAAATGATTCGTTTCTGTCCCGTACCCGTGGGAACCGATGCTGACTAAAATTTTTCACCATTTTTGCCGATTTTTGCCGATTTTTCCGCACCCAGTAGTATCATGACATTTTTTACTATTCCTAATAAGTCACGTGACTTTGTGTGCGTCGCCCCAAATCGTTACCGGTCTGTAATTATAATGGTCCGACCGGTAGCTACCGGTCTTATTTTTAATGGTCCTACAGGTACGCCTGGCCCCACCCTACCTCCCCCGCCCGCCGCCCTCGCCTCAAGATGAAGCCTTCCGAGGGTGACGTGGGGCAGCGCGTGGTGCCACATCACCGCACTCGCGCCAGCAAGACGAACACGATGGCGTGCCGCGCATCTGCGCCACGCCTCCGCGCAAAGCCGCGCGCGCCCGGGAGAGGGAGCGGGAAGCGGGGAGTGGGAGGACCAGGAGGAGGACCAGGAGAAGGACGAGGAGGGGGAAAGGCAGGTGAGTCACCCGCGCCCCCGCCTCCGCGCCCGTCCCCCGCCCCCGCACGTCGCCCCGCACATCCTCCACCACCGCCCACCATCGCCCACCGCTCGCGGACACCACCCACCATCGCCCACCGCTCGCGGACACCACCCACCGCCGCCACCGCTCGCGGCCGCCGCACAATGTCGCCCGCCACCCACGCAGGCCGCCCACCGCCCCGCCACGTCACCCATCGCCCCGCCACGTCACCCACCGCCCCGCCACGTCGCAAACCGCCCTGCCACGTCACCCACCGCCCGTGCAGGCCGCTCACCGCCCCGCCACGTCACCCACCGCCCAGGCACGTCGCCCCCGCCCCCGCCACGTCACTGACCGCCCGTGCAGGCTGCCAACCACCCACGCACGCTGCCCACCACCCGCGCACGCTGCGACCACCCACCCACGCCGTCCCCCGCAGCCGCGCGCCATCTGGCCGCCGCCCCGCACCCCGTCCCACCCCCCCGCACGTCGCCCACGGGCCGCCTTCGCTGTTTCTAGCCACCCGCACGCCACACCCGCCACGCTTTGAGCACGCCACGTCCTGCCCAAAATCTCTCGACCACGCACATGAGGACTTTCCTCACGCTTGCGGGCGAGAGATTTTTGTTGGACGTGCCGCTCTCTCACCAACTATCTGCGCCGTCGCCCGCACAATGTCGCCGCTGCGGGCTTCCCACCCGCCTGCGCATACCGCCGTGGTCACCGCCGACGTTCCCCTGCCCACGCTCCCCGTGTTGGGCCAACACCGTCCTCCCCACCATGCTTTACTGTGCACCCGCGCAGAGCGCCAACGCCTCCCTGTCCCGCAGACAACGCCGCCGCCACCATCTATGGCCTGACTCCGACCGCCGTACATCTGCCTACCTCCCATATTGCCCTGATCCAACTGATTCAGAGGGAGACAATGACCTTGATATACCGGTATTTGTAACTGTAGGGGAAGTATAAATAAATTCCAGGGAATCAATGTGCCTCTCATGCTGCGTATCGTCCTCCGCTACAGGTGCATGTCTCAAACTCCTCTGGGATGGCTCCTCCCAGTCGAAGCCTTGTCTTGCAGCCTTGTCTTGCGCGACGACGATGTTCCCCAGCCGGTGCTCAGCAGCACTTGCTGAGCGATGACAACGGCAGCCCCCGCCCCCCGTCCGCAAGTTCTGTGGACAGTGTACACATAGCTCTTTGTACGAGGATGAGATTCAGTCGATGTGCATTGCACCTCTACTACTACACCAAAAGTGTACAAATTTAGTGTTTTGCACGGGTTGCAAAAACCCGTGCGGGTCACGGGTATGGGTGGTTGCGGGTACGGGTACGGGTCAACATGTAGGGTACCCACAACCCATGTTTACCCATGAGCTTAGAATATATCATTGCATAACCTCCAACAATGGAAAACTGTTGCCGCGTCATTGCGATGCTGCTGCAGCTTGAGCTGCCATTGTATAATGTGGCTGCTGTCTCAGCTTGAGATGGCCAAGTCGGTACTAGGTAATGTGCTTTGCATCGTTGGCCAGTGGCCAAAGCTGTCAGTTCGTGCACAAAAGACAGGAGCCTGTATATAACTCTCGATGTCATTCCCCAAGTCCATTACTACCTCGCACATCTTCTGCTCGCATCGCCCAACACGCACCACCAACGCCACCCCCATGCCGAACTCCTCCAAACGCCGCACCACCAAGGCCACTACTACTCGTCCAAGAGGCCGGCGCGACAACGATGCCCCATTAGAAACTCCCACCCCCGATGCACGTCAGAAACGTCGTGCTTCGCGTTCCCCAGCACGGGACGGCAGCCATGCGACCAAGCGCGCCAAGTCTGCTGCGACCCGAGGCAGTGCCCCGCCCGCAAGATCTGTTGCCAAACCGAAGGCCACAACGGCGCAGCACCCACCACCGGTGCCGCGTACACGTTCGCGCAGCCCCTCCATTGAGGAGGTCGAGGATGAGGACAGCCGCCGGCGAGCTCGCCCGCAACCCCGTGGAAATGCCGTCATTGAGCTCGATGACGCGTCGTCGGATGGTGGGCCAACGGTGGAGAAGGACGGTACTGATGTCGAGGCGGAGAGTGATGTCGGTGAGGATGTGGAGGAGGACGCACATGCCGAGCTTGGTACGTCTGTTTGATACCTAAGAGGATGCTTGTCAGCTAAGCGCGCATCTGCAGAGCGCATGATGAAGAAATGGACGTCACATATCTACGCATTCTTCCACCCAGTGCCGGATATTGGAGGGGACCCGCGCCATGGCCGTTATCACTCGTTTCGTTGCGCGGCAAAGGGCTGCAAAAAGGCGATTCGGCGCTACCTTGGCGGCAAGGATGCTGTGTCGGGTGGAAACATGCGGAAGCACGTTCTCTCGTGCTGGGGCCCGGAGGTCTTGAAAGCTGCGAAGGATGCCAAAACACATGAGGACGCTCGAGAAAAGGTGACGAAGCCATTTCTGCGTGATGGAACCATCACTGCGTCGTTCGAACGTAAGGGGAAAGGCAAGATGACATACTCACATCGCCAGCATACAAAGACAGAGTCACGGTATGCTGCAGCTAAATCTACGGGTGCGGTGCTTGCTAAACCTTGCGTATGCAGCGCTGAAATCGTGCGGTGGGTGGCCGAGTCGCAGCGGCCATTCAGTATTGTCGCGGACCGTGGCTTCCAAGTGTTGATGAAGACCGGACGGCCTGAGTACTACATACCATCAGTCTCGACAGTCTCTCGTGATGTACGTACTGTGTTTGCAAACACGCGACGGCGTGTTGCAGAGATGCTACAGGTGTGTCGAGTTTTTTTGCCGTCAGAATGAGACAGGCTGATGATAACTGCGACATACCTCACAGGACTACGATGGCGCCCTCAACTTCACCACAGACGCATGGTCCTCGCCTAACCATCGTGCCTTCGTTGCGATTGCGGTCCACCTTGAGAAGGACGGAGTTCCGTTCAGTCTTCTATTGGACGTCGTCGAACTTGCGAGGTCGCACTCGGGGCTAAATATGGCGATCTTGTTCGCGCAGGTTCTTGAAGACTTCGGCATTGAGCACAAGGTGAGAGTGTCTTGTTTGTGAAATCAGAGACGCAGAGCTGAAAAGAAGAGAAGATACTTAGCATAACGTGTGACAACGCCTCGAATAACGACACCTTGATTTCTGAGCTTGCAGAGCTTCTCGATGAGTTCCCTGGCGACGCCAATCGCACGAGGTGCTTTCTGCACATCGTGAACCTGGTCTCCAAGCAACTCCTCCGTCAGTTTGAGGTTCCAAAGCGAAATGCAGACACGAACCTCGACGCTGCCGAGCAAGAACTACGAAACCTTGCGGAGGGCCTGGACCTTGAGGAGATAGTGACTGAAGAGTGAGAGGCTGCACTCCCTGGAAGCGAAGAGAATGACGATGTCGATGGGTGGGTCGATGAGATGGAAGAACTTGATGAAGACGAGCGGCAAAATCTTGCGAACGAGGTGCGCCCTGTGCGTCTAGCGCTGGTCAAGGTGAGTGCCACGTCACGACGGCGCCTGTGCTGCGACTCACGTCATACTCCATCCCAGCTGCGAAAACTCTCATACAAAATTCTCCACTCAACCACGAAACATCTCCCGCGCTGGTATGAGATCCTAGAAGACAAGAACCTGAAGGCACGCGCCATGCCACGCGATGTCTCAACGAGGTGGAACTCAACCTACGACATGCTCACGTTCTCGGTGGACTATCAGCCGGCCATCGACACGATTGCGGGAGAGAAAGGATCTGACCTGCGTATGTATGAGCTCTCGGATGATGAGTGGGAGATCGTGAGGCAGCTGTGTCAGGTCTTGAAGGTGCGCCCTCGTCTTTGTCGCTCTCAAGTGCGTTGCTTATCTTCATGCTCGCAGATCTTGAAGGACGCGACTCTCTTTTTCTCCCGAGCGACACCCAGTCTTGCCACCGTGATTCCCGCGATGGACCATATTGACGAGCAGCTTTCTACACAGTCTCTCGACTCCACACTCAATCCATCCATCCGCGCGTCGTTGGGGCTTGCAAAGAAGACCCTCAATCGATACTACAGTCTGACTGACTCCTCGGAGGTTTACCGCATCGCAATGGGTTCGTTCTTCAGCCGTAGCATGACCTGGTCATTGCTGATATATTTGCCACATCTGTAATTACAGTGCTTCACCCTCGCCATAAGTTAAGCTACTTCAAGGCAGCACGCTGGGAGCCCGAGTGGATTGACGCGGCCGCGTCAATCGTTCGAGATGTATTCGATCGGTCATACAAGAACCGGGGTCTTGATGACGAAGATGGCGAGGATGCTGTTGACGAGCAGCCAACGGTGCGTCTTTCCAACTTCTACAGACTACACGATGGTGTTCTTACATGCCATGTTCGACTTCAGACATCGTCGAACATTTTCGACAACCTTCCTGCCCTTCGTGCACCCGCTCGCTCGCAATTGCGTGATGAACTCAGCGCCTACCTAAGCACAGACTGCGAGGACGTCAAGGATGCGGTGAAGTGGTGGACAGAGAAGGCGGCAATGTGGCCGAGGCTGTCGCGTATGGCCATTGACTATCTTACGATCCCTGGTGCGTGTTCTGCTCCGATGTATTGACTTCTTAGCCTCATACTGACACGGTGTTTTCTTTTGACTTCCAGCAACCTCCGTTGATGTCGAGCGGGCCTTCAGCAAAGGCCGCCTCCTCCTGTCACATGTCCGGAACCGTCTCTCCGCACAGAGCACTCGTGCATTACTGTGCCTTGGAGCGTGGGTTCCGCTTGGTCTTGTGCACGACGACGACGTGTTAGCTACAGTTGCCCGTCTTCCGGAGCTTGAAGGTGACGACGAGATGGAGCTTCCAGATGGATGGGATCGCATTAGAGTATATAAATAGCTTGTAGTTGTCGAGCCGTATGTGTAAGGAAAAGCTGGGGCACAAATCCATGAAAAAACCCGTGCTGATACCCGTGAACCCGTGAACCCGCGAAACCCGCTGAGTACCCGTACCCGTATGTCATGGGTATGACCCGGCACGGGTACGGGTGTGGGTACAGCCTGAAGCACCCACGGGTCCACCCGTGCAAAACACTATGTACAATAACTGAAAATTGAATCAAAGAGACAACCAAGAACCGGTTAGGAGGATGGAGTGCGTAGGACAGGTGGTGCGCGAAGGAACTGTTCAGGTTGAAGGTGGGGTGCGTGGCCTTGGCGTTGTAAGGATTCTACAAGGAAACGATTGTGAATTGCCATCATCTCATCCAGGAAAAAGTTGTATCTGTGTGATCACAATCAGCTGGAGAACTGGATGCAGGGGAAGGTGTGCTTACTTTTCGACGGTCATCTCCCGGGCAATGGAGTTGAACTTACCGAACCAGCTGTTTGCTTGCTCTGCAGCAGATGAATTGAATATCCACTCGTCGTTAGGGCCAATAAGCTCTGGGAAGCATGCTGGGTTGCAATACATTTGACAGAAGCGATCTGAGTCGGAGTGCTTGGTCAATGCATGAAAGACGTCAACGGGTAGGCCGGAGAAGTCAAAGTAGTGGTCATGGGTGTATCGGAGGTGTTTCAAGAGATGGCAGTTGTTGTCGTAGAAGATGTAACAAGGCAGGGAGCCCGGAAATGTTGGGGGGAATGTCACCTTCAAGAAGTCCTGGGAGAATCATATGAGCATAAGTCTGCCCAACCTACCGTATGTGCACGCACCTTTACACCTGAAACACCTTCCGAGCCGAAAAATGTGGCTCGTGAAATTATCACTCCGCAGCATCAGACAAAGAGCTGTTCGTTATGCATCCAGCGCCGCAACAGACGGCCCTTCACGGCTGGGGAGGCTTGGGTTGCCCCCCGCGGAGCCGTGCGTGATTCTGACGGACCTGCTTGGTCTGCCTCATTTTCATCAGCATTGACATCACCACTCGGAAGCCTGCTTCAAAGAGTAAACATGGCGGTGCCCCGAATATGATGACTTTCTTCATAGGCACGATGGGACGGCTCTGTGCATGTCGAATGCCCAGGAGAGACATTGCGAGTGCACCCATCAACGGCGCAGACATTCCGGAGGCCTGTGTGTCTCTGACAGAAACGATCCTGCTGTTTAGGAAGAGGGTCTGTGCAGTCAATGACCGAGCAGCACGGGTGCCCCACAGTAACACCATCAGTGACTCCGGCCGTCAAACAGTCTAGTGTATGTGTCAGCCGGTGCAGTCCACACCACAAGAACATCAGATGCATACATGCCTGGCCATCGTCTCCAACGAATACCTTCATGCAGCGATTGCATGCGTGAGCCCACATCTCCTGCCCAGTGCCCGCCATGCGGTAATTCCGATCTGCAAGCGCTTGATTGAAGCGCTGTGCTTGCATTCCTTGATGAGGCAAGAGCAGCAGCTCATGTCTCGTTATGGCATCGCGGAGGAGGGCATGGAGAAAGAAAGAGTCCCATATCGTATGGCGATCCAGTTCGTCGGATAGACGCGAATCATTGGCGGCAGACCCTGGTGGGTTTCGGACTGCGAGATTGTATACCCTTGCAATATTCTCAGCTGATGCACTGGTAATCAGAGTCAGCCTGTTTATATCATGCTCGAACAAAACCACAATGACTTACTGCACCATTGCCATCTGTGTCTCAATGAAGACGCAGAGTGCCCGTTCGATGAACGACTGTTCAGTGACGTGTATGAAACGAGGCATGCCACTATAGTATTCTCGCATAGCATGACTGCGGGATGCATCACGGATGGAATAGTTGTGGTAGTAGCGCGTGTAACAGCCTACAGCAGCAGAAAACATTCAGTCCAGAGACACAGGAGAAACAGTCATATCTCAACTCACCACGGCAGTAAAGTGAGATGGACCACACAGGCAGAACCCCTCTTCTTAGTGTCCAGAGGCGTGATTGCACTTTGCGCGCCTCCGACAAACGAGCTCCCTTGCACGTATTGCGTAGACAGATGTCATTTGGAGGCCGAATTGGCTCAGCACCTGAATGAAATCAGATCTCCAACATAGCACTGGCTGAATAATGACGCACCAATCTCATGATCGCGGCCGTAGACCCGAAAGATATCGTCATCTGTGGTACAGCTTGCGCCTCGGATTCCCAATGCGAATGAGCCAAACGCGGTCCAGCACAGTTGAACGGTATCCATGTCGAGATCCATGGCCTTGGAAAGAAAGTGAGCAAGCCGGAGTGGTAGAGAGGTAGGGGGCTGCGAGAGGGTCCCCATGATCTCAGGCTCGATGCGCTTGACAAGGCGCATGAACTGGTGAATAGACTCCACAGAAGTACTACTCTGCAGAGCAGGATATTCTGTTAGAATCTGTACCAACTGTCCAGCTTGAAGCATTGAGACTTGAGTGGGAAGTAGAAGGTGCAGCCAGAGGTGAGGGAGATCTGCAGAGCCGGGACAAAATTCACAAGAGCAGGCAGAGATGGCGAGAAATGGCTGAAGAGAATCCTGAGAAACTGCTTAAGTAGGCCAGGATGAAGAATGGCTGAAGCCGCTAACGAGAAGTGCGTGAAGGCACATCAAAGAAACAGCTCAAGGCAGGATGGGAAACGGCTTAAGCTGAGACCGCAGATAGCAAGAAAAAGGCTTAAGACATATCATAAAAGCCGCTCAAGGCCAGACACAAAATGGTTTAAGCCAGGACCAATAATCGGCTGAAGACGTATCCAGGAAACGGCTTAAGGCAGTATAAAAAATGGCTTACACTGGTTTTGACAAATGGCTTAGGGTGTATCAAAGACACACCTTAAGCCAGATTCAACATATAGCCTAAGTCAATTTGAAAGGAACAACTCAAGGCAGATATGTTCACATACTCACAGAAATCGCTCAAGGTTGCAAAAGGTCCCACTCAGTCGCAGTTCCCTTGCCTCGGTACTCTACCTTAAGGCATGGCAGACAGATGTGGAAGATGATTATGCACCTGGATATTTGACAAGAAGGCGGGCTCGGGTACATGGTAGCATGCTATGCTAGATGGCTAAGTGTTTGTTGCCTTAAAGTGTTTCCGTCATCTGGCGGACTCTGGCAGACTCTGGCGGACTCCGGCGGACAATCCCCCATACTCCCGCTGCCCTCATGCCTTTATTGGTCACATGCTAAGCGAGCCGGTTCCCCTCATGTGACCTCAGCACTATCGTGCACCTACACCGGGAGTCGAACCGATGACTGCTTGAAGCTTGACATTTGTCAGGGAATTACATAAGCATACCAGCCTACACTTATAACCCCTACACCAAAAGGTGCAATGTCAAGCTTAGCTTGACATCTTGGCTGGTCATATATATAGTAGCTAAGTGATGAACGAACGCGTTCATGACACCCAAGCGAATCACGACACACATGGCAGACCCAGTATCCCGAGGGTTGTTGCAGTACACAGAAAGTATCGTAGCAGGAGTTCCGCAAGGTGATATTGGAAAGGGGGAACCAAACAGGAAGTAGAGAACCCCAGCAAATGACCTTAGGTCTGGCACAGCTTCAGACACTTACAGGAAGTCATCCACTATCCCTCTGCCATGGTGTAAGCGTGACACGCCAATGCACCCGATGTGCCTATCTTAGGAAATACAGTCCGAGTTTCCCCTCTCATCTACAGTATACCTTTGAGCTCCGCGATGTCATCCCCTCGATGCCCGCACCCATCCCTAACTCATTCTGCCTGTCAAATCCCCATGCATGTCCGAATGACTTATACCAGCGCTCGCGTTGCGGATCGAGAGGAGCACCTCCTTGCAGTATTTGAGCTTGTCCATGAGGCGCTGGTGGAACTTGGCCTGCTCCGAGTTGTTTGACGGCGGGAGCAGAGCCTGTGCCATAATCTGGCTCAGTGTCCAACGTGTGATGCCATAGTTCTTGTCTATATGCGTGACGACGAGGCCGTGGGATGAAAGTACAACCTTTGAGTGGTCATAGAAATTGAACTGTGGAAGACGTCAGACTTTCAGCATGATGCTCAAAACAATCAAGAACACGCACCTGGAGAACATCGTGACACATCTTGAATACAATGACGTGCTTCATGCGGAGGTACTTCTGCACGAACTCCATGCCTTTCACGCGTTCCGTGTCGTTGAAGGTGTACCCGTAATCACCGTAAAGGCGAGCCATGATGTATTTCTCGAGATACTTCAAGATATATACCTTCCGATTGAGTTCTTCTGGGTATGAGGCAACTGTGTGATTCCTCCGCACGTACACAGCACCTTGGCGATGAGAGGAGATGTAGTCGAAGTGCCTGGAATGATAATCTGAGTCAGAGCTGTGGGCCAAAGAATTCAAGGTGCAACCTACTGCTTGTCCGCGGATAGGACGATTGACGTGCTGTCATTGAAGTGCACGCCCACGGAGCCGTCGGTCAACGCATAGCCCATGCCGTACTTGGTACAATAATCAACCCAGGAGACGATGAACACCTTCTCTTCGGGCAGATGTTCGTCGTCAAGTGGTCGGCGGAACAGCCTTCCGGCGGTGAAGGCATCGAATGCATCAGTCAGTGTCTTCCCTGCGGCCTCGAAACTGTTAAGTTTCGGAGCGGATGGCGCAGCCAAAGGACCTGTCAAACATCATGAGTGCGCGTAGGAGGCACGCTCATAAGCTACCGCACCTGTAGCAATGACCTCCTTGGCGCGAGCCTTCGCCCGCGTGGCCCTGCGCTCCACGGGCGCGATATTCTCCGTGTCCTCCCGCACTGCGTGTTCGGAGCCTGGAGGAACCATTTGCGCGACAATCCTCATCTTCTGACTCTGGAGCTCCTTCTGCCGCACTGCCTCCTCCCGGTCCACGTCTTCCTCCTCGATGTTCTGCATTGGCGCAAGCCGCGTGCGCGCCGGGGACTTAGCATCCTTCGATGCCGCTTGCAACTTGCGCAGCAATGACGGCTCACGCGGACCATTGCCCGGCGCGACGAGGAGCGGTTGACGGGCAGAGCTCAGCAGCGCCGAGATCGGGCTGCCTGGCTGCACGGCCTTCCGGAACTCCTTCTCCTGCTGGGCGAGGGTCGATGACGCGCTGCGCGACAGGCTGCCCACAGGTGCTGTTGCTAGTGGCGCGGACGGCACAGCAATCTGCGTTTCCTGGTCCTCGTCGAGAATGGCAGAGTGGCGGAGGCGTGCCAAGTTCTGCTGTGAGGTGAGTTGGGTGACGTGACGGAAGTCAGGGGATCCGTGGAGTGCGCCGACAGGTATAGACCTGGGGACGATGCCCTGCGTGAAGAAGGCGTGGTCGACGATTTCGTGGAGAGAAGGCCGCTGTTGTGGGTCGGGGGTGAGAATTTGCGTCACAAGCTCCCTAGCCTCCGAGGATATTTCGCGGTCTGGTGGAAATTCGTACTGGTTGTCACGAATGCGCCTGTTGCACTTTAGCGACATGTTGAATAAAAGTAACCGGCACTCACTGGTAGATTTCCTTCACATCCTTTGTCTGGAATGGCGGGCGCCCTACGACGAGGGTATACAGAATGACACCGATGGACCAGGTGTCCACTTCGAAGCTATGCCCATTAGCCGTGTCGAACAGCACTTCCGGTGCAATGTAGTTCGGCGTGCCACAGATGGTCTTCTTACGCTCGCCCGGGTTCTCGATGAGGGCCGCCAATCCGAAGTCGCCAACTTGAACGTTCATGTCTGCGTCGAGGAAGATGTTGCCGAGCTTGAGGTCGCGGTGGATGACCTGGTGCGTGTGCATGTAGTGGCATGCGCCGACGAGCTGCACAGTGAAGAAGCGGGCCTCGGGCTCGGTGAACCGCCGGCGACGTCGGAGCATGTCCATCAAGGAGCCGTTCGGGCAGAGTGTGAGGGTCATGTAGACATTCTCATCGTCCTCGAAACAGTCGCCGAAGCCTACGATGTTCGGATGGGTCAGGGAGCTGTGTATCTTAATTTCTGCGTACAGCTAGCTTCCAAATGTTCAGCCTTCCGCGCATAGATACCAGCAGGACGCGAGTCGTACGCACTTTCGTCTTTGCCTTCTTCGTCTTGAGGGAGCTTTTCGTGACGACTTTGCAAGCGAGACGGTGGTTGTGGGTGTCGCGAACTTCGTACACTCGCGCGAACCCGCCCTGCCAATGCATCAGCGAGCACGCTTTGAGGAGCGACCGTAAGACGCACCTCTCCTAGGAAATTCAAGCGCTGGAAGTGCATCGAGCGCAGCCTGTCCGTGATGATCGCAGGTGGGGAAGGCGGTTGAACTTTCGCGTTCTGCCGCTGGAGCGGTGGGGAAGCGGGGACATTCTTGACGCAGTCTGCTGGCTTGGGGGGTACCAGTGAGCCCGCCTGGTACGGATTGTTGATGACACTGGCGAGAGGGTTGCGGCGAGCGGCTGACGAGGAGGCGGGAGGCGGGATACGAGCGTGGAAATGTGCGTGCTGCATGGTCACTGTGGCCTAACACCTGTGCCAGACGAGAATCGCGATCTTCCTGTGAAGAGGGGGAGGGAGACCTGAGGGAGGCAGAGAGCGAACGGTGGCCTCTGCAACATGCACAAGCAGCGTGTCTGTGACGTAATGCGTGTCCGAACCAGTCACGGGACCGCGCGCCTCGCTCTGCATGCATGACATTGAGTGGGGATTGCATTCGTGTTAGTAGGTAACTATCGAGCATATTAAGATACTTTATCGTGATGTATGAAGAGTGCGGTGCGAGTGAGCAGGGAATGGGGATATGTGCCATGACGGAAAATGCATCAGTCCAACTATACTATGCGAGCCCAACCAGACGCAGAACATACTTTTCGCCCCCGAGCATAGCGAACCATCTAGCAGGGGCAGAATTAGAACCCTCCCATGCCACCCATGCCACCCATCCCTGGCATACCACCTGCAGGCTTCTCCTCCTCGCCGTCCACGATGCAAGCCTCGCTCGTCGTCAGCAAGCTGGCTACGCCAGCTGCGTCCACGAGCGCCGTGCGGACCACCTTCAACGGGTCGACGATACCGGCCTTGATCATGTCGACATACTCGCCCTTGCTGGCATCGTAGCCCCACGCAAACTTGTCTGGCGCGCCGTACTGCGCCGCGAGCGTCCCGACGATGACACTCGCCTCCTCGCCGGCGTTGGTGAGGATCGTCCGCGTCGGACGAGTCAGCGCGCGACGGATGATGGACACGCCAAGGTCCTGATCGAAGTTCGCTGTCTGGATAGGCTTGACATCGGGGTTCGTCGGTGTGGAGGAGCTAGCCTGAGTACCGGGTGCCGCCGACGACAACGCCAGGGACGCCTTCAGCAGCGCGACGCCACCGCCCGGAAGAATGCCCTCCTCCACAGCAGCGCGGGTGGCGTTCAGGGCATCATCGTAGCGATCCTTCTTCTCGCCAACCTCCACCTCGGAGCTACCGCCGACCTTGATGACCGCGACGCCTCCGCTAAGCTTCGCCAGACGCTCTTGCAGCTTGGTGCGATCGAAGTCGCTGGTTGTGGAGTCGGCGACGAGGGAGCGGATTTGCTCGCAACGCGCCTGGATGGCATCCTTCGAGCCCTCGCCATTCAGGATGATGGTATCCTCTTTGGTGATCGTGACGGAGCCAGTCGAGCCCAGCAGGTCAGGCGTGGCACGCTCGAGTTTGATGTCGAGTTCGTCCGTAAAGACCGTGCCGCCGGTGAGAATGGCAAGATCGCCGAGAACGCTCTTGCGATTGTCACCAAATCCAGGGGCCTTGACGGCGGCCACCTGGAGCTGACCACGGAGCTTGTTCAGGATGAGGGCAGCCAGCGCCTCGCCGTCGACATCCTCAGCAATGATGAGTAGGGGGCGGCGGGCCTGAGCGGCCGTCTCCAGAGAAGGTAAGATGTCCTGGAGCAAGGAGATCTTCTTCTCGGATAACAGGATATACGGCTTTTCGAACTCGACCTTCTGCGACTTGACATCCGTGACGAAGTAGGGAGAGATGAAGCCGCGGTCGAAGCGCATGCCCTCGGTGATCTCGATCTCGTCCTCGATGGTACGGCCCTCCTTGACAGTGATGACGCCCTCCTTGCCAACCTTCTCCATTGCTTGCGCAATGAGGTTGCCGACGTGAATGTCTCCGTTCGCGGAGATGGTCGCGACCTGAGCGATCTCGGCGGTTGTGGTAATGGTCTTGGTGTTCTTGGCCAAGAACTCCACCACACGCTCAACAGCGGCCTGAGAACCGCGGCGAAGGTCCATGGGGTTGCATCCGGCCGCAACATTTTTGACACCCTCCGCGTAGATGGCACGAGCCAATACGGTAGCGGTGGTGGTTCCGTCACCAGCAATCTCGTTCGTTTTTTGCGCAACGTCCTGCACAAGTCTGCAACGCAATTAGATGAGGATGACAGCACGAGTCGAGCGTGACTAACCGCGCGCCGAGGTTCTCGAACTTGTCCTTGAGCGTGATAGACTTGGCTACGGTGACGCCATCTAAGGTGCATGCATATTAGCGAGGTCCGAAACGCGACAGCACATGCAAGAAGGTCAACGGAACTGACCCTTGGTGATTTTCGGCCCGCCGAACGACTGCTCGATGATGACGTTGCGACCTGTGGGCATACCACGTCAGCAGTTGACGCGCGAAACGTAGCGCAGATAGAACGTGTACCTTTGGGGCCGAGAGTGACGCTGACCGCGTTGGCAAGCACGTCGACACCTTTGAGGATGCTCGCGCGGCCCTCGTTGGAGAACTTAATCTCCTTGTGAGCACCGCGAGCGAGGGTGGGACGCGCCGCCTTGGCAGCAGCGCGGCGGAGGGCGCGGGAGGACTGGTTGGAGACGTGATGCATGGCGAGGATCAAGAGGGAAGAGACGGAGAGAAAGAAAGGAAGTGAGGAAGAGGAGCGCAAAGAGCTGAGGATAGGTGAAGGACGCGCCTCTGTCGAAATATGTGCCTGTTGACGTCTGTTTGCCAGCGAAGCGTCTAGAATTTCCGGCAAGAGACGTCACACCGTCACACTCGCCTCCGAGTCCCGTTTCGGCGCCCGCGTTCGACGGTGTACAGTACATACGCCTCGCCACAAAGACCCGCGTGATATAACAGAGTTCGATTCCAACAATATTTCTACAAACTTCTTCTGCATGCACCGACAACCAATACGAGTATGGATGGCAAATAAGACAAGGGGCGTAACACTAACACACAAAGTATATACGTCAAAGCAGCGCAGAAGAGCGGGTGGACGATTAGTTGCCGCGGGAGACCTTGTCTAGCACTAGGGAACGCGAGGGGACGTTCAATCGACGTGGACGGCAGCGAGCAGGCGCGGACATACCGCTTTCATAAGCGACCTCGCTGTAATCAGTGCCCTGGATCTCAGCCGCGATGCCCACGAGAGCGCGTCGCAGCGCGTCTTTGGACGAGGCGAACAGCATCTTCGCCTTGATCTTCGCGTCGTCGGGCGCCCTGCTCAGCGGCACGCGATCAGCTCTGGACAACGCAATTGACGTAAAGGGGATCCGACAGGCAGGAATGGAGAGGAGATGCAAGAGCGGAGTGGCACATACCACGAGTAGAAGCAGATCTTGTTCCGCTTGCCGCCGCCCTCCTTCTCGAACTCAAAGTCGTACACGGCCCAGCGGCAGTCGTCCTCAGGGAGGTCGGCAATGAACTCGTCGTAGTCCGCAGACTTTGAAGTCTTGACCACGACAATCTCCGTCTTGTCCTTGCTGACCGCGTAGATGATGTATTTGAGCTTCTTGCCGAGCTTGAGCTCCTGGAAGGTATCGAGGCACTCTGAGTTCACGGCGACGCCGGACGACTCTGGGGAGGTCAGCGGGGCACAGCTGGTGCAGCGACGTGCCACTGACCATGGTGGCTTGGGTAGATGAGGGGGAGAAAGAAACGCGGGTTGCAGAGGGCTATGGGTGATCAGAGTCCGATCGTAGCCTTACCTGTTGACGTCTGTTTGCCACCGCGCGCTCACCGTCACAGTGTGACACAGAGGCTTCATCGACCACTGGCATCAAGTCACTGGCTGCCCTTCCGCTCGTTGTCCGTAAGTACGCCTAACAATTATCAACCGCCTGCTGCACAACACGAGGTTAGAGCCTTATTGCAGCGCGTGTTCCTCGCGCCATCCGTTGGCAGAGCTTCCAGGCAAGATGAATTTCCGAGGACCTGACGGGAATGGCCTTGCGGTTCTCACATAAAAGGGCGTGGGTACGCCTGTTGGGGTACAAAACCTTGGCCCGTTCAACGTCCTTTTCAACTCCCCCAACTCCCCCCACCGCCGTCGTCCTCGTCCTCGCCGCCCGCCCGCCATGCGCTCCGCCCTTGCACTCGCGTTCCTCCCAGCGCTCGCCGCCGGCAAGTGTCCCCATTTGGACCACGCGTCTAGCCGCCTGCTCACCTCGCTTGCACAGCTACCATCTCCATCAACGGCCCGTCTTCCAGTGCCTACTGGTAAGCTCCCCTGCGTCAGCCCCCGTACCCCGCTCATCCGTTCCCCAGGGTCCAAAACACCAGCAACACCATCAGCTGGTCCTTTGCCCAGGGTGACCCGAATCCTGTCTCCATTATCATCACAAACGCCCAGAATACGACCCTCAATGGCGACTTTTCCATCGCTGAATTCGTCAACGTCTCGCAGGAGGTGAACTACACGTGCATGACAACTTTGCCACGCGACTTACCCCCAAAATACAGTCGTTCACCCTCACCAATGTGACCCTGCTCCCAGCATCCAACTACCAGGTTGTCTTCGTCAACCCTTTGAATGCGTCGCAGGTGTACGCCAACAGCTCCGACTTTGACGTACGGGATCCCGGGAGTAAGCCACTCACCGTCCGCCTGCAGTGACTTCCTCTCATGCAATTTTTCTTCTTAGCGCCGCCCGCCCAGACACCCGGCTCGAGCTCGACTTCGGGCAGCCCGTCGTCTTCGTCGTCCCCGTCGTCTTCAGCCTCCGCGGGCAGTTCCACGGGCAGGTCTACCGGCAGTGCCACGGGCAGTTCCAGTGGTTCTTCGTCCAGCTCCAGCTCCACCGCTCCCGCCTCAAGCGGGACAAACGGTGCTGCAGCCGCCTTTGGCGACGTAACTGGCATACTCTACACGCTCGGCGCGTGCGGCCTGGCCTCCCTCACCGCCCTCCTTCTTTAAGACACTCAGTGACCTTGTATATCCATTATATCCTTTTCTTGCGAGCCTCGGCCCTTTACCCGCGCTGTTATACCATACATCGCCCAGACCCTCGTTTCCCTCGTCCCTCGTTTGATCGTGTCTCAGTTTGATACCTCATGTTTTCGCTGTCGCTCATCTCGCTCATACTGTATTCTCGTGTTTGTTCACCGCTCCCTACTCGCAGCGGTTATATTTGTCCGGACGTATTCGTACGACTCTACGCAATGTGTGTATATTGTGTTGTTCTCCATTCCTTGCGATTATGTAGCGCCTCCTCAATCAATCGCCAAGACACCAAGACATGAACGACAAACGGATAACCGAACAAACACTGTCTGCTTGACAACGCCGCGCGGATTGAGCGCGCTCATGCCATAATCCCTTTCCTGTCCTCTTTTCTCTTCAACCCCAAAGCCAACATTGAGTCATTGCGCCCAGCTGGAAGACATGAAGACGCACCATGCGCGATCCATGGCTCAGACCCAGATACAACGCGAACAGGCGTTGACAATCCTCGTCACCCTTGAACGGGTAATCCGCGCCCAGCTGGTACGCCGCGGCGAATCCGGACGTAACCGCCAGCTCGTGCATGTTGAGGACTGAGGACACACATATGCCCAGTCAGCCGGCCGCCATCAGTCCAACAAGTGAAACACACCCGTCCACGCGCCGGCGTAACTGCAATCAGCCGCATTCAGCCGCCGCGGTCAGCCCAAGGACGAGTAATAAACACGCACTAGGTGTTGGACTTTCCGTTGATCATCCACATCCACGGAACCACGCGCGCATAGTGCTGCCAGCGGTGGCTCTGCTGCTTCCACCACTTCTCATAAATCCTATCCTCGTTCTTGATATCGCCGATCGTCCACAGCTTGCTGCTGCCCTCCTCGTCGAGGAAGATCGTCTGGAAGACGTGCCGCTCGAACGGCGGCTCTTTATCCGTCGCGTTGTCCCCGGATTCCGAACCCGACGACCCTGCGGTGTCGCCTTGCGCATCGGACTGCTTGTCCTTGGCGACAGGCCCACGCGGACCGACGCCGCGGAACTGCGGCTGGTAGTGCGTGAGGTCAAAGGACATCTCCAACTTGGCGCGGTTCTCCGGGTATTGCATAGTGTAGTAGAGTGGCCGGAAGTTGTCTCGAGCGAAAGCAAGAGCGTCTTGCTTGGAGGAGCTGCCGTCCTCCGCGTTGCCACCCTCATTCTCGGGCTTAGCAGCAAGATCCGGATTGAAAGCCGTCTCGTAGTACTACAACGTGTGGTCAGTTCGTCGTGGTCCACTTTTGAGACACTGGCGAAGATAGCAAATACCTTGCGCATATAGTCTGCATCCGAATGCGTGATAGTCACGTCGCGCAGGTACTTCACGGCTCCGAGGATCTTCTTCTCCAGCCAGCTCGGGCCCTTCCCGGCAGACAGCAGCTTCAACGCGGCATCTGCGTCGACGGCCAGTACGATTGCATCAAACACTGTTGTAGTGAGATCGGCGCTATTCGAGCTCGACTGCGAGCTCGAGGCAGATTCGACCCCGGGCGGAGGGCGGTACTCGACGACCACATGTCCTTTGGTCCGCTCGACGACTGCAGTGACTTCATGGGCGTAGCGAAATGTAACATTGCCCGAAGCAGCTGTCGCGTCTCGCCATGCACTATACACATCGTGCAGCTACCCGAAGGACGTTAGTAATTGAATGCAAGCCTTCCTACTGTCATGGCAAAGACCGACCTTAGGGAACGCATACATTTTGGGTATACTTGCGAGCAGGCTCTTGTCATTGTATTCAAAGAGCTTCATGCTGGGATCCTTGAACACACGCTCCTAACGTGGGAGGGACATCACCGGTAAGTCCAGATATACAGACAAGCAACGCACCAGTATGGCTGACGAGATGTACGGCGTCTGATTACCCGTCCCGAAGAACAGCGCAACGAGTGGATAGACCATCTTCTCTCCGAAATCTTTTGAGAAGCCAAACATACGCAACATGACGTGCACAGGCACCAGCGCGAACGGGCCCTCCAGAGCCTTGATAACCTTCAGCGCACGGCCGAACTTCTTGATATCGCCCGCGAAATGGGCGGTCAACTCAGACGGGAAGACGTTTGACCAGAAATCACCGGCCTTCCCGAAGCTGATCCTACACAAGCCGCAGGCCGTCAGCCGCCGGCACCCAGTAGTGAGGAGGAGCACCTACTGCATGTCGACCTCCGTCGCCTCGTAGCCGAGCTCTCTGAAGAGCCGCATGGTGTTCGCGAAGGCTGGCGAGCAACCCTGCACGCCGTCATTGATATACGAAGCCCCGAACTTGTCCGCATCGATGTCAATCGAGGTGGCCATGCCGCCGGGGACATCCTGCTTCTCAAACACCGTCACGCTGAACTTGTCTGGGTGCTTGCTGAGGGCGTACGCAGCGGACATGCCTGAGGCGCCTGAGCCCACGATGGCAACGCGTCTAGGCCGTGTGGTGGACATGGTGGAAGAGGACAAGGGCGATGGAATACATGGCGGGCGGAGCTGAAGCGCTGACGTCTGCGAGACGATCTTGAACACAGCACCTACCATATCGAGCCAGTGACCGCACGTCATCCACCTCCCTACGAGGAAGGCATCCTCAAAATTGAAGTCATAGAAATGTCCATTCGGAACTAACATGGCTACCAGCTGAGCACGCACTCGGCATGCGCAGAACGTATAATCATCCTCATTTTCGAGACATAAAAGCACACACCACAAATAATGTCAACAGAGTACAGCATCAGCCACGGAGGAGGTACAGGCGTTACGGTGAGTATGGAGCTAGGCAAGTGTCCGGGGAGCAGTGCATTCATGACAAGGGGACCTCAGTGGTCGCGAGACTTCCTGGTGCGCAGCAGCGTCAGACACGCGGCCTTGAATGACCGGCAGCGGCGGGAAAGCGCACCTGTACTCGCCCTCGGCAGCGACACTGAGCTCTTCAATCTCGCCCTGGACGGTGCTCAGCGCTTCCGCAGCCGTCGAGTAGAAGATGAGCTAACGTCGTGGCATCAGAGTGAGTAACAGTATATATCTCGATAAACGCATACCTGGGCCTTGACAAGCTCGTTCAAGTTCTTGATGGGTTCGGGCTGTAGGGATTTCATAAGGCATGTGCGAAACGTGAAACAGACCAACATACGTTATCCAAAACAGCCTTCATCAGGGTGATGGCGACCTCGGTCTTCTGCACGAGGTCGTCCTCGGCATTCTCAACCTCCAGTCTTGCGTGCTCCTGCTTCGCAGGTCCCGCATTCTTCAATCTATACAACGAAAATATGTTTCAATCCTGCAATTCACCATGGGATGACTTACGTTTGCTTGGCAGCGTCGAGCTCGAGCCGGCTCGCGCGCACAGCCTGGCGCGCTTTCATCGCCACATTGATCGAAGTGTGCAGCGTCTGCTGCCAAGGCAACAAAAAACCGGCGACGATGCTGTCGTCCTGTACGACGCGCGCGTCGGCGATCTTCTGCCACGCGCTCGAGTACTCCTGGAAGCCGCGACCGAGGCGGTCATCGGGACCCCCTGGAGCGGTGTGCAGGGTAGCAGCAGCGGTAGTTGCGGCACGCCCGAGGGCGTGCGGGAGGGTCTTGTGCTGTTGGACGGGGGCAGCAGTTGGCTGCGGAGCGGGGAGGTTGGTGCCCTTGAGGTTGGTCGCGGCGAAGTTGGTGACCCCGCGGCCGATGGTACCACCAAGCTCAGTGATGGACTCCTGGATCTGTGTCGGGTAATCATATGACTCGTTCTCGTAGACTTTGGAGATCCTATACCAGCTCATGAGACGCGCGTGGGAGAACGAGGAAGCAAACCTACTTGAGCAGTCCGAGGTGTGCAGCACGCAGGGCATCAACGCGGGCCTCGAGATCCTTGTACTCTGGAGAAGAGTCAGCAAGCACGATCTCAAAGGCCACGAGGAGGGTAGACAGACCTTGAGGCAACTCTGTTATCTCGTCGGCGGAAACCTGACCGAGACGCTCCTTGGTCGCCTGCACGGTCGAGTTGAAGCCCTTTGTGAACTTGTTGGCACTCTGGCCGAGGTTGAGGCCCGAGAAACTCGACTGCAGCTTGTTCCAGCCTTCCATGGTGTGGTAGATATCGAAGTGTTGAAGGTTGAAGGAGCAGGAATAGGACAGCAATTTGAATATGTGATGCCCTTTGCCACTGGCTTAGTCAGCGTCTAGACCGGTGCGCGTCCGGCGACGCGTACGCTCAGTGCAAGCTACCTTGTCTCTTCCACCATGTCTGCTGGTTTCGACTTCTCAAATCAGTCCAGGTATTTTGCTTGCAGTCTACTCACGTAGTTACGCTTATATCTATTACTAGGAACACGTTCCTCTCAGAGAAGGGGCTCAAAGTGCCCAAGGCGACGAGCACCGGTACCACCATTGTCGGCTGTCTCTTCAAGGATGGCATTGTACTCGGCGCCGACACACGCGCAACTGAGGGTCCCATTGTTGCAGACAAGAACTGCGAAAAGGTGCGCCTTTTCGGTGCTGCCCACCCGCGTGTTTATGACTTACGCGTCCCGTTTCCCGCAGATCCACTTCATCTCAGACTCCATCCGGTGCTGCGGCGCCGGTACGGCTGCTGATACTGAGTTCATTACCGCCCTTATTTCATCCAATATCGAGCTCCACGCCCTCTCGACGGGACGTAAACCGCGCGTCGTGACCGCCATGACTATGCTCAAGCAGCGGCTCTTCCAGTACGTATCATCTTCTTGTTGTGATATCTACTATATCGACCATATTGTCCGTAATCCAGATATCAAGGCCACATTGGGGCCGCACTTGTTCTCGGCGGTGTTGACCCGTCCGGTGCCCATCTCTTCACTATTCATCCACACGGCTCTACCGACAAACTGCCATACGTGACCATGGGCTCTGGCTCTCTCGCTGCCATGGCCGTGTTTGAATCTAGCTGGAAGCCAGATTTATCCGTAAGTCTGATATGGCCACAAACGGTCGCTTGTGCGGATCCCATTAACACGCATTCCGCCAGCGTGAGGATGCACTCAAACTCGTGACGGCAGCAGTTTCTGCCGGTATCTTCAACGATCTCGGTTCAGGATCCAATGTCGATGCCTGCGTGATCACCGCAACGGAAACAGAGATGCTGCGCGGCTATGTGAAACCGAACGAGCGGACGCAAAAGGAGCGGACGTACGGCTTCCGGCGGGGAACCACGGCCTGGACGGCGGAGAAAATCCGTAATTTGGTGGTGAGCGAGGAGATCATCCCCATCGGCGGTGAGGAGATGGATACCAGCTAGAGGCTATTTGCTGTCTACAGTAATGACAGGAGAGGACTGTGTTTGATCAGGTCGCCGCCGCATTGATGCACTGTCTGTCATGCAAGCCGATAATGCACCAGTGCAATGACTTCCACTGACAGCGGTCCGTTCGTTTCCGTGAGTGGGACGGTACTGGTTCCTGCAAGTAGGCAAAATATACATAGGGGAACGTCAATTGACAATGATATGTGGTGAAGCCAGTAAGCTCGCGTATGCAGGTCGAGATGTCAATACCTTGAGTGTTGGCCAAGAGAGGCACGTGCAGGATCGTGAAGCGACGCTCGATCCTCTGTCTTTGAACCTTCCCGACGCTACCCGCTTCATTCTACGAGAAGTGCTCTCACCTCACAAGCACAGATCACTAGGGCCACTTTCAGCTCACCCGTCAAATACGGCGCTTCAACTCTTCCTTGGTCTTCCACATTCGATCCTCCGACCTTGCGTGTGCGATGAACGCATCAGCAAAGCGAAAACGTGGAGAAGACTCTGACGAAGATGACGAACCAACTTATGGTCTCCGACAGATTCTGCCCGTCGCAAATCTGCCAATCGACTTCGATGGTGAGCCAACAGACGGCATGCAGTACCTGTTCACTGTCAGGTGCGCACCTTCTCCTGATGCAAAGTCGCTCTGGCCATGCTTATACCCTACATAGACGAGAGACACGTCGGCTTCCTGGCATAACCCGCGTCACAAATCCTTACTCGCCGCCACCGACGACCATGCCTGGAACTGTGGGCAGCTCAGCAGCCGCAGAGGAACCAAGGGAAAAACTGTCACTTCCCTCAGAAGAATGGCGCTCTAAATTCGAACGCCATTTTCGCAACTTTCGCTCGGTACGTTCCCGCCTCCTAACCTCAGATGCGCATGTGCTCACACTTCTGAGGACCCTACAGAACGTGTGCCAGCCCACAATCGGTGTACACCTGCTTCAGTCGTCCTCTGCGCCTCATGTAAAGGTGATTCCTGACAAAAAAGACCGCGACGCATGGTGGGCGTTTTTGCAGGGAGCTCCGGACTCTGTATGGAACCCGCCCCGTGTACCTAAGCGAGGAAAGGCCACCTCGACAGTGCGTGAAAACGGGTCCCCCGACAGTGGGGCCACAGCTTTTCGCACAGTCATCCCAGAAGCTGCTTCCGTGGAACACGTCGAATCGCCCGCCCAGACAAAGCACGCTGCGAAAGCTCGAGAACCCACGCCTACAATGTTGCGGCATATAGACCACGTACGTGCTTACTCATGAGATCGATCTTATTACTGAGGTCTGCGCACCGCAATAGCGGACGTCAGTTCATTTACTTATGTACTTCACACACTGGTTCAATCTACATCTCGACTCTCTTCCGTCCTCGCGCTCTACGTCCTCAGACCTCGACATCGTACACATCCCGAGGAGCGCCCATGGTCGATGGATTTTTGCCTTGCTGGCGCGCGTCGACGCTTTCTGTACCGGCGAGGAGATCAGCAACCTGCGGGGGCTTGCGCGAGCGTGCCTGTCCCTGGCGCGTGCTCGCGTAGCGGATCGAGCGAAGGAACCCGTGGACCAGGTTGGCGTGAAGATTGAGACTGACGACACCGGTGAAAGGGAAACGCGAGCAGTAGTGATTGACGACGTGGATGCGATGAGTGAGAGCTCGATCTGGATGATATTCTGTGCCATCGCGAGCATCTGGGGACAGCGTGATCTGTGGATGGACGCCGAGGGAGCTTGAGGAGGGAGGAGGCACGACTGTTTCGCGTTGTCATGCGAGGTGCAGTGTCTGGTACATCTTCGTCTACACGTCCTGTTATTGAGCCTCATCCCACCCTAGCCACTCTATTCAACGCTGGACAATTGTGCCGTGAGTCTGACAAACTTCGGATCAGACCCCTTTTCCCAAATTTCAAGTTCGGGAGCTACGCACGCAGAAGCCCGGCGGCATCGAGTCTGACCCACGCGTTGCTCCATAAAGATGCCGAAGAGACCTGCTACAGGAACGAAGATATTGTTGCAAATCGTTTCCGGCTCGGTCTGTTCTACATGTTGTCAATCACCCGAGTCCCCACGTCCATTAAGCCAAGGCGGCATGTCTCCAACTGCGAGCGTCATTTGGCGGTCCCTTGATCTCTGCAAACGGCAGTGTGACAAAACAGGGAAACTAAATTCAGAACGACTATCTTCTGCTATAAGGTCAAGCTACGGAGACTAGGCACGAAAGCTTCTCTCAGTCAGAACGAGTTGCGTCACCTGCTACTTTGCGTTGCCTCCTCTCACGACCACTGCAGCTGGTTCTTTCCACCTGACCAAGTCTACACGTCTATCGACACGCGTCTCCCCGGCTGACCATGCCGCCCACCCCTCAAAGGCCAGGCTGGTCGCACCCGCCTCAGAACCTGTATATATAGTACTCCCTGTGATTCATAATGGCACCGTCCAGCCATGTCGACCACAGACACCACCAGCGGCCAGACTATGACGACGAAGGCAGAACTCGACGAGCTCTATCCTGTGCCTGCGACGAAAGGCACCCTGCCGCTTCCTGGCCCGACACGTGCCAGTGCGGAGGTCCTCATTGCAAAGCTCAAGCACAACTACAAGCACCATCACATATTCTTCAACGCGCAGAATTTTCATAAGTGCGCGACTTATGCATGACTTAGCAAAAGTCACGCTGACAGGCTCGCAGCCATGCTACGCATCATTTATTTGCTGTATATGCACTAGGCGCGCCGCCGGAGCTTCTAGAGGAGGTCTACGAGACGCATTCGTACCAGAAGCCGGTCATTGTAAGCCCCGAGCCCATCACGGACAACAATTTCACTCAACACCTCGGAGACTCTGCGTACGTCGTCCTCGTTTTGGCCTTGTTTGTCCGGCTCATTCTCCTTCCAGGTTCTATTCGGGTTACCTGGCGTACTTCTCGTCCTATCTTCGGACCCACACTGCTACCGAGGCGCTCGAGCGTTTTGTGTTCTCGCAAGACTACAACTTTGTCCCAGAAGTGAAGGAGAATGGCGCACAGCAGCCAGAGATGCTGAGTCGCCTTCTGGCGGGGCTGCTCCACCCGATGATCCATGTGGGATACGGGATCGAGTTCGGCGTTCCAGGACAGACCGCAGAAGGTACGATTTCCCCATATTAGCTACTGCAGCTGTGCTGATGTCTTGCTAGGTCTTGCTCAGACTGCAATTCACCCCCGGGAGCTCATACCAACTTCGGTCTTCTCTTTGTCCCCTCCTAGGCTTTCAGGGATCGTCCCGACGGTGGATAATAACAAGACCTCATCAAAGGCCAAGAGACCAACATTCGAGTTCCACCAAAAGGTGTTCAAGTCACCGTTACTGCGCCCTTCTGCGCTCGGACTCTCGACAGGATTGCTGGACCAGTACGAAACCGTACTTCCGCGTGTGCGCCCGGTGATATTCGACTATGTGCGCGAGTGGTCGGAGAAGTGGCTCGAGGGCGCCAGAGAGAATGAGGCTGAGGAACGCTTGAAGGGCATGGTTGAAGAAGTGACGTGGGGAAATTCCCTGTGGTTTGGGGTAGGTGGATGGGGTGCGCGTGGTGAGGATCGAGTCATAAACGCGGACTTTTTCAAGTGCGTTCCTTTCTGAACAGGCCGCGTCGTGACTCCCTGACACAACGGTTTCCTGACTAGCATGCATTTGGTCACATCAGCCCTCTTCCTTCCAACATTCTTGCTGCCGGACTCGCCCACGGCGCTCACGCCACCCCTCCCATTTGCGCATAGGCTGCTCCTCCTGGAAGCATACCTCGCGACCTGCGCAACCTGGCATGTCTCGCGCGGCAACCCCGCCATCGTCATCGAGGACTTCTTCAACTCGCCGTCAACGGCCATGTATCTCACCGCGCCGCCCATGCGCAACGAAGTCGCCTCCGAAGCCAAGGGCAAAGTCGACAAAGTCAGCTTCGAAGCGGGCAAAGCACTGCGCTCTGGCGGCTCCACATGGCCCCGGGTATTCGCGAGCACGCTGCTGCACGATAACGAGCACTTGTGCAAGGCCATCAGAGCTCTTGCGTACAGCGCAGAGACATGGGGTGGTCGTGAGGTCGGGTACTATCGGTCGGATGATGAGGGCTTGGATGGAGTAGAGAAGCTTGATGGGACGTTGTTTGTGAGGCTTGCGGGGCTGGTGACGGAGAGATTGGGCTGGGTTGCGGAGGGCAGGGAGACTCATAATTGGGACTATGATGGATATTACTGATGCCTTGACTCAGTGCGTGCAGTCTTGCCATCAGACCGAATGACAGCTGCATTATTTCTGCCGCATTGTATTGTGTGTTACGAAATTGGATGAAGTCATGACTCTGCACCGGATAAGGAATCGGATTGCGTGAACTGCAAGCTGACGTGCCAGCGGGCGCCTCAGGCGATCAGCTTCATTTGAAACCCGCGATGCGTGCGGTACCGCCAAAGGCAGCTCGTAGCCTCAGCTCCTCAGACTTCTGCGATAGTAATCCTTTCCCCGCCCAGCCATCTGCCATCCGCTGGCCTGGTGTTGATGCATGATTTCACGCAACCCGCAGTACGACAGGCCTAGACACCTGGCGACGGCGCGCGCCCTCACGAATGCCAAGACACTCGAACTGCATCATGGCGACTGCACTCACCGGCTTGCCGAGCTCCTACCCCATGCACGGCCCCCAGTGGCAGACGCTCATTCGACACCCTCTTTCTAACCCTCATCGCCTCGTCTGTTCTCCCACCCCGGAAGTCCCATCGTCCCCCCTGGAGGGCAAGAGGCACGACGCATCATGGAGAGGCAGGTCTACGCACCAAATGACGAGGAAGCAGGCCTCTCTCATTCCACTGTGATGGAGGTGGTGACGAGGCAGGGCACCGCGCAGACTCACCAAGCAGTCGGGGGTAAGCAACGCATGTGGGCGCGCCTGCTGGGCAAGGACCGGCGGAAAGTGTCCTGGAAAGACAGTGGACGTGCCATTATCTTTTCCTCATGTGAGTCCCGCCTCCGCTGTGTATGCCCCGATCGGTATCCATATAAGCCTCGCCGCTACAGGGCTCAATGTCCTTCTTATCACCATGCCGTTCGCGTGGGCGGCTCACCTCAAGGGGACCTGGGGACATGGTGCAACGTTCGCGCGTACGTGCTCCTTTCACTTCCAACTAGGGGAGCGCTAGGCTGACGGACCTTGCTTTCCGGTAGTCTGCTTTCTTGCCATTATACCTCTCGAAAAGTTGTTTGACTGGGGCGGTGACCAGCTCGCCCTATACTGTGGGGCAGACCTCGGCGATCTCATCGTCATCACCCTCAACAAGTACGTCGATGCTAGATGTGTCCTTTTCGACTCTGATTCCCCCCCAGCGCCGTTGAAGCAACCCTCGCCATCATTCTCCTGGTCCGATGCGAGTGAGTGGATCTCTTCGCCTTCTTCAATGTTGTTCTCACACCCCACCAAGGCTGAAGCTCTTACAGTCGACCATCGTCGGTATGCAGCTTCTCACAGCTTGTCAACCTTAGTGCTCAGCATGTGCCTTCGTCTTGCAGGTGTTGTGCTCTTGCATACCCTGCTGATTCCAGGCACCGCTTTTCTCACCGGAGGCGCGCGTATCTGGGAACAGGAACTGCAACCCAACCGTTCCGAGCTTAACCACTCTTTACTGATGGTCGGGTGCGCGCAGTTGCTCAGCATTGCTAGAGCATGCACTCACAGCTAGCCGCAGAGTACTCGCTCTCGTTATACCTGCAGGCTTCTTCGCCGCCATTGACAAAGGTGTACCGGCCACTGGAGCCGGGGCGGACTCTCTCGTCAGTGACGACCTCCGCCAAGTTTTTTTGCGCATGGGACGCGGCTTCGCTATCATACTACTCTTTGTGTAAGGGTTCGCATACACTCCTATGTCCATGTGACTGAAATGTCCATTACAGATACGTCTGCTCACGGTTTTACATCCACGATCCGCCAGGGGACAACAACGCGTTTCGCCCGACGCCAAATACGCCCGGAGAGGTTGTCAAGAAAGAGCTCGAGCTCGAGGATGAAGAGCCTGAGGTCAACCCATGGGCATGCATGATTTTGCTTGCGATTACCGTCTCACTTATGGGTGTCACTGCGGAATTTGTCCGTCCTTCGTTCATAAGGCGCATCTTACCTTCCAGTACTGACACGGCACCGCATGTTTAGCTCGTAGACAGTATAGAGTTTGTCCGCGAGGAAGCTAATATCGAAGAAGAGTACGTCTCAAATCCCCCGGTCACCTCATTTCCTCCTAACACCATGACCCCAGGTGGTTCGGGCTCATATTTCTGCCGATCGTGTCCTTCTCCGCGGACGGCACCATTGCCGTCGTGTTCTTCATCCGCTCATGCTTCAGCCACTACTTCAAGGCACCCCAACCACCCAAGCTCACCGCTGAAACGCGTGCAATCGACCTCAGTATACAGTTCCTTCTCTTCTGGATGCCGCTCGTCACGCTTCTCGCATGGTGGTCAGACAAACCGCTGTCCCTCCTCTTCGGTGCGCTCTACCACCCACGTTCATAAGATTTGCCTCTGTGTCCTGACGCAGAGATGCACGCAGATTTGTTCGAAGTATCCATCATCATTGGCTCTTGCTTCCTCGTGAACTACGTCACCGCCGACGCGAAGACGAATTGGGCTGAAGGGGTTATCTTGGTCGCATTCTATGTGATGATCGTACGTGCTGTTGCTGGCCACGCAATCAGTGTTTCTGACACCCTGGCAGGCCCTTTCTGCGTGGTATTACACCGGCCAACCCGAGATCCGCGTCATGACAGCATGTGAAAGCATTGCCGCTGCTGTAATCGACCCCGACCTACCCGCTGGCGAGTAGATGTGTCACCGACGACCTCCCCGATATGTGCCTGTGCACATTCGCAATGATCGATGCTACACCCTGCTACACCTCACAAACATCACGCGCTCGGCTACTTACACGCTGGACACTGCCAGCTACTATTTATCTTGCCACGGACCCATGCATTCATATCACGCCTCGCACTAGACATCACCCTGCTACTTATGTTGCCAGTGCTACTAATCATCGCAGTCCTATATCGGCTGGAAGCTCCGTCTCATGTAACACTGTATGTACTGTGTGCCTGTAGGTCCATGTAGGTCCGTGCGGCGCGTCCCTTACCGGACTCGGGCCCGAACGGGATGACGTGACTGCGTGACGGTTTGCTATCTAATCTATGGTTGAAGCAACCAGGTGGAAATTTATTTCTTCCGCTGCTCCTCGATGATAACAGTCCGACGACCCTGCTCTCCGCCGCCTCCTTGACCTGTCGACGTCCTGCTGTCCTCGATGTCGCAGGCAGCCAACAGCAGAAAGGACTCGACATCAACAAGAGCGTCTGATGATCTCAGCCACGGCCATTATCACGAGATCGGGCGTGCGCACACCGCGCACGCGAGTAATGCTCATTCGAACCCGTCGACATCCCATGCACAGGAAGGCGCAGGCGACGGACATGGGCACGACGCAGCATTCACATCGCCTCGCGACATTGCACGTTTGATGACGCCAATCATGCACAATGGCTCCCCACTTTCTCGCGCCGGGTGAGTTCATGTTTCGTGTATCGTTCGTATCTGGCGTCATACCCAGGCTGGGCCGTTGGATGAGCGTCTTTTGGGCATGGTCGGCAGGAGCGTTGGGTCCGTCGACACCAGTTGCGCAAGCTGCCTGTCTTGTTGAGAGGCCGCGCTTGTGAGCTCGCCCTGCAGGCAGCCAGCGCCCCGCTCAGTATTCTCCATCTTCACGCCATTGTCACGTCATTGCGGGTATACGCTTGTGCGCATAGCGTGGCATTCACTCGGCCTTTGCCTTGCAACGATCATCGGACCCAGCCACGAGTGTATAATTCCGGCGCCCTCCCTTCCATTCCATGCTTCTTTCTTTCGAGACCTCCTCCTCGTATACGTGTTCCGCGTCTTCTTTCTGTCAACGCTAATGTTTACTCGGGACTTGTATCCCCGTGCCTCGCCTGCTCCTGCGAACTGCCGATCTCGCCGTTCATCACCCTGACCAAACCTTCTCTCTTTATAGTCTGCTCCAGGCCCGCAGCTTCGTCTCCTCGATCGCCCACACCACGAGCAACTCGTCAGCGACGAGCCGCGTGCCAGCCTCACTCGCGGTCCCTCACTCGCAGAATGATATTCGCGCCAACACTGTACAGCTCTCGAATGTCAACATGATGCTCTCCCCGCCCCCAATCTCGTCTCCCTTCTTTCCCCATCTTGGGACTTCTGCCACGGCGCAGAGCATCGCAGCGCAAGACATCCAGTCATTCATATTCCCTACACCGTCCGCGTCTGACTCGTCTATCGCACTACCACCATCGCGTGCGTCCACGCCGTCTGTACGTACCGCCGCGCATTCAACCCGCACGACTTCCGAATTGTCCGTCGACCTCTCGACCTCAACCTCTACACTTCCCGAGACCTCCGGCACCCGCACTCCGCGCCAGCCACCTGCCTCCAATCTCACTTTGTTATTGGCGAAGCACGACCCCCCTAGTGGAGGCAGCAGCCGCAACACCAGCAGAACAAGGGACCATGGTCTCCCAGAGACCCTATAGACGTTGACGGTGGTAGCGCGATGCCGACGCCACGCCGTGGACCCACCCCTCTTGGTTCTCCGGCGAACGACAGCAAAGCGGAAGGGAAGCCTCTTCAGCGATTCCGTCCCACATTCCTGTGTCTCATTTAATATCGGTCCCACACTCGCCACCGTCATCCTCGCCGCCGCTCTCGCTGACGGAGCACACACCGCTCCTGCCGACCACGTCGCCTCATCGTCCGCCTTACGCGGCGCAGTTTGGACATGTGTCGACGCGGAAAACCCTGTCCCATGTCCGCGGCGCTCTCACAAATACGGCAAAAGACGCGGGGGCGGCTGTCCCTGCGGTCATTTTGGGCACGCTGCTGAACGTGCTCGATGGAGTGTCATGTGCGTATATCCCATGTTCGTTGCTTGAACTAGAATAGGCAAGGACACGGACTTAACGATCTGTCTCTCGCACGAGACGGCGTGTTTTCCGCGGCGAGCCTGCTCGTGGCTGGATCACGTTGCTGACGTTGGCTCATGTTTCTTACAGATGGCATGATCATATTTCCTGCAACAGGAGTGTTTACGGATTTAGGCGCGATGGGCGTATCCATGTTCTTTGTGTCGTGCGTTCATTTTTCACAACGTGCCTTCTTCTCAGTCTGACGAATGCGTCAACCCGTCTCTCTTCCTGGCGAACGTTCGCCTCATGCTTCGCTTCCTCGACCGCTACCATGCCGCCTTTTTTCCGCGCTGCGCAGTGCAATCATTTCCCAGGTGGTCTACTCGGCGGGCGCGAGCGGGTTCGCAGGTGCAAACGGGAGCATGATGATCGAGGTGGTGGTGCGTCTTCCTGACCATGATGTCCCTCGTGCAAAGACTGACGATATACGCGTGTGATCTCCGATCCTTCCTAGCCCTTCTTTCACATCTTGGCCACGCGGATAGCAGACGAGATTGGTGAGGACCACCCGCAGGAGATCATCGCCACGACTCTGGTTGCTTTCGCGTTCTCCTCGGTCTTGACCGGTGCGTGCGGTCCAAGGCTCTGTGCGGCACGCTCTCATCGTCTCCAACCGACGCATAGGCCTCACCTTCTTCTTACTTGGAGCCTTTCGCCTGGGGTCACTCATAGGCTTCTTTCCTCGTCATATCCTCGTGGGTTGTATCGGTGGCGTGGGCGTCTTTCTCATTATCACAGGGCAAGTGTTTTTTTTGTGTCATCATGTCTGCGTCAGCGACGGGCTGAACTGCGAACTTGCAGGCTGACGGTTAGCACGCGCATGCCTGAGGACGACTTCAACCTGAGCTTGTCGACAATCAGCTTTTTCTTCCAACTGAAGAATCTCATTCTATGGGCGCCTGCGTTCGTCCTTGCTACCCTTCTTCGAGTGATCACCGCGCGGTGGCATCATCAGCTCATTCTCCCCGCGTGTACGGGTTCCATATTATTTACAGGAGATTTTGCGATTAACTCGGTTGCAGACTTCATCATCATTCCCATCGTATTCTACCTCATCGTGGCTTCTACCCGGTTGAACCTCAGTGACTTGAGGCATGATGGGTGGCTCTTCGACGTCGCAGTGTCCGAGGAAGCGTGGTACAACTTCTATACATACTTCAGTGCGTTCTATCTTTAGATTCGATGTCATGAATCTGATGGCAGACAGATCTCTCCAAGACGCGTTGGGGTCCACTATGGTCCACTCTTCCAACACAACTTGCGTTGTAAGTCAGACATATACAGCAGTCCTGCTTTGCTGAGACCACCGAAGGTTATTCTTCAACATATTGCATCCTCCTTTGAATGTCCCCGCCCTCGGTAAGTGTTCGCTAACCGCTCGTGCTCTTTTTAACACCTAATTATGTTCACATAAGCTGTTTCTCTGGACCTAGACGTCGACACGAACAAGGAGCTTGTCGCTCACGGCTACTCAAATTTATTGGCAGGTATTTTGGAACAGTGTAGGCTTTGCACATTCTTTTGGTAGCCGATCTATGCTTAGCGCTGTGTTCGCAGACCAAATATCTCGTTTATGTCAACACGCTTCTGTACGTTGTGTTTGAATTGGCGAGGACGGTGGACATGCAGCTGATGTCGGCGATGTGGCAGATTTTATCGTGTTGGCGGATCAACCCGAATATCTGGGTTCCTACTTGCAGCTGCAACACTCGCCTTGTTGCTCGTGGGAACGGGTCCTATTGCTTACATCCGTAAGTCCTCGATATCGAACGTCGCTCGCGGCCCTCGCTTATGCAGTGGTAAATTGCAGCTGTCTTGGTTGTCGGCGCACTGATCTTCGTGTTGGGCATCGATTTGGTCAAGGAAGGCTTTGGGGACACAAGGCATCGAGTAAACAAGTAAGTCGTCGCTCGGCGCCGTCGCATACACAGCACAGAATTTTCATGACAGAACGGAGTATATCACAATCGCAAGCAATCATGGTGGACCATGACTGTTTGGGACTCTTTGTGACGGGTGTCTCTTCGGGATTATCATGAGCTGTAAGCATTGCCAAACTCGCTGTCTGAAGCAAATGACTGATGACGCATGCAGGCCTATTCTTCGTCGTTCAGAACTCCCAACGCCGTAGCATTCGTGCCATACACACAGGCGAGACAGTGATGTCTACTGTGCGTCGCCCAAGTGCCCATCGCGCGTACATACGCGAAGTGTCCAGGCAAACTGCTGTTGTTCGCCTCCAAGGTGTGTTGGCAGGCTTTCCTAGCCAGTCAATCGTTAAATCTCGTTGATGCAGGTTTTCTCTTCTTTGGTACCGTCACTCGCGTTGAGGAAACAATCCGAGCTCTTGTCGACGACGCCTCGTGGCAACGCAGTCCCATACAATTCCTCGTGGTCGACTTGACGGCCGTCGCGGGCGTCGACATGTCTGCTGCAGAGTCATTTGTTCGAGTACAGCGGTTACTTGCGTCAAAACGAATTATCCTTGTGTTCTGCGGAATCTCGCCGGAAGGTGCTGCGATCAAGCGTGCATTGGAAAACGTGGACCTCTTTGCCCTCCCGGGCGTCGAGCTGTTCCAGACCATGAACGATGCGATGGAATGTACGTGCTCTCGTTATCGTCGACCTACCGCCAAGCTCATGCTCCCGGCACAGGGACGGAGAATGCTTACTTGCATGCTTGGTTCACTACAACCAAGGCTGAGACAAAGCCCATTAGTAAGTCTCATCATGCCTGTAGCGAACGAGCTTCTGACCCTCCCCAGTTCTGCCCGGCAGGCAAGACAGCATTTTCCTCGATATCCACGATTCGCTTCCGAATTCACCTCGCCGATCGCACCTCAGGGACGTCGGTTTCAGGACTATTGCTCAACGTTCGTCTTTCCGTCTTGCTGTGTTGATCGTCAATTTTAATGGCCCGTGCTCCAGATGCAGCTCCGGAGCCGGTCCTTAGCATCGCGGACACTGGAGAGCCCTACAACACGCTCGTTCAAGCCTTCTCTCCGTATGGTCAGATCAACCCTGATCTGTTCCGGCCGATTGTTTCCTACCTAGAGCGCCTGTCCCTTCCAGAGGGGTTCATGCTCTGGACTCAAGGCGATCCCTCAGACGGCCTTTATGTCATCGAAGCAGGCGTGCTCAGGGCAACGTATGAATTTACAGATGACCACAGTCCTCGTATCGAGGAGTCTATGGTGGCTGGGACTCTTGCCGGCGAGCTGTCGGCGCTGTCGGGTCTGGAACGCAACGCGACTGTGATCGTCGAGAGGCCGGCCACACTCTGGAAGTTGAGCTCCGAAAGCCTGCGCAAAATGCAAGCCGAGCAGCCAGAGCTCGCAAGCACCTTCACTTCGCTGGTTCTGAAATGTGAGTCGGACGGGATTTTCGACTTGTCACTCGCTCATACGTGCGCACACAGCCGCCAAGATTGACTATGACATCCTTCTTTCTGCATTAGCCACTAGGCAATAGGGACTTGGGCACTTATATTTATCAACTTCTGTGGAAAAGGATAGCACGATCAAACAAACACATGTTGTGCCCCATCTACTTAGAGACGAAGTATATTAGCAACTACACAACGAGGTCATGTATTCACTTTCTCGGATGCAAGGGGATTTGATCGAGAGATTCCGCAGACGACAATGAAGAAAGCTTGAGAGGACGAGGGCGGCATGATGTTGGTTGCTTGCGGGGTGCTTCGCGAGTCGCACCGCCGAGACCCAGGCTGATTTGTGAATGAGCGTCGTTACGAAGCATCTCCCGTAGGACCTGTTGGAAACGCAGAGACCACCATCCTCGTTCCTCACGCTCTTGCTGCCTCTCATCTCCTGCGTGACCCTGTACGACTTCGTCGATCTGGACTGATGGGCTCTTCGGCAGGGGAAGACCAGAAGCCAGGATTGACATGACGGACTGTCGTGAGTCCTCTTCCCAGTCGACGTTTGGGCCGCGCGCACGATGCTTTCCAGACATTGAAGGAAAAGACAGCGCTCGTAGGGTATGCTGAGAGCACTGCCTGAAGGCAGACATCCATTTTGAGCGGATATCAGCCAGGGCGGCGTCTTTGAGTGTCTCGCCTGACGACGATAAATGGGGGATGGCCACTGTGAGTGAGGTTACAGGTGTGCTGTCCGGAACGACGCCTAATTCAAGATCGGCAGTGTCCAAAGGAAGCAAATCCAAGACAATTTTGTCCATATCGCCTCGAACTCCGAGAATGCGGGATATGCCAACGTCGTCCAGTAGCCTCCAAGAGTCGACGGCACCGTCCGAGTTGGCCCGGTGGCTGCTGGTATACGAAAGAGGTGAAGCTAGGATGATCAAGTCCGTGAACACTAGGGTGTGAACAAGACTTTGCTTGAAGCTCTCCGATCGGCGCATATTCAAGAGCGTGCTTTGCGGGACATTATACTCGTTTTTGGCACCCCGCTGTGGACCTAGCGCCAATGGCAGCCCAAACGAGAAAGGAGATACAGGCGTAAGTGGAGGCGTCGTCGACGACGCTGATAGATCCGATTCAAATGAGAACTGAGAGGATGTCGTCGATTTGGTTGAGTTCGAGCGTCCACTAGACTCGGCATTTCGAGACGTGAGCGCGCTGATGAGTCGTGATTGCTTGGCTTTGGACCTGTCGCTGGTCAATGCCGTCGGCGGACGGAGGTATTGCTCGCTGCGGCTAGGATGAACAACGCGTTGTTCGACAATAAATTCGCGCATGAGGCGCCCACGAGCCAGGAGGCGCCGTCCACGACGCGCTAGTTGAATTGAGGTAGGCAGGCCCTGAATTCTACTCAGTCGATCCTTCACGAGATCGTACTCTTCTTCCTGCAATTTGACTTCCCGCATAACACGGATCATGGCCTCTGTCGAATGCAGAAGAGAAAAGGTCGCCAGGTGGTCAGCGTGATGAGACGGCGTCGCATCCCAGAGTCGCTGAAGACATATACACAAAATCAGCATGGTTGACAATACAAGGGGCAGGTATGCACTGACCCGAAAGTACGCTGGATAGTCAACCAGTCTATTGACGGGCTCGACCAAAAATGACTCGAGACTCCATCCCTGGCATTCTGGCTGTTCCTGCTGCAGCATGATGAACTCGCCGAAGTCATTTCCTCGCTCGTTGGACATGCGTTGTATCACGAGGGCGACGTGCTCGACTCGTACAAGATAGGGCTGATGGACTTCGAGACGAGGCACGAACCTGCGCATGACTTCGGCGAAACGATTTACGACCGGATATTGCTCCGCGATGGCCGCCCGTAGTGCAGACGATATTTGCAAATGCAAGTTGAGTATGTCTTCAAGCCAGTCAAATAGACGTGCGACCTCGGTAGGGACTCCTTCAAGCCATGAGACACTATCTTTCATTCGAAGGGGGCGAATGAAGAGGTAGACGGCCGTACGCAGACGCTTAACGAACAGTTGCTCCGCCTCGCAAAGCTCCCATATGACTTCCTGACGTCGCAGCTCGGTGTCTCCGTATCGTTCGAGCAGAGATTGATATGCTGAGGGAGGTAGAGTCGAGCGCCAGGTACGGCCATCAGGATGCGAGTCAAGGACGCGCTGGTCCCGCTCTCGCTGCTGCCATGGTCGCGATGGAATGTCATCGCGATAGATCGATTGCGTGCTAGCGCTCTCGGGCAGACCATTTTGAGGCCGGGGCGATACACCAGTCGTACTAGTTGCCCCGTATGGCGGCGCGTGAGACATATCGTTAGCCTGTGGACGTGGCTCACTGGTCGTGCGGTGCATCCATGAGTTCCTCAAACCGGATACGTGCTTTTGGCCGGAAAGCTTCTCGAAAATCGCTTCAGCGCTCAGACTGAGTTCATCGCCGTCGTCCTGCCATCGGTCGCTCGCGATGGTTGATGAACTGTCAACATGTGGCAGTGGAGCATTAGGCTCCGGAGAAGAGGGTGGCAGACCAAATGCCTCCCGTTCGCGAGCTTCGGCATGGCCCAGGTGCTCGTGGAGGTCGTGGAGACTATACGTTGCATCCATGGATTTCGGGACGGACGTTACACCCTTTTGACCCCGATCATCAGGCGGACCTTGCATGAGCGACGACGATGCCCCAACATCATGGTGGGAGCGCCGTTTCCTTGGCTGCAATGGCAGCACGGGAGGACGCCCTGATGTCTGATCTCGACTACGATCCGCAAGAGAGCCAGCGGCATTGCTTTGTCTAGGCGTCGGAACCTCTCTGGGGTGGCGCCCCTGGGCAGCGTTCCGTGGACCTAGCGCATCGTGCGACCGGTCGTTAGTCACCAGGTCTTCGGGAGGGCTCCTGATGAGGTGTCCACGGGATGTTTGCCGGGCGTAGTGATAGTCTTCAGACATATTGCGCGCAGGTCTGGGGGTCTGGTCCGCTTGACCACCACCTCTGTCCATGTCATCGTCCGAAGCGTACTCGGAGCCAGACTGCTCGTCAACACCAGGGTCGGTGACGACAGGATTTGGAAGTGGCCTGGCTGATTCCCGAACCCGAGCGGGACCTAGGGGACTCCTCTGAGGCCGATAGGCCGATGCAGAAGGAGCTGCACGAGCCCTAGGCGAGAAGTGAAGCGAGGAGCCACGCCCACCGTAGCCTCTGTGCACCTGTTGGCCTGACTGTCGATCGTCCAGAACTCCAAGGATACGAGCTGATCCTTGCTGGCCGACTTCAGTCGACGGGCTGATCGCCAGACCTGTATACTCGCCGTCCGACATATCTCCTTCAGATGCGTAGCCATGGTCTGCGGCCGGCGCGCGATTCTCAAGCTCGTGGACAATCCCTATGAGCGCTTCGCGACGCCGACGATCCTCCCCGTCGTCACTGTCGTTGCGGAAATTGTGGCGCTCGCCATATCTGGCGTCTTCGTCTTCGTCTTCATCGCGAGCGTCGCTATCGTCCCTATCGTCATCATCGTACGCAGCATCTCCATGCCGTGTAGTGCGGTCTTCGTCGGCGTCAGCATACTCCCATGGGTTGGGCAGCGTGCTGCTTGATTCGGCCCGTCGCTCATCTTCTTCGAAGCGTACTGTTTGTCTGGATCTTGATCGAAGGAGAGAATGCAGGCGGGCAATAGACTCGGTGGATGGGCCATCCGTGAGACCTTCGGCGTCAATGTCGTCGTCGTCATAGGCACTCTCGTCGTCCTGGCTGCCTCTGTCTGCGAGACTCTCTTCTGACTGTGGCGCGCGATTATGAGTCAGACTGCCTGTCCTGTCGTTCAGCAGGCTGATACCCAGACCGATTCTTCGTTCAGGCAGGGGAGGTACCGGCGGGCGAGGGTGTTCGTTCTCGTGCTCATGATTCACGGCCACCCTAGATGACCAACTGGGTGACTTCATAATGCGGCCGCGCCTACCGTCCACGCTGGAGCTGGCGCTGGAGCTGGAGCTTGACGGTATGATATCTGCGTTGGTGACCACCAGGGCGCGACGCGGTTCGCTTAGCAACTCGAACTCAGGCATTGAATCCTCGCTGATGTTGCCAGCCCGAGATATGGACCGACTTCGTGCGCCATATTTGGAGGGTTTCGGGATGCCTGAGCCGGACGCATGAGGCTGAGGCGTCGCCGGCATGGGGACAAATGCGGATCGCGTCGACACGTGCCCAGGATCGGTGCGAGATCGTTCGTGAGCGCGATAATCGTGAGGGAACTTCGAGGGCGATAGCTGTCAAAATCGCGTGAGCGGATTACATTCACAAAATGACTGTCGAACACACCTCTGGCGTGACGCTCTCCGTGGCTATCGGCGCTTGCGACGCTTTCCTAGACATCATTTTCCTGACCGACCTAAGGGATTTCGACGGGGACCCCTTAGACGGCGAGTCATGTGTCGGAGCCTGCTTGGTGGACGCAGAAGACGATGAACTCTTCAACACCGACTTTAAGGTCGACTTGGACTTTCCCTTTGACGGCGTCGTCGGGATGCGAGATGTCTCAGTCGTCTTCGGCACTGGTGAGGGCCTTGGGGTGGAGGGCAGTACTGGCGGAGTGGTCATTACGTGGAGTGTTGGTCGCTTCAGACGACTGGCAGTAGACGCGGAGGTCGTGGACTGAGGGTCTGAGACGGTTGGTTTGCCAGAACGGCCAGGAGCTGCTCGTGTGCTCGCAGAAAGGGATGCAGGGGATTCGGTGGGAGGAGATTGACCCGGATGCGTCATCCTGTCAATGGTGTCGCGCAGCGACGGCACCAGGTGCGCCTCAACAAGAGGCAGGTCACCCAACCTAGTATGTCGTGGTGAAGGGCTCTCCGGTGGGTTGTTTCCGCTGCGAGAGAGCCTTCGCGTCAACATAGCCATACGGGAGGCGTTCGCATGTTCGGAAGAGGACGCAGATGACGAGACAGGCATATGAGAAGATGGAGCCACAGGCGTGTGCCCGCCATCCCGCCCACGTAAACGCGTGTCGCTTGGGTTTTCTGGGGGTCCATACTTCTTCTGGGGGTAGTCACTATGAGGATCGTAAGAGATGCCGGCAGCGGCGGCGTAATGGGAGGGTGGCAAGAAACCGCGCGGTGTACTGGGGGACATGACGGCTGACGCGGTGACCGCCGGCGAACGCGACTTGCTTCGAGGTTTCTTCAGGGGCATGGAAATATGATGCAAGAGTAAAGCCTGTGAAGAGTAGGATCGACAACTGAGTCGGAGCGAAAGAGCTGGAGGCAGGTGGGAATGCAAACACACTCCTGTCACGTGATATATGGGCCTGCGCACACAGGTCGCATTCCGCAAGTTGTCGGCTTTGACACAGCATTCCAAGCCCGAAGAGCAGCGAGCACAGATCCAGTACATGATCGCGACGGCAGGGGCGGAGGAGATGGGGAAAATGAGAGCGAGATGTTGGATGTCATTCTGGACTCTCGCAAGATACCATTCGATGAGTTCGACCGCGGCATCGACAGTGCCAATCTGCCCAGCAGCATCGGAAATACCATTTTCCCCAGTAAACTCCCGCATTAGATCTTGAAAACCGGGATCGGTGAAGTCGACATTGTCACTAAACGAATTTGGTCACCCATATTCAGGAAGCTACTATACGCGAGATCTCACCTGTTGTGCTCAGCGCAGTACCGCTCCTCCCAGATCTTGGCTTCCAAGACAAACCGAAAGCACATCTCCATCTCTGTCAATGATTCGTCTCCCTCTTTTTCAGACATCCTCGCATTGAAAAGGTATTCGGTGGCAGCTTGCCCAGTAATGCCTTCCATCTGCGGAAAGTATGTTCTAAGGAGGACAGGCAAGAGGTGGGATTCTGAAGACGTCCACAATTCGATTATGTGCTATCACCAGGTCAGCCAATGTGAGGGATGAATCAAAACCGAGAACTCACCCGTCGGATTACAATATGTTTAGCCCCACAATACACCTGGTGATACACATCGTGCCTGTTCGCCACCCTCTTCAACGTCTTCACTTCAGCGTCCCTGAGCAGCTCATGGCCTGCTTGTTGCAGAAAGGAAAGCGCGTGGATCGCTAACGCCTGTTCCGCTACTGTGCATACCCTCTGACCAATCAATTTGACTTGAGCAAGCATGTCGAGCAACTCCGGCGCTTGCTTGAACAGGAGAGTCGGTCGGATAATGCTGCGGATGGCGCATGACAGCGCGCGAAGAGGCGCCTGCTCAAGAGCCAGTCGAGAATTCGATGATCGTGCAATAATTTCTGCGCGTGCGTTGCTATGAGTAAATTGCGGACTTTGCAATGATGCAAGTACCTTGAATGCTCTCTTCGTCATGAGACATATGAGGTTCCGCAGGCACGTTCGCGAGAGCGTTCATTTTTGTGTGATTGCCAGATATCAATGCCACGATTAATTTCCTATATTCGTCAGAGTAAAAGCTGGCGTGTTCGTAGTTATGAAGGAGGTGAAAGAAGGAGGATGATGATGTGTCGGTGGTGGTGCTGGTGCTGGTGCTGGTGGTGGTGGTGGTGAACAACCCGGGGCCCGGGAGGCTTCAAGGAAGCGCACAGTCAGCACGTGATCGAGAATCCGGGCACGAAGGCCGGGGCCGGACCGGGAGAGGAGTCGGGCCCGGCGTCAAGGCCCTCAAAGGTGTACATAGCTAGGACAAGTTGGACAAAAACCTCCAGGACGTCAAAGCTATAATGAAGAATAACAGCGAGAGGCTGGAGATATACGAATCAGAGGATTGAGCGGGCACAGTAAGTACTGACTGGGCCGGGGAGGCTTGTTTCCCACGGCTTTTCATCGAAAGACGCGGCGACTCGGAGTCGGGGCGACTCCGAGCCATTCAGTTACTTACATGTACTGGACTCTACAAGGGTTTTCCGAGTGCTACTCAGCCGACGTCTGACTCTCACTGATCTCGGCGCTGAAGGCCTGCCTTACGACTTGCCTAACTATCCGGATACCCACCGCTCCGAGTCTTAGCCCATCGCGACCGGTTGACGGCAATGGCTTCGTTTCTCCCAACCCTTTCGCCATTAGACGTGCAGCGCGCTGCACAGGTGCGCCTCACTTCGCAGGAGAGTCTATCGATGTAGGCTGACCCACTGTGCAGTTAATTCAGCAGTCATACAACCCATCGCCCACACAGCGACTGTCTCCGGAGGAGCAGCGCCGCTTGAACAATGACCTTTTCGACCTGCAGAAGAAGTGGGAGGCGTGGGGCTTGGTCGTTCCGTTCCTCGAGCACGAAGACGCGAACGTGCAGTTCTTTGGTGCGCATACAGCGCAGGTCAAAATCGCGCGGGACTGGTGAGTACATAACTTGAGCGCGAAGCTGAATACTACTCACGGCACCCGATTTCCCAGGGAGACCTTCCCGCCAGACCGCACAGAGGAGCTGCGTTCCTTTCTTCTCGACATCACAGCCAGATGTGTTCGACTTGGGCGCAGCAAAGTCATCCTCCGCAAGCTCTTCGTCGCTGTGCGTCTTCCTTCAAAGTCTACGCTCCCCGCAAACCCACAGCCGCCCAGCTCTGTTCCCTAGCCATCAAATTGGGCATTCAATGGAAGGACTGGTTACTTTCCAGTGTCGGCGCAGTCTCGGGACCCGGCATTCCAACGGAACACGCTCTTGATTTCTTAGAAATCGCGGTGGAGGAGGTCCACGGAGCCGACCTGCTTCCACCGAAGAAGTAACTAGCATATATGCGTGCTATGCCACCTCCTGACTGATGCTTCCCAGAGCGCAGATGCAACAAACACTGCAAGACGCCGTGCCACTTGTCACACAAGCCATCACCGCCTCACTTGTGCCCTCTGAAGATCCAGCAGCTGTAAAGCAATTTACCTCGGCGATTAAATGCCTCGAGTCGTGGATACCCATCCTTCCATCCAGGTGACTAGCACTCTCCTTATCGCATAGTATTCTTACGACCGTTCCACCAGCGATCTGACGCCGCTAATTCAGAACTTGTGGGTCCTCCTGAATCCCGTCTCGCCACCGCACTTCCTTGCCACTGCCTCCGCTCTTCTCACAATTCTCTCGTCTTCTGTGTTTACCGGCGGAGCTGGCTCGCGCACCCTGACAGAGCCCCTGCTACTTTGGACTGCGCGCTTCGGGCCGCCGATCGTCAGTGAGACTCTGAGCACTGGGATGGTTGACGAAGTCAGCAATAGCCTTTGTCGGCTGTTGGTCGGGCTCGGTGACCACTCCGCTGCGTATCTGGCAGAGAACATCGCATCGTCCGCCGCACTGGCCCCCGCTGTCTTGCCAGTGCCATTACCTAGTGACGAGGCGCTTCCACCGCGCAGCCATGTCGTTCAGACGTTCCTCAAGCTCCTGTTGGCGTATACTTCCCTGCCTGGATTTTATGGCGTGGACGAGGAGGAGAGCGAATTGACACTCGGGTTTTGGTACGAGTTCCAAGAGGCGTTGTGGAACGTTGAGGTCTCCGACGACACAGACGACGATGGCGTGAGGCAGGAAGACGGGAAGGAGAGGAGCTGTGGGTTGTTGCTAAGGCGGTGTATGCAGAGCTCGTTGCTGCACTTAGAACCAAGGTGCAGTGGCCAGCCGCGCCGACAGGCTGGGCGAAAGGTGCGCACTCCCCAAATGAAAAGCAAACTTCATGACCTCAGTCCATGTCAGATCAACTCGACAAGTTTCAAGTGTGAGTACGTTCTATCCCGCTAAATTTCGTCGACGTGGATTGCTCACGTACGGCGGATTAAAGCTACCGACGAGATATCGGAGATACACTCATCAATGCGTGAGCGCTGTCGCTTTAAGCTGCCATTCGACGCTGACTCTGTTCCTCTGCCAGATACTATGTCCTGCGTGACGACATGCTGGCCTACTACGTGAACGATATCGCTGAGCGCCTTTCCAGTCGCAGCCAGGGCAGTGGATGGGAGGTCCGCTTCCGTCATTTAATTTGGCTCAGCAGATGGCTAACAGAGATCCCAGGACGTGGAGGCAACACTACATTGTGTCATGTCGATACAGGAGTCCGTGCCTGTAGATCCAAACGACCATCTGTCGCGGCTCTTCAGTGCCGACATACTAGGCCGGCTACCGACGACGGGTACGGATAGGGTGCGCCGAACAACACTTTCCCTCATCGGTGCGTTTCCTCTCTTCCCATTTTCGCACATAATCACACCATCCTTTGCAGGCTCATACGCTTCGTGGTTCACAACGCTGCCGACCTCGTCGCCTGCGCTCCTGATGAATGTGCTCACATACGTCGTCGCCGCGCTCCCGGAACCTGCGCTGTGTCTCCAAGCTGCCAACGCGTTACGCGACCTGTGCGACGCGAACCGCACCGCGCTCGCGCCGCATATCAGCGCGTTCGGCGAGCTGCACGCTGGCTTAGTGGGCGTGCCGGACACCGAGAAAGCGAAGGTGCTGCAGTCCATCGCGAGTGTGATCCAGGCGCTGCCACCTGCAGAGGAGATCCCGCCTGTCGAGGTACGGCTATGCACTTCCTGGTCGTTTCCAATGCTCATTCTTTGTACCTGCAGGCTATCGTGGCACCAGTGGTCGCGAGGCTATTCCAAGCGCTGCAGTCCTCTTCCCAGGTATGTATGTGCTGGCCATACGCTTTGATGCATGTTGCCGACGATGTGCAGCTCCCAGAAGAATCGCGTGCGCTTGCGTTCCAGCAGCTGCAGACGCTCACGGGCGTGGCCAAGGGCCTCACGCGAGCGGCCGAACTTGGAGGCCTCGACGATCCGCCTGCCGTGGAAGAAACAGAGCGAATGCAGCGTGCACGGGACGACCCACGCATGCTGCGCGTGCGTGAGGACATGGTCAACGCCCTGCGGGGCACAGTAGAGCTATGGTCGACTGATGCCGGGATCAGCGACGTGAGTGCACACCCCCAATTCGGTATCGTACGCGCGGCTGACCTGCGTCTGCACATGTACAGGCGCTATCTGACCTGTTTAAATCCATCACTGCCCTTGCGGCGGATGCGACGCTTATCTCGCTGCCGCCATCGCCGCTGCTCGAGCTCGTATGCCGAGCTGCGCAGCAGCAGCTCACCGCATTGTGGCTCGCGCTTGCGACTATCCTGGTCGTGCAGCTCAACCCGCCAGTGCTGGCGTCAGTCGCGTTGCGCGCGACGCCGTCTGCAGAGACGCTCGACATTGTGCAGAACGTCACGCGCGCTCTTCTCGACATCGCGCTGCCCGTGCTCGGCGGCGCGGGGTACTTGGAAGCAGTGCGTCACATGTCCGCGCGCTGTGGCGGGTGAGCTGACTTGTCACAGAATCCGGATGTGGTGCAAGATTTCTTCCATTACATGGAGAAGGTGAGTTGGTCTTTGTGCTTGGATGGGCTGGATCCGACCGGATAGCCAACAGGTGGCATTCCAATTTGTTGTGGTGCTGTATCGACTGCCTCGGCCGTTATTTAACGCACTCGTTCGATGCGCAGTCACTGCACTCGCGTTGCAGGAGCGGTATTCGCTCGTCTCTTCTTCGACATTCCTGGTGCGTGTCGCCTTCCCCGCGCGCCGAAGCTGTCCGCTGACGCACGCATCAGAGTACGCTGATCAGCCGGACACACGCAAGCGGCGACCTTGGCGATGCGAAGGATGCGCTCGTACAAACGCACGGGCCAGCGATCATGCACGCGGTGCTAGCGGGCTTCGCCGGTGTGGCGCCGAAGTCGACCGTGCTGAACATCGTCGAGGTGTTCTCGATGCTTGTGATGAAGTACCCCGCGGAAAGCCGCGTGTGGATGTCGCAGATTCTGTACGGGGTACGTTGCACGCCTTTCTGCTGTCGCTGATCTAATACACGGTCTCTAGGAGGAGTTTGTGCAGAGCAAGGCGGGGCCCGAGGCGAAGGCAGCGTTGGTGAAGGCTGTTTTTGGGTATGTGCTGTCCGTCATGGCTCTGTCGACAACGGATTCTCATCTGCGCAGGACAAGGTCGCTGAAGAAGACGAAGGAGGCGGTGCAGCAGTTTACAATTATTGCGCGGGGGCAGGAGGGATCCAGTTTTGGCGCGGCATGGTGATGTAGAGCAGTGTTATGTATATTGGGGTCTAATACGAGGGGGGAGGAGCATTACAGCATTTGCCTGCCTGCTGTGTTTTTGGCGGTGGACGTGTCTACAGAAAGGCTAGGGAACGAAGCACTCAGCAAGGGCTGTACACCACAGACGCGGTCCTGCCCACCCTATGACTCGTCATCCGTGAAAGAATTCCACCGCCATACGCTGCCCACGAGAAAGGCGAGGCCGACGCCCGCCATGATGCGCTTTCCCAGCGGAGAGCCGGGCTGGTGAGCGCGGGACTGGTTGAGGGCGTATATGCCGGTTGCTCCGAGTGCGCCTGCGCCTATGATGCGACAAGAGAGGCAGTCTTTGGGGCGCAGGAGCGACGAGGGGGCCTGCACTGGGGTCGACATGTGCCAGTCGCGAGGTTCTGGAGCAGGCGCGGCAGCTGGCTGAGGTGGAGGGGCGCGGGTGGCGGTGTGCAAAGAGACTGGCTTGGGAGATGTCCACGGGGGCGAGTGGAGGCCTGTGCGTCGTCTGGCGGCCTAGTGACTGGCCCGGGGTGCAAGACAGCGAGGACAGCGGCCCAAATCGGGCTGATCGGCATCGCAACCGGCAGTGAGTGACCTTACGTCAGCGGCGCTAGATAAGAAGCGGACGCGCTCGCGACTTGGCCTCGTCACCCTCCTTCAACCCCCTTCACTGGTCGGTTGTCGGTCCCCTCCTCGTCATGCGTCTCCTGTCTACAACGCTGGCCTTCACCGGCCTTGCGACTTTCGCCGCTGCTCATTCGGGCTCTGCGTCACGTCGCAAGACCTTAGGCTTCGGCCCTGTCCATCCCACTGCCCAGTTGCAGCAGATCAACCAATGGCCCTTTGGCCTCCGGATCCAGAATGCGCAGGATCCCTACGATATTGCTCGCGCATTCGTCGAGTACCTCTACATGGAGCAGCTCGGATACGAGAATACTTTCGCTATCCGCAGTGACTCGTACACCGATAAGACCACTGGCGTCTCACATATGTATGTCCGCCAGCTCATCAACGGCGTCGAGGTTGTCGATGGCGACATCAATATCAACATCAAGGATGGCCGTGTTCTCTCCTTTGGTGACTCCGTACGTATGGTCGTGTGCAGCTTGACCTCTGGTGGCTGACTGCGCAACAGTTCTACCGTGGCGAGGCTCCCACCGACTTCAACGCCTCCATCGATGACACTCCGGGTCCCCACGCGGAGTATTGCCAGATTCTCGAGAATGAGCTGCAGACCCGCTTGTTCGCCAGCGAGCAGGCGAGCGGGCAGGTTCAGCTCGGATCCTCATTCGCTGTCCCTCCCGAGCATGAGGCCATTGCGCATCTCTACCATTCCAACTGCGAATCTCTTGGAGCGCAACTTGTCGGCCCTGACGCTGGCGCAGGCACCTTCTTCGATCCGCGCCATGCCCTCCTGCAGTTCATGGTCGCTGCAACCCCGAAGAAGGAAGTCGCCCATGACATCGCGGATCGTTACGACGAGCACATCGCGAACATGAACTCATGGTTCGAGCACGGCCTCGTCGGTGCTGTGGACGTCCAGATGGAAGTCATTGACAACGTCCCAGACACCGTCAATCCCGTCAAGGCCAAGCCCGTCTACATCCAGCTCCCCGACGGTGATAAGACGAAGCTTGTTCATGCCTGGAGGGTACGTGCATAAACTTACACATTGATCCTCCCTCAGCTCACATGGTCTATAGTACGAGGTCGAGATGGAGGACAACTGGTATGAAGCAGTCGTTTCCGTCCAGTACCCGCATCGCATCTTGTCCGTCGTGGACTGGGCGTCGGATTCTCCCCTTGCTCCTTCGCACTCGGCTCCGGTTGCGACGTATAACGTCTTCAAGTGGGGCATCAACGATCCCTCCGAGGGCAACCGCTCCATCGCCAAGGAGAACTTCGACTCCCTCGCGAGCCCTCTTGGGTGGCATGTTATTCCAGTCGCCAACGATCCTCTGTCTGTGAACGTCCGGAAGACAAGCACCTATTCCAACTATACCACGACTTTCGGCAACAACGTACGTCGCCAGTGCATTGTTGCGTTCTTGTTTGCTAAGTGTCAATCAGGTGTTCGCGCACGAGAACTGGGAAGGCCAAAGCTCTTGGCTGCACAACTACCGCCCCGATGGAGGCAAAGGACTGGAGTTCGATTACACTTATGATCCGAAGCCCACCAACCGCACCGACTCCTTAGACGAGGCGAAGAAATACATCAACGCCACAGTTACCCAGCTATTCTACACCACTAACCTTATCCACGATCTCTATTATCGGTGAGCCAGTTGCGCTACAATCTCTGTGTTTTCTTCCTGACCTCTCTTAGTTACGGCTTCGACGAGGTCTCGGGCAACTTCCAGCAGCACAACTTTGGCCGCGGCGGCAAGGAGAACGACGCCGTCATCGCCAACGCGCAAGACGGCAGCGGGTACAACAACGCCAACTTCATGACGCCGCCCGACGGGCAGAACGGCCGCTGCAGGATGTACCTCTGGAACACGGCGAGCCCCTATCGCGACGGTGACCTCGAGGCTGGCATCGTCATTCACGAGCTGAGCCACGGCTTGAGCACGCGTCTGACCGGTGGACCCGCCAACTCTGGCTGCCTTGGCTGGGGCGAGTCTGGCGGCATGGGAGAGGGCTGGGGTGGTGCGTTTCATTAACTCGTTCCCGTCTAGAACTTTTACTCACAGCTCGTCGCTCGCAGATTTCCTTGCCACTACGATCCGCAGCACCTCCACGTACTCCGACTTCCCGATGGGCGCGTGGGCGGCCAATCAGGTCGGCGGCATCCGCAACTTCCCCTACTCTTTGAACGAGACGATCAACCCATCGACCTACAAGACGCTCGACAAGGGTGGCTACTGGGGCGTGCACGCGATCGGCGAGGTGTGGGCGCAGATCCTGTGGGTCGTTGGGCAGCGCCTCATCGCGAAGCACGGTTTCGTCGAGGACCTCTTCCCGCCCGCGCCGCTTGCGGACGGCTCGGTGCCCCCGGGCGACTTCTACCGGTCCGTCGAGTTCGACGCCTTCGGCGCGCCGAAGCCGCTCGTGCCTAAGCACGGCAACTCGCTCATCGTGCAGCTCGTGCTGAACGGGATGAAGCTGCAGTCGTGCCGCCCGTCGTTCTTCGATGCGCGCGACGCGATCATCCAGGCGGACGAGATCCTCACCGGTGGCGAGAACTACTGCGACCTGTGGCTCGCGTTCGCGGAGAAGGGTCTCGGTCAGGACGCGAAGGTGGAGGGACGCACGCCGTGGGGCGGAGGAATCCGCACGAACGTTAGTGTCTCCCGTCGTGATGTATATCTTGCGCCGTTGCTCACAGACTCGGTATACAGGGCTTCACGGTTCCGAAGACGTGCACGCCCGACGCGCCGGAGCCCGTTCCCTCGCCCAAGCCTACGCCCGGCGAGCCCGACGACGATGACGACGACGACGAGCCGAAATGGCCGTGGGCGCGCCAGTGAATATTCTAAGGGCTGGTGGTAGAATGCGCTCGCCATACAGGTACACGACCTTTGGATGGTATGGCGAGCTGATCGATCAATCCTATCTTTGTATCAGTATAATCTCACACGATCTACGATCTACTTTTTGCAATCTACAAACTTTCGTTTCTGGTTTTGTGTAGTTCAACGTTCATCCATGATCCGACAACTCCATCGTCAAGAAAAGAGCATAGAGTGAGTGAGGTTAGGAGTCAGACTCAGAGACCTTCATGGTAGGTTCAGAGCGAGTTGTGGATCTTGTGGTCGCAGCGTAGAGCCTATGTACTGCAATGATAATTGAGTAAGAACCAGCTTCAACCTGTATAATGGCCGCACCTCTGGATGTTATTCGACCTCTCTGTGATCATGAGCATCCCGCTCGAAGGACATGGTGGCAATCACCATCACGACCCAAGCCTCGACTTGGCGCGCTTCACTGCGGCGCTCATAGGATTTTCTAACCTGCGCGAGCTTTCTCTCCGCGATCTGCATAGCGGTGGGCTTCTGAGGCGAGGCTGGAGTCTTTACCCGACGAATCCGACGCTGGCGCAGCACCGGCGCGTTTGCCGGCCGGCCGGTGCACAAGTATGGGATTGCGGTGGATGACGATGCCGAAGAAGTAAGGCTAGTGAGCTCTATTCGCTAATTTGTTTCCTGCCATAGCTCGCCAATCACGCCCGTCTAGAAACCCGACCGTCAGCTAAGAAATATGACCAACGTGCTCCAATCCTCCATTACAAACGCAGGTTTTACGGCGGCAGCGCACCACAAATCATCCCATCGTCCTGGTAGCGCCACGTTCATAACACACATTATCTCGTCGGCAGCAGGCTTCAGAACAGAAGTATCAAGAGATGAAAAAAATGCTTGGACTTCTAAGTAAGACAATAGGGATTGATGAGTCGCTCGACATCCATTGACTGTGCACTGTGTCCTTACTCGCCGATACGGTGAAGTTGAGTCATTCGCTTATATGTTGCATTGGAATATAATGGATGTTCGCCCGCGAATGAGTTTCTTGACGCAGGTGATATCGCACCATCGTCACGAATCGCATCCCTCTCGCCACCCGGAAGATGCACTGTGAACAACGCGTGAGCGTGAGCTATGCAATTGGAATATGCTAAACTGTCACTGACTTCAAAATGCGCCCACCATGTGGCTAGATAGCTCGTTGTCCAAGTTCCATTCGTACTCGTAGTCACTGGGTATGAAGTCGTGAGTGGCCTGCAGCCACGCTGCCCTATCCTTGATCATGGGGGAATACCGGGCTTTGATGAGCTCCCAATGCTCAGGGTACCACCCTGCAAACTCCCAATCAATGACCGCGACGACAGTGTCCCCTTCCACGATGATGTTTCGTGGAGCAAGATCGCCGTGGGTAAAGACGACGCGGTGGCTATCGGACATTCGTGCTCGGATTCCTGGAAGCTCCTCTTCATACATGAAGGGCCTTGCGGCTTCGATGAGGTGGTCATTGAATGCGCCTTCGTCTTCGAAAGGGCCAAAAGTGTCGGCGGACGACAAGCGAGGGTCTTTTTTGCAGGCTGCGCCACCCAGGCCACATATCGAGCGAAAGTTGGGTTGTGGGGATGGGAGAGCGCGCAGCTGCTCGACAATGGAACGCAGTTGTGCCACGATCTTCGCCCGCCGGTCGTGGTCGAGGCTATCCCATTCCCAAGCCAGGCTCGACCCGCGTGCACGTCGCATGAGAAAATAGGTGCAGCCAAAACCTCGGGTGACCACCAGCACCCGAGGCACAGGTATTGTCGTGTGTTTGGCAATGAACTTGACCGTCTCGCCTTCATCTGCGCCCCGAATGTCGTCGTGCTTGAGAACGAGACCGAAAGGAAGGGATATGACGCCATAGCCCTTTCGAAGATGAGTTATGAGCTTGAAGACAGCAGCAAGGAACATGGTAGTCGCGCGGGAAGGTTGTCACTGGGAGTTGCCAAGTTGGAGGCGTGTTGAGTTGAAGCCCAGTCTAGTCTCCCCGAGGCAGAGTAGACAGCTTCAACCTTCGCGAGCTCAGGATCAGCTTCTAGTTTCGTGACGAGGGCGACTGGGAGGGCCGGCGCACGCATTTCTACAAGACGGGCGAGCGTCTGCGCGGCACATGCGCGCTGAACGCGCGCGCCAGGAGGCAGATGAGGACGTCGACATGGTGCGCGACGCGCGACGCATGAGTCCCCATCGCGCGCGACCTGTTCCGCCTTCTGCCATCGCACAGCCTCTCCATCATGTACCATGTCCTCGACTTCCTCGTGCAGCTGCCGAGCTGCTGCGACGGTCACGTTCGACGAGATCGCGAAGCGCGTCGGCCACACTCTTCTGGGCGGCACAGTTCACGCGTTCACGGCTCACAGTGCACGATGTTGTGGCTGCTCCAGTACTGACCCGCCATCTCGGAAGGCATCTTTGATCCAGAGACTATGCACCCGGAGACTGAGGACCACGTTCGTCCGCGTCCGTCCAAACTGGAGGCCAAGCCGAAGGGTCTTAGCCCGAAGCTCCGTCGATTTGAATCGCTCGCTTTCCAAGCATCAGCGTAAGGCGTCCTGGGAGGTACATTATGGGGTAGATATTGGCGGAGGTTGGAAAAGCTCTAAGGCCTCGAACTTTGACGATGCGGAGGATTTAGACCAGGCGGCCTGGGCACTTATCAGGACCGGCGCGGTAGCGAGGAGACATTACTTTGTTGGATGATAGGGTCACACTAGAAAGCTTGTAGAGCGTGTATTTGGTTACCTTGAGCGAATAAGTAAGAAAGTAAGCTTGGTGATGGGACTTAGAGCTGAAACATAGTCACGGTAGTCAGTGCAAGTACTAAGTGCCTACCGTCGGCCTGACCTCCATTCCCTGCACTAGTACTGCTTCGCACAGCCTGCGTGCACACGCATCGTCCACATTACACGCACACACATAGAGAGCTTTCGGCAACAGTCGTGCAAAGCCCACACTACGACTCGGAGCACCGTGACCTAGCGTACGAGATTCTCGACATGTTCAATGGCTTTCATTCCAGGCATTGGACATTTGGAGACAGTGGACTTCGCAGGAATTGATGCGCCGTGGGCTTCTGCGGCGCTGGAATCTCTACCCGACGAGTCCGCCTCGAGCTGATACAGTGAAGATGAGATCATCCGCGTACATTGGATTGGGATATCATCGATGTTCGCCCGTCAATGAGCTTCTTGGTACCATCATCACAAATAGACAACCCGCTTCCCTCTCGCCACTCCGGAATGGTCATATCGATGCACTGTGAACAACGCGTGAGCCATGCAGGTGGAATATGCTAAACTGTCACTGACGTCAAAATGCGCCCACCATGTGACTAGATAGCTCCCTGTCTAAGTTCCATTCGTACTCGTAGTCACTGGGTATGAAGTCGCGAGAGGCCTGCAGCCACGACGCCCTGTCCCGAATCATGGGGGAATACCGGGCCTTGATGAGCTCCCAATGCTCAGGGTACCACCCTGCAAACTCCCAATCAATGACTGCGACGACAGTGTCCCCTTCCACTATGATGTTTCGTGGAGCAAGATCGCCGTGGGTAAAGACGATGCGGTGGCTATCCGACATTCGTGCTCGAATTCCAGGTAGCTTCCCTTCGTCCATGAAGGGCAGTGCGGCCTCGATGAGGCGGTCGTTGAATGCGCCTTCGTCTTCGAACGGGCCAAAAGTGATGGCGGACGATACGCGAGCGTCCTTGCAGGCTGCGCCACCCAGGCCACATATCGAGCGAGAGTTGGGTTGCGGGGATGGGAGAGCTCGCAGCTGCTCGACAATAGAACGCAGTTGTGCCACGATCCTCGCCCGCTGGTCGTGGTCGAGGCTATCCCATTCCCAAGCCAGGCTCGACCCCCGCGCACGTCGCATGAGGAAATATGTGCAGCCGAAACCTCGGGTGGCCACCAGCACCCGGGGCACAGGTATTGTCGTGTGTTTGGCGATGAACTTCACCGTCTCGCCTTCATCTGCGCCCCGAATGTCGTCGTGCTTGAGGACGAGACCGAAAGGAAGGAATATGACGGTCCCATAGTCCTTTCGAAAATGAGTTATGAGCTTGAAGAAAGCAGCAAGTAACATGGTAGTCGCGCGGGAAGGTTGTGGACGTTGGCTGAGCAGGAAAGTGACAGGTTTGTCACTGGTTCGGAAATTCACACGGTTGTGCGCGTCGGTAACACTGAGTGCATATAACAATATTTCTGCAGGGAATTGGTTCTACCCACCTGGACAAAACCCAAGAAGAAAGTGCGAACAGCCCGTATCCCTTAGCCACGGAAACAGCTGCAGGTAGAACACAACAAGTAACATCCTCCGAGTACATCATCGTTTTTTGTTTACAAGCACAATAAATGGTCATAGAAACGCCGTCGCTCTTGCGACCATGTACAACGCCAATCCATGATCTGGTTATTCGCGACTATTGAAGGTAGACTAGCCGGTCCTACAATTCTGAGCAAGAGGCGCCGGCGCCGGCACCTCTGAATGCTGGAGAAAGGAAAACGGCCGATACAGAACCCAGCATGCGCGCGGTGCCGAGTTCACGAGTTCACCAGTTCGCTCTGTACGCATCAATGCGCATTCTGGCAGGAGAGTGAAGCGCCAGTAAAACAGTTGCCTTGCCAATGTGATCAGGAACGCCGGGTGATATGATGACCGTTAACAAGGATGCTAGGCACTGGCAGACGTTCCGAGAGGACTCGTAACAACTCACCACGATCCTTGTCCTGAAGGCACTAAAAATGCCAATGGTTACTCCGGCGGGCCGAGCAATTCGTATATAAGCTCGCTCACTTGCCTGGGTCTACTCAACAGCACATTCTCCCCAAACCCCACGAACTCGAACTCATCCCACGCAGCATGAGCCTCCTCAAGAGCATCTTCAAAGAGAAAGAGTACAACATCACCGTGATTCAATACGAACGCGACGATTATGGCGTAGGAACAGAGGAAAACCTACACTGGGCACTGGTCGTCACCGGTACCGATGGCAAGTCTAGGATGAAGGGCCACGCATTCAATGCTCTCGATAGGCACTATTCCGATAGCAGGGGAGTCGTCTGGCAACTCCACGACCAAGAAGGCGTCAATTTAGAGAACTCGAGCAAGTGCCTCGGAGGAGTCGCAGTTGGGAGTGTGACGAAGGGAGAACGGACCGAGCTCATAGAGGTGCGACCATTTCGCAATGCCCCATTCTCTGTCGCTCATCAAAGTCTATTACATAGATCATACGCGCTCATCCCCCGTCCCCAAGTTTGCAGGATGGAACTGCAGGGACTGGGTCATAGAGATTCTACAACTCTGCACCGCAAAGGGTTGGATGTATGGCGCCGTTTCGAGCCAGGCCAGTCTGCTTCCGCCCCTGAAGGTCGCAAGTCGGGCTACCCATGAAGCTAAGCAGGAGAAGCTTGCGAAGGGGAAACCGCCAGTGGACAAGGTCGTCGTCAAGCTGACCGGTTGAGGCAGTGGCAGAGAGCGGCAGAGACTTGGTGCTTGGAATTGTATAACTATGGACAATGCTTCAAGTTATTATTGGTCACGGCGTCGAGATGCGAGGTCAAGACAGTCTGTTCGAAGCTCAAACCGAGCACGGAAGAGGATTTTCATGGAGTGGCGGTGTGCAGGCTGATGCCCGGGGAAGAGCCGCCAAAACCCGTAAGATACTTCCCTACATGGCAGTGGTTTCCCACGGAGCCCGCCTGCCTTCCGTCGTTCTATGTACTATTGCTCTTGACTCCAACTCTACAAGCCCTCTTGTCTACGCCTCTGATCGCCAACCATCCATGCATGGGTTCCCCCGTTGTTTACATGATCCAATCTCGGCCTGTCCGGCGTGCTGCGTAGCCTATTGCTTCGTGCATCGTCGCTGTCGTCTGTAGATGCCGACTACCATCGCTAGCATCCCTTCGTCCACCAGTCAAAATCCCTGCACCTCTCCGCGGGGTGGTCTACGACACGTGACTCGGTACGATATCCGTCTCCCTTAACCTTTTATCTTTCGTCGACAACCATAGTTACTATGACTGTCGAAGAAAGATAAAATGCAATGTCTCTTTGTTCTGATTGAAACGGGAATGTCCTGCCATCGATCAAGCTGCCTGCCACCTGACCGTGCGCGGTGGTTCCAGCTGCGGGCAAAGCCTGGCGCCCAAGCGGTGTGGCATGCGCAGTCGCGACTTCGCAAGCGTTTATATACTCAGACGCCCAGAGCAGCAACCTCTATCTCTCTCAACCACGGCACCCCACCACCATCCGCTCACACTCAGACGTCAAGTACTCATGAGCAACAGAGGCGTCAGCAGAGGAGCGCGCGGCGGTGGCCCAGGCGGAGGCGACGGCGGAGGACGAGGCCGAGGCGGTGGTCGCGGGCGAGCAGGCAGCCCCGCTCCCAGTGGAGGAGGCCTTGGAGGCGACAGAGGCCGAGGCGGTGGCCCGCGCGGCGGTCGCGGTGGCGGCGGAGGGTTCGCGCCTCGCGGTGGAGGAGGATTCGGACCACCTCAGCGCGGGGGTGCGTTCGACAACGTGCCGCTCATCTTCGACCCGCATCCCGGCCAGCCCGCGCGCGTCGACACGCGGGCCACCGCGACCGCGGACACCCTAATCACCAGCTTCAAACGCATGCGCGTTGGGCCCGACCGTCCCGTCCGCCCCGGCTACGGCACGCTAGGGCGCGCCATCGTCGTGCGGGCCAACTTCTTCCCTGTCCAGCTCAAGAAGGATGTCTACTACGAGTACAGTATCGCGATCAAGCCGGAGCCCCAGTCCCAGAAAATCAGAGTCAAGCGGCGCATCCTGCAGCTCTTCGAGGAGAGCCCCGCAGGGCAGCCGTACGCGCATGCGATAGCGCATGACGGCGCTCAGAGGCTCATTTCTGCGCAGCCGCTGCCACAGCCACTCGGTGGCTCCGTCTCCTATTTCGAGGCCGGCGAGCAAGGGCCACCTCCGAAGGCTGATCGCTATGCCGTGGAAATCAATTTCACCAAGGAACTGCCCACAGCGCCCCTTCAACGGTAAGGTGCCACATCACTACGTTTATATCGGTCCTGACCCACACTGCGCAGTCACATCGATGGGCAGGACGTCAAAGCCACCGATGAGGTCAATTCCCTGATATCTGCTCTGAATCTCGTGGTCCAACGCCAAGCCGCGCAAATGGGATATCGGTTTGGCAAGAACCGATACTATTTCGACGATGAAGATAAGCGGCAGCTCGGTCCTCGCTTGTGGGCGTTCATGGGATTCTTCTCGTCTGTGCGGCCCGTCTACAAGCAGCTCATGGTCAACGTGAATGTCTGCATGTCCGCCTTCCATCAGCCTGGTAACCTTGCCGATGCTGTACGGAGTTTTGATCGCGGCTCCTCTGGCGCATCTCCCCACGAGTTCCTGGTTGGAGTCAAGGTCTCTACCCGCCATCTAGGCCACAAGCGAGTGAAGGTCATCCGCAGGGTCACAGGAAACAAGGTGGCGAGCCGGCAGACGTTCCATTGCGCAGAATACGGAGGCATAATATCTGTCAAGGACTACTACAAACGCAGTGCGTGTTATATTATGTTTATGGGGGTAGAAATTGACGAATATTTGCGGACAGAATACAACATCAATGTTCAACATGATGATATTCCTGTGGTAGATGTTGGCGCGCCGGGCAAGGCGACATACCTGCCAGCAGAGCTGTGCGTCATCGAACCGGGGGAGCCCCACCTCGGCCGCCTGGGCCCCAATGAGACGTCGGAGATGCTGAAGGCCGCCAATCGACGGCCCGCCGTCAACGCGAACCTCATTGTGCACCGCGGCATGCAGCGCCTGGGCTTGTCGCCGGCCACACCCGTCCTCGACGCGTTTGGAGTTACCATCTCGGCCGAGATGGCGGTCATCCCTGCGCGCGAGCTCATGCCGCCCTCGGTGACGTACCTGAAGGGCGGGCCGCGTGTCAACAACGGGAGCTGGAACATCCTCGAGTCGCAGTTCCACCATGGCGGCAACATGACGAACTGGAAGGTCGTCGTCGTGCGGGATGGGCACTCGCCCCTACAGGGCCCGGGCGACCCGCGGCTCATGAACCTTTTGAAGGCATTCGTCGCCAAATGTCGGGCCAGCGGCATCAAGATCGTCGACAAGCCGCCGCAGATCGTGCCCACGCAGCCGCTGCCGAACCCGGCGGAGGACGACGGGCGCCGGCGCGCGCTGGCGCTGGTCGAGGAGACGCTCCGCTCGCTCGGCGACCCGAAACACCTGAGCATGGTCGTGGTCCTGCTGTCGAAGCGGGACGACTTCATCTACCCCGGCATCAAGCGTTTCGCTTCGGTCAACCTCGGTTTCCTAACGCAGTGCATCCAACTCGACAAGGCTCTCCAGGAGAGGGGGCAGGATCAGTACCTCTCGAATGTCGCGATCAAGGTGAACGCAAAGCTCGGCGGCATTAACCACCGCCTCGACACAAATGCGATGGCGTGGCTTACACAAAAGAAGACGATGATGGTCGGCATCGACGTGACGCACCCTGGACCGAGCAGTATGCCTGGGACGCCGTCGATCGCGGGTATCGTGGCCAGCGTTGACAAAGATTTCGTGCAGTTTCCAGCTAGTTTGAGGCTGCAGAAGTCCAAGCAGGAGGTATGTCTCGCGCGCCACCAAGTAAAACATGTCGCTGAAGCTGTCTGTAGGGAATCGCCGAGCTTGCGGACATGATGATCGAGCGGCTGCAGGCGTTCCGGCGTCGATCTGGGGCCCTTCCTGAGCGGATTCTCGTCTTCCGCGACGGCGTGTCAGAGGGCCAATACGACAAGGTCATCAACGAAGAGCTCCCACAGATCTTCGCGGCCTTCAAGCGCATCGACCCCAAGAACCCCAAGTACCAGCCGACACTGAGCATCGTCATCTGCGGCAAACGCCACCACGCGCGCTTCTACCCGACTGACTCGCAGGCTGCGGACAAGAACGGCAACACACGGCCGGGCACGGTCGTCGACCGCGGGGTGACGTCCGTGTCGGATTTTGACTTCTACCTGCAGGCGCACGCGGGGCTGCAGGGCACCGTGCGGCCGACGCATTACGTCGTGATCTACGACGAGAACGCGCTCGACGCGGACCGCATCCAGCAGGGCGTGCACGCCGCGAGCTACCTGTACGCGCGCGCGACCAAGGCGGTGAGCCTCGTCCCCGCGGCGTACTACGCAGACCTCGTGTGCGAGCAGGCGCGCTACTGGATCCATGGGTTCTTGAACCAGGGCAGCGCGAGCGACACTGCGTCGGCGGCTGGGCAGGGCGGGCCGCAGCAGCCACGGGGCCGGCAGGCGGGGGACGCGGCGCGGGAGGCCGCACGGCAGCGTGTGTACGACCAGGCAGTGGCGATGTGGGGAAGGGGCCTCCATGAGAATCTGAAGGACAAGATGTTTTATCTGTGATTTGAGGATGAGGTGATCTCTTGTGTATCTGCTATGCGATTGCTATTGATTTGTTGCTTGCTATGCATCCTTGTACACGTATGATCCCCAATGTAACTGCTGCTGTTTGACAATCGTGAATGTAATCGGAAGCGTGAACATGTTAAACGTAGTGCGTAAAAACCGGATACAAAGGCGCCATAAACCCGAAAGATAAGTTAGTTAAATACAGACATTCACCTCAGCAGCCCTTCAGTTCCCTGCGCAGAGCCTCGCCCCACGCCATGCAGAAGTAGCAAACCCCCATCGGAACACCGCACTTGACGAGCACCTCCGGCCAGTCCCACCGGCGCCCGCCCCAGCGGCCGCCGATCTTCCTGCGCCAGCCCTCGCGCTGGCCGCGCGCCTCGACCTCCCACCAGAGGTTGCTGGTGACCCAGAGCTGGATGGCGCGCGACACGCTCGTCGTGCTGCCGATGACGGCCCAGCAGACGACGGGGCGCCGCGTGTGATCGAGCAGCGTGAGCGTAAGGTGCGTCGCGGGCCAGCAGATCGCCTGCAGCGCGAGCAGGCGAATGAGCGTCGAGAGCGGCGGATAGTAGACCTTCCACCGGTGGAGCAGCCCTGTGGCGAGGTTGAGACATTGATAGCCTGTTAGCGTAGCCTGTACGACGAGGCATGTGAGGACTGCGGATCAGAGTAGTTAGAAATGGCATACCCATAGTGCAGATACGGCAAAGTCGAGCCGATGAATGTCGCCGCCGATGGGTGGATGCCATACGTGGTATATGTTGTACAGAAAGCCAAACACGGCCGGGAACACGGATAGAAGGCGAGACATCTCAAAGAGGAGAGGCGTGATCACCTGCTCGAGGGTATTTGGGGGAACGAGCGGACCCGACTCGGGCACGATGCGCGCGGTGGGCAGCTGGCGGGGCTACAGCCGCTATTAATAGGCCGTCAAGAAGTGGGAATGAGTTAAGCTTACAGGCTCGTCTGTTTCCGTCTCGGTCTCGCCTGCGCCGACCTGACCTGGGGTGGTCGTGATGCTCTTGGGCTCTCTTCCCAGCAAGCGCGTGCGAAAGCCCGGGGCGAGCTTCTTGGTGTACAGCATACCGTCGTCTTCAAATTCGTACTCTGATTCGCTGTCAAGGTGGACGCCGGTCGCGATGCGGACGCGTGGAGGGGAAACCTGGAAAGACGCGGCGTGTTTTGAGGTCACGTGATTGGTGAGGTGCGGTGAAGAGCGGGACTTTGCGGTGCGGGTGATGGGACGGAGTTCGGGGGACGAGGGGGGCGACGGCGTGCGTGTGCGCGGGCGTGGACGGGGCCCGATGACGGGAGGGCTGGAGGGGGTGAAGAGAAAGGGGACGGACAGCGACGCGGCCGACGAGGATCGCGTACGCGCTCGCGGCTTGGTGGAGCCCCTTCTCGCAGAGGATTCTGCTGGGGACTTGTGGTCGAGAGCGCGGGTGACAGAGTGTCTGCGCAAGTGGGCGAGCGAGGAGGCGGCGGGCTGCGGGGTGAGCTGGGTGAGCGGCTGAGGGTGACTGGGGCGCGAGATGGACATGGCGGTCGAGTGCAGAGACGGGGGAGAGTGCGGAAGAAAGAAAGAACAAAGAGGAGACTCACGATCGAATAAAGTGCAGGGCGGGCGCAGGTGCACAAAAGACGTCAGCGGCGGCAGCTGCATCCGCCGCGCTTGCTCTCGCGCGGCCTCCGAGTCCGAGTCCGGGTTGTTCCTTCACTGCGTCCATGCTACTAGTACACCCAGCTCGCCTCGCCGCAGCGTCTGCTCGCTCTTGCGGACTACGGCGATCTTCCCTTGTGACGCGTGGGCTCGTCTCTGAACACCGTCGTATTGCTGCTCTGGCACGTTATCGGCCTCGAGGGGCTTGCACCGCACGCGGTCTAGATAACGAACAACGGCTTCATCGGCGTCTCACTGAGTCTCTTTACGTTTCTGTGCACTGGGTTCGCCCCTCCGAGTCGGTTCTTGACACAGATTCACAGAACCTTTCGGGTCGGGGATCTCAGACGTGCTGGGACAGCTTTTGCTCGTCTCTGCTAAATAGCCTTTTGCCTCGCGGCGATAAGAGACCCGGCGACGGCTTCCTCCATGCGAACGGGCGGCCTTCGTAACAGTGTCCGTCGCGCTGAGTTTTCTATCCACCAATTGAACTTGTCCAGTATCCGCTAGGAAATCATTGACTCGGCTGCGATCCCATCTAATCTCCAGCACCCTCTTGTGTGACGTGGCACTCCTCCTGCAACCACCTGAGTCTTGCAAACAGACCCCCGCTCGTACTGGCTCCATCACTCATCGACAATCGTACGCACTCTCTGCTGTTGCTGTCATGGCTACAGATTTTGTGAGTTTACCGCGCACATACTGATGTATATCGTAACTAATCGAAGCCACATAGGCATTGAATGCGTTGACACTGTCTCCAATCTACTGGCCTTCAATGACGGCCTACTTCCTCCGCAAGCACTAACTCTTCACCGATGGAGCCCTTCCTCTGCGCCTCCAATAAACCAGGTAGCGGTCTGGAATACAGAAAGTGGCTTTCCTTTCCCAAAACCCCCATCATCGCTGCCACCCCCGAGCAACTTAGCCATGCAAGTCACTCTGCTACCTGAGCCAGACGGAGGTCGCTGTGGTTCTGTGTTCCGCACTCAGGTGACTCGCCTTTCAGACGCGGACGGCAACAGCATCGCCCTCGACATTGTTAATATGCCAGAGCTAGTGCTCAAGGTGGTCAGACGAGCCCGTAGGCCCTTTCTTGCGCAAGAGGCCTGGTTTTACGAGGAGATGGAAAGTATACAAGGCGTGGCGGTGCCCCGTTGCTATGGATACTTCCAAGGGGAGCTGCAGTCGGGAATGACCGTCAATATGAAGGGCTGGCTGAATGATTGGAATTGAACTGTTTGACGAGCCTGGAAACACCAGGGTCTGTGTTCTGCTACTCGAGCGAGTAGGGGAGCATACGGTGCCGGGTCAGAAGCCGTTTCCGCACCGGTAAGTGTTGTTGTCATGCGTGCATGGGCTTCGACTTACTTGATCATCTGCGCCCATGGATGACTTGGTCGCTACGTTGGAGGACCTGATCTGCCTTGGTATTGGGCAAGGGGATATCCGCTGGAAAATTTTCTCCATGCCAGGCAGGACTCTAGGCTGCCAGTGCTTCCACCGCAGCTGCAATCGAGTGTCCGCGCCACCACGTCATCCACCACTACAGGTTTATCGATTTTGAAGACGCGTTTAGGACCAATATGTCGAAGAAGCGCCATCAGTTATTCAGCGGGAGAGATCTTGATTGCATTCTGGGATGGTCGGAGGAAGGGTTTATAGGAGATTGAGCTTCCGTTGGCATTGTTAGAAGAGTTCTTTCGAGGTGCTAACGCGGGTAGATTGCCAATAGAGGCCCAATTGATTTCCTGTTACTCTTCACTTTCCGTATCACTTTATTTGTCTGGGGCAGAGTGTTTCACCTGTTCAACTCAAGTGGCGCTTCTTCGTTCGTGTATATCAAATGGAGCAACGAGCCAACTACGATGCACATACAACATTTTACCCCATCATCACTACAAGATACTTTAGCTTGGCTGCGGCCACGACGTGATGACAGCGCTCTGGCCCGTCAGCTCGAATGTGTGCTTCAGCAACCCCGCCGTGTCCACGGAGAGATCATATGTGCCCGGGAACAGGGCGGAGTCACCGTCCTCGTTGACCCGCGCGACCGAGCCCAGCGTGACGTTCAGCGCCAGCGTCGTGGCCTTGCCAGCCGCGACGCCATGCGCGCGCGCATACGACACGAGCTCCTTCAGCGGCGCCGGCGCCGGGCCCGCCGTCGAGTTCTTGAAGAGCAACGCGACGTAGTCGGACGCCGCGTGGCCGGTGTTCTTCACATCGAGAAGGAACGTGTCCAATGGCGCAAGGTCCGTGAACTCGACGTTCTGCGCGGCACTCAGCAGGTCCTGAATGCTGTACGAGGCTTTGGGGGCCGCGGCCCAAGAGAGGCTGAAGTTTGTGTAGTGCAGCCCAAAGCCGAATGGGAAGACGGGTGTGCCGGTGTACCACTTATACGTTCGCCCGGGCGAGCCGGTGGACGAGTTGGGTCGGAGCGTCATGTCGGTCATGGGGATCTGGTTCACGTAGTCGGCAGGGTACTGCGTGATGGGGAGGCGGCCGGCAGGTGCGGCTTTGCCGGTGAGGATATTGACGACTGCGGTGCCGAAGCTCTGGGAGAGATAGCCAGCCCACAGAAGGGCGTTCACCTGAATCTGGATGTCAGTGATCAATAGATGGGAAGTAGAAACGGCACACACCCCTTGGTTACTTTTGAGCGAGGAACTATCCACCTGTCCGCCACTTACTTGGAGGACCACGAGAGGCTTGTGCTGCGCCGCAAGTTGCGTGATGAGGTCAAGCTGGTTTCCCGGCCAGGTGATGTTCATGCGATCAAGGCCCTCTGCCTCGATGGTCTGGTCGATGCCTCCGGCATACACGATGGCGTCAGCACGCGCCGCAGCTGTGACTGCCGCAGCGAAACCACTTGTGTCATTGCTATTGATGCCCGTGCCATTGACGAAGTTGACGCTGAAACCAGCGCTCTGCAACGCAGCCAAAGGGCTGAAATAGAAGGGCGCGACGCCGGCGTAGTTCCCGCGTGCAGACTCGGCAGTAGTGTTTGCCCATGGTCCAATTAAGGCGATGGACTTCACACTCTTAGAGAATGGTAGCGTCCCGTCGTTCTTCAGGAGCACGATGCTCTCCACAGCCGCCGTGTATGCAATCTTCTGTGCGCTCGGCGTGTTGACATCGGACCAGCCGAGCTGGCGATAGGGTTGATTTTCCGGAGGATCGAACCAGCCAAGCCTGCGCCACGAGCGTCAGTCATATGGCAGATGTATCAAGTCATGACGGAACCGTACCTAACGAGGGAGCCATACAGACGAGCGAGCGCCTGTCGGACGAGATCTTCCGAGACGAGGCCCTGGGTCACCGACGTATAGAGCGTGCCCGCATACGTAGTGCCGCAATCCAGGTCCGTGCCAGCCTCTATAGAAATCGCCGACGCGTTGACCAGCGTCGAGGTGTAGTTGTGTGGCTCGAAAACGTTGTCGACCGCATCGCAGTCCGATGTGATCCACTGGTCGTCGCCCAGCTGAAAGAAGTCGCGAATGATATCCTGGAGGAGATAGCGGCTCGCACATGACGGGACACCGTTCACCGCGTTGTAGCTGCACATCACGGACCCAACCTTGGCGTCGCGCACGCAGCTCTTGAACGAGGGCGTGTAGTACTCCGCGAGGTCTTGTGTCGAGATGATCGCATTGAACGCCATCCGGTTGTTTCCATTCCAGTTCTCCAGGTCGTAACCCGCGAAGTGCTTGCAGTCCGCGATGACCTTGAAGTACGGGTCCGGCCCGACACCGCCTTGCAGACCGGTGACGTACTGATACACATACTGAGAGATGTGATATGGATCTTCCCCCGGCGTCTCCTGGCCGCGGCCCCAGCGTGGGTCTTTGAACGGGTTGATGTTCGGCGTGAAAAAGGAGAGACCAGCGCGATCGGCGTTGTTGAACGCACGGGCCTCCGTGCTGATGACCGTGGCAATAGAGTGTACGAGGGAATCATCAAAGGTTGCACCCAATGCAATAGGCTCTGGAAAAGATGTGGCAGAACTGAAGTCCTCTCCTGGCGGTGCGAAGTTTGTACCCGGGCTGATCGCCACGCCGTGCTAGTATAAACTGGTGTCAGCTCTCTTCCACAGGCGCTCGCGCTCGAACCCACCAGAGCTTCGCTCCACCACCGATAGGGCGGTACACCCTGTAGCTCTATGCCAGGTGAACTGGTATACAGGTTGACTACGACATCGCTCAGGGCAAACAAGTCGACCAGGGAATTGGCTCTGTCAATGAAGTGGGCGGACGTGTTGCACAACATAACATGGTGGCTGGAGATGGGTGGATCGCACAAAGAAGGGAACTGGGACTGGGCGTATGCACCCTCGAATACGAGGGCTGACAGGAGGGCGAAGACCCTGCCAGTGGGCAAGATGGTCATAGTGGACGGCTTGCCGCTGGCATTGCGCCTCCCTGCTATTTATCCTCCAAACGCTCGCGAATTTCTTGATACGCGATGGAGATGACAGACTGCTTCTAAGCATCTACGCGGTCCGGCAACGGTATGGGAGCTTCCTGAGCGTCGAAAATCAGGACTGGAAGCCGACAACGGCACTGCGGTAGCCACCACTCCCAGCCCGAGCGGGTACCTGCGAAATTTTGCAAGCCTGAAGGCACGGAATTAGCGCACAAACAGCGAAGACGTACGGTTCGAAGATGGAAGCTGGGACCCTGCGCGACCTTATGACTACCCACGAGACGCTGCCAGCTAGCCGTGCTCTTCCTTAGCGCTCCACGTCGCAATCTCTTCTTAGAATCCAATGCGTGTGATTTGAGTCCCATTACTTACTCCGGTCATAGGCCCTCACCTGCCTCACCAGTCACCATGGGCCGATTCTTAGAACTGTCGCGGTCCGCTAGGTCGAGCAAGAAGTGCGCACGGCGGCGATGAAATGATGGCGGCGGCCTCGACGGGTGCTGTGAGGTGCTTTTACTTGACGCGAGCGATGGGACGGAGGACAGAGGTAAAGGAATACTGGAAAGCTCAAAGCGGTGAATAGTACACCTAGTAGTGGACGCCAGTGGTGGCGTGTGGTAAGCAGTAAAACGGTTGAGCGCCCACGACTCGCGTGCACGTGGCTTGCTTCAATTCTTCTCTGACTCTGAGTCTTTGGCTTTGGTCTTTCAACCGTGACAACCGCGCTCTCTTGAGTCTTTAGTGCCGTACAATAGCGTGTATCCCCCGGAGAATCGCCCTGGACGGCCCGCCACTTCTTGATTCTGTCATGCCGAGCATCACCTGGTTCAGCTTCTCATCGGATGACGCAGAAGGCTCGCCGTGCATATAATCCTGCTCGTAACGCCTCTGTATAAGCCCGAAATTTTACGATGACGCTGGCAGTGTGCACCGCCGCCTTCCTGCTAGTATGCTTTTGCCACATGCTCGGCGGGCCTGCTCCAGTGCTCGCCTTTCGCGTGCGCCAGACAACGACCCTGGTCGCAGATCCGCAGACTGTCAACAGGCTTAACGGCGAGTCGTTCCAGCAGGACGCGTTGGTCACCTTTGAAGGCACGCACAGTATTCGCTTGCTCTGTCCTTCCTATCCTGACGCTACTCTCAGGATATCAATATGCGGCAGCCTGGGTCGCCGATTCCACCAACAGCTCCGTCCGTCACGCGACGCTATCCAGACGCTCCCTTTCAGAGTCTTCCTCTGGCTGGCAAATTTTCACATTCATGGATTACAACCAGACAGAAGATGACGGACACGACATGCGCGTGATCTCTTTCCCTCTCTTTGGGACTGCTAACATCGGAGATAGAATCTCCCTCGGAATTGCACCTGTTGACGGCACAATCCATCTCAGCTTCGACCATCATGACAACGCGCTCAAGTATAGAGTCTCGACCTCCGGTGCTGCGCTTTTTCCGAGCAAGACTACGTGGTCCCCACAGCTCTTCGGTGATATTCTCGTATGTCGCCAGTGAATGGTGTTCAAACTGCGCACAATGCATGACCGCCTGCATAGGACTATCTCCCCGGTCTAGAGTCGCTCAACAAAACGATGTACTTCGACTCAGTCACATACCCACGCTTCTTGTCCTCCGAGGCAGCCAGTCCGGTTTTTCTGTTTGAACTCCGGGTTGGCAGATCGGGATTGGGCGACGACTGGCTGTACGAGTATGTCGCCGGAAAGGAATGGTTGTCGATAGGAAGGTATCTCGAGGTAAGCACGGTGGCTTGAATGCTATGTGTCTGACTTTTTGAACCTTCGACAGGGAGTAAACAGTATGCATTTACCTATGATTCGGATGCTTCAGACTCCGAACTTTGAGTAGACAACGCATATATCAATGGCCTCGACTTTGATCCTCAGGGAAATTTGGTAACAACATGGTACTGTTGCGCCAACAGATTGTCGATTGATTTGCTAACTACTTGAAAGGACTTACCGCGACTACGTCAACGACACGGGCCAGGATGTTGCTGTACAAGCCGGCCCAAACGGTCCAGAAAATGTCAGTATTACCCCCCGATCGCAATTTCTTTTCCTCCCCAATCTTCTTCTGCCCGAGCTAGAATCACGACATGGATTTTGCATCAAGCCCAGACCTCGGCCGCACCTGGCTAAACACCTGGGGTCAACGTATTGCCAACGTGACCGCAGGAAGCCCAGTTCTGCCCTCGTCAGCAGGGATCACAGTGTTCAGCATCCCGAAATACGGGTACGTTTCGCCGGTTGTCGATCTGCCTACCGAGTGATGCATAGAGAAGCCGTAGTGGGATCCTGAACCAAGAGTCGCAAACGGTGGACAGCGCTGGACGCATTCATGTGTTGAACAGAGAAAACACGACGGGCGTCGAGCAGTGGTCAGCATGGAGCTCAGAAACGCCGCCACCTTCTATTCTGACATCGCCCGATAGGTATCATTATTGGCGCAGCACTACCGGCGACTGGACACGGACAGCCCTCCCGCTAGACCTTCCCAGCGTGAATAACATCACCAATACCCCTACTGTCATCGGCAAGCGCGGAAAGTTCGTGTCAGCACCGTCCACCGATGCCCTCCTCGCGTTGCTACCGTCCAACGAACCAAATTCCACCGCGCTGAGTATCCTCGCGAGCAGCCCCACAGGACACTTCCGAGACTGGCGTGTCCTGTGGGAAGCAGAGTCCGGATGTAGTGCGGAGGTGCTGTTCGACAGGTACCGGCTGACTCGGGGTGACGGCGTGCTCAGCTTGTTCGTCGTGAATGGGACAGAGGTACAAGTCGTGGACTTCGAATTAGGGGATGTCTGAAGCTGTGAAGACGAGAGTACGCGCGCGCAGATGTATCTGTGTGGAGGTGATTTTATGCTACATTTGAGCTACATTGAATATTTCTGCCGATTAGTCAAACTGCAATGACAGCAAATTATACAAAAGTCCAACGCAAGTCCATCTGGCTGGTCCAAAATTTTTGATATACTTTTATCGCACTAACCAAGGACACTAACGAGCAATGCCATACGGATCTGCGGACTGCGATTAGCATTCTACATGACACACACATGCGAGCTACTTACATAGAGGCCATAGCGCATTTGCCGGAAGTACACAGCGCGACGGGAGTCGAAGTCGACCTCGGGGTCGATTTCTGTACCAGCGACAGCAATGAGATGACGGCCATGATATCTGAAGGTCAAGCTCACCGGTCAACCGCGGAAGAGGGTGCATCACAATCATTTCCTCCTTCGCTCTCGCCAGGACCGCGTGGTCCACCCGGTACACGTCCTTCACACGCTCCCACTCTTTCTCATCCTTGAAACGCTCCTTCTGCACACGTGTGACGTACAACACATCGGTCTCCCCGAGGACCTCCTCTAGGCTCTCGCACTGGTGCACGTGCACACCGGCCTTGCGAGCAGCAGCGACTACGCTCGCGGGCATGGCCAAGGACGGGGGCGACACGAAGTTGAGGCGGACTGAGTACAAGCACAGGAGCGTGACGAGAGAATGAACAGTGCGACCATTCTTGAGGTCACCAAGAAGCGTGATGGTTCGCCCGTTAACCGTGCCCAGCTCCGACCGAATGGTGTAGACATCGAGCAGTGCTTGAGTCGGGTGTTCCCCTATGCCGTCACCGGCGTTGATGACAGGTACAGGGGAATACTTCGCTGCGAGCTGCGAGCTGCCGACATCGGGATGGCGAATGACGACAGCATCGCCGTAGCATGCGAGCGTCCGGATGGTGTCGGGCATGGATTCGCCTTTCTGAACGCTGCTTGTGTCTGGGGTCACCTGTACGACCTCACCTCCGCATCTCTTCATAGCTGCTTCAAACGACGAACTTGTGCGCGTGGACGGCTCGTAAAACAACGTGCAGAGAACCTTGCCCCGAAGGATCTCCACTGCACCATTGCGCTCAACTTGCAAGCGCATCTCGTGGGCGAGAGAGAACAAGTCGTAGATATCCTTGTGAGTGAATTGCTTCACAGAGAGAATGTGACGTCGATGGAAAGCCGGATGCGGCAGCAGATGCGAGAACATGTGGTGGGCGGTGGGAGGGCCAGATAGAGCACCTCCAGGCGCGGCAGGAGCTGGTTCCACCGACTTGGTGACAGAAGCCGGGATGAAGCCGGCAACAGCAGCGGTAGGTTGAGTGGGTTTGTCCACTGCATGGCTAATGCTAGACGAGGATATGTCCTTGCCCGTGGCCGCACCGATCAACGCGCCGTCAAGGAACACAGTCTGCCCATGAAGAACGACACGGTGTACAGAGCCCTTGAGGGGCTTGTCAGCAACGGGTGACCAATAGCTCCCGCGCCTGGCAAACTTCTGCGTGCGATTGATCACTACTTCAACTTGAGTATGGCTTTGATCTGGAAGACCGAAGATGCGAATTGGATTGTCGTGCAGACGCTCGTGGATATCCCTCAGCGTCAGTCGACCATCCGCGACAGCAGTCAATAACAGAGGAAGAGCTTCCTCCACGCCTGACCACGAGGAACCCTGCTTTCCTTGTTGTATGCTAGCGTAGAAAGGCGGTGCACCGACAGTGAAGGCGTCCACGACGTCAAGATTTTGCCAAATAATGGTTTGGTCGTCCTTCGTCGGCAGAGACTTGACGGCATCGCCAAATAGTTCCTTCGTGTAGAACAGAGAGTAGATACTAAGGTCGCAAGTGACCTTCATATTCTTCGACTTGCTCAGCTTGATTAGCATTAGATCTTCCTCGTTCTGCACGTCTGATACATGCAGGCTGCGGTTGTGAAGAGAGGCCATCAGGAGAACCGAAGCCAAGTCGGCGCCTTTCGCGTCCGTCACGATCGGTTTGTCCGCAGGCCATGACGCAAAATGAGCGGCGACGACAGACACCTGAGTGGCAACGTTGTCGACAAGGAATGGAATGAACAAAGACTTCACGTCGGCCTGCAACTCCTCGTCTAGAGCATGGACGTTTGTGGCGGAAGCGGCGATGCTCAGAGCATAATTACTGTACGCTGCACCTGTGATGTTCTCCCGCGCCCGTTCGAGGCTCGCACGGTCGACAACTCGGTTTCCGTAACCGACAGGTATGACAAGCGAAGTCGTGAAGCCAGCGCTGATGGCAGCTTTGGTCGCCTGAGAGAAATCCTCGCTTCCCGAAGTAGCCAGCCCCGGTACGAATGCCCCGACATTGACCAGGCCCGGAAAAGTGTGGATTATGTGCGAAGACTTGGAGTCGACTGTCGTGACATCCAGTGGGAGCTTTCGGACAAGAGCCTCGGCCAAAAGCTTGGCGACCTTCACGTTCGTGATCAATGGGACAGCGAAGTCGACAGCCATGCGACGGGTGCGGTAGCCTTTACTAGCGTAGCTGGCCGGCCGGCGATAGTGGTTCTTGGAGGGCAAGTTGATGTACATGTCTATCAGGTTGTTTGCCAGGTGCTGTGTCAGAGAATATTCGGACTTCTGCTTGTCGGGACCGTCCTCTGGGAGCGTTTCCAAGTACTATTGAAGCATCAGAATGACAAGCTACGCGCGATGAAGTTGAAGATGGACTTACTTTGTTCGGGACATTGTGTTCGCTGAGGAAATCGGCAGTCCCTGCCGTTGCAAAGATATTGTATCCAGCTGACTGCAACTTCTGAACCGAAGGAAGTAGTTCGAGCTTCTCCTTGAAACCGCCGATCGAGAACAAGATGTTCTTCTTGGGAGGCTCGATACCGGTGGAGATCAGCGCCTTCAAGTAGGCTTCGTACTTGTCCTTGCCGAAACACGCCACTTCGCCCGTCGAGGCCATCTCGACACCGAGAACGGGGTCCGCGCCGGAAAGACGGCTGAAGCTGAACTGCGGAACCTTGACACCAACGTAGTCGGCGGGCAGACCAGCGTCGGGGTATGGCTCCACCGGAAAGCCCAGCATCACCTTCGTAGCCATCTCGATCGCATCGATGCCCGTGACCTTCGACACGAACGGGAAAGACCTCGCGGCGCGCAGATTACATTCGATAACCTTGATCTCATTATTCTTCGCAATGAACTGGATGTTGAAGGGGCCAGTCACGTTCAGCGCGTTCCCAATTTTGGCTGTCGCCTCCTCGATCTGTCGCACGGTCTGCGGGTCAAGGTCCTGCGGCGGATGGATGAGAGTCGCATCGCCGGAATGCACACCGGCGTTCTCGACGTGCTCGGAGATGTAGTGCATGATCATCTTCCCATCCTTCGCGACAGCATCCATCTCGATCTCCTTCGCCTGTTCGATGTACTTCGTAATCACGACGGGGTGGTCGCGCGAGACGTCGGCGGCCTGCTTGAGGTAGTTGGAAAGGTCGTCGCCGGTGGAGACGACATTCATCGCTGCGCCAGAGAGGACGTAAGACGGCCGCACGAGCACAGGGTACCCGACGGTCTCGCAGAACGCCTCGGCCTCATCGAAGCTCGTCAACTCCTTCCATAAGGGTTGGTCGACACCGATCTCGTCCAAGAGGCGAGAGAACTTGTACCTATTCTCCGCAGTATCAATCATCTCCGGCGATGTTCCATAGATCTTCACGTTCTGGCGGTGGAGAGGAAGCGCGATGTTGTTTGGCGTCTGGCCACCCATGGACAAGATGACACCCCGCGAGCGCTCGGTGTCATAGATATCAAGGATCGTCTCCAAGCTGATATTTTCGAAGTACAATCGATCAGCTTCATCGTAGTCTGTGCTGACCGTCTCCGGGTTGTAATTGACCATGACGGTAGGAACGCCCTGGTCCCGCAGGGTTCGAATGGCGCGGACAGCGCACCAGTCGAATTCCACCGAGGATCCGATGCGGTATACGCCAGATCCTAGGACCATGACGCCGCGGTCGACGAAGGTGATGTCGTGTTCGATCGCGTTGTACGTCGTGTACAGATAGTTCGTGAACGCAGGGAACTCCGCAGCCACCGTGTCAATTTGCTTGACGAAAGGGAAGATTCCGAATTCCTCACGCAGACGGCGAACCGCGAGCTCGTTAGTGCCCATGCAGGTCGCAAGTTGACGATCGGAAAAGCCAAGCTGCTTCGTTTGACGCAGAAGCGTCGAATCCACCTGTGCAACGCCCATCGAACTGATGATGTCAGTCAGCGGGTCTCACCCGTAAGATATTAGGACATACGACAAGTCCTTCTCCATGTTGAAGATGTGCTGCAGCTTCGTCAAGAACCATTTGTCGATGTTTGTCATCTGCCAAATCTTATCGACAGAGTAACCGCGATGGAATGCTGTCGAGATCGCAAATATGCGCTTGTCGGTCGGATTGACAAGCTCCTCGTCGATATCTTCGACGAAATCATTCTGCAGAAAGGTTGCTCAGCACGCGCCAAATAGGTAATTGCACGCTCTCACCTTTGCGAAACCAGAAAACTGATCGTCGATGGCGCGTATAGCCTTCTGAATGGTCTCCTCGAACGTCCTCCCGATACTCATTACCTCACCGACACTCTTCATGCTGCTGCTCAGCAGTCGACTAACGCGACTGAACTTCTTCAGGTCCCACCGCGGAATCTTCACGACGACATAGTCCAAGCTCGGCTCGAAGCACGCGGATGTAACCTTGGTCACGGAGTTCCTAATCTCATTGAGCGGGATGCCAAGGCCCAACTTCGCGGCGATGAAGGCCAATGGATATCCAGTGGCCTTAGACGCGAGTGCAGACGACCGCGACAGGCGGGCGTTGACCTCAATGATGCAGTATTCTCGAGAGGTCGGATTGAGCGCGTACTGAATGTTGCACTCGCCGACGACCCCGAGATGGCGGATGACATTAATTGCTGTGGTTCGCAGCATGTTGTAGTCGACGTCTGAGAGCGTCTGCGAAGGCGCAACAACGATAGAGTCACCAGTGTGGATACCGAGGGGGTCGAAGTTCTGCGCAGCGGCTCGTCAGCTCTTCTAACAACAGATAATCGTAGGAAACGCGCACCTCCATGTTACACACAGTGATGCAATTGTCCCGGCAGTCACGGACAACCTCATACTCGATCTCCTTCCAACCCTTCATGCTCTTCTCCACCAAGACCTGAGGGCTTGTAGCGAACGCCTTCCCACATAGCGCCTTTAGCTGCGCCTCGTTCTGCGCAAAGCCGGAGCCAAGACCGCCCAGCGCATACGCCGCACGTACGATGACTGGGTACCCGATCTCGTTCGCAGCGAGGACGGCCTCCTCTTGCGTCGTGGCCGTCGCGCTTTGCGCGCATTTCTCCCCAATCGCATCCATCTCAAACGCGAATAATTGGCGGTCCTCCGTGGTGATGATCGTCTCGATGGGCGTGCCAAGCACCTGCACTCCCAGCGCGGTGAACTCGTCCTTAAGCTTGATGCCGACGTTGAGGGCAGTCTGCCCGCCAAACGTCACGTAGATACCGTCGGGCTTTTCGTACAAGATTATCTTGCGCACGAACTCGGGGGTGACCGGGAGGAAGTAGACTTTGTCGGCGAGGCCCTTGGAGGTGGCGATGGTGGCGATGTTCGGATTGACAAGGATCGTGTAGATGCCCTCCTCCTTCAACGCCTTGATCGCCTGGGACCCGGAGTAGTCGAACTCTCCAGCCTGCCCAATCGAAAGGCCGCCTGAGCCGAGAATCAGAACCTTCTTGACGCTTGCGCGAGGAACACGTTTCTCGTTGTCCTCCTTTTTGCCGCCAGGCATAGAGATGGGCACAAGAGAGCTGGTCGAAAGGCAGTCCAAGATGTTCTGTACGAAGACATCAAACAGGAACTCGGTATCGCGCGGGCCAGGGGTCGACTCCGGGTGGAACTGCACCGAGAAGAACGGCTTGTCCACGCAGTAGATGCCCTCGTTACTCGCGTCATTCGCATTCTGGAACAGCTCCTTCCAGCTCGGCGGGAGAGTCGCAGTGTCCACCTGGAAACCGTGGTTCTGGCTGGTGATGTAGCAACGCCCGCTGAGGGCGTCCGTGCACGGGATGTTATGCCCACGATTGCCGTACTTCATTTTCGAGGTCGTGGCTCCAGCGGCGAGCGCCATGAGCTGATGGCCGAGACAGATGCCAAATATGGGGCGGTCGCCCTTCTCCATGGCTTTTGAAACGCGGTCGATCGTGGCCTGTACTGTGGTGGGGTCACCAGGGCCGTTCGACAAAAATAATCCGTCGTACGGCTCCTCAGAAGGGGATGTAAAATCATAGTCCCAAGGCACGACCTTGAGCTCCACACCGCGCGACGTGAAGCAGCGAATCTGATTATACTTCATACCCACATCCACGGCAACCACACGCAGTGGTCGCCCGGAAGGATGCGTTTTCGGCGCCACGGTCGCCGTGTAGATACGAGGGGCCTTGATGGACACCGCCGCGACTAGATTATCCGAGTTGGGATCTTTGTAGGGTATGTTGATGTAGTCCTCACGCCAGCCAGCCACATCGGGCGGTGACGGCGCTCGGGATGCGGGCAGTGACTCGGGAATGAGAGAGCGTGTCCGACCTACAGGTGCTGTGGTCTTCCTGGCAAGTAGACGCCCGAGCATTGATCCCTTCTCGCGGATCCTTTTGGTGAGAGCGCGCGTGTCCACGCCGTAGACAGCGGGGATACGATTTTCTTTGAGCCATGAGCGAAGAGAAGAGTTGGCGAGGAAATGGCTGAAGTCCTCAGAGTAGTAACCCACGACGAGCGCCGCTACGTGTATCCGGGAGGACTCGAAGTGTTCAGGGAGGGCGTCGAGGTCGTCCGGCCGCGTGGGTACGCCATAATTGCCGACGAGAGGGTATGTGAGAATGAGGATTTGACCCTCGTAGGATGGGTCGGTCAAGGATTCCGTGTATCCCACCATGCCTAGACGTGTATATTGACCTTAAGCGAGACGATGACATCAGGCATGCGCGTACCGGTCTGGAAAACACACTCCCCAGCTACACTTTTTCCTTCAGCACCAAAACTGATGCCTCTGAAGGCAGTCCCATCGGAAAGCTCCAGCACCGCGTCGACAAGGTTTTTTGAGGCGCTTCCGGGCGCGGTGGTGACGGGCGGGGCAGGGAAGCCGTTGGCAAAGTAGCTCGCCGAGCGTGAGATGGCAGGGCGCGCATGTGGCGGGGAGGACGGTTTGGCCATGAAGCGGTGCTATTGAGGGAGTAGACGACGGCCGTTCCTCTTCACTCGACCGCGAATCGAGAGCGAGTGAAGAGGAAAGGAGAAAGAAAATTGCGACATGGCGCGCATCTTCAAGATCGCGATGTTTACCCGTGTGTGCTCCGCATCTGTTGATCTTATCAGCAGCGGCTCGGGCTGCGGCCTCCTGCCTCCTCCTGCTGCGTTGTCCTCTCGTTTGATATTTCTGTCTGCCCGTGAGTGACAGTGACTGCCTGACCCGTTTTTGTCCAGCACCCGCACGGACTGACGGAGCTGCGCATGGCACGTCCGTCCGCAACTCATGATCAGATCTGGCAGACGGCGAGCCTTTAACTGGGAACATAAGAAGCAGCTTGCGGAGGCTCGTAGAGTGACACGGCGCTCGACGCTTGACGTCCGACCGCCATGGCCCTTGGAAAATTTGCATCCCACATCCTCACTCGAAGCCGGCCTTACCCGATGGCCAGGGTATATGAGGACGTCATAGTTGCATTTTACCAGTCCTGGAAGCCGACTTCAATGCTCGATTATGCTGCACAGTTACTTTGTGAATTCCACAGGGCGATCCCGAAATCAAGGATACTGAAGTGGCCAGTCCTCGTCGACTCAAATTCGGAGCCTTGTCTCAGAAGGTTAGCTATTGATATACTTAGCATCAGTCAACACATATCAAAGATGAAACACACATTGAGTAGCTCGGAGCTGTACTGGTGCTGCATGATTCAATGTAGGATCCAGAGGAGGTTCAGAGATGGTCGTAGGACGATCGATTCGGATGATGAGCTGCGATCGATGAGACTCAGAGTGCTCTTCTTACGTAAGTCGTGCTTGACGCCGACGGTGGTGGCCTCAGGCGCAGGATGTCTGTCTCCCGGCATCAAGAATATGATGCATTAGACTCGAGCCTACTCATTCTCGCGATGCCGCCTAACACTGTAACGTTCACTCTGCCACAGTACCGTCCAGTTTGGTCGTATTTGTCCCTACGGTGTCGCGCCAAGCTTTGTAAGTTATTGCGAACTGACGTCGACCGCCATGACCCTTGGAACATTTGCCTTAGACATACTCAGGGTAACGTTGATCTCCCTGGTAGCCAAAGCTGGAACTTCTGACGCTGCACATAGGTTGTGCCAGCTGACATCTCAGAGGAAGATCGCGAGCGGCTCGAGCATGCTCGAGGCGCTTTAAACCAACCTTATCCCTTCGACGCGCTGGTCAAGGTCTATGAGGACATCAGCGAACATCAACCCCACCCGTTTTATTCGACCCAGCTGGGATTTATCTATGGCACCAAACAGAATCTCGCTCTCGCGCTTCGGCATTGGAATAAGGTGTGGCAGACACCGGTCTGTCTCGTCGTCCGCTGCTGATCACTTTTGTGCCCAAGGCTCAATCCGCGCTCAGCGAGATGGGTCTATCCGACAAGTATCTGAACCTCACAATATCCATCTTCGCCAAGAAACTCGTGACAGAAGGTCAAGATATTTTGGCGAAATCACAACAAAGTACCGCTTTTTGTACCCTGCAGGACAGTGTTCTAACCTCTCTCTGGCATAGTTAAATTCTATCAGTCTTGGAAGCGGACCTCAGAGCATGTTTATCCTACAGCTAGTGTGGGAATTTCGGGCCATCTTGAAATCAAGGAACAGTGGCAAGTCCTCGTCGACGCACACTCAGAATCGTATTTCAGGAAGTTGGCTATCGACACAAATCAAGTAGAGGGCGTCTTCCTTCTCTCTGATGAGGTGAGCTTTGCGGCTGCATTTGCGGAACGTCACTTATTTGCTAGTCGGCGCGTGATCTCGTTCGCAACGACATACGCAATGATTGTATCCACACACTTCCGGGCAGCTCCCTGTGCGACCCGGAGAAAATAGCGAACATCCTTCATGACACCCTAGCAGTGTGTGTTCTTTTGTCAAAATAACGCTTCGTGGTAACATCCCTTTTTGAGGCTTACGACCTTTGCCATCGGCTTTGCGAGAATCCAATGGCCCTGAGCAAAGCAGCGATTTGCGACATCCACGCGCGGCTCATGAAGACTTGTCGATTTGGGAAGGCTCACTATATCACTCCAGGAGAGACGCGCAAAGTGACACAGAGGACCGTGATCGTGAGTGGCGCCCGGCCTATTCAATTATGTCCCTACCCGTTGGTCGACGAAGAATTGGAGCACATCTGCGAGGCAGCCAAGGTACAAATTCAGTCTCAACGCATCCTACTGCTGAGGCTTAACGAGCACCTTGGACATAAAGCTCCACCTCGCATCCTCTCATGATGATCCATTTGCGACCGCGAGCTGGATTCACTTAATCCTCGCTCGCTGCCACCCATTTGAGGTACAGCATCGCTTGCCTGTCGTCCATACGTCTCTCATCTCTTATCCTTGAATTCCCGTCCCGCGCTCGGCAGGATGGCAACGGGCGGATCGCCCGGATCATTGCCTCTATACCACTAATGCGCCATGGGTATCCGCCGATATCCATCGCGCTTGCGCAACGTCCGGTTTACTACGACGCTATAAATCAGGTGCGTCACGCCTCATACTCTCAAGGCTGTATGCCAACTTGAAGCGTTTTGGCTGAAAGGCCTACGATGGCGATTATGGCGCGTTCGTGCGGTGTTTGATGCATGGCATGCGCGAGGCAATCGTCTCGGTCAGGGACAGGTAGCTTTGTTGGATGTGAGATATTGCAGTGCGATCATACGAGGCTGTGTAAATTACTGCTAGTGCTACGCTGCGTCGAACCTTCAAAATTCGAGGTATCCCACACAATTCTCGAGCATGCACACGAAGGAAATTAGGATAGGTTGATAAGATAAGATGCGAATTTCCCAGATGACTCGAAGAAATGTGGATATCATTTGAGTCACTTGGCAGGTGAATGCTCAGGTTGCATCGATCTTTCCTCCTGCACCGCAGCGTCCCTCGACTACTGTATCATAGACCGCTGTCAATGTCGACACCATCAGAGACGCCGACCCCAAGCGGCGTCGCTACGCCTGCGAGCGATGCTCCCAATCCCAACTCCAAGAGCGCAGGTATGTGCACATCTCACCAGTATGCACACGAGAAGATCACGACCGAGTCTTTCAACAGCCAAGAAAGAAGCGAAACGCCTGGAAAAGGAGGCAAAGCTTGCTGCCAAGGCAGCAAAGGTCACGTCCAGCACGCCTGCAGGAGAGAAGAAGGCGAAGGCCGAGAAGGAAAAGAAGGAGGAGGAGGCACCCTTCGTTAACACTACTCCAAAGGGGGAGAAGAAAGGTGCGCATGGCCGCCTGGCAATTCTGTAGCCATACTGATGCTGTGTAGACCTCTCTCAACCTATGTCCAGCGGCTACAACCCGATCGCCGTCGAGTCTGCGTGGTATGACTGGTGGCATGCGGAAGGCTTCTTCAAGCCTGAATTGGGGCCCGACGGACTTCCGAAGCCTGAAGGCTTGTTCGTGATCCCTGCTCCTCCTCCAAATGTCACCGGTACCCTGCACATCGGCCACGCGCTGACGACCGCCATCCAAGACGGACTTGTGCGATGGTAGGAGTGGTCTTTGGAATCCTGCCTGCTGTCTGACTTCGTGCAGGAACCGCATGCTGGGAAAGACCGTGCTTTTTATTCCAGGTTTCGATCATGCCGGTATCTCGACGCAGTCAGTGGTTGAGAAGCGGCTGTACAAGACATCGGGGAAGACGAGGCATGATCTTGGCCGAGAGAGGTTCCTTGAGACGGTGATGGATTGGAAGAACGAGTGAGCACCGTATCTTTTGCCCGTCCTTCTCCCGGCGTACATCGTACTCAGAGAAGCGGATTAGCTACCAGGAGCGGATCACGAACCAACTTCATCGACTAGGTGGCAGCTACGACTGGTCTCGTGTTGCCTTCACCATGAATCCCGTACGCGTTCTTACCTCCCCGTATGAAACCCTCGTTTACCTTGATCTCGTAGCAACTGTCCAAGGCAGTGGTTGAAAACTTCTGTCGGCTGCACGAGGACGGTACTATCTACCGCGCGAACCGTTTGGTGAACTGGTGTGTGAAATTGAACACAACTCTGTCCAACCTGGAGGTGAGAGATGAAAATAATCGAGCATCAATGGAAAATAACATCACGCGAGCGATAGGTAGACCAAAAGCAATTGACGGGGCGGACACTATTGAACGTGCCAGGATACGATGTAAAAGAGAAGTTTGAATTCGGCGTGATCACATCGTTCGCATACCAGATCGAGAATTCTGGTAGGAGGACATTCCCATCGCGTGGATCGTTTTTAACGCAAACTAGACGAGAAGATCATCGTGGCTACGACCCGTCCGGAGACTATGCTTGGCGATACTGCCATCGCAGTCCATCCCAATGATTCGCGTTATACAGTAAGTTTCAGATGCCCGGGCTCCATGTCTTGTCTCACCAGGACCTCAGCATCTCCATGGAAAATTCGCCGTACACCCCTTCGTCAATCGCCGTTTACCCATCGTGACGGACGACATCGCCGTGGACATGGAGTTCGGGACCGGTGCTGTGAAGATCACCCCTGCGCATGATCCCAACGACTACGAGGTCGGCACGCGGCATCAGCTGGAATTTATAAATATCCTCAATGACGATGGAACGTTCAACGCGAATGCTGGCGAGAAGTTCCAGGTAGGATTGAACGAACCCCGTTGACCGTTCTACGCTGACTTTTTTTAGGGGATGAAAAGGTTCCACGCCAGGGTGGCCGTCGTTCAAGCATTGACAGATCGAGGCCTCTACATCGAGACCAAGGACAATCCCATGCAAATCCCGCTGTGCAGGTCAGTATTGCTTCGTACCTGTCTTCGCGCCGTCGTTAACGTCGCGCCTGTAGCAAATCCGGAGACATCATCGAGCCTCTTCTCAAGCCCCAATGGTGGGTGAACTGCAAACCTTTGGCCGAAGAGGCGATAAAGGTGACGTGTACCTTTGATATGTGGTTTCGCATTCTGATGTTGCTGCAGCACACAAGAGCTGGAGAGCTTGTCATTACACCAAAGCAGTCCGAGGCTGAATGGTACCGATGGCTTGAAAACATCCAGGACTGGTGCATTTCGCGGCAATTATGGTGGGGTCATCGTGTGCCGGCTTATTTCGTGCGCATTGAGGGCCAAGAACATGATGTAAGCACCGTGTTTCATTCGCAAAGCTATACTCACGACAGGCTCCATCAGACCTCCGACGGGAAGTCCTGGGTGGTAGGCCGCGACCTCGAAGAGGCCACGGCCAGGGCAAAGAAGCTTGCAGGCGACGCGAAATTCACCCTCGAACAGGACGACGACGTTCTGGATACGTGGTTCTCGTCCGCTTTATGGCCGTTCTCGATAACCGGGTGGCCGGATAAGGTCCGGGCGCCGCTCCTCTTGACGTTCCATGTCTTACATTTGCGTTGTCGACCAGACTGCCGACTACGAGACTTTTTATCCGTCGTCGATGCTCGAGACGGGCTGGGATATCCTCTTCTTCTGGGTGGCGCGCATGGTGATGCTCGGTCTCCGACTGACAGACAAGATGCCCTTCCAGGAAGTGCTCTGCCACGCGATGATTCGTGACGCCCACGGGCGCAAGATGTCCAAGTCCCTGGGCAATGTGATCGACCCGATTGACGTCATCCAAGGCCTGCCACTCGAAAAGCTGCACGAGAAACTGTACGAAGGCAACTTGGAAGAGAAAGAAATCGTGAAAGCAAAGGCGGGGCAGAAGAAGGACTTCCCGAAGGGAATCCCTCAATGCGGCACCGACGCTCTGCGTTTTGCTCTGTGCGCGTATAGCGGAGGAGGTAAGCATCATCCTATGTACCTTTCTGACATTGTGGTTAACTGTTCCGCCTATGAAGGTCGCGACATTAACCTGGAGATCTTGCGCGTGGAAGGTTATCGCAAATTCTGCAATAAGATCTTCAACGCGACGAAGTTCGCCATGCTGAAGCTCGACGAGTCTTTCAAGCCGGAGCCCATGCCTAAGGTGCGCTGTCATGCGCCATAGTTTGGATTCGCATTTACCTCTGATCTAGCCTACCGGGAACGAAAGTCTCGTTGAGCAATGGATTCTGCACAAGCTCAACATCGCTGCCGACGAAGTCAATCGTCAGCTGACTGACCGCAACTTCATGGCAGCGACTAATGCCGCGTACAACTTCTGGTTGTATGAGCTGTGTGATGTATACATTGTACGTTAGAGGACCCATAGACATCTTGTGCACAACCTCTAGACTGATCGGTTTACAGGAAGCCATGAAACCTATGACAGATCCGTCGGCCTCGTCGACTACGCGGACATCATCGCAGCAGACCCTGTATACCTGTCTAGACCACGGTCTCCGCCTTCTTCACCCGTTCATGCCCTTCGTCACGGAGGAGCTCTGGCAGCGCCTTCCTCGACGCCCTGACGATTCCACGCCATCCATCATGTTGGCTAAGTACCCCGTCTTCGTGCGTATCGAGCATTTTGCGTCGCAGACGGACTTTAACGTATTCTGGATCTGCAGGAGAAGAGTTTCGTCTTCGATGACGCGGACAAGCAATTCGATCTTATCTTCAATGCTATCCGAACAAGTCGCTCGCTCGCTGCATCGTACAACCTTCAGTCCGATATCCAGCGTCAGTCTCACTATCTCTCGTGTCCTCCTTATATCTGACGCGCGCGATATGCCAGTATTCGTGCATGCGCAAGATGATGCGGAAGCAGCGCTTATCAAATCGCAGATTCCGACCATTACTACGCTCATCAAAGGCTGCAAGTCTGCGGAGGTCGTGCGCGACGTCGGCCAGGCGCCTCCCGGGTGCGGGTCCATGGTCCTCACGCGCACCATCGTCATCCACGCACTTGTCCGTGTATGTGGACGCTCAGATCTCCACGGAAGAAATGGGTGTCTGACGCAGTGGCTCTCTAGGGACTGATCGATCTTGACGTTGAGATTGCAAGGTGCGACAAGAAGCTGGATCTCGCGAAGCTCAGCCTGGACAAGGTCAAGAAAGTGGAAGCGCAGGCGGACTATGAGGAGACGGTGCCTTCCAATGTCCGGCTACTGAACGAAGAAAAGGTGAGGGCAACGCACGCCTGTGGACATCTCGACTCTGACGCCTTCTGTCCATGTCAGAGGAAGACTTTAGAAGCGGAGGTCGAAACACTGGAGCTGTCGAAGGAGATGTTTGCGAAACTGAAATGAATGTACTTGTAGACAAGAATTTGCACACGCGGATCCTCATCCTGAGCGGATCAGCACTTTGCTCAGCAATAATATCCCGGTTACTGCGTGTATCAACGAGTACCAGAGTCCGCGTTGTCGTTGTCGGCTACGTAGTGTCTGACCCTAACCCCCGCCACATCTGCGATCTGACAAGGCTTAGGCACATATATAGCAGGCTGTCGCGCTCTCACAGACGCGCACTTTCCCCCCTCCGCGCCCCCGTCGTCCCCATCCACCTGCGCCTCGGGCGCAGAGACACCGACGCCCACCATGAAGAACAGAAACAGGATGACAAAGTTCCCTGTAGTGCGTCCCCGCCTCTTCTGGCAGCGCGCATACAGCCGCATACTCACCTTTCCTCCCCCAGGCGCGGATAAAGAAGATCATGCAGAAAGACGAGGAGGTCGGCAAGGTCGCGCAGGCGACCCCCGTCGTGATCTGTGCGTGCTCCTTTTGTCCATACCCCGTCCGCGCGCTCACGCTCGCGCTGCAGCGAAAGCCCTGGAGCTGTTTCTCCAGATGATCGTTGACGAGGCGAGCAATGTGACCACATCGCGCGGGAGCAAGAAGGTGGAGGCGTACCACCTGTGCGTTTGCTCTGCCGCCACTCGTCCTGTATCGAGCTCTGACTCCGCACACGCCCCTTCCCCGCAGGAAGCACGCGATCGAGACCGTCGAGATGCTCGACTTCCTCAAGGAAATCGTTGAGAACGTGCCGGACCCGTCGCAGGGCGGCAGCATCTCCATCAACGGCCCGGCAGACGGTGAGGGCGCGGCGCCTGTGAAGCGCGCGCGCCGAGGCAAGAAGGCCGTGAAAGACGACGACGAGGGCACGGAGCCCGCGCCGAAAAAGCGGCGGCGGAAGAAGAGTGCTGTGACGAAGGATGATGTGGAGGAGAAGGACGAGGAGATGGAGGCGGAGGCGGCCGAGGAGCGTGTGCGGTCGGATTACGATGAGGAGTAGCACTGCCGGGGTGGGTGGATTCTCGTTTTCTTTCTGCTGGTGACAGTGGTGTTGTAGACTTCGTTGTATACGTACGTTAGGTTTCCTGTGCCTCATGGTCATAGTCTCGCCTGTCTATAATGTACTTCCGACACTTCAGACTAGCTCTACGCTCCCGAATGCTAGAAGCTCCTCGACTACGGCGTATGGTGTGAGTACAATATAGCCTTTCCGAATCTCCAGTGTTGTTCCACTTCACACAGGAGTCAGTGAATACAAGCGATCAACGGCGAAAGACGTACTCCGGCAGCCGCACGGCTGGACAGTCGTTCAGTGCATGGACAAAGACCGCTCGTGACTTGTCTGGCTCAGTTACTGCGGATGGGCGGGTCAGCACACGACAAGCATGGGCGGTACATGAGCGTACTCATCGGTGGTGTAAATGGTGACGCGTCTTCGAGGCTGCGCTGGTGCTCTGGCAGCGCCTGCAGCACGGACACACTGAAGTGGTCCTCCGTGAGCTTCGCAAACCTACGTCCAGCGTCAGCACGCGCTCGGCATTCGTAGCAACCGACGCATTGACATACGTCTGTGCGTGCTGTAGCTCCGCCTGCGACAACCGCTCTTGGATCTGCGGTGTCCGCGCGATGTAACGCGCGTACTTCTCAATCTACGTGCAGTCAGCGCGGTCGCTCTGCCGAAGACGTACGTCCGCACGCACCTTGTACAATCGCGTGCGGATATACGAGCGCACGACGAACTTCACGCGCTCAATCTCCGTCTGAGCTAGCACGATGCGAAAGTGTTCGTCCTCCGACGAGTCCGGGTCCCCTCTCAGGAGATTCACGGTAGTACTCTACCACTCAGCAGTCTGCAACTCCAAGGCAGCGAGGCCAGCGGCGCACCCACCCACCTGGCGATTAATGTGATTCAACAGCCCGTCAAGCACTTCCCCCTGCCAAGGAAGGATGTCAGGGGCGTGGCGCTCGTTCATCCAGTGGCGGATGAGCTGCTGGAGGGGCGTCTCGGGGTCGGGGGCGTCGAAGTCGGGCATGGCGGGCATGGGAACGTCGTCGCTGTCGTCGTGCACACGCGACGGCCCGGCCATGGGGATGTCATCGTCGTCGTCGTCTAGGAGGGCACGGCGAGGTGGCATAGGTTCGAATTGTGTGCACGAAGGCAAGCTACGGCAGCCACTGAGGGCGGGTGCGCGTAAAACCCTGCCCTAAACCAGGCACGTGTGCGCGAGCGCCTGTAGGCTGTCGCAGTCGCGCTCCACGAAGACGCGAGCACGGGCTCGTCGACGTCATGCCGGGGCATAAGTATCTTTTTCTCATAATTGACTTTCAACTCTGTGACCCGTCTCTCACTCATGGGGTACCTATGCCATTCCATTGGCTTCACCAACAACGACACTGATCTGACTTGCTCCAGGTGTATCATATCATGCATACAGGGCATATTCGCCTGCATAGGCGACGCAATCATGTGTATAATAGGCGCTATTGCCAGCGTGCTCGAGTGCATCGTCGCAGGTGCGCCTTCCCCCCGCCTTCATCCTCGCAGTAACTGAGCGTCATTGCCTGCAGCAATCACCGGGCTAATCACTAGGAATAGCAGACTGCATAACTGCCATACTCTGTTGCGGGTGAGTGCGACTTTCTACTCCCTGCGATACATCTGCTCAGGTTGATACAGGCGAGTCTAACTGCGGCCTCCGGGGTGGCAAAGCTCCGATCGGAGGCCTTGTCTTTGTGTTTACGAGCTCACGACATCTGAAGAACGACGTCTTGGAACCCTTCTTGATCTAATTACCTATCGACGTGTTCTACCTCATACTCGATGTGCAACCACTAATCACTCCGTGAAAGATCTCAGTCTGGGACCTTCTTGCCAATGACAGCTCAAGCCAAAGAACATGGAACTAGCATTCAACCTTCTCTACAGCCATTCAACCTTCTCTACAGCTTCTACCGCACTCCAATCCTTTGGCCATATAACCCACCACCCGGGGGCGCGGTGGCGTAGTGGGCATCACCGCAGCCTGGGGGGAGTTGCTCGGGGTAATTCCCGCACAGCGAGGGCCCTCTGTCGGTTCAATCCCCTGCCCCCACACCCACGGAGACACAATTTAGACACTCCGTGGGACTTCTCCCACTGGGAACCCGGGTCGCCTGCAGGGCGGTATTCGAAACCGGAAATCCCTTACCCACACTTATCATATTCATTTCCTTGTTAATAACCTGATTACCTGCTTTCGGTGCACACTCTCCCAGCGTTTCATACTAATTTCCTTACCTGGCGTAGCCAGGCCTGCACCGATCACAGTGCGGAACTGGACGCAGTTCCCACACCCGGTTGGGTCCCGGGGTGACACGGCCAGGGGAGCGTGACCAGGAGAAATGGGAGGTTAGGGTCTCGCACTGCGTTGAGGCGCTGCCCGATGTCAGCCCGGGCCAGGGTTAGCGAGGGGACTGACTTTGGGAAGACGGTGGCGCGGGAACAGATGGCGGAGTTTATGGAAGCCGGCAGGTCCGGGGGATGTCTCGGTAACGAGCGGATGTGCTTCGTAGGTACCCTTACATTACTTACCTATCAGACACAAACCCTCGCCTAAGGTCCTAGGCGAACCACTCAAGTTGTCAGACAGATCAGAATTACGATACATACAGTACGATAAGAACTTGATTAGCCACAGTCCTGACATAGGGTTAGCCCCAACTGGACTATAAATTGGAACCAAAAAAAAAAAAAAAAAAAAAAAAAAAACCCACCACCCACCCCATCTCGCATCTCCCCACCTCCCTACCGCGCCGTACGACGTCAGCACGCCATCCCACACCAACGGCTTCTCCTGCGCCGTATTGAATTTCTTCGCCTGCACGCGTCCGTCGTCCAGCCCGCACTGGCCCTCCAGCACGAAGCCGCCCACGCTGTCCATGCCTACCCCGCTGAAGACCAGCGCATCCGCACTCGCCAGTGGCAGCGCCTCGAGCACGATCTGCATGGGCGGGCTGCACATCATGCCCCCGCCCGGCCCCGCGTTGTAGTAGTACCCCGCCCACTCGCCGCCCGCGGGCGTCAGTGCGCAGAGAGGCGTTGCGCGGGGGCAGCGCCGCGCCTTCTGGGCGGCGAAGGGCCAGTCGTATGCGAGTGCGGGCGGGAGGGGTGGTGGTCGTGCGGGTCGCAGCGCGTGGTCGTCCTGGTCGGGATCGAGCTGAACATGCAGGTGTTCGAGCGCTTGCACGACGTAGCACAGCGCGTGCAAGCGCGCGACATCCCACGGGCTCGGGGTTGTCAGCTCAGGCAGCTCCCAGTGGCGCTGAAATACATCCATCAACGACAATTTGGGTCTTAAGTTCGCGCCGCCATAGATACTAATCGCTGTTTGGCGGTCGCCTGTGGCCCGAAGTAAGTAAGCTTGGAGAGAGGGAGGGCAGTGTCTGGCAGCATGCACATTGTAGGATGAGCGTTGCAAAGGAGAAGCTCGCGCGCTCGAGCCACACACACGATGGCTGTTCCTTCGTCAGCACGAGCGCGCGCGATTGGCACAAGCCCACCAGGCCGCCGAGAGCTCTCCGGAGCACGGCGTGGTATGCGGGGTCCGTGAGGTGGGGGATGTTGCGCGCGCCTGCACGCTGTACTCAAGTACCGCCCACGCAATACATAAAACGCGACGCACGATGGTGCGTGAGCACGGACGGCAGAACAATGCTGACGTGGTGAAGCCAAACCGACAGTTGCGCGACGCTGATCAGGACTGCTGGGCGGTTTGGCTGGCCCGGGGCACTCGGCCGCGTGCTTGGCGCACTGCGGTATCGGTACCTCTTGTCCGCTGCCATGTCGAACAGCTGCTTTGTGCGCGTGTGGATCCAGTCGATGCGCTTCCAGCGCCGCAGCATGTCGCCCACATCGCCTGCGCGGTCCTCCTCCTCCCACACTGAGTGCATATAACAATATTTCTGCAGGGAATTGGTTGATATCTGGGTTGTCTGGGTATTAAATTTCTCCACCCAATTTCTCGCAACCAGATGTTGGATTTCTAACTGATAGAGTTTAAACAAATGCTATTTATATCGCATAGACGTTGAATAAATTCAGAACTTTGGCATTTGTTTAACCTCTATCAGCGAGAAAACCAACATTTTGTCGTAAGAAATTGGTTAAAGAAATTTAATACCCTGACAACCCAGATATCAACCAAATCCCCACAGAAATATTGTTCCATGCACCCAGTGCCACGCGTCCGTATCCCAGCCGTGCAGCCGCACACGATCCTTGTACACGTCCACAACCGCAAGGGCACTGTGCGCGAATCGATTGACCAGGGCGAGGGCGAGGACGTCGCGTGTTCTGGGGAGGAACAGGGCAATTTCCTGGAAGACTTTGCGCGGGAGTAGCTGGCCAGCGCTCGGACCAGTGCGGCGCTTCTCGGTCATTTCGGGCTGCCACCTCGTCGTCTGTCGCGCTGGCTTTGAAGAGGATTGGCCCATGGTGAAAACGTGCGACTGCTAGTGAGAGTCACCGTTTCGGAGAAGGTGGGCACTGTGCAGATGCTGGCAGGCGCGATCCATGCCACTGGCAGGTCCTGGCGAACCGCCATGAGTCAAAACGCTCACTCATCAGAAAATGAGTAAACTAGTAACGATCAAATCTGATACATAGCGATGCTCGAAGGTGTCGTGAAGGTCACACAAGTAATGTACCAGATGAAAATTGAAATTGTATAGCTTGCCGATTCTAATTTAAATAGTGGCCACGTTCCGCGTCGGGCGGAGCTCCATGCGCTGGTTGTTCATGCCAATGGCAGGCGTGCCCCCGCTTCCCTGCAGCTCCTCGCGCTCGCGTGTACCCCATGGTTCGGTGGAAATCTGTACGGGCTCGTCGTGGCTGAAAGTTGGCATATAGTTTGTCACGCCGCCAGACGAGCGGATGGACACGCGGATATAATACTGGAACCTCCGCGTCAGACCCATCACACGCATGCGAGAGTGTCACTGCTGAGGCCTGAGGTACTCACCGTGACCTCGAGCGCGTCATTGATGCGCCACGACTGCTCCTTGCCGGTTTCCCCGGCCTGCAGGTCAAAATACGCGGCTGCGACACCCTCTTGTGAATTGTCGGCGTGTATGAGCACGCCTGTGGTCAAGATGAGCTCGCGCCCGCCGATCAATACGCCGGTGCCACTGGCGCCGTGCACGCGCGCGAACGTCCGCTTGAGGAGCCGCACCTCCGTGCTTGGCGTCAGAAGCTTCGCGATCGCAGGTGACTGCGTGCAGGTGAAGCTCAACTTCAGGGGTATCGTGCTGCCGGAGGAGAACGTCGTGTGCGCGGGGATGAAGAGCTGTGGGTGAATATTAGGGAAGCTGCGACGGGGTGGGAGCGGGAGACGACCGGACCTCGACGGTGGGGACGTTGGCGCGCGCTTTGAAGCGTGGACAGTCGTCACAGGGCCAGATGGGGGGGAGGGAAATTGTCTTGAATCCGCTGGGCTGCCGCTGGTGCATGCTGTCCCGCCGTGGCGGCGCCCGAGAGGGCCATGTCTTGGGCAGGTACAACAGAGGGATACGTTTGCTGACATGAGGTGAGGCCAGGCTCATGGAGCAACTGCGTACGCTTACTTCTCGTGTCGACGTAGTCCCTTCCTGTAGACGTCCAGTTTCAAGGTGTACGTCGTTTCGACAGAGAGTCCTGGCGACCATGCCATGTAAGACGGAGGAAGAGGGCTCATCTCCCCGCTAACAAAAGTCGGGAACGGGATAGAAAAGGTGAATACATGTTCAGTGGGGCAGAAGGTCGCCTCGGGCGTCGCGGCGAATAGTGTGGTGACGCTGGACACGAGCGGCTTGTCCACCATGTCCGACAGCATCCCGCGTGAAGTAGCGGACACCTTGGCGTTGCCCAGTAGCTGACAATAAACACGCCGGGTGAGTACGTGATTGAAACCTTGAAGGAGAGATCTTTCCAACCGAGACTTGAAGGCGGGAGACATGGCTGCACTTCTTGGTTAGTTTCACGGTGCCCTGCACAATGCCGTTGAAACCGTAGGCCGGTTGGCGCGGCCCCCACAGTCGTGGGCCCATGTTGACGTGCATGTATTCGTCGTTGTATATGAAGTAGTGTGTTGACGACTCGGGCTGGTGGGCGTATGGCGCTGGGTCTTGTGATGGAAGGTCTGGCACAGATTCGCTCGATGTCTGCAAGACACGCTCCGTTTCGTGGGCCTCTGGAGAATATGCGGGCGTGGAGGAGTGGTCCGGCCCAAAAGATGTGTCGCCGAAGAGCGGGGGCTGTTCGATGGGGGACGGCATACTGTATGTGGCACCTTGTAATAGAGTCAAGCAGCTACTTATAAATGACGAGCGGTTATGACGTCGTAGCGGCTTGAAAGGCGCAATCGGGCGAGGACTTCCACTTTGCGGACAAGACTCCTCACCATCATTTGGTTACGTCCTCGGCCTTCAATTGATACACAAAGTCCGCAGGGGGTAGCGCTTCGAGGAGCGGTCGTAGACATCATCAACCGCAGCATGAGCGAGCTGCGGGTTTGGCGTGGACGACGCGAGGAAACTCGAGCAGGCTGGCGCGCGCCGTGACTCTGAGTGTATGGAATGGAGCTAGAGGCGGGGTTTTTGCTTGCTTGGGCGGCGGTCTCTGTTAAGTTATCAGGCCGGGAAACCCGGACGTCTGTGATGACAGAACGGTTTGTCAGTTCCCTCGGGGAGTGGCCGAGCTGACCAATTACCTGGTACAGACCCGATATTTTCGTCCAGACGGCCTCGCCTATAGAACCCAAGCAAGCGGAGGCGGCCACACGCGCGTACGAGCAAGAGCTGACCGCAAAGAGTGCGATGCAGGAGGGGCAGTGGTTGCACGGAAGTCTTGCCAGGAAGGCTAGACAAGACAAAAGGGGATGACACGCCACTCAAACACTAACTCAAACTTGCCGTGGGCGGCTGACTGCGAGGGTACCACCTACTCGCAGGTAATAATCAATAAGCAGTGGTATAGGACGCATTGGAGTATCACCTTGGTCGCCTGGGTCTCTTCCGCCGCCGTCAGGCACGATGGATATTTGCCTGTGTTTCAAGTTGCCCTTCCCCACACCTATGGCGTTAATGCCGATGTAGCGGTTTACCTGAGCACGCCCTCGGAGGCGCGTTTGGAGTACATTTGCAGCGCAATTATATTCATTGCAGCATACTATTCCAGGTAAGTAGATCATCCGGGGGCTTGGCATCTTGTCCTACCCTAAGCCGTGCCGACTTCGAAGGCTTTATTCTCCACCCAATGCTCCACAATCGACTTGACGAGCGCGGGCTGATCGTGGGTTACCTGCGCACCGGACATGAGCACACTGCATCAGACATACAAAGTCAAAACATACCAAGTGGCCCGCCTCTGCCATCAAGATGAACGTGAAGTTGCCTGCGCCTGCGCCGGTTACGCGTACGGTGGCGTTTTCCTTTGCGGGCCACGGTACGTCGGGTGCATTCATGAACTGCTCGTGAAAGGGTGTGTTGAGCAGCTTCAACTGGGGAGAGGTGAGAGTCTCGTCCGCACGATTGAGGGTGTGACGCACGAAGGAAAAGACGCCCATCCAGTTACAGTTTGCGTCTTGGGCGCCGACGTAGTCTGCAATGAAAGTCAAGCCGGCACATACTGACGCATGCGAGGACAGGGACGCACGCAGCAGCCTAACTCCGTCGCGAACAAGGGGTTCATACAGGCGGTGGTGCTGGTAGACTCTAAAACACTTTACAAAGCAGTCAAAAGCAAGCCGGACTGAAGAACGTCCTCGTCTCCAGCCTTTTTAACATTCTCATAGACTGTCGTACTCTCAGAGGAGTAATTGACAAAGTCCGGGACACCCAAGGCCTCCTTTGTCGTTGGAAGACTAGAAAAATCGGTCGCGTATTTGAAAGCTGGGTAGCACACATTGACATCCGACGTGTTGGCGCACTGGATGACAGCTGATCAGCACTGTCAGCAGGGGGTGGCGAAATCCCTGACCTTGCGTCGGACATCTTCTAGCACCGTGCCATGCGAGTCGCCCAGATTAAGGGCTCTGCATAACTCCTGCGTCTTCACCCGGTTCGCGCGCGTGGACTGCCCGTACGCGTACTCGATGCTCTCGAGGCAGGCGGGCAGCTTCGCGTAGAGGTCCGGGCAGGTCGTCTCGTTATAAATATTCTTCTCGACGCAGCGATACTGAAGGAGCCAGCGCTGGTGGGCGATATGGTCCTGGTGACAAAGGATGAGTGATCGATGGCGGGCTGCAAAGGCGAGGTGCGTACCGAGTGTGGGTTGCTGACCATCAAGGACTCGAGGTTGACAGGGACGGCACCGGGCTGACCACGGCCTTGTCCAATGGCGATGTTCTGCTCGTGGATGACAGTCGCGATGTTCGGGACATATACACCGCCGTATGACCCGCTCGCTACGACAAACTGGTTCCTGCAGGAAAGGGCTCTTTAAGTTAAAACATGAAGTGCTGATGCGGATACGCACTTCACAAGGTGCGGGAAGAGGCGGTAGAACTTCTGAAGGAAGTCGTACACATCGAATGCTGCATCGCGGCTGTTGTTGATTTGCGCCCCGTAAGAGAATCCTACACCGACAGGCTGCATTGACAAGCGGATGTAAGTCAGAAGCTGATGAGACGTCGCACATGGTCAAGGGCAAGTAAGTTGAATTTCTCTGTCCATCTATTCGGGTTCGGTTGGGTGCCATTCGCACCCAGGACGCAGTGCGACCGGCCAAACATAGGGTTCAACAACCCGCTTGTTCCTGGCCCGCCGCCGATTGTGATACTGACAAGACGGCGAGGTCAATGACACGACAGAAGAGGTCTGACGAGAGATGTACTTACATGATAGGTGCGTTGTGGCTGTCATTCTCAGCCTCGAAGAACCTGAGGTACCAGTCAGTTACAATTCAAGGAGCAGACCCGCAGAGAGCTACCAGAAGAACGATCGTCTGTCTGGGTTGGGCGTCGCTATCCCCCTTCAAGCCGATATAACCCGAGAAAGAGGAGAGCGTTCGGCCGTCGACACCTGTGCACACTCCCTGTGGATGGACGATGTGTGAGTAGAACGAATCCAACCCGCTACTAAGTCGGGATGTGAGAAAAAATGGCGCAGTGAAAAGAACAGCTAGAAGAAAGGCTCCGGTCGAGGCGAGACAGCGAATGGCAGAGAAAACACGTCGCCTTGTTTGGGGATTTGGACGACATGGCAGGACCGTGGTGCCGATTCATGTGAGGATATATATGCTCAGACACAAGCACCTGGAGTCACGGAATATCCGACTCGGAGGTGGGCGTCCCCAGGTTGCATCTCGCATGCCGTTGCAAGTCGACTGCGGCGCGCGTGCTGCCCAGCAGGTCGAGTCGAGAGCATGTGGCAGTCCGGACCGATGCCCCGGACGCTCTGGTCGCTCATGTCGCGTGAGTCATTCCGCCCCTGCAGCCCGTACTCGAGGTGCACCTAGTGCATCCCATCAACGGCGCTGTGACGCAGGCGGGGAACTGCTCGATACCGTTCAAAGCGGCGGGCTGAAGGTCGGACCCATGGCGCCGCCCGAAGGCGCGCGAATCGTTCACGGGAACATAGCGTGGGCGAGCTTTTGTCGCTGAAGGGTCGGTAGTGTGCACATTCGCACCGTGGTCTAGCAAGACTTTGAGGGCCTGAACGTTGTTGCGCACCTCGCTGGCGGTGTCTCACGGTGGTGGGCCTCGTTTACGTGTCGTCGCTGCCCTCTGTCCGTAGCGTGCACACGCGCCGTGCTCTAAGCGTTGAGGCATGCCCGAAAGCGGTGTCCCACATACACGTACTAGGGCCTGGATAATTACATCTTTTTCTTCGAAACCGCGTCCTCGGGTGTGCCTCTGCAATGTCCGCGGCGGTGTATGGGGAGGAAAAGGGCCGCGAATTGATGCTCGCCAGAGTCGTCGACGGTGGCCGAGTAGGGAGAGCGCGCGCTATGTGCTAGTACAAGCGTACGTCATTTCATTTGCGAGGTCGCGGCATTGAGGGCGACGGGCCGACGAACGAGCACAAGACATGGTTGAACCGCCGTTGAACGCAGGCTGCTCGAGCATGGTAAGACTTTGTTGGCGATGCGCTTCATGAAGCTAAACTCTGCGGAACTATAGAAGCACCGTGGAAGGATGTGCATGCGACCATAGGAAGAGAAGAGGTCCAGGAGATCCGAAGACGAGCGATTTCGCGGTGGTGGTTGAAGGGTTTGCACGCGCCCGGGCCCCCCGTCCCACATACGAGAGCTGACCTGATGATGATAGAGGAGCTGAACGTTCGACAATGCCCCCTGGCTGAAGCGTGGGCCATGCACCCATGAGGATTGACTGAGCCACAACAAGGTGACCCGTCCCGTTGATTGGTGCATGTGTGTCTCTGACGAGCGAGTTGGATGCCGTCGCGCGGTAGTAGGAGAAACTAGTGGATGAATAACGGTGGTGTCGGGGATAATGCGAATCTGCATACGGTGCTCTAGTGAACTGTCTCAGTGTGTGCGACTGGGAGACTGGTCCGGACCTGGCACGCCATGGCGGTTTCCACACATACATCATATAGCGCAGCAGTGCTCTTGGAGCACTGAGTACTTTTTCTACCACGGGATCCTGCGTTTCTGTGAGCACATCAAACGCTGGCCAGAGTCTTCTAAGATCGTGTCCACCACCCGCCCCGCGCCCTCGCCGCCGCCTTTAACAGCAACCTTATCTCGTGTTCGCGGTATAGCCGTACGTGGCCGTCGTCCTCGCGGAAGTTCTTCACAGGCTCCGAGTCGCGGATGCGCAGGCGACGACGTGGAGCTTTGCGAGGCTGCCTGACAAGGCCGACGTGAGCGAGGAGCTGTCTGAGGCTACTTACGGGAGATCGATAATTCTGTGTTGTCGTCGTGCAGCGGAAAGTCTGCCTCGGAGGCGGACCCGATTTGGGACCAGGTTAGGCGCCGGCCCTTTAGCACCGACTCCGCGTGACGCTCGTGCACACACTGGCAGCATAGCGTCCACCACCTGCACTAGTGTGCACCCATCAGCTGCAGTCTCTATCACCCTCTGGCCATGGCGTCTGTCACCGTCAAGCCGCTCGATGCCTATCGCCTGCCAACAAATGTGCGTGCGACGCACTACGACTTGATCGTGCGCACGGACTTGGAGAAGGAGACATTCGAAGGCTCGGTCACGATCAAGTGCGTATATGCTTGCAGTTGATGCCCTCTCTGCGCACTAACATGCAGTCTGCTATCCTCCTTAGCATCGAAGTCGTAGAAGCCACGGATTCCATTGTCCTCAATGCCGCCTCTGTTCTCGTACTGACTCCCGCGTCTTTGTCGCTCACTGGCTCTGAGGACCTGTTGACGCCTTCGCGCACCTCCCACGATGAGCCGACGCAGCGCGTATCCTACACATTCCAGAAGACTCTGTCAGCCGGGGCTACCGGGAGCCTCCGCGTAGATTTCTCCTCAACTTTAACAGACAGTCTTGTCGGCTACTACAAGAGTTCTTGGGACAAGGGCGCCTATGCGCTGACGCATTTCCAGGTGACGCACGATCGTCCACACGTATGTCCAGGATTGCTGAACGCAAAGTAGCCCACGGGGGCTCGCCACGCGTTCCCCTGCTGGGATGAGCCCCTGCTCAAGGCTACGTTCTCTGTGACACTCATCTCTCGCGCTGACACCGTCAGCCTGTCGAATATGCCTGCTTTGAATGATCCAGTGGTGCCTGCCAGAGGCGCTGAAGCACTGTTCGCCGGTGTAGCTGAGAAGGAGTGGACCGCAACCAAGTTTGCGACCACGCCTCTTGTGCGTCTTGTTAGTGTCGGACTTGATGCCAAGCTCACATTGCCCAGATGTCCACCTACATCGTCGCATACGCCAATGGTCCATTTGCATTCCTCGAGAGCTCGTACACGAGTCCATTGAGCGGGAAAGTGCGCCCCTTGCGCATATATGGTATTGCCTTTCATTACAACGCCTGGAACACACTCACGCAACCCATCAGCTACGCCGGATGTCATTCATCAAGCGCAGTTCGCCCTCGACATCACAGCGAAGGCCGTTCCTCTATACGAGACGGTCTTCAACGTCGAGTACCCGCTTCCAAAATTGGATACGCTGGTCGTCAACGACTTTGACTTTGGTACGTCGATCCGTGCGAGAGTTTCGCAAGTCGTTAGGGCCTCATTGACCTCTAGGCGCCATGGAGAACTGGGTAAAATTCCGTTGCTAGTCTACCACTCCTCTCATTCACGATGCAAATGAAGGGCTTGATCATGGGCCGTACCGTAGTATATCTCGCGGATCCCAATAACCTCAACATGCGCGCCAAGAAACAGATTGCAAGCACTCAGTGTCACGAAATCGCGCACATGTGGTGCGTGTTCCGTGCCCTGCGCCAATATCTCCCGTATTGAACGTATGATCATCTATGAAGGTTTGGAAACATTACAACAATGGCCTGGTGGGATAACCTTTATCTCAACGAAGGTATTTTCGGCCCAATTTATGCAAAAGATCAGGCCGCTGACTTCATATTCCGCCAGGCTTTGCCACCTTAGTAAATCGTTATCTCTGTTTTCTGAGGCGTATATTCACACTTGCGACAGATGGGCGAGTCCATTATCCTCGATAAGTGAGTGCGCCCGCAGTGTGCTCCCATACTCCCGTTCATTCCCTCCAGGATCTTCCCGGAGTGGAAAGTGGACACAGAATTCATCAATGACCACTTGAATTCCGCGCTTCGGCTCGATGCGAGGCCCTCGTCCCACCCAATCGAGGTTGACTGCCCGGACTCCAATCAAATCCAGCAGGTCCGTGCGTACGGTTGTCTACCGCGTGCAACACTCACGCTTGCACAGATCTTCGACGGGCTGTCCTACGCGAAGGGGGCGTCGGTGCTGCGTATGCTCTCGAAACATGTCGGCGAGGACAAGTTCTTGAAGGGGGTCTCCATTTACCTCAAGAAGCATCTCTTTGCAAATAGCGTCTCGCGTGACCTCTGGGAGGGCATTGGAGAGGCTACCGGTGCGGGATAGCCTTCACCGATTTCTCGCCTATCCATACTGATCACTGCTTACGATAACCAGGAACTGACATTCCGAAGCTCATGGACGCCTGGGTCACGAAAATCGGCTTCCCGGTAGTCACTGTCACGGAGACTGGCGATGCAATCCGTGTCCGTCAGGACCGCTTCCTCGAGGACGGTGCCGCCGAGCCGCAGGACAACGAAACGATATGGTAGGTCATCGAAGCGAAGACTACCGCCCGCCGCTAAGGTACTCTTGCAGGACGGTCCCTCTGAGTATCCTTACGACCTCGGCGGCCGGACAGTCCCTAATTGATAATACTGTGGTGCTTGACGCACGCGAGAAGGAATTTAAGGTGAACTTGAGCAAGCCATTCAAGCTCAATGGCAACACGAACGGCGTCTGTGCGTAGTTCCTTTCACTCGACGTGCCCTCAGAAGTCAATTGTCCTTTGCCATATTGGATGTCAGTCAGGGTTTTGTACACGCCAGAGCGCCTTGCGGCGATCGGTGCCGAGGCAGCCAAATCGGACTCTGTGTTCTCTCTGAACGACCGCATCGGACTCGTCCACGACGCTCTGGCGCTGAGCAAAGCGGGCTACCAGAAGGACAGTGCGACCCTCGACTTGATCTATGCATTGCGCGGGGAGACCGAATGTAAGTCCCGTCAACATTTCCTAGTGCCGGCACCCTGCTCAGGCGTCTTGCAGACTTGGTATGGGACGGAATAGCTACAAATCTGGGCATGATGGTCGGGACCTGGTGGGAGAATACCTATGTGAAAGACACGCTGAACGCGCTGCGCAGAGTACGCGTTCCGGCTACGAGCAAGCAATCGTTCTAACTCTCAGTGCCAGCAACTCTTCTTCCCGATCGTGGAACGCCTTGGATACGAGTATTCAGCGGACGACACGCCCGACACGACGCAGCTGCGCTCGCTCGCCATCGAGCTGTCCGCCAATGCAGACCACCCCGAGTGCGCCGTCTCGCAACCGCATATCTGTTTACCTGACCACCACATCTAGGGTTGTGAAGGAGCTCCGCGATAGATTTGCCAGATATGTTACGACGGCCGAGCAGTCGGCCATCCCGGCGGACCTGTTCAAGGCCGCCTTCCGCGTGGTGCGTAGCTCCCTCGCTGTTCACGCGCCCGAATACGCAACTGAGCCGCGCAGGCCGTCATTCACGGCGGCGCCGAGGCGTACGATGCTGTAGTGAAGATCTACGAGAACCCTAGGACGCCCTCGGAGAAAAACGCAGCCATGTATGCCTCTTTATCTCCCCATCTTGCCCCCATCCGGCGCTCACAGGACGTCACACCAGCCGCGCGCTTTGCTTTGCCACCGACAGGGAACTCCTCGACAGGACACTGGACACCGTGCTCAACAAAGCACGTAACCAGGACACTCGAATCTTCTTCAACGGGCTCGCCGCAAATGAGATGGCGCGCCGCTCCGCTGTGAAATTCCTCGAGGAGAACTGGGCGACGGTGCGTCCGAGTGGCGGAGTGGTGGCTAGCACTGACGTTGCCTCATGTAGTTTGAGGGGCGGTTCGCGGCGTCGATGGGGTTGAAATTTATCGTCTCGGTACGCGCACACATCGTCAATTCATTCCCTAGGCTCATCCGTGATCAGGCAGTCTACAGCAGTTTCACGGCGGAAGAGGATCGCCTGCATGTCGAACAGTTCTTCGCGGTACGTGCCAGCTGAGTTGACGCCATGTCCTCCTGACGCGCCATGTTGCCGGCAGGGCAAGGACACCAGCAAGTTCAATCTCGTCCTGGCGCAAGTCCTGGACAGCATCAAGACGAAGGCGGCCTGGATCAAGGTACGCTGCGTGAATGGAATGGCGGGTACCGGCGATGTGCTGATCGCGATGTGCAGCGCTCAACGGCGGACATCGAGCACTGGCTGGAGTGCTGGGAGAAGGCATCGAAGCTTTGAGCTCGGCGTACCATGACACAAAGGAAATGTTTGAATGGCGGACAGGTAACTTAGCATCGTGTGAACGAACCGCGAGTCTAGACCCTTCCAGACCCTGTGAGTTTTCCTCCAGTGCGTGCTCATGGATCCCATCTCGGAGTCCTGCTGGCACCAACCACCAAGACCAAGCCCCTCAGTATAGCCCGTACCTGACCGCCCGGAACGCCAATTCCGACGCGCTGCGTACTCGCCTTCTGCCGTTGATCGGGTGCATTTGTGACTCTTCTCACTGTCTCGACGCTGTCGGAGTCCTGGAAATCCGACGGCCCTTCACAACGAAGGCCCTATCGCCCTGCAACGCTGGCTTGGAAGGTGTGTCCTTCACACGACCCTCTTCTCGACCATCTGGCATGCGTTCTTGTCTATGAGACTTCGATCAGCGACAAATCAGCGATGCAAACAATACTGGCAATAATAATGATACGCGAATTCGACAGCAGGAAAGCAATGGTATACGGATGCGAAAGTCTCAGCGTTCGAAGCAGCGTCCACGGCCAGCTACACCATGCGCTCGCCGCGCCCCATCGCCTTCTCCGCCGCGCGCTCGCCGACCCAGCCGTCCTTCGCCGCGTGGTCGCCCGTCTCTTCGCGCACGGCGCCCACGCCGCCCTTGTTCCCGAGCAGCCCCTCAAGCCCCACGCGGAAGGCTTCGATCTGGCTGTCCCAGTGGTTTCCGACCTCGTGCCCGTGGTCGAGCACGAACCCGTCGACCTCGCGCATGAAATGTGCGAGCGTACGCGCGCGCATCATCGACGCCTCGGGCTCGTTCGTGCCGCGCGCGCGCGCGAGGAACGACGCGACGAGCGTTGACGCGCCGCCGAGCACCGAGATGGCAACGCTCGTCTAGGGCGCGGCGTCAGTGCGGGCACACAATGGCGTGGGCGTGGGCGGGGGCTTACCGATTTGCCGGTGAGGGCGGCGCCGAGCGCCGTGGTGAGCGCACCGAGGAGGACCTGCAGGCCGATGGCCAAGTTCAACGCGTTCCCGTATAGCTTGCCTGTACACGTTCAAGACTTGAATGGGTCCGGGCAGCCGACGCACTCACCCTGCTTGAGCGCAGCATCACTCTCACGTTTTGCAACGTCGAGCGTGGGCTGTAGCCGCTTCTCCACCGTGTTGAGCCCCGGCTGCGTGGAGGGATCAATATCTCGTCGGCTCTACACTGTGCGCACGCTCCCACTCACCGCCGCGCTCTTAGGGACGTACGCGAGGCTGCCCGCGCCGATGCCGTTCCCGTGCCCGTTCCCTGAGGACGCCCCATAGCCATCGTACCCTCCACCGCCCTCATACGAGCGCGGGCGGCCGCCATTGGACGCGTTGACGCCAGGCGACGCGCGGCGATGGCGCGGCTGCATCACGGTGCTGGGCGTGCGGCCGAGCTCCTGACCACCCGTGAGGATGACGGCGGGCTGCTCGTCGGTGTGCGGGGAGTGGGAGCGGCGCGGGACGGGGATGCGTGCTGGCGGTGGGGGCTGCGGCTGCGGGTACATCTGCATGTGCGGCGGGGGCGCGGAGGGGACTGTCGGGGCTGCGGGAGTCGGGGGCCGACCAGTGTGCTGGAGCGGGACGGGGCCGTGGGGGAGGGGCGCGGAGGAAGATGTGGGGGACTCGAAGAGGTGGCTCTGTGGGTCGCTCATGGTGTATGTCGGGGAAAGAGCGTCGGTCTGTGCAGTGGGCGGGCGTTGACGCGGGGTAAGAGCAGGCGTGCAAAGAGCAGGCGTTGACGCGGGGGAAAGAACACGCGTTCGGGGTGCGGCAGACGCATTGGCTGGGGTTATAACGGTGGACGTGCGAGAGCTCCGGGGCGAACGTTGTGGCTTTGAGTGGCTGACAGGATGAATGGAACGCGAGCGTATGCGCTGAGGAGAGACGCGACGCGACAGCCGCGGTCAGACCCAGACGCGCCGAACCCTCTCGCATGTCTACCGCCTTCCCCATTGGCTGCACATCTGCCAATCACTTCCCGTACTATCAAATCTGTGCATACAACACTCGGCTGTGACGAGCACTCCCCGGACATCAACAAGACGCTGTCAAGCCTAAGTACATAATGTGCCACTGGCCCTCATAGAGATGTGGCAACAGTCACCGATATTGCAGGCACGGAGGCTGCAAATTCAACGTCCAGGCTGCTCCCACTCACCGTTATTCGGCAACAGGCACCATACTGTACTAGCCCGGCACCCGTATTATATGGTCACCACGGCGCTCATCACCCTCTGAGTCTGATGAGCAGACCTGGTGAGTTCTTTGTTCACACAGGCCCACGGGCGGTCCTCACCCCGAGCGAGCCGCCAGGATAACCGACGCTGCAGACTCGACCGGCGTTTATATGACTGATAAACGATAACATATAATGAGAGCAGCTCAGCCAGGCCCACATACCCTGCCTCTGGCCTAGCTGGCGGTGGCGGCGACGCGTCTGCCCAGCAGCGGACATATCACGATCCTCCGGACACAAGTTTAACGCCACACAGGGAACCGGAAGACACAGTTCCAAACCTAGAAGCACAGTACCAGAGCCAACAATCGGTCTCCAGCGAAGTAACCACAGCCAGAAAATGAGCCGCTCCTTGTCCTTCTGGGCGTGACAGGGGAGACAGTTATATGGCATAATCGGCACCAGCACACGAGCGCACATATCTGCCGCTGCCGCAAGTTGGGATCGCGCGCACCTTGGCAGACGGCTCCATCTGCAAGAGTCATCATAACGCCGAAGTCTCATGAAGGGTCAGCGGGGAAGATCCCCTTATCTTACACACGAAATAGACCAAGCACTCCTCGCGGGCACCAGGCAGCCTCTATATGGCCGCTCCTTCGCTTCCAAGCGTCCCTGAAATGACACACAAACACATCAGCAACTCCATCCCGACAGGCATCGAACAACTTGAAGCTCACCCGGTCCCCGCAGCGCCGATGCACCCAGCTACGCGGCATCATTCTCAACAAGCCGCCCGCACACAATGTACTTCCCCGAAAAGTGCTCAATCCAGCCATTCATATTCTCACTGCGCGCAACACATATAAGCAAGCAGCCCTTCGGCCACGCAGGTGGGGTGCGACGTACATCTCGTCGGGCGCCAGGTCCTCCAGCTTGTCGAGCGGCTCTTCGATCGGCGTGAGCATCTCTGTGCGTGCACACGTCAGCGCGTCAACCACGCCCCGCGCGTGCCAGCGAACGCGGCTCACCGAGGTCGAACGACTGCTTCGCCATCCCGCGCGACGCGTCGCGGCCCGCAAAGTTCCCATACATACCGCCTGCCCCGCACCGCATTAGCCTCAACCTCACATGCGATGATTGACGCACGCACCCGGCCCGTAGAAATTGCGCCCCGCGGTGACGTCGAACACGGTGCCCGCGATCGCGAGCAGGATGCGGCCGGCGCCCGCCGGGTCAACGCCATCGTACTTGATGAGCGTCCTGGGCGTGTACACGGTGTACAGCAGCGTCGGCGCGTGCGCCTTGGGCATCCACGAGTACGACGACTTGAACTGGACGGACGGTTTCGCGGGCACGGACGTGCGCGGGAGAAGGATGCGCTGCAGGAGGTACAGGATGTACACGAGCAGCGCGGTGTTGATGGGCGTGGAGAGGCTGTAGGACGCCATGTCGACGCGCAGGTGGTGGGAGAGCAGAGCAGGGAACAGAGCCGGGAACAGAGCCGAGTACGATCCTATCCTTCCGGAGTGCGGTCCGAAAAGGTATGTCGTCCCCACGGTTATATCGAGAACATAACAGCAAGGTGTCATCAAGGTCACTCGCATTCAAAAGCCTGGTCCCGTCAGGGATCAGGTCTTCCCAGCATTTTAGCTGCACTCCTGCTTACACTCCTGCTTATTATTGACTATACATACATTTAGCGATCGAGAGGATGTGCCTCAAATAGCGAAAGCTAAGGTAACAAGACACATTTACAGTCACTGCACGACCTTGAGAGCCCCTTCGAAGTCCGCAATGATGTCCTTGATATTCTCGAGGCCGACCGACACCTGTGCAAAGTCTCAGACACCATCCGTTCTTTTCTACGCAGCACACAACTCACCCGAATCAAGTCCGCTGTTACCCCCGACGTTAATTGCTCCTCCGCCGTCTGCTGCTGGTGAGTCGTCGTCGCGGGGTGTATCACCAACGTCTTCGCATCGCCCACATTCGCCAGGTTGCTCGCCAGCCTCAGCGCGTCGACGACCTTGCTCACCACCAGCGGGTCCTCACCGTCCTTCAATCCAAAGCTGAGCATGCCGCCGAAGTACCCCTCCCGCAGCGTCGTCTTCGCGAGCGCATGCGAGGGGTGCGATGGCAGGCCGAGGTATGAGACCCACGCGACGCGCTCATGCCCCTGTAGGTATTCCGCGAGTGCGAGCGCGTTCTGCGAGTGGCGCTCCGCGCGCAGCGAGAGCGTCTCGAGGCCCTGCAGGAGCTGGAACGCGGCGAATGGGTTGAGCGCCGGGCCGACGTCGCGCAGCATCTCAATGCGCAGCTTGATCGCGTACGCCACAGGGCCAAATAACTCGCTGAACTTGATGCCGTGGTACCCCTCCGCGGGCTCCGTGAACCCAGGGAAGCGTCCCGAGCCGACCCAATCGAATTTCCCTGTGTGCATGTATGTAAGGCGGGCGTGCAAGAACGGGGGATGCAATCACGCACCGGAGTCTATGACGACGCCGGCGATGGTCGTTCCGTGGCCTCCGATCCACTTCGTGGCGCTGTGCACGACGATGTCCGCGCCGAGCTCAATTGGGCGAATCAGGAAGCCTAAGCACAGGACGTGTCAATATTCAGCGACTCTGCGGAGGCGATAGAACCCACCGCCCATGCCAAAGGTGTTGTCCACAATCAAGGGAACTTTGTGCTCGTGCGCGACCTGTGGATGACGTGCAGTCAGTATCCAACTCCCGAGGTGGACCATCGAGCCCGAACCTTGGCGATCTCTGCGATTGGGCTGACATTGTACTTCGGGTTTCCAATGCTCTCCACGTACACAGCCTTCGTCTTTTCGTCGATCGCAGCCGCAAAAGCAGCCGGGTCGTCGGACGTGACGAATTTCACGGTGATTCCAAACTTCTTGAACAGCACTAGGCGGGCTGCGTATCAGCAAAACCACTCCACTGAATGAATCGAGCGCACCTTTGAACTGATTGTATGTCTTTATGCCAAGCGACTGATTAGCTGTGCGTGTGACGGGGTACAGAAGGATCGACGCACGCCACCATAGAGGAAGGATGTCGACACAATATTATCGCCTGCACCCGCAATCGTGGTAATCGCCAGGAACTGCGCAGCCTGACCGCTGGAAGTGGCTACCGCAGCAGCGCCTTTCTCCAGCGCAGCCATGCGCGTGTCGAAGACATCCTGCCCATCCCGTGAGCCAACACGACGCGACCAACCAGCACGAACGCAGACATACGACAGTGGGATTCGCGACACGCGAGTAGTTATTGCCGATCACGCGCAGAGCAAACATGTCGGCTCCGTGCTGGATGGGTGTTCAGTTTGTGGAAACAGGGCACAGGGGCGCAGGACAACAACGCACCGCAGAATCATTGAAGACGAAGGACGTCGATGCGTAGATCGGCACCGCGCGAGCATTCGTCGCTTTGTCGGGCTGGTGTCCGGCATGCAGCTGCAGCGTCTCGAACTCGGGCTCCCTGCACACACACAAATCCCTTCAACCCCTACCGTGAACCGCTGTAGTGATGGACTCACTTGTACAGGTTAGGAATGGGGGCAGACATGGTCTAGTATGCGAGGCAAAAAAGATAGCTGCATGGGAGCAACCCCTCGGGCTGTATTTATGATGGTGTTGCGAGTTTCAAGTTGGCGGCGGCCTCGGGGATGGGCTCGCGAAAGTCCGCGAACACGGTCGCATTCGGTGAACGCGAGATAGTGCTGAGCACAACCAGGGGATAGTAAAGTACGGAATAAATTACAAGTCGTGTTGACTACTCGAAAAGCGCCGCTGCGGTTGCCCGCTTGTTGCCAGAACAAATAGGCGCAGCACGCGGTGCTGGCCGAAAGAGGATAGGAAAATGTGCCTGTAAAGGTCCCTGACACATTACGGGGAGTGAGAGACCCTGCCAGGGCAAGGTGTACGTGTAATCTCGCAGAATATCGCGTTGAGCGGTACATCACCGTCACCCCCAGCGCTGATCGCTCCTCCGCCGTTTACTGCTGGTGCGTCGTCGTCGCGGGGTGTATCACCAACGTCTTCGCGATCCTGCCGACTTCGATGATGATGACCGCGAGCCCCGGTCAACACTAATATAAATTTCATAGAAGCGAGGTCAAACGTGGGTTTGACACAGACCTACACAGACTGGGTGATCTGAATCATGAGATGCCCGAGGTTGTCCCTGCATCCAGTGTCACATGTGGCCCTACTTATGCTGCCCATGATGTCGTCAGACTGGTCCTTGAGAACCATGGGGCTGCGGCTCGAGCGAAAGACAAACTGACGCGCTGGCCCAGGTGTGCACTAAGCGTTAGCATTGTGCTGTCCTGATTCCCGAAGATAGAAGACAAAGAACGCACCATAGGAGCCTGGTCAACGCCAGCACTCCGCTAGCCATACGGTAAGTAGTCTCCGTAGCTTGACCTTATGGGATCAGAAGATTGTCGTTCTGAACATAAGCCCATACGGCCCAGTGCCCACACCGATCATGCTGTCCACCGGGCATCAAGGTCCCTATCGCGCCCTCAACTGTGCGCATCCTTCCACATTCGAGAGAGTGCTCGAGACGAGCCAAACTGAATGCCCAGCATCGGGACAGTGGATATATCGCAGTAAAACGCACGATTTGGAGGCACTCAGGCTGCAGATGACTAGTCCTCCGTTACGCGCTGGTGTCGCGGGCAACGGGATCTCTTTTTCTTTTTTTTTCCTTTTTTTTCCTTCTTTTTTCCTTCTTTTTTCCTTCTTTTTGCTTTTTTGCTTTTCTTTTTTAATCCAATTTTTTTGTCTGCTCGAGGCGCGCGGCCCCATGCGAGAGATATCGTATACGATGGCTCTCCTCCTCGCGCTTACCCGGGATAAGGGGGGTCGATGTGACGCGAGGGAGGCGCGAGATGGTGGTATGGAAGGGAGACGCGTACGGCGGTCGGAGGTGGCGGAGGTGCTTATAACAGAACGACTACCTTCTGTGCCAAGGTCAGTCACGGAGACTAGCGGAGGACGATATGAGGTCAGACAGCTGATCCTGAGCTCGCGAAGGTTGAAGCTGTCTACTCTGCCTCGGGGAGACTAATATGAGGTGGATGGGAGGGGAAGGAGGTGTGAACAGAGTACCATTACTCTTACTTTAAGATTACGACGACCGTCGGTTTGGCTTTGTTTGGCTCTTTTCTCCCCTTACCAAGTACCTGTTGCCTTTTATGCACGCGTTGCCACTCCAGGTACGAGCAATTTTCTTGCGCGGTTCGCTCCCTCGCGAAATCTTTTCGGTCTGTTCGTACTGCTGAACGGTCTGGCGTTCGAATTGAAAGGCTGTGCCGCCGAATGTCTGGCGCGTGTGTGCATATGCCCCCGCCTTGCGGTCTCGCGATAGCTACAAATGTCGTTTCTGTCGAGTAGTGATGTGCAGGCCCCGCCTCAGGCCCTCAGCCTGGCCAAGCTGAGCCCTGTGAGGTCCCGATCGAACAAAATTTCGTGTTGCGACTTCCGCCAGACGTGCCCAGTCATACGAGGCGGATCTCGCGCTCAAGTTGTGCAAGCCTCAATCAAGTCTTCTCCGTTATGGCAGCACTTTGAAATGGTGCGCCTCACCGTACCAATCCGCAATGCTCAAGATCCACAATTTGCGGCCTACGTTGATGCAATCGGCGATGGCGCGGGCCCCGACATACCCATCATGATGCTGCGCACCTGCACGACGCAAGATGACCTCTTTGACTTCTGCTTCCCCGGCAACACACTGCTCTTTCCGACGATGTGCGTCACACGGGCAGTACTTGCGCCGACGAATGCTCAGGTCGACAGCTACAATGCCATGGCTATTGGAAAGCTACCAGGACGCCCTCGCACATATGTCGCAACTGACAGCTTGAAAGAGCTGGACGACAGCGGGCTGGAGGACGTCACGCCCGACGGCATTCTCGACTGGGTCTCAACACACCATATCCACGGCCTGCCTCCGTACACCCTCACACTGAAGCCCAATACGGTGTGCCGCCTGATGAGAAACCTGTCACAACACCGAGGCCTCGCAAAGAACAGCCGTGTGGTGGTTGTCGACCTTGGGACAAGGCTGATCACTGTTCGTCGGTTGATGGTGCCGGCGTCGGGTGTGGCATCCATGGACACGGAGGATATTCTTATACCCCGCATTCCTTTCGACCACATGCTACACTCAGGACATACCTTGCAACACCGACAATTTCCCCTCGCACCCGCCTACAGCACGACCTTCAACAGCTGTCAAGGACTGACGCTGGACGGCGTGGGCCTTGACTTGACGAAACCTGTGTTTTCCCATGGACAACTGTACACCGCATTATCACGAGTACGTCGACGTGAAGATGGGATGGTGAGATTGAAGCCCGAGGAAGCAACGACTGTTAATATTACTTACCGAGAGATTCTCGTGTAGTTCCCAGCATGCTAGAGGCCGAGGCAACAATTTGTGCCACCTAGATATGATAAGGGCAGTCAGAGGTTGCCTTACATTAGGTAGGCACAGAAGTGGAAATGCGCGAAGGCAGTGGTTCTGTGGCATGTGTCGACGCGGGCAGAAATAAGGCAGGTGCACCCCTGCGAGGCGGGATCCACAAGCGTAGACACAGACAGCTCCGGGCAGTTGGAGAAGCCCGGCGCTGCTGCCGCTTGACTCACCTGCGAGTTAGAAGACAGACAGAGAGGGATAGCGATGAGAGCGTACGAGCAAGACGAGTTGTGCATGGCGCCCCGCTCAGGCTGAGCGCGCCTCTGGCGAGGCGACCACGCCAGCAGAAAGACAGAGTAGGAGCGCGTTATTTGAACGTTCGCGACGCGTCGTCACGTGAAAGTCTCACGGGTGCATCAACAATCAACAAGACTCAAGAGCGCGTTGAACGTTCAGCCAGAAGCACGTGCGTACGAGGTCAAATCGTATACCGCGGGGCATCTACCAGTAAGCTCTCGGACAACGACAGTTCGAATCCTACTACATAAACACTATATAGATCACACTAAAACCATCCCAAATCATAGTCGTTGTCAGTACCGTTGACGAACCAACGTCTTACATCTGTCTATCCGGAGCGGAGCTCCGGTATGTCTTGTGTCCAACAATATTCCTTCCACCCTGCAACCCGTAATCCTCATCCCAGCGGTCGTCGATTAGGGCGGTAAAAACCCCTGTCACTGCCAGCATGGGCAACTTTCTCGCGCGGAAAATGTTGAAAACTAGGTTGATTGCTGTTTAAAATATTATTCAAGATATGTTTTCCCGAAACAGGTTGAAAATATGTTGTTTAAGGTTAGAATTTTCCGTCAATCAAGCCTGTTTTCAACCAGTAATTCACCCCGCGGCAGGAAACTTTAACTTCAAACAACTTACTATTCAACCTATTTCTGTTAGAGACATGTTGAATACATATAAAACAGCAATTAACCCAGTTTTCGGCCTTTTCTGTCGAAGAAAGGTGCCCATGCTGGCAGTGTGTGGAGAAAAGCCTCCGACCTCGCGCGTATCCTTCCCCTGCCCGGCCTACAATCGTGCTTGAGCGCGCGTGCGCTATATAGATGGTCCCTGAGCTTGCGAAGGGCTGAATCTAGCTACTCTGCCTCAGGGAGACCAAGTAGTAGGGCTGCGTTCGGCTGCAGTTCTCAACGCGGTTTTCGTAATTTGACCTACCATATATCAAAGTATCGCCCCTAGAGAATAAGAGTTCGCGAGGGTTCGCGAACCTATTTTCGCGAACCTGCTCGCAAACCTCCGTGACGGGGGCTGGGACATTATCTTTATGTCACCCTCGCCCGTTGCGTACTAGTACTACATACAGCCTAAGTACCTAGTTCTGTGTTGTGCTGCCCTACTGACAGGCCGACCTGGCACCCAACACCTGCCACTGAGCACTGAGCGCGCGCCGAACATTGAGTACTCATCATGGAGCTCTGCGTTGACATCGTGCGCCTCTGCTCCCGAGCAGCCACCCATCCATAACGCCCTTCACAATGCCCTCCGCTTCGCCTTTCACGCCGGGGCCCCACGAAGATATGCTGCGCCACGCGCCGCATGTCAACCTCCTTGCTTCCCCCGCTCGTGAACCTAGTCGTCGAGACACCGCACACGCCGAACGGGGCGTGCGAGGCGCGTGGCTTCTACAGCTCGGCACCACGGGCGACGGTCGCGGCATACCCTGCGATGCCGAGGTCATGCCCGCGTGAGTTCGAATTCATTTCTCTTCGTTCTCTCCATTTCTTTATCTCTTTATCTATTAAGTCTTTTCATCTCCTGATGGGAAACCAACTAGATCGCGCTATTGAATAAGAGGGTATGTGCTGCGCTACCGGTCGTGCAATGTCATTCCTACCCGCAACCGCCTCCCATCCATACCCGTCCCTGCCGCTGCCTCAGCCTGCCTGCCTCCGGCTTCTGCGATCCCGATAGGTTGTCACGCACACCGTGACGTTCAACTTCTGGCCTATCATGCGCCAAGCACTCCACGCGATTCCGCACGCCGAGCGGCTGACATCGCAGACGGGGAAGCCAGCCAGGTGTGGCGCCAGCAACGACGTGCCGGAGGTAAAGCGCGCGAAAAGGGCGTGGACCCGCGACCGCGGGGGTACACTGACTGATCAGGGCGCGAAACCTGTGGCGGTTGACTAGTTGTTCTGCAAACTTGAGTAAGGCGTAGATAGTTTGTATAAATATGCTGCGAGACCCTGGTGAAGTGCGTCGGCGCGACGCGGCAGCCCAGCGCGGCATTTTCATAAAATTTCGGCAGTACTCGGCAGTGCTCGGCAGCGCTGCAATATCATGATTCAAAAAAACACGCGTCGAGAACTGGAGCACTCTCGGAACGGAAGTTGACCGGACCGGCCGAGACCATCACATGACCCAGCCAACCAACACGTTTACTTTCACGTTCATTCAACTCTACCTCTATATGTAAGATCGACTATCATCTGTCATTGAGCAGGAGACTATAACTCTACCCGACATCTTGAGCCACTGCTCCTGCACTAGCTGCACTACCGAGGATTCTACGACCCATCTGCGACCTGGTGGAGCTGTTGGGGCATGCGTGGCGAACGAAAGGTTTGGCTGCAGAAGTCATCTCGAAAAGACTCTGATATGCCATGGCTCGCGCTGCTGCCTGAGGAGTTGATTTCAAATTCTCTCAATTACCTCGAGTTCAGAGACTTGTTGGCTCTTCAGCGGGTACGTCGCCTTTGCTCGCGCACGCTCAACTTTTCTGATACATCTCTTGCCGCCAAGACGTGCCGGAATCTGAGAGTTGCCATTGTCGCATCCGTCGAGCTGAAATACCGGCTCTGCTGGCTGCGTGCGGGCTGTGCGAAGGACAGGCGAGCCATACAAACACCGTTGCGGATCGTCTTCGGCGCATACAGGCCTACGACGCTGCCTGGCGCAAGCTCCTATGGACCGAGGTGCTCCAAATTGAGCACCCTGTGTCCAAGTTGAGTATCATCATATCCGATAATGTGGTGGTCTGGCGCAACATAGACGACCCGCAAACACTCTTGTGAAGCAGATTCCCTCCGCGCTACGCGGCATCGAGGCCCGTGACTGGGAGCTGCATATGGATTTGTCCCACCAATCAGCTTGCCTTGGAGGCATCGCAGGACTTGATGATCGTCGGTAGTGCCATGGCAACTCTGTACGTGTCTTCCCTCATCGCCTGAAGCCACATACTGACGCTCAAGATAGCACGAATTCTAGCTATGCTAGCGTCCGGTGCTCGCTGTCAACGGGGGACGTACACCCAGAGTGCTCATGGTACGGCAGGATCAGCTTCCCCGGCCTGATGCTCGGGGTCACGAAGCTCTGTGGCGACCGCGCCGGCACGACCCTCCCGAAAACGGCCACCCCTCTTTGTCCATGTGGAATTGGAAAAAGGGGTACAACTTGTCAATTCGGTGGGCCATTGTCTTCTTGGTGTGATGCGTCAAGATTGACACCCACATAGATGCTCCCGTCGACTAATGTACCTCCTTTGACACTCCCGAGGTTTACCTTCGGGGACCTAGTGCACATTCTAGCCATCTCGGACGAGCAAGTTAATGCTCCGGAGGCTTCTACACAGCTTTCCCTTCATATGTACGACCTCAGCAGGGCGGGTGCAGATCTTGAGCTGACCGATGCCCTGGTCGGCTCCTATACCCTCCCCAAACTTACCCCACATGGCCAGTGGCAACCTTACTTTCTCGACAACCATAGCTCGTACCCGATCGTCTTCATCCGAAAGAGGGATTTTCTCACCTGACCGCTCTAGAAAACAAATCGTCGCAGGCGTTCACTCTGACAGCATTCATCGTTTGTTTTCTTCGCCAGTGACATTTTCCTGCGCAACGAACAAAGGTTGGCCGGCGCCACCGTGCCATGCCTCCGGGGTGCGCTGCGCTTCCGCTTCTCCGAGTCGATGGCGCTCGCTCGTCATTCACGGGATGCGGACCGTCGAGTACGACAGCGAAGAGAAGGCACTCATCGTCTCGGACTATGATCCTCGCCGCGCGCGGAGGGCAATAACGGCGAGGGACAACTCCGAAACAGGCGCCGTGGGTATTTGTGGCGACGTAATTTTTGAGGATGAAGCCGATACGAGTTATGGATCGGTCAAGACGTCTTCCTCGACCGATGAACAAGAAGCAACGGGAGCTTACAAAGGGGGGACTCCATCGCGCCTACCTCTCCGACGATTGTTCTTTACTCATAGAGGTGCGTGAACATCGCTGAGTTTTTTTGTAGCTTCCTGACGGCTTGTAGACAACTCTATACCGATAGGAACGTGTACGTACTAGGCTATTTTCACGAATGCTAGTAACTACATAAGCTTTCTGCCGACGGAGGGTGTCCCATGTCAGATAAGCTAGTCTCCACATTGCATATAATTGGGCACTGTATACACTGCATCGTACATGATATCCACAAGTCTTACTCTCTTGCTGTCCCACTGCAGGCTCCTAATATTTACTCCCTGCAGGTAGTCACTGCACGACCTTGAGGGCCGCTTCGAAGTCCGCGACGATATCCTTAATGTTCTCAATCCCAACCGACACCTGCGACGACGAAACCTCAGCCAAGATACGGTCTTCAACGCACATCACTCACCCGAATCAAATCCGGCGTCACCCCCGATGCTAATTGCTCCTCTGCCGAAAGCTGCTGGTGCGTCGTGGATGCAGGGTGTATCACCAATGTCTTCGCATCTCCCACGTTCGCGAGGTTGCTCGCCAGCCGCAACGAATCCACGGCCTTGCTCCCCACCAGCGGGTCCTCGCCACCCTTCAACCCAAAGCTCAGCACGCCACCAAAGTATCCCTTCCGCAGCGTCTTCTGGGCGAGTGCGTGCGAGGGGTGGGCAGGGAGGCCGAGGTACGAAACCCACGCGACGCGCTCGTGCCCTTGGAGGTATTCTGCGAGTGCGAGGGCATTCTCCGAGTGGCGCTCCGCGCGCAACGAGAGCGTCTCGAGGCCCTGCAGCAGTTGGAATGCGGCGAACGGGTTCAGCGCTGCGCCGAGGTCGCGCAGAATCTCGACACGCAGCTTCACAGCGAACGCCGCCGCACCGAACGTCTCGCTGAACTTGAGCCCATGGTACCCCTCCGAAGGCTCCGTGAACCCCGGGAAGCGCCCCGAGGCCGCCCAGTCGAATTTGCCTGTCGGCGTGTGAGAAAGTGCTGGTGCGCAGACGCGTAATTCGATGGCGTACCGGAGTCTACGACGACGCCAGCGATGGTTGTTCCGTGGCCGCCAATCCACTTCGTGGCGCTGTGCACCACGATGTCCGCGCCGAGCTCAATTGGACGGATCAGGAAGCCTGAGCACAGCGCTCGTCAATATTCAGCGACTCTGTGAGTGAGATAGAACACACCGCCCATGCCAAAGGTGTTGTCCACGATCAGCGGAACTTTGTGCTCGTGCGCAACCTGTGGATGGCGTGCAGTCAGTATCCAGCTCCCGAGGTGGACCATCGAGCCCGAACCTTGGCGATCTCTGCGATTGGGCTGACATTGTACTTCGGGTTCCCAATGCTCTCTACGTACACCGCCTTCGTCTTCTCGTCGATCGCAGCCGCGAAGGCCGCCGGGTCGTCTGACGTGACAAATTTCACGGTGATTCCGAACTTCTTGAACAGCACTAGGTGAACCGCGTGTCAGCAAAAGAATCCTAGATCCACTCAAAGATTCATAGCGAATATACCTTTAAACTGGTTGTATGTCTATATGCCAAGCACCTGGTTAGCTGTGCGTGCGAGGGGGTCGGGAAGGATCGACGCACGCCACCGTAGAGGAACGATGTCGAAACAATGTTATCGCCTGCACCCGCAATGGCGCTGATAGCCATGAACTGCGCGGCCTGGCCGCTGGCAGTGGCTACCGCAGCAGCTCCCTTCTCGAGCGCCGCGATGCGCTGCTCAAAGACGTCCTGTACAGCCTGTGAGCCAATACGCAGGGCCATCACAGACGGACACGTACAACCGTGGGGTTCCCGATGCGCGAGTATATGTTGCCCAGCGCGCGCAAACCAAATAGATCCGCTCCGTGCTAGATGGGTGCTCAGTGCGTTGCTTGGCAATCGCGCTGGGGATGGTGCGCAGGACAGCAACGCACCGCAGAATTGTTGAAGACGAAGGACGTCGACGCGTAGATGGGCACCGCGCGAGCATTCGTCGTCGGGTCGGGCTCCTGACCAGCATGCAGCTGCAGCGTCTCGAACTCGGGCTCCCTGCACCCACAATCCCCTTCAGCGCCTACGCTGAAACCGCTGCAACGACGGACTCACCTGTGCAGGTTGGATGCAGACATGGTCTATGCGGGGCAAAAAAGAGTACGTAGCTATCGCACGGCGGCTCTCCTGTCTTTATCGCGCTGCAGCTGGTGCAATATGCCCAGATCGCGAGTAAATCACGTCATGTCGTGCTTAGGTTCCGATTACGATCACAGGGTCTTGGTATATGGGCTAGTGCATATGGCGAGAGGTGAGCCTGTGATGTTTTCTTCATATGCGGACGCCGCCATGTAGCATGTCTGTCGGCGCATGCGAACGGAACGCGACAATGCACGCGGACAGCCACAGCCACCGGTCACCGCGACGACTCCGGCTAAGATGATCCTGAGCCTGCAAAGGTTTGGAGTCAATCTGCCTCTGGGATACTAACTGGCGTTAGCTGATAGATCTGCTGCTGAGCAGCTGAACTCTCATGCATAATATTATTTACTCAAGACGCGCAGTCGGGGCTTGGCCATCCTTGGCCGCAAGGGGGCGTAGTCAATGTCATTCAGACGCACTGCGCCGCAGCCCAGTTGGTTCGGATGCCAGCGTCGTTCGCTGTCGCTCGTCTGCACCGAATGACGCTCATACTTATTTAATCCTGCCCTCAATGCAGCATTTTACCCATCCATTATGGTCTGCACCCCCTCTCTCCATCTGTTTCTCATCGCTGACTTCCCTCCAGTCGTCAGGCGTCGCCGTGAACCCAGAGTGCCTTCATACCTTCCAGGAGCTCAAGCTCGGAAAAAAGCTCAAATATATCATCTACGCGGTCAGCAACGTCAATACAGAGATTGTTGTTATCAAGACCTCCGAGAGCGCGAGCTACGACGAGTTCCTCGCAGACCTCCCCGTGGCGGATTGCCGCTGGGCGGTGTACGACTTTCAATTCGAGAAGGAGGGCGGCGGCAAGCGGAATAAAATCTGCTTTTACTCGTGGTATGTGGCACGCCGCTGGTGTCACTGCCAGGCCTACTGGCGACTCGACACTAATTCATCGTGTGCTGCCTGGCAGGGCTCCCGACGATGCGAATATCAAGGCAAAGATGCTGCTTGCCTCATCCACTGACGCTCTGCGGCGCGCTCTAGTGGGCATTGCGACAGATTTCCAGGGCAGCGATTACAGCGAAGTTAGCTACGAAAGTGGTACGTCCTTCTGTGCAGAATGAATCGCCCCGATTGACCGTTCTCTCGTCCACCGCCCCAGTGCTAGACAAGGTCTCGCGCGGCAACTGATTTCAGTGTTGCGCTGACCGTGCTAGACGAAGAAGTGTAGCTACAAAGTATCCAGACTGTTATATCATCGCGTCGGCATGAACGAGCTCCGAACTTATGATATGTTGGTACAGTGTCGCTGTGGCAGAATTCCAGCATCGTCGAGCTTTAAACTTTACTTCTCATGAAAATGCGGTTATAGAAAGCAACTTTCTTTTAAATATATGATGCAGTATACGATACATGAGTCTGGAACAAAAATGCAGGCTAATATCTATAGGGTTGACCTCAATGGGCAAGCAGATCCTTCTCCTCGGCCAGGATAGCTGGTGCCTCCGGGAAACGGGGTGTAACGCTGCATGGGAACGGTACGGGCCGTCTGTAACGCGGATTAGCACCATGATACCTCAAAGCAGCACAGGCGACTTACACTACCAGCCCATCCTCGACCCACCCATCCACATCGATTTCGATCTTCCTCCCCTGCGCGTCCTTCGCATGCTCGATGTTCGTAGCCCACAGCAGCACCGCAATATCGATGAACAGCGAGTTGTTCGCGACGTGCTTGCCGACACACACACGGCGCCCAAACCCATACGTCACGTGGCCCTCCTCCTTCGTGTCCGCGGGGCCCGCCTTCACGTTGCCCTTCTCGTCGATGAAGCGCGCGGGGTTGAAGTGGTGCGCGTCCTCGCCGTACAGCTCCGGGTCACGGTTCAGCGCCCACACGTTCGCCATGCAGATCGTGCCTGCGGGGATGAACATGCCCTCGTACCAGTCGTCCTCAGTCGAGCGGTGCGGGAGCCCGACGGGGTCGACGGGCCGCCAGCGCAGAGCCTCCTTGACCATCGCGCGAATGTACGGCAGATGCGGGAGGTCGGCGAAGGTCGGCATGCGGGTGCGTCCGACGACGGCATCGAGCTCGGCTTGCGCACGCTTCTGGGTCTCGGGATAGGCGAGCATGGCGAGCTGCCACCAAGCCATGACGGCAGAGGTTGTCTCGGCGCCAGCAGCACTGGTGTAGAGTGTCAGGACGAAGGGCGCGGGAAGTATGTCAGTTGCAGACGTACTACATGGTAGCGGCCAGCCACGAGTTCTCGCGCACAGAGAGCTGATTGCGCTCCGCGCCTTTGATCAAAGACGCGCTGAGACTCGGGCGGTCGATGCCGTTCGCCTGCACTACGCGTCAGAGATGGACGAATACCTCAGCATTGATCTACTGACAAGCTGTTTCCCGACGTTGTTGAAGAGTCCCTCGAACATCACGGAGTCCTTCGCGTACCATTCTTCCGCCTCACGCTTCCACTTCGCAAACCTGGTCGCTAGATCAGGTTCCGTGTCTCAGGATGCGAAGGAGTTCGTAACTCTCTTACCTGCTAGGGATGTACATCATCCAGGGCAGGAACTCGACAAGGTGGGAACCAGGTAGGGCAGCGCGAGTGAGGCGCGCAACGAAGTCATTCACGTCCTTCACGCTCGGGTCGTCCTCAGAGTGCACTGTGGGCGTGTCGTACGTGATGGACATGACCATGGATGCCGCAGTGCGGCGGAGGTGCTTGTCCCAAGACAGAGGAGTGTCCAGCATTCCCAAAGCCAACAGGACAGCCTCATACAACTGCGTGGCCGTGAAGTGCTCCGCGACTCCGCGATTCAAACCCTCATGAGATGCCTTGCGCATGCGACGCCACCTGCAAATATCGTGAATGTTTGGCCATAATCGACTAGAGAGCGAACACACAGGTTGCCATAGCTCTGGAAGACCATAGCCATACCCCCAGTCAGGATCCCCGCCGCCACAACATTATGAGGGCGGTCGGAGTAGATTCCCGCGCGCCGGTCGAGGAGATCGCCAGCCGCCTTCTGCGTGCCCAGCACGACAATTGGCTGGCCCAGGGCACTCAAGTAAATGACATCACCTGCCGATCCCATTCAGCCCAACTCCACCCTGAAACGACAAAGGTACACACCGTATTGTTTCTTCCACTTGGTGAACGCGATCCACTGCTTGTCGCGCAAATCGAGCGCGTTCCCAAGGATGGGCAGGCCGCGCGGGCCCGGCGGGAGCTTGCGGTACGGGCTGGTGAAGTAGCGCACAAGGAATAGAGCGGCAAGGGCGCCCGCGACACCGAGCACCAAGACCTGGCTTTGCTGAGCCAGGGCGACGAGGGCCGCTGGTGTTAGGGCCGCCGTGTCGAGCGTGAACGGAAGCGGGACAGAGAATATAGTGGGCTGTGCGTTGGCCATGGCGTCCAGGGAACTCGGTTACGTGCGCGAAGGGGGGGATTTGGACGGCAAGACGTGTCGGAGGCGGCTCCAGCGAGCTATTTACGAGGGAGGGGTCAGACGCCGGAGGCGAGCCTGGCTGCGCGAAGGGACTGTCGAGACCTACGACACTGTTCGGGACCATACATATCTCCAAATTGCACGGCGCAACGGACAGTGCATATCCTCTTGCGATCTCTTCGGCTGAAGATGACAGGCTTCGCTGCCTCGCAGGGACCCGAGGCCGGCGCGAGTTGCAAGCGACGGCATGAGTGGTTGCAGTGAAACCGTAAGTATACGCCTGGAACTGGCCTGGGATTCATCAGATTGCAGTCGAGAAGAGGAATCGAATGATGCAAACGTTGTGTACATGGGCGTTACCTGAGCACTTACCTCCGTGCCCGTCGTCCCCAACTCGTCTCAACCCGATGGCTTACGTATGCACATGGTGTCAAAGCGAGCTCCTGGAGGTTCCTGGGGTCTTCGTGGGGGTTGTGAAGCATCGTGGCTGGCAGCATGCAAAAGTTGAAGGAAATCATTTGCATATGTGCGGATCGCGAGTGGAAGGAGCGTGCGTGGGGCCAGTGTCACGTGCGCACCCGGACAGCTTGACTTCGTGTCAGTGTCACTCACGCACTCGGGATCCTGATGCAGATGCCTGAAGCTGAAGTTGAGCATATGCATGTTTCCCAGCGAATTGCGTCCTAACTTCTGCCACAGGTACGCATTCTGCTGATCCCACCGGGAACATGCCCGCCCTTCCCCTCGAGCTAGTCGCAACGTTCGTCAAGAACGTCGACTCTCCCAGTGCCCTGGCCTCCCTACGACTTGCGAACAAAACGCTGCACTCATTCGCAACCCCGTATCTCTACCGTCAAGTGTTGCTCAAGCCCACGCTCAGGAACATCGACGCGTTCGAGAGCATTGTGCGGTGCTTCGCGCAACACGTGAAGGAGGTGCACTACGTCGAGGACGTGCACATCTACGATAATGAGGGTAATCGAGTGGGGTCTGCAAATATTGGGCTTACCTCAGGTGCGCGCATCCGATTCCTCCATATGCCGTGCGCCAACTGACAGCAAATATATGTCTCCAGAAGAAGAAGGCCGCCTGGCCACGCGAATAACAGATGCGATACTGCTCCTACGCCAACTGCCTCATCTCGACACCGTCGTCCTGTCCCTCTTCACAGCGGATGACGAGGTCCACACCTTCTTTTTTCGGCAGATGGTCGTCCTCGGCGCACTCGCCACCCTTCCCGCCGCCTCAACGACCCGCGCGCGTCTCGAGCAAGCAACACAGGACAGCGTCCTCGCGGACCCGGCCGCGGTGCGTCCCGAGTTCGCGCTCGCGCTCGCAGCTCTCGGCGCGGCCCCCCACCTGCGCATTGCGACGGAGACATGGTTCGGCAACACCGACGCCCCCGACGAGTTGATCGCGTTCTGGGGCGTCACAGTCTCGTTCGCGCTTCTCTGGGCCCCTGGGCTGGCGGCGAATCTGAGCGCGCTGACGCTGCATAGCGACAAAGACGTAGGAGTACACACAGCCCTGTCGCTGGAGGGGCTTGTGTTTCCGAACCTCAGAGAGCTCTCGCTCAAGCGCGTGTGGTTCCATCCGGTCATCGGCGCAGAAGAATTTATCGTCCGGCATCATGCGACGCTGTGGGGTCTCAAGCTCTTCGGGTGCAAGGTCCCTGTCGACTTTGCGGATGACTCTTACATTGGGGTCCGCTTCTGGCGGCACATTTGGACGCGGTTCGTGGAGGAGCTGAAAATGCCTAGGCAACTGGATGTTAGCATTCACAGGCAGCTGGTCATGCATTATCGGGCAATCGTGGGCGTATCCAATACGCGGCCAGTAGTGGAGATAACATACGTCAAATACGACTCGACCAACGCCACGGTGCCGTATCAATTGTATGAAGGCCTGCTTCCTGGTGCAGAAGACGATACAAAGGCTTTGGAGAGGCTGAAGGCGGCGGTGAATGCGAGGCAACATCATCATAGAAGTAAGTAGTGTATCCTGGTACGTACACCACATGTTTTCTGTAAGAAAAAGCTATGTTCACGTCTGAGCTACACAAGAACTACATATTTGCACAACTTCAGCCGCACCAAGAGCCACCGTTGGACACGGCCGCTACGCCGTTCGACGCGGGCGGTTTCAAAAATGAAATTCATGTCATTGTAGAAGCGCGAATGGATGGCGGATGCGCGGATAGCAATACCGTATAAAGCGACCAATGTCCTTTGGAAGGTGCGAATTACATGGGAAACCAACTTCACGACTGCGCTTCTTGGAGAACGCCCGACCGCGGAAGCCACACACCGAGAGCAACCTGAGTCGTCCGCGCGGCAAGGTTCGACACGACTGCACCAGCGCGCATCGCAAAGCGGATTGGCACCGTCAGCGGCGGCAACAGGAGGGCGAGGAATTGCTTCATTAGCAACATGTCAGCAATCGCTTGGTTTGAAGGCGAAGCACGCAGCATGCTCACGTCGGGGTGATAGAAATCTTCCTGCAGCTCTATGTAGTGCAGCCCGCCTTCCTGTCGCAGCCGCAGGAGCGTTATCAAACGCGCGGGGGCAGGGCCGAAGGGCGACAATCTCATATGGAACTTCTGAGTTATGTCGAGGTATACGGTGCTCTGCGCCTCGTCATACGCTTTTTCACGCGTCGAAGGCTATTTTCAGTGCTCAGCGTATGAGAGAAAATGACGACTCACAGACACTGTTCACAGTCAAGTCTATATGCGGAGATATGATGCGATACCACCTTGTATGCGGTGCGTTCAATGCATCGAACGCACAGGTAGAGATATTCAACACACTGGAAGATTCCCAGAATGCTCTCGCGCGAGGCTGGCGCAGACGCGACGGTGACGACAGGGTGGTGAAACGCGGCGTCGCTGGTGAAGTATCTACAACAATGTCAGCCGTTCCTCGAGCCTCCTTGAACGCGAAGGCGACGCACTTCTGGACGGCTGCCTTCTGGATATCGGGAGAGGCTGAGGTGGTAAGGAGCTGGACGACCTTTTCTATGTCTTCGGCGGGGTTCTGCATCGTGGTCAGACTCTGAGCGGCGGCGGACAAGCGCAGCACAACGCGACGCGCGACGTCATCGATACATTGCATGTGATTTTGCATGACGTCACGCGCGCCGATTCGCGTCGTATAAACCTCCACACACACACAAGAGCTCATCACAACTTGAACCATGCCTCCCCGCGCCCTCGCCGCCGCTCAGGACATCCTGCGCGCGTATTTTCACGACCTCCTCGCCGCCGTGAAGACATTTAACATTCTGTATCTCCTCAACCCATGGCCCACTCTCTGTCTCGGGCTTGACTTGGCTTACATCGCCATCCAGCTCGTCATCATCGCTCTCTTCAAACCAGTGCGCCCGCTCAACCTCAGATGTATGCGCGGGATGCTCACCCCCTCCTAGAAGCCGCCGAAGTCGGGCAAGGTCAAGAAGCCATATGGTCGGATCGCAGTTGTCGGTGAGCGCGGATGCACCAAGGACGCCTTGCCCGCTGTTTCTCATTTCTCCGGTTTCTCGCAGGTGCGGGCCTGACTGGTGTATCCTCCGCGGCACACGCCATCGCGCACAACTTTGAGGTTGTCATATTCGACGGTGCGTCGAGCTCCGCCACGAGAAGCCGTTGCCACTGCTTATACCAGATGCGCAGCAAACAACGACGTTGGTGGAATTTGGGCTAACGTCAACAAGACGTCCTCGCTGCAGCTCAATTCTTTGCTGTACCGTTTCCATCCTGCCCTCCTCTGGTCGCGTGCCTTCCCCTACCGCGACGAAATATTGTCTGGTAGGGCGTCCCTCCCCATCGCACAAATTAACCTAAACATATGCGCATTGCAGAAATTCGCAGGGTCTGGAAAGAGTACAAATTGGAATCACGCACGCATTTGAATGTACGTATATGCGCCGCGTACCAGAGCAGATGAAGCTGACGAAACGCGAGAAAAGACTCCTGTCACGTCCATCCGGCGAGCCGACAACACCCAGTCGCCCGGTGCGAAATGGGTCGTGAACGACGGCGCCGACGGCGTTTTCGACGCAGTCATCGTCACAGTCGGGACGTGCGGAAAGCCTATGATGATTGGGCTCCCGGGCATGCCCAAGCAACACAAGAAGAAGTCACAGGACAACGGCAAAAGCGCGAGCAATGGGGATGCAACTTCCACGGACAAGCCCATCGACCCGCGCGACGAGGACACCCCGTCTTACGCCCAGGTTGCGAGCCAGGAGCCGACCCCGATTGAGCCACACCAAAAAGAGACGCATGCGGCAGACGGCGAAACGTCCGATGACGCATCGGCCGACAAGTCCTCGGACGAGGAGACATACCAGGGCACGGTGCTGCACTCGTCCGAGCTCGACGACGCGGATCTGGAGGGGAAAACGGTGCTTGTGGTTGGAAGTGGTGCCAGCGGCGTGGAGGCTGTCGAAACGGCGCTGCAGAGGGGCGCAAAGCGCACTGTGATGTTCGCGCGGGACGATAAGGTACGTGTCTCTGGCGACGGGATGAGCTGCGCTGACTGCTATTCCTGAGCACAGTGGATCCTACCAAGGTTGGAAGGTTGCTGCACCTTGCATGGAAGTATTACTGATTCTGGTGCAGGAATATCGTCCTTGACACAACAATCTCGGCCCAGCCTTTCGGGCGTGAAATGCCGTTGAGGTTCGTGTTCTGTAACCACCCAAGTCTGAAGCCTGAAGTGAAATGCGACATATCAGTGTTGTTTGGGAGACACTTCTCAAGTATACTCAATACCACGGCGTCGAGGATCTTGTTCCATACAACAAAGGATTGTACGAGTCTACCCCGGTACGCACCTTCCGTATTGCCTTTTGTTTTCCAATCGCCGTACTGATTTGATTGTGCGTATGCGCATGCGTCAGGTTCTTAACGACGTGTTCCTGCAGCACGTTCGCGACGGTCGCTGTGAGTACGTGCGCGGGGACACCCTGCGCTTCACGAAGTCCGGCGTCCACGTCCGCGTGCGCCCGCGCGGCACGAAATCAGGCGATAAAGGCCCCGACGACCAGCCATTCCCTGAGAAGAACTTTGCTGGCCCGGTCGTGGTGCTCGCGACGGGCTTCCACAAGCCGGAGCTCAACTTCCTTCCGGAGGACTTGTTCCCGGCAGGCTATGATCGCCCGAACCTGTACCTCCAGAACTTCTCGACAGAGGACTGGAGTATCCTGACGACGAACTCTGCGTACCAAAATGCCATAGGTATTTCTATCTGGCGATAATCGCGTGACTTGTCAGCTGATTGCATTCGTCTCTAGGCACTGTGTAAGTGCATACATAGGTGATCAATCAATGTACGTTCACTGACTTTCTTGATGTCGCCATGCCACAACAGCGGCCATTTGTGAGTGCATCCATAAATCCGCGGGGAAGCCGCTCATTCGCGCCGGTCGTAGCCACATTGGCATATACACGCGCATCCTCCTGCTCCTGCTGCTCGACAAAAACGCACGCCCGCGACCGGAAGACATGAAGTTGTGGGTGGACTTCCTGCGCTGGGTGAAGCAAGGCGCGCGCGGCGGCGCGCTCGGGTTCTTCACGTACATGGAGCTGAGTGCGTCGTATACGGACTATGGCCATGCGGACGTGCTGACGGCGATGATCGATTGACAGTGATATGGTGCTTGACCTTCCATGTGTTCCGCCCGGACCGACTGCGGTGGATTTTCTTCACGATGCAGGGATGGGGGCTTGGTGTGAAGGGGTGAAAAGGCTGAGCAGCATGGCCGCCGATGAGGCGCAGCAGAAGCGTGCTTACCTGTCGCCATGTGACAGTTTATGGACGTTAGAAGATTCTTGAAGACATATTGCCTAGATTGTAATCGTAGACAGCAGAGCTCTGGCTGTGTCCCGAACCGCCGAGCGACAGTGGTAGGACAAGCGTGCACGGCCCAGTGACACGATCGAGTCGGCATTTCAAAGATCAAATTTAAACCGACCAGACACGCATTTCGTGTGATAACGCGCGGGGTCGACAACGCAATATGTCGAGTCGTGTGCTGACACGGTCCCGTGCTTGCGCCCGCCGTCGGACGTCGGGAGAAGTGTAAGCCCACATGGCCATACAATATTTCGAATTGTCCGTCACGGAGCGCTGGGCTGCGGGTGATACACCGTTGGACTCCAGAGGAAATGGATATAGATACGCACTGTGATCCTATCGACTCGCCCTACCAGACTGTCGACATAAGTGCACCAACATACACACACGCATCTTGTCCTGGTCCCCATGGTGCTTCTTCTCAGCGCTGTCCGCGTAAGCGAACAAGGGAAGCGCAGCACTTGTAGCAAGCAAGAACCGGGAAAGCACAAACAGCGTCGGACCAAACCTCCGTTCTGAACTAGCGGTCTGCAGCAAGTGTGGAAGACACGACTGGCAGGGCCACCGCAGAGAGGAGAGCCGCAGGAGCTGCTGGCTGCGCCCCACAATCCATGCACTGTCAAACTACCAATGGACTATGGCGGCTGCAGAAAACCTATCAACGCATGTGGCGTGCCAGCTATGTGACTGAGTTCAAGCACACGCCGTGGTCCTCGGTCCCACTGCACCAGAGGAGAGTGACATATGCAGCAGACTCAGAACGTACTCACCTCCCGACAGTCTTCGGCGCTGTACGAGTACGTGTCAGGCCCCGAAGACGCACCTCGTCGACGTAGTCCATGCAGACTCTGCCAAGATCGCGGTTCAATGCATGCCAGTGCACAGACATGGACTCACGTGGAAGCGGACTCCGCCACATACATCGGGGAGGTATGACGAAAATCCCGTCGACGTGGACGCTATTGTGCGTCGCTTACGCGTGGCCAGGTTGCCTGGCTTACCTGCGCGCGTGGCCGTGCACTTCACAACGCAAACCAGCAGTCGCTCGGTGACGTGGTAGCTTCACAAAAGCTGGAGTGAACGACGCTTGTCGTCGGCGTCGTGGTCGCTGCGGACGCGCAAGCGGAGGTGCCGGCTGTTGCCGGTGTGTCGTGGCGCGTGTTGACCAAGGCAGCTTTGGCTTGACACGAACCGCAAAGGCCCTTGGGCGTGCGCAGACCATTGCTGATCACACAATGGCTTCAAAGAATGGCTTCAACGAATGGCTTCAAAGATCAAGCTTCAAGGGCGCGGCAGCCTGGCAGGGTCCAGCATAAGCTTCGCGTCGAAGGCCCATTGTTCCCCGGCGTCTATGTGCACGAGGCTCCCTGCTGGAACAATGGCGGTGGAGTGCGCACCCGGCACGGTCTGCGTCCATTCTTCTCCCCCATAAAAGACCCTGCGCTCGTCTCGTCCTCCTCATTCCCCTTTCCTCTGCTCTCGACGAGCCAGCTTCATCCCGCCTTCCGCTCTCCCCCACCCCCACGACTATTTTCACCATGCGCGCCTCGGTCGCCTCTGCACTTTTCTCCCTTCTTGCCCTCGTCCCGTACGCATCGGCACACGGCTTTGTCTCCCAGGTCGACATCGACGGCACGTCCTACAAGGGCAACGACCCCGGCAACAGCTCGCCCTTCGCGAGCCCCATCCGCCAGATCTCAGACATCAGCCCCGTCAAGGGCGCGAGCAACCCGTCCCTCAACTGCGGTCTCAATGCAAAAGCTGCGAGCCAGGTCGCCGCAGCCAACCCCGGCTCCAAGGTTGACTTCTGGTGGGGCGATCTCGGTGGGCAGAACGTGCGTGCTCTCTCTTTCTCTTAGTCCGCCTTGCTCACATGCGCCGCAGTGGCCGCACAACACCGGCCCTTTGATGACCTATATGGCTGCCTGCGACGGGACCACCTGCGACAAGTTCGACAGCACGCAGGCCAAGTGGTTCAAGATCGACCAGATCGGCAAGAAGCAGCAGGCAAAGGACGCATCCCCCGTGTGGTTCCAGGCCGACGTCAGTGAGTATCAGCGCATGTCCTTCGCCCGTGGACGCACCGTGCTGACCTCGCGCAGTGAACAAGCAGGCCATCTCCGTGACGCTCCCCACCGATCTCGCGCCGGGCGATTACCTCGTCCGCCACGAGATCATCGCGCTGCACCTCGCCAACTCGCTCGGCGGTGCCGAATTCTACCCCTCGTGCACGCAGCTGCGCGTCGGTGGCTCGGGCAGCGGCACGCCCAACCAGACCGTGTCCTTCCCCGGTGCCTACAAGGACACTGACCCCGGTATCTTCGACGCCAACGTGAGTTTGTCCTCGTACACGGCCACACCGCATCCCTGACCACTCTTTCTGCTCCAGGTCTTCGACGCCAACGACGTCTATGTTTTCCCCGGGCCCCCGGTCTCCAACCTCGCCTCGCCCTCCGACACCGCGACTGAGGCAGGCGGGCAGGCAGCCTCCAGTGCCGCGAGCGGCAGTGCCCCCACCGCGACCGGATCCGCCGCGCCCAAGGCCTCCTCGACGGGCTCTTCGAAATCCGGTGGCAGCAAGCAGTGCCGTCTGCAAAAGCGCGCCGGGCCTTCTTACCGCCGGAAGCGCTCCGCCGACGGCCGCCTGCGCCACGCCCTGCGCGCGGTCCTCTCATGAACGCCTCGCATCCTGTCCGCGCCACGACCTTACACGCCCCCCACACGACTGCTACCCCTGCCCGCGCGGCACTGTAGATCTCCTTATTGGTTATTGGGCTGTATTATTGCGACCGGTGTATGATAGCATGGTGAGTGCCCACTGGCTGGCGCACTAACTTACTTGTATCTGGTATAACTATAACTTGTGTATCGGGCTGCGTGCTGTACTTACGGCTTAATCCAACACTCTTTGAAGGATATGATTGTGCACGTCTTGCGTCACGGTTTTCTGTGTGGGTCTGAGCCAGTTTCACCTATTTCGGCAGGCATGAACCGTGACACGGACTGGTCGAGCAGATGCGGACTCTGTCTTCGATCCACTATCCATACCCGAGCAAATGAGATCTAGCCAAGTCGTATGTCCTAGTGTTACTCAAGTTACTCACTTGACAATGACACCGTATCAGCTTATATCGTTGTCCGCGCGGGACCAGCGTGGCAAGCGGGCCGGTCATCTAACTTCGTCGCTAACTTGTGCTGCGTTGCTCACGGACGCTAGTACCAGACATTGTCCAATTCAGCGCTCTGAAAGGCCGAGTCCACAAGTGCGTCGCACTTTCTGTTGGCGTATGCCCTGATGGAGCACAGGTTGAAGGCATGGTGAGCCTGATCATCGAGGGAGACATCATCGTGGATCAGCTCGTTCTGCCACGACCCAGCGCCTTGGAGCTCCGTAGCAGGCACATTCCATGCTCTGTACCCGCCGACGAAACTGCCGCGGATCACTTACTACTAACTGTCGAAGCCGATGAAGAAGACATTCCCCTTGCGCATAGCCTTCTGGCTTCCGGATTTCTCGCGCTTTCCCTTCAGTGCCGAGCGCTTCAAATCAGCCGTGTTTTTTCAATCAAACACCCCTGCACTGTCGTTACTACTAGCTTTAACGAAAAGCATGCCGGTGCCCCCTTCTGTCTGTAGGCTCGGTTTCTAACGCGGTCATAATGGCTCGGCCATGTCAATGATCAAATTTTTATCATGAGTTCATTGCAAGCGTTTATTCCCTTGCAGATAAAGCACAGGCATGCCCCTCCTTGGGCACGCCATAGAACAAAATTGGCTACCATGCTCAGCCGACATTCACGTTCAATCTGAGGTACGATGATCAGCGCAATTAAAAGACCACGAATGTGGACGAAACACTTACCAGGGTATGCAGTCCTCTGAGCGCTTTAGCCAGCAAGTAACTCTGCGCGGATCCGTGCGCTCTGCAGACAGATATCAGACAATATTTTTCATCGTGGTCTAAGTACGCGGCGACATACCTTGGATTTTCCCAATGGCATAGGCTTGACTCGAGTGGAGCTGAAGCAGGAGCATGACTGCGGTCGCGACAATGGTGAAGATTGGAGTCTTCATATTGTGCTGCTCTGGTTGGAAAGCTGCTGACCCCTCTGCTTGCCGTTGTCTCCTTTTATACGCCTTATGCGTGCTTCTTGCTGACACCAACCTCCATCACCGTGACGCTGTGTACTGTGAGACAGGACATATATCTCCCTTCGATATCATCTTCTTCGATTCCCAAACTCTGCCAGTGACGGATCCATCTGGACGCTTTGCGTGTGAGATTGGAGTCGGAGTGTCGCCCTTCCTCTACATGACCAACGGTGAGGTGTGAATATCGTGTGATGATCCGGATGATATCCAATCCGTATCCGGGACCGGTGGATGATGGGATGAAGTTCTCAAAGCGTGGATAGCTGGATAGCTATGACGGCGGCAGTGAGAGAGATTATAAAGAGACTGAAGCTGACCTAAAAACTCGCAGCGCGCGCATGCCAAAGCGACACTGTGAAAGGGAACTCCGATTCGAGGGATGTTCCGTCGTACGCTCAATGATGGCGGACACCGTCCAGCCCGAGCTGCGATTCTTCCTGAAGCCGCGTTGTGCCAGTTGCGCCACACGACCGTTCGCCTTTGAGGCGTGCCGGATACGATCAATATCTCTGCATGCTAATCAACTCGTGCTCGGAGTGTGGGCCTGATCTAGTCTCCGTAGCTTTTATCAGAAGAAAGTCGTTCTGACAGCTGTGGAACATAGTAAGGGCATCTGATCTCTCTTGACTGGCCTTCCTATGATCAGAAGCTGCGGCGACGAGTCACGGGCCCGTCGCACAGCCCATCGCCATGAGAAATATAGCACCTCTCCGCGTGCTTTATACTCATTGCTTCCCATCTAGATATCTGGGCGAATGTACCTACTGGGCGTCCAGATGGTTCCGAGAGCTTGGTGCGTCTCCGAGTCTCCGTCGTACTACGTTCACTCGTTTCATTGCCATCCATCGGCAAGAGATCCTGTGAACGTCACTCCAAAAGTCGCCGGTGAGTTCCCTGAACCTAGATCGCGGTATTTATGCTCCGTATTTTGTGTCTCGAACGCGATAGTGGACGCACTTGTACTCTGAGATCCTGCCTGTACATGCTAAACGACGTTGTAATTTGCGACCCGCGCGATGATTACGGCGAGCGATATCTCGGAGGACCATACCTGTATGGCCTATATTCTCGCGCTGGCTGGTGCCGGGCTTAGACACAAATTGTGCATGCATGTAACTCCTGTGCATTCAATTAAGAAGGCGAATCGAACGTAAGAAAAGATGGGGCATAAGAACTAGTAGTAGTTCAGTGTGGTATGAAAACTCATCAACTTGAAAGATACCACTCACAGCACAAGGCGGTACGTCGTCAATCATATGGTATCCTAGGCGCATCGCGCGAGTAAGCGTGGGGAAGCAGACACTTGAATTGGCTTACTTTGACTCTGGACCAGTCAAAAACGAGATCAAGGATCCGCTCGCGCAGAATCACCCGGCACTGGGGACATGTCAGGTGGTCCCCGAGTGGATGCAGCATGTCCTCAATCGTCGACGTAGAGGTATCTTAGACGAGGCATCAGCAGACACCAGGACATGCCGGACGGCACATACCAGCTTTGCTGTCCCACGACAAATAGGACACTGCCAGGGACCACGCCCTCGTCAAATTCCTCTGGTCATGCGAATCGCACATCTGAGAGACCTCGTGAAGCCGGGGTGGCTTCACCAGCAGACGCTTGAAGGCTGCGATGCGCCCTATGTGAAGTAAGAATAGGCGCTTCAGGTAGACGCTCCCGACCTGCAGCGCGACGTCCTCGGTCATGTCGTGGAGCCGGTATGACAACAGCTGCGACGATACCACGACGGCAAGCGAGTGCACGTCCAGCATCGCGGCGAGTGAATAGAACTGCATCGGTGCCTGCGGTGCGATCACGACGGCGAGCTCGAAGAGCGGTGCGCCAGGCACGAGGTACACATCACTCGCAAGCCCGTAGGCCTGCAGACTCCCGATGGCGGCGAGCACGATATCTGGGGATGGCCAGTAGTGCACGACGGGCAGACCGTAGATGATATGGAAGAGGATGTTGAGCACTGCGGACTCGAGCGGCACGCTCGCGACGGCGGGAGGCGAGGCGGTCTCCTGTGCGGGGACGTGTGCGGCGAAGCCGTTGTTCGATGCCCCGAGGATCTTATGTCGGTGTACGTAGAAGAGGACTCCGTCCCGAGAGCAAATGGTCAGGGTGGGCGGTAGCGTGTCGAGACTTGCGCTTGGGAAGAAGGTAGTGGACATGGGGACGGTCTTCTGCCGGGCTGGGAAGTGATCTGAAGGCTGCAAACACAGAAGATGAATGAGCAGAACGGGATGTGGCAATAAAGACGGCAAACGAACCAGACAAGGGGTGAGCTGGGGCGTCGACACTGGTCGAGGCTGAGCCGGCAGGGAAGGGGCTGGCTCCTCCTGCGACAGCCTCCTCGTCTGAGGTACAGGTACGACGTCCAGATAATTCATGTGAGCAAGGATAGGACCTGTGTAACGAGGAATGATCTGCTCCATTTTAAGAGTATGCTGCAATAGCCAAGTCCGTCATTGGTGATGTAATCAGTATATACGTACACGGTTAGCGAATTTGGGCCGGAGTCTTCTTGCCCTTGCGCGCAAGTCTGTTGAGTACTTCTCCTTGCGATAACTTAGAGCCGCCATGATGAGGATACTTGCGTCACTGCGAGAAGCTAAATTTGGATGTAGCGTGTTCCGATGTCAGGTTAGAGCGCAGAAGTGCAGATAAGTAGTATGTAGTACAATAGTCGTGATATGACAGAATCCACGTAGCTATAGTCCGCCCAGTACTGACTGGTATAACTCTGATTCATCCTCGCGCAAGACATGGCTGGCATGCAGGATGGCTCCTTCGTCCGATGGCAGGGCGAGCGTGCCCACTAGCGGCGGCATACCCTGTAGGAAATCACTCCTTCGTCCTATTTTCAGAGCCGACCATTGTCCGGAGCCGAGAGCGCCTCCACACGGGGGAGAACGATCAGCGCGGTAGTGAGGGCCGATATTGTCATCACGACAGCGCACGCAGACAGCACCAGGTCGCGGGCGGAGGAGACGCCGGTGAGCAGGGACACAACGACAAAGACGTTCAGGGGCACGCGGAACAGAGCCGAGAGCTATGTGTGCGACACGGTCAGTGTCGGCCAAGACAGTATCATGGAGGGCAGAGACTGACCGTCGCACGATGCTCGTTGGCGATGAGTGACCCGCGAAGCATGCCCTGCACCGGGTAGTACATGCCCACGCACGCCTCGAAAGCACAGAACGCCCAGAACTTGAGGTGCTCCTTCTGGGTGTCCTTCCCGCCGCCCGCGCTCACGCACAAAGCAAAGGCAAGCGCAGACACGGCGCACACCAGCGACGATAGCTTGGCGTGCAGCGTGAGCGTCGTGTCGCTCGCGGGCGCGCCTGAGTTCGACGCGACGGATGCAGAACGCGTGTGCGCACGCACGAGCGTCGGCGGCGGCTTGTGCCAGTGCGCGGTGACGTAGGTGTACAGTAACGATCCAAGCATCATGGAGACCATGAATGCGGAGAAAATGTATCCAAGGGGAAGGATGGTCGGGTGCAGGGAGGACTCTTGGAGCGTGGGCACCCAAATGAATACGAAGAGGTACATCGACCCTTCGAATATAGTTTGTGTCAGGCCGAGCACGAGCAGCGTGGGGTCTTCAAGATTTAAATGAGCGCATGTTCACATAGGATGAAAGCTGCGACGCACCAGCGGCCACAATCCGCCATGCAGAGCCCAAGCGCTTGAGCTGGAAGACGTCCGCCGTGATCTGCCCGCCACCTCCACCATAGTTCTCACTCCACGTGTTGCGGATGACAACCCATCCGAGGAGTAGCAGAAACCCGCTTGCAACGAACGGTGCACGGAAACCGCCCGCGTTCCATTCTACTAATTTGTTCGAAAAAATCTGCCCCAAGTCAGTTTCCTGCATCATGACGGGAATCGTAGAACTCACACCAGCGCCCGTGGCGACGAACCCATTGACGAGCGTTGCACGCCCCATGATGCTGCTCAAGTCCTCACTGTGCAGCGCAGCGTTCGACGAGGACGAGACTACCCAGCTCTCGAACGCCGAGAACAGGATGGACGTCGAAGCACCGCCGAGGACACGTCCGAGTAGAAGAATGGGGAAGTACGGGAAGAGTAGCAGGCCGCACGCCATCGAATAGAGTACGCAGAAGAGCAGGCACAGGCGTTTACGTCCGCTGCACGAAGAACGGGTAAGTCACTGGAGGAGGAATCATCAAACCAGATATGACGCACTATTGATCTGCCCATACCCCAACGAGCGGTGCAAAGACAGCAGCGCTTACGAAGCCAGTCACGAACAACACAGCGACGGTGCGTTCCGGGAAATTGTACTGCTCTCGGTAGAGCGAATAAACGTACGGCCCTTGTAGCCAGTCCGCACCTAGCTCTTCCATCAGCACGGCACGCACAGTGACGGAGGGAAGCGTCATTTACCCATAACTATGGCGTAGACAACCAGGTATTTGTGCATGAGGCTGCGCAGGGCGGACGCGCGCGGGCTCGGTGTGTCGGCCTCCTTCAGATGGCCGTTGGCCGTGGTTCCATTCTCGAGGGCGTCGGCGAGGGCGACCTCCTTGGCTGCGGTGGGCGGCCGTGTGCGGGAGGACGCGTAGCGCTCGAGAGCGAGGGCGGCGAGGCAGACAACGGCGAGAACGCCGAGCTGTGTCTCATAGAAGCCGTCCATGGACGTGAGAGTCGTCGGTGGGAGGGCCGTCGGGGGGGATAGATAGGGTCGAGTGAAGATGGAAATCAAGGAGCGGAGGGAAGTGGCGATGCCAGCGCTGTCATGGACGTTGAGGACAACTACTGAGTGCCTTGCGCTCAGCCTTGCATTCAGTGACCACCTCTTCTATACCTTCGTCATTCCCACCATCAGCTTTTCAGGACTTTTCAGGCTGTCAGTCGCCGCAGATATGTACTAAGTATCAGACAAAAACATATGTAACAAAAGGTACCAGGTGCATGAGGTCGTTCGCGTCGGGGTCGGAAGTTTCGGAACATAGCGAGGGGAAAAGTGAGTCTCTACTACCGTCCTCTACCGTCCGGCATCAACAAGACGTGTATCAGAGCTTTGCAAGATATCGAAGCGCTACCACAGAAACGCCGCGACCGTGTCAGAAGGCTCTTCCGCTGGCTTGTTTGCTCTCCAAGCCCTCCACATCTTCAGGAGATCGCAAACGCTGTCGTGGTTGATGACATGGACGAAGTATGGGATGCATCACGGTGCATCACGAAGCCGCACACTCTTATCGAGGATTCTGCCAATCTGGTTGAGACGTGCGGGCGTTATCTATTCGGCGAAGTCAATTTTATCCATGCCTCAATCAAGGAGTTCCTGTGCTCGGAAGTTTCTCTACTTGAAGAGGGTCCTTTGCCGGCTTACCGTTTCTACCCTCTGTCTGCTGCACATGTGCCTCTCGTTCTCACTGCCTACAAGTACTATTCGTTCACTACGGCTGTCGGTGGAAGTGGAACGAGATCTGGGTCACTCTTCTTCGTGGAGCAGGGAAGCACAGGCCCGGATATCTCTGATTTCTCACTTCCGCCGGCTCCTGGACCCCATTTCATCCACAACAGCAAATCGGCTAGAAGAGTATGAAATGTGAGCCAAGTCTCACTACTTTTCAGGAGGCCGCCAGGCTTACCGGAAACAGGGAATGTGGTCTTCCAGAGGGCCTGCTGAATGATCGGAGTCCATTCAACATATTGCAGTCGCCCTCAACCTCCCTTACATTCTCCTGGGGCTTGTGAAGCACATTCACACCCTCGACTTTTACGGTGATCTCGAAGATTGCAACAGGCGAAAAAAAAACTTGGGCCTCATATCGCTGCGGTCGCGTATAATCAGTACCATGACGAGCGGATCCTGCGTTACTTGTTGAAAAATGGCGCGAATGTGAACGCCAGGGACGGGCGGAGGCGAACAGCATTGCACTCCGCTATCGAAGGCGGTGGTGACAGTGAAGTCAAGATATTACTAGAGGGCGGAGCGGATGCCAACGCCGCTAATTGGAAGGATAGGACGGCACTCCACATGGCCAGCGCTGGGCACGGGAGCAACAGCAAGGTCAAAATTCTCCTAAATCACGGCGCAGATGTGAACGCCACCGACGAGGACGAGCGTACGGCGCTGCACATCGCCACCATGGGTCATATAAATTCCGAGAACGACAGATGGAACGTCATCAAAACTCCTCGGACCAGGTCTCCGGACCTGTTTTAGCAAATTCGTGACGGCGTGAGTTTTTTCTCAGCCCTAGGTTACTTACATGTATCCTAGCTAGTCCGTAACCGCAAAATCACAGTGCTTGTCCAAAAAAAAGGAACGTCATCAAAACTCTTGTAGAGCGCGGTGCAGATGTGCACGCTACCGACAGAGAGAGGCGGACACCTACACAACGCCAGCGGGGCTTACGAGAACTCCCAGGTTCTCAAAGTCTTACTAGAGCTCGGCGTGCACGTTACCGACAGAGATGGGCAGACACCGCTCATCATTGCCAGCAGGAGGGGCGACTCTTTCCAGGCTCTAAAAGTTTTGCTGAAGCACGGCGCGGATGTGCACGCTACCGACAGAGAGGGACAGTCACCGCTCCACATCGCCAGCGGGGCGTACGACAACTCACATGCTCTCAAAGTGTTACTAGAGCACGGTGCGGATGTGCACGCTACCGACAAGAAGGAGCGGACACCGCTGCATATTCCCAGGGGTGATACCAGCCGAGTCACGACCCTACTGGAGCATGGCGCAGACGTGAACGCCAGAGATCACGAGGGCAACACGGCGCTGCTCAGTGTAATTTTTGGATGTGAGACAGAACATGTGCTTCCACTGTTCCAGCATGGCGTCCAAGCTGATCGCATGGGCCGGACGGCACTGCACATCATCACAGAGAACTGCTATCCCTTGACTGGGAGCTGGAGCACAATGCTTTGGTGGATGATTTGGGAGCGGCTTCTGCAGGTGCTTCTTGCACACGGTGCGGACCCATATACCACCGATGCGCAGGGCCTGCGCGCGGTTGATCATCCAAATTACCAAGAGCAGTTGAGGCGAGCACTTGCGATGCGCGAGCAACTTCCGACCTCTTCACTAGGCATGTCGTTATCGGCCTTTGAGTCGGTCGCCAGTATTGCGGCGCGATGCGATGCGATGTTGTGTGGACCTAGTACAGCGATGGGATCATGGGCCGAAAACGATAGACTCGAAGACGCCGAGTTCGAGGGAGAGAAGCTCTGAAGACGAGGAAGGGTACTCCGATACCTGACAACTAGATCTATGATCTTTGAATTTAGCATACGACGCACATCCCAGCAGGATAAACCACCAAGTTAGATGAGAACAAGTAAACACACCGTGTACGTTACTGATACATACGGGCACACGGCCCTCTATCCAAAGTCTATCCAACGCAAACCAAGGTCCACGGCCCCATGCGACCGCCTAAATGTGCGCGATGATCATCGCGATGACCGAATACCCAACAGTTGCGGGAGGCGTCAGGACGCAGTATGACCAGAAGATGGTACTGCTGATGAGACGCTCGAACGCATCGCCCGACGCGGCTTGTGTGATCTGCGGGCTGATTTTTAGCATGGATAGGACCGCACGACGAGCGGAATGACGCACCTGGGATAGCGTGAGCGCAGGAGGCGAGGAGAGCAACAGCACAAGGCTGAGCACGAAAACGGGGCTAATGGAGAGCTCTTGTCAGGTATAGGATAAACGCGTGAGGCGGTAGCGACGTACTCTTCAAAGACGGGAGGAATATCTCTCGCTGCGCCCAGAATCATAAAGGGCAAGAACAGCGCGGGCGTGATCAGCATGCGCGACGCGATCGCAACCAGCACCGTCTTCCCCTCGCCCTTGCTGTCGTTCGCGCGCTTCCCCGCCGCCGACCCATCCGCCCCGCTCACTACATCCCCCTCCGCGCTCCCGCCCTTCAGCGAGAGCAGCTCGCGTACGCTGCCCGTGAACGACTCGCGCGCCTTCGCGCGGCGCCAGCGGCCCTTCAGTCCGCCCTTCCCCTTCTCCGCCTGGTCCGCGGGGCGGTAAAAGTACGCACCGAGCACGACGAGCGTGACCGGGATCGAGCAATTCCCCGCCTGTGTGACAGCGCCCTTGATGGGGTGCAGGTGCACCTCGAGCGCGTGCTGCAGGGGCGGAATGAATGCGACAAGCAGCGATATGAGCGACGCCCAGAGCGGGGCTGTCATGAAGGAATTGAACGCGCGAGATGCGGACGCAATGCGGCGCTTCGCGCGCTGTATGCGCGTGGGCGGAGGCGCTGCGCGTCGGAAGGAGTGCGGGAGCTCGTCGTCGTCGGAATCGACATCCGTCGCCTGGTCAGAGGCGTCGTCGTCGGACGCGAAGTTCGACGTGGACCCGGTCGGGCTGTTTGGGAAAGAATAGAATACCATCTTGGGATGGCTACTGTGTTCTCGATGGCGCTGTATGCGCGAGTCGACGTCCTGATGGGGGCCCTGGCTTTCATTTACGACGATCGCGGGGACTTCCGGGGTCTGCTGCTCGTCCTCCTCGTTGTCGATATCGATGAGGCGGCCAGTGCGTGGTCCGGTCTCCGCGGGCGCAAGCTGCTCTTCAGCTGGGTCAGCTTTTGTGAGGAGACGGACGCCGATACTCCAGCGGAGCTGTGAAGAGGAGGGCCTGTGAGATACGAAAAGGGATGCATACGATAAGGGGCACGCACAATCATGCCGAGAGTGCTGCAGAGCAGGAGATAGGTCAGGGCACGCCCAAGCATGGCATCTTTCGTATCGTCGTCGCCCCAGTGCAGACCTGGAACGGCGACCACAAGTGATTGTAGTAGAGCGATAGGAAGAGAGTTGGAGTTCATGAACATAGCAGATGCTATGGCGAAGTTTCTGCATAGGCACAGTTAGCACCTGTGCGTAGCATATGACCTGGTGACGCACCTTTGTGATGGCTTGAGACGGAAGACACGACCGAGGGAGTATGCCACAGCAGCCGACACTACGCTGACGGCGATGAAAAATAGAGGGATGATCCATAGCTCCTTCAGCTTTTCTGCAGGCGTGACGTTCAGCATGCAAGCTGCACACGACCCGCAGGGCACGCACCTCGAGATAGGGAGAATGCGACCTTTGAAAAGACAAGACAAGGTGTGAACAGCGTGATATTGACATGGTTGAATTGCTGCGGAGGAGGGTTGGTCAGGCGTTCGCCTACGCCGTCACGCGACGTGCGGCGCGAGGAAGATTGGCGCGCACCTTCTGTGTCTTCTTATCGAGGATGCCCTTCCGGGCGAGGAGGTAACCTGCGAGACATACGAGGAAGACTTGGATGATAGACTGTTCGCGGCGGGCGGTGAGCCGAGGCGTGGCGATAGGGACGGGCAATACGCACGCCGAAGACGGTCTTGAGCAACGCCGCGACGGGTGTCCCTTGGGATTGGTGACCTGGCATGTACTGGGAGAGGGGCGGGTGGGGGAGATGGGTGGACGGGTGAAGGGGACGGTGGCGGTACGATAGAGGGTTGAAATAGAGACGAGTCTAGCTTGGCCTGCCGCTGGATGTGCTCCGAGCGTCTTGTCATTGGCGCAGCACAAGCGTCAGCGTGTCTGCCGCGTCATTGTTCTTGGCTGGCGTTTACCGCAGACTCTGGCTAAGTTCTTTCTCGCCCAGTTCTGGCATTGCTGCAACACCAAGGAAATATCGAGGACGTCAATCGGAAGTTAACCTTCACGGGTCCGGCCTTCCCCGGCGCACGTTTGCCTCTGTGACGTCACCGCCTCCTCCTGCCAGTGACAGTGACCATGGCCTGGAAATCCAGCGGCAAGACAAACGCAGAGCTCATCGCAAACATGGTTCGCCATCGCCTCATCGCCTCAAACGCTGTCGCAGACGTGAGCCGCCGTCGCACTTGCCCTGCATCCTGATACGACCGACCGTACCCGTCAAGGCAGGCGATGCACAAGGTCGACCGCGCCAAGTACGTTCTCCACCAAGCTGTCGCCTACGAGGACACGCCGCAGTGAGCCAAGAGCCATCACGCGTCTAGGGGATCCTCTCAGCGCCCCTTGAGTACAGGTCCATAGGCTACGACGCTACCATATCTGCCCCGCACATGGTGCGTCCCACTTCTCTTGGATGAGACCCACGTCCCACTTCTCCACTCTGCCAGCACGCACACGCGCTTTCTCTACTCGAACCCTACCTGCACGAGGGTGCCCGCGTGCTCGACGTGGGCTCCGGCTCGGGCTACCTCACCGCCGCGCTCCACCAGCTCGTCGGGCCCACGGGCACCGTCATCGCAATCGAGCACATCCCCGAGCTCGTGGAATGGAGCGTCGCGAACCTGCGTGCGGATGGGCTCGGCGGCGCGCTTGATTCTGGCGCGATCACTGCCATTGTACGCGATGGAAGGCTAGGTGCGCTGGGCCCCGTATCCCTCACATGCTTCTCTTGATGAGCGCGGCATCCTTGGCCCAGGCTATACGTCGAAGGCACCCTACGATGCTATTCACGTGGGCGCCGCGGCGCCGCGTATGCCATATGCCCTCGTCGACCAGCTAGCGTGTCCAGGTCGCATGATCATCCCGGTGGGAACGCACACTCAGACGTTCACGCAGGTCGATAAGGACAAAAACGGGAAAGTCACCACGAAGGACTTGTTTGGAGTTATGGTTCGTCGTCGTATTGCCAAGACCTCTGTTCGTTGCTCACCTTCATTCTGCAGTATGTACCTTTGACTGATCGGCCAACTGTGAAATAAAGCAGTCGCTGCCGCTCAAGTAGCTCGTGAGGAACATTCTTCATGTAACCATCCTATAGTAGTATATACTTGTATTGTATTGAATGCAACCGCCATACCGCCACATCCTGTCACACTCTCGACATAACGCCCTGTCTGAAGGGTTCTTCCATTCACTAACGATACAATAATAAAGGTATTGGCAACGGCTGGTATTAGGTCCTCAACGAGGGTAGAGACATGGAGAACAATGGCAGTCCATTCGAAGCGGGCCGACGCAGGCAGAATATCGATAGATTTCACAGCTATCGTCTAGATAATCTTCGACCTGCATCTTCTCCCCCAAGCACTCTACCTGCGGTGCACACCCCGGGGTCGACTGAATTGGGCTCCGAGGGTCGCGTGCTTGCGACAGGACTGCAGACGCGACGTAACGCACCTCCACCTCATACGTCCTCCTGGCGTTCTGTACGCGCGGGCCATCGATCGTACATGACCACCTGCGCCCGCTATGAGCAAGCGAACGCGCAGTCGAAAAGGACACTTACGACTCGCCCACCAGCCCAACCTCGCAGCCCACGCGACTCACCCGCGGTTGGCTCGTAGACGCCTTGATCGCGTCATCGAACTTGATCAGCAGCTTCGAGCGTACGATGCACAGCAGTCGCTGCACGTCGACCGTGTGCGCGACGCGCATGCTCCGGCGGTAAACATACGCATTTTGGGACGTCCACCGCGCTGCCGACTTCGCAAAGACGCGGTGCGTGATGGGCGCGTCGCCGGAGCTGAGGCGCCGCCGTTAGTATTGCGAAGATGCGCTGGGAGCGGAGGGCAGGCGTACGTGATGATGGTCCGCCTCGAGGCGGCGGGCAAGGTCGAAGGCACGTCGACCCATGGCTGTCTCAGCGCAGCGACGACCGCCGTGGCGAACGGGACCAACAGCGCCGTGGCATCACCAGCCGCCAACACGGGGCCAGCGAGGTCGACCACACCCTTGTCTGCAGAATCCAGGCGGTCAGAACGCTGCTCGTGTAATCGATGAAGCAGGCGCAAAGTCCTCACAGGCAGATCCCTTCCCCGCGCCACGCAAGCCTTCCTGCCGGACGACGCTCCAAGATATCGACGCTGCTGATGGGCGGACTGTTGAGGCTGCCCTGTTGCGAGGCGGGGACGCGTCGATGCTCGGCGACGGGGGGTTCGATCGGTCGGCCATCTCATATTGCTCCAGTGCGCGGGACATGTTGTAGGGCGAGGGTACCGGGGGAGTCGCGGAAGTGGGAGGGGAGCGCCGCAGCTCAACGCTTTATATGGCACATGTAGAAGGCAAGCTGCGAGGACGTCGGCAGTGTCCTTGGTGGGGCCACATTCAACCGCATGCGCATGCTTCGCTCTGCGGCGAATCTGCGCCATGAGGCAGTGTTGCCCAAAGAGCGCTGCACCACGGATCAGGCAGGTAGATGTAAGGAGCTGCGCAACGTACCTGCATGGCGGCAGTGAGGTTTTGAGGCTGCAAGTCTCCGAGCCGGACAGCGCACGTTGACCATCAGCCAGCTGGGGTTAACAGCGCCAAACGTGGCACACGTCGTTGTCAAGCAAAGCTTGCAGGGCGCCAGCATCCATTGTACGTCGGCGTGAAAAAGACGGTATAAATGCGTCGATAATAGACATTGGTTGACTGGAATATCAGATGAGAGGCGCGGCTACACAAGTAGAGCAGTACTTAGTAGTGCAGTGGCATTCTGTCATTTCAACAAGCTGGCCAGAAACCGTGGGAATACTGGCACCGCGGCCGAAAAGGGCCGAAGTAAACCGTGACAAGTTCAAGTTCTGAGACTACAGTACATACAGTACACACCCGATCTAGTGACCGTCTGGCTGCGAGCGATAAATGCTATCCACAGACTAACCATCATTTTCGGCGGCTTGACATTGTGCCGATCGTGGTTCGGCCTTGAGCACTGACGGAATGATCATCCTCGACGGATCGCCTACGGCGGCAGAAACGGCGACACCCTCGGCGGCAAGCTGCTTTGAACACTGAGCCGTGGTTACAGTTACGTTCGCACTGTAAGTGATCTTCAGATATACCGGATTAGAATGGAGATGAGCTCGACTGACTTCGAACGACGCACCTTTACTTGGTACTCGTTCGAAGGCTTCCATCTGAATTTCGTGCAGTCCAAGTATCTAGTCGCTCGGATCTCACATTTCCACCTGCGCAAGAAATTAGTCATGTCGGCTATCGGATGAGGGTCTAAGCACTCACGACTCGCGACAAAAGGCCCAGTGGCTCCCACTGAGCCAGCCCGAGGGCAGCGCTTCACGCGCACGTTTCCCCTTGGGCCACCCGTACCAGCTCTCAAACAACGCCCTCATTTCCTTCATGCTATATGCCGAGGTCAAATCATCCATAAGGGACTCTCTCACCTCTGCCACGAGGCGTGCCACATCAACAGCATCCCGAACATTGTAGACCGCCGTTCGACGCAATAACTGCATACCGTCGCCCTCGTACGCCTCAGGGACATGCAACGTCTCAGGCAGACCGGACCTGGTTGTGAGCTGAGTACAAAGACAGATGGAGACTCAGGACGGCGTGATGCACTGACCTGACCGATTTCAGTACAGTCGTGAACGTCAGTATGTCAGTCATCGCCTGATGTGCACGTTGCATAAATATCTCTGGGAAGGAGCGCTGCGGCTGGGAGACCGGCGGGAGCCATGTTGTGGTCGTGCTGCAGAGAGTTGCCCGAGGCCTGACTTTGGGTAGAACAGCCTCTGGAGATGTTGGTGCTGCCGGAGGCGCCGTCGGCAGAGTAGGGGCTTCACGGAGGAGGGAGCACTCTATGGCAAAAGCTATAGCTAGGATGTCGTGCACTTCGTGTCCCAAGGGAGGTATGCGTCTATATCGTGGCCGATAGCGGGATGGTCCTGCCTGCATTTGGTATAGATCGACGAGTGATGGCAAGCCGATGAAGAGAAGAGAAGAGAAGAGAAGAGAAGAGGGACGACGATACGAGTTGCCTGCATCGTTCGCGTTAAATAGGTCAATTTATGAAGGCCACCGTCAAGCGGTCCAGTGGCGCACTGGCTTGATGGGGCTGCATGTCCTATTGTCTCTGTACAAAGCCAACGCCAACGTCAACGCCAACGTGAACCTGAACCTGAGCTTGGACCAGCAGCGCTGAACCCACCTATGATACGCAAAGCGACTCTTCCGCCATGGGTGGCCTTTGACTGACCACAAAGCCGATCGCTGCCAGGCATGTTCCCGGCTCCCGAAGGCCGCCTTGCACACTCATGCCATCATCGCGTTCCATCGCGCAATGCTCTCGGTATCGTTTCAGGAAGCAGTGCGCAGGAACCTGAGGGTCTGCAAAGGGATAACCACAAAAGCGTCAGCCGGAATAAGTACAACACTCATTACCAAAGAAGCACCCTTCGTACCTTCACGATGGGCCTGCTACCTGCCGGTGACCTTGAGTAGACAATAAGCTTGATTCCAAAAGATAAAACCAAACCAAACAAAAACAAAACAAAACAACCTGCCGATGTCGACACAGTGTGTTGACGTGACGTTGCCGTGTCGACACTGCCCGCACCACGAGTGGATCCAGCTTTACGCATGGTGAGGTTGGTTAGGGTTAACAAGGTTACGCAACGAGATAAAAGGAATATTGGCTGCGGCTTGTTCACGAGCGGCGCCAACATCACGACCGCTTCATTTGCTAGATGCAAAGGAAGACATGGGGTCGACAGCGCTGGGGACTTCTGGGGAAGGTTGAATGCTAAAACTTGAACGGACGAGTACAAGTCTAATGAAGAAAGAAGAGCAGCTAAGGGGTATACAATTGGCTCTAACTCACCTTTCGCACAGCTCGGTAACATCTCCGAACATAACACTTTCCTCCGGAACGGCTAGCATCTCCAGTTCCCATCTCCAGTTGCTATACCGTCAGATACACCTACCCTCAGGACGCCTTGTCGCTGTCTGGCTGAAGAGAAGTGGTAGCACTGTGCTGGGCGACTGTCGAAGACATTGAGTGTCGGTGTAAGTATTCTGGCGTCGTTGCGTGGAATCGCTTTCGAATGGAAGAGAACCACGGCATGCCGTCGTCTGTGATTCGGCTATCGTATGCTTGTAAAGCGCCGAAAGACTTCACGAACCAAAACCAGTCCATTCCTCCTCGTCCTCTTCCTTCTCAACTGCTAACATGCCCTGCGCTTTACTTCCCTTATTTACCTTCTTCGCCCTCTTCCCAGCTAGTGCAAGGTCAGTCGCTGGGTCTGAGAGCTTCACACCGACCATGCCCTGATGATCTGATATGATTAGCAAGAAGTACGTCAGGCTTAATCGTGGTCGTTCAAGAAAAGCGCTCGTACCTTCGCCCGCAAGGATGTCGTCCACAATAGGCCGGCTCCCTGACGTGATGTATCGTGTCGACACTCCGCGCGCCACGAGTGGTTGGCGAAGCAAGGCATCCAGCTCTGCTTTCAGAGCGGCTACCTTAGCCTGGCGCGCTTTGACTTGCCTGTTGGTCGGCCCGCTGGCCTCCATACTGTCGGGTACGGGTTAAATAAGGCGGTGGTACTTCGATTGCTCCTTACTCAGAGTCAAGCTCGATATCCATCGCCTCCGCTGCCGCCCGAATCCAGTTCTGATCGTGCTTCTTCTTGCTCGCCTGGTGCTGAGCATTGTCGATCTGCTTCGCGAGCGCCAGTCGTTGCTTCAGCTTGTCGATAAAGTGATGTTCTATCGGTACTTCGGGAATGTCGCTGTCCTCTGAAACGCATTCATGCTACATGAGCGCCCTGCCTCCAATAAGGCTAGCAGCATAACTTACGACGGCCCAAGCTTGCCAAGAGCGCACGGACAAGGCGGCGTTCGTCCGGCGCGCACATGAGCATGCTGAAACCACTGCGCTGCGCACGAGCCGTACGTCCATTACGGTGGACATACGCGTCTGCGGAGCGGGGAATTTGGTAGTGTACGACGTGAGCCACCGCGGGGATATCGAGTCCACGAGCAGCTATGTCTGTTGCCAGGAGGACGGCCTTTGGATCAGATTTGAACCTGCAGAATGGCTTAGACGGAGATCGAGGGCGCGATAAGATGACAGCGTACCGATCAAGATTCTTGAGTCGTTGACGCTGCTCGAGTTGAGAGTGGAGAGGATAGACAGGAAGTCCTAGGAGCTCGAGAAGCGGGACTAATCGCCTGATGCCGTCGATAGAGGAAAGGAAGACCAGCGTTCGGCCGGGATAACGCGTGAGGAAGTAGTACAAGTATGCATCCTATTGGCACACCTATGAATAAGACTTCAGGGGCGTATGTATCAAACGCACCTTGTCCGTCATAAGGCACTCGATTTTGCTCTCTTTCAAAGTAGACACCACTCCGCCCTCGGGACTGATATCTACAACCTGCGGCTCGGGATCTCGGAAGTCGAGACGCAATATCAAATCATCTATTCATATCATCAGTTAACGATCTCGCGGTTGACGAGTGGGCGGCGCTGACCGAGCGTTGACGCAGGGGCTGCATCGCGTTTGAACAGACGCGGCTTGTGCCGCTTCTTGAGGTTGCGCTGCAGATCTTTGCTGAGGGTGGCAGAAAACACGAAGGTCTGCATTGGATGTGCTTCCTCTTCAGCCTCAAGCGCAGTGCTTTCAGACGTTCCAGCAAAGTCTGCATCGGTCGTATCCTTCCTATACATCAGGAGACATCAGCCTACCTCCTTTGAGAATATGATGCACTCAACTCACTGGAAAGAACGTTGTGTGAGGCGAAGTATGTTGTCCAATTCCGCAAAATGACCAGTCTCTATCATTCGATCTGCCTCGTCAAGAACAAGATATCGTAGGCTTTTGATGTTTTTGGCCAAATGATCATCCTGGCGGATAAATCGTTGTCAAGGCCCCGCTCATACTCTCCAAGGGTTATGTACACTTACTTCTTCCAAGATATCCCACAGCCTCCCGGGCGTGGCGACTAGCACATCGACCCCCCGCTCCAGTATCCGCTTTTGTTTCTGTGTGGACATACCGCCTACAATGGCAGCAACGCTGACGAGTGGTGGTCCGTTTCCGGCTCCTGTACTTTTGCCTTTGCCTTTCAGTGATACAGAAGGCTCCGCGTCTGCTTCCTCTTTGACATCAGAGTATTGATTGAGACATTTGTTGAGATGCGTAGACACTTGCAGCGCAAGTTCGCGTGTAGGAGCGAGTATGAGGGCGCGAAGCGGTCGACGAGTCTTAGGAGGAAGAGCGACGGCCTCTGTGAGGAGATTGTGGAGGATGGGCAGACCGTACGCTAGCGTCTTGCCAGAACCCTGCGAAGAAGCAAGAAAGCAGATATCAGCAGACATTCAGGCAGTGGGTTAGGTATATGCGTACAGTCTCGGCGACGCCGACAATGTCGCGTCCCGTGAGAGCAGACGGAATCGTCTGGGCTTGGATGGGAGTGGGCTTCATGAAGGCCTGACCGTGAACGGCGGAGAGTAGTTGCGGGTGAAGCAATAATGGATGCCATTCAGGGAGTAAAGTCATGGCTGCAGAAACGTCGCTTAGATACCATTCACAAAAACTGGAAGAGCGGCGCGTACAGTCAAATGTTTGGACGTGCGAGGTCTCTGGCGGAGAAACGTCGACCGTCGCAGGCAGGGGTGTGGATGACAGTCCGGCATCTTCTACATCCACCTCTGCCTCTCCATCAGAGACGCTGACGTCTTCGCTGTGTGACTTCTCTCCGTCTGTAGCATCGCCAGAGTCGAGAACCTGTCTCTGCGATGACTATGTGCGTCTCGAAGAGGTGAAGGGCAGACATGCCTTGAACCGAATCACCCGGCCTGCTTCTGTGTCCTCGTATACGACCTCGACATTATCCACCTCTTCCAGATCCAGGATACCCTCGTCTAAGTCCACTGCAGCTTCCTTCGAACGCGAGACAGTTTTCCATGGCAAGTTGTTTGCTGTAAGAACGCGCGTCTCCTTTGTCTTCAACTTTTTTGACGGAGGGGGCGCAGTAGATGAGGTCGCTTTTCTTTTCAGAGCTCTTCCCATGGTGTCAGAGGCTTAGAAGATAAAATGAAGGCCAACTTGACGTCGTAGCGGAGGGAATTTTACATATGGTAGCTGTCACCATACTGGGAAGTCAGGCTCCTTGCGCCACATTTGCACCGTCCGGTCGGCGCGAGGCATCCGGCCGGTACAGTGTGCACGATCGCTGTGCTCTCATAGATGGCATTATCTACACCCACGACCTTTGATATTGGAGCGACGGCATGTGAACATCCAATTAATTACTGAATTACTATAGACGCGCAGAGTCCATAGCAAATCACCCGACCCGTTGTCACATACATCGGTACAAATCGCATGACAGTTTCGCGCATTATACGTTAAACCACAGTTTGGATTCCACAAATTGAGGGCGTGGCCAAGAATCTGGAATGCTCCCAAACCACACAGCGCTCGATGAGGTTAAGTTCATTTCTGGGGCAATCAATATGTGCCGCACTTCAAACCATCGCTGTCGCTCTCAACAATCATCGTGCTGAGCGATTTGGTCGCATGAGGGTGGGGATGGCTGCCTGAAAAGCGATGTTCACAAGTCGAACGACGACTGAGATCAGAACCAGAAGGCATGTAATGGAAATAGAAGTTCCGGAGCCGTCAGGTAGGAGGTGGGTGTGTGAAACCATTAATGAAGAGAACAAATCGAATGGGTACCGTCTGACCAGAGGCCTGTGAGAGATGGATCAATATGATATCATCCAAGGGCCGTCACCCAATATTGACGCACTCGCCGTTCCGAGTTCCGATGCATACGATCTGTGGATACTTCTTTGACGGAAGGCGTAAGGAGGTGACACTGATAGCGGTCGCCGGAATAGCAGGTAGCGCGTCTTGAACATGCTATAACAGGACTTCGTAGCAAGGTGTCAGTTGTCCATATGCGTTAAAGTTGGTACTATTATCAGCGGAGGTTTTGTATGTGAAGATCACGAGAGCATAGTAGTAACCAGATGGTGCGGAAGCTTGAGGATGTCAATATACGATCATCATGCCCGGACGTAAGTATGAGCTTGGCGCTGGTTGAGAGCAAAAGCATCAGGCAACGGGTCCCGGGACCATTCCGGTATTTCGTGTATTAGCCACCGGGTGGGCACTGGCCGCAGGAATCGCATTAGAGGAGGACAGTCCGCCTAGGAATGTAAATTTCACGCACCTTTGGAAAGTGGTCAACCCTCAGTAAATATTGGGCTTCGAACTACTGTCAATGAAACCTGCGGTCAGCGCAGTCTGTACCGCAGAATCTGATCTGCCGATCGCAGCCCACTTCCATCAGACAAGTACACCGCGTGCATGTACGGTCCTGGTAGCAGCAATGGATGAAAACCGGGAATCAGTTCGGCGCAGTGCACAGAGGAAGCTGCATGTGGATAGATGAAACCACGGCACGTTAACCGTCTCGGCATTCCTCTGAAGCATATAGATCACATCAATATTTGTAGAACGCGAAGGATCAGAGCACCCAGAGACGAATATCCGTCTCGAGGTACAGCACAGGATGCCATGTTAATTTCCTCCGATCGAACTTGGAGGACAGAACAACCTTAAATGCTTACCAATGTCTGAAGTATTATTCTGCGGCGTATTGCCATCACTGACGCCGCGAGCAGGAGGCAATTTGTGCTCACCGAAAGGGCGTCGCGTCGCAATCATCAGCCACAGCATGGCCTCAATGATGCAGCAGTATGACACTTCGTGCGTCAGCGGCGGATAAAAACAATGCTCGCAGACGGTACACCTGCCCTCACCTTCCAACCAATCGGCACGGTGCATTGGTAACATCATTTGATTGGGCTTTCAGATCAGGGATTGGGCTCTATTTCAATTTGTGCCGGCGCGCGTTCCGTTGAAGTTGGAACGACCAGGCAGACGAACAGAAACAGGATTGACTGACAACGGGGTCCATCAGGATCAGAGGATTCGAAGATCAAATGTGTCATAAGCCGGACGAAGGGCAGACGCCAAAACGCAGCTGCTGCCACAAATAGAGGACTCGGCGGCGAGTGCAGCTGCACTGGAGGACAGATACGTGATGGTCGCGGAAGAGCGTTGTAACAGGACGTACACGCGCAGCACAGCACTCGTGCAAACAAGTGTACTAGTATGATTTGGCCGACTTGATGGGGATATGCTGAGTTGGAGCCGGTGTGCTGATGGATCTCAGAGAAAGCCTCCTGATCGCTGGTACATGAGCTCGTACCTTGGTTGGATGTAGATCATGCAAGTGCCTCAGAAGTAATGCGACGATTGGAAATAACGAGCGTGAATTGCTTCCGGATGGAATATACCTGCGGGTCCGCCGTACATGCAATGTCTGTCAGAGCTTGACATGCCGCAGCTCGTCGACCACGGTGTCACTCACGGCGGATGACAGGCCACCTCTTGATGCACAGGCTTCGTCAAGAAGATCCATAGATCAACAAGGCAGGGAAGTCCCTGGAAGTCTACAGGGTTAGCTCGGGGAGGTATAATTATCGTGCAATTGATGAGGACACGGAGATCTGGCTCGATCAGGCGTCGGGAGATGCAAAGCTCTAAGTGATATGCGGGTGACGTCGAGAGCGCAGGGCTCGGGGACGATGTCGACGCTGATTTACGCGCCTGAGAACGGAAACGGGGTGAGGGGAGTGCCTTGAATAAAGGCGCCGACAGTACGCTGGCATTCGGGCGACGTTTGCGTGAGGAACAAGCATGACAACAGCGGACATCGCCATGGCGAGGGATGGAATATGGTGACCGATACACGCCTGGCGGCGAATCGGCTTTGCGCGGCGCCCTATAACAGGACCAGCCCGGTCGCCTCTTCTTGCTTTTTGTTCTTCTCTTGGCTGCCTGCTTGTTCTCGCATTGCCATTAGTCCCCCCCCTTTCCTCTCCTCTCCCCCACCACCACCTCCTCCAACCATGGCCGACGCCGCTGCAGCAAAAAAGGCCACAAAACACGGCCATGCTGCCTCACAAGCCCAGCCCGCGCCGCGGAAGGTTCGCTTCAACGTAGGTTAGTACGCGCGCCACGTTCCCTTTCGACATGCCTAGCGCCGGTGTTGACATCTTCTTATACAGGCACTCAGTACCAAGTCCTCGATGTCGTCGGCGAGGGCGCGTACGGCATCGTCTGCTCTGCCGTCCACCGGCCTACCCAACGTCGGGTTGCCATTAAGAAGATCATGCCTTTCGACCACTCGATGTTCTGTCTCCGCACACTTCGGGAACTCAAGTTGTTGAAGTTTTTGAGCGAGGCGGGGGTCAGCGAGAACGTGAGTGCTCTCTGTCATGGCAGCGAGCGCGCGCTACCGCCTCGTTACTGGCGAGAACACTCCTCCTAATCCATCTTCATGCCGCGTAGATAATTTCCATCCTTGATATCATCAAGCCGTCGTCATTAGAAGCGTTCAAGGAGGTTTATCGTGCGTGTCAGATCGTCGCCGTACGCGTGGTGATGCTCATTGGTGCGCAGTGATCCAAGAGCTGATGGAAACCGACATGCACCGCGTCATCCGCACGCAAGACCTTTCGGACGACCATGCGCAGTACTTCGTCTATCAAACCCTCCGCGCGCTCAAGGCGCTGCATTCTGCCGATGTCATCCACCGCGATCTCAAACCTTCAAATCTCTTGCTCAATGCGAACTGCGACCTCAAGGTCTGTGACTTTGGTTTAGCACGGTCGGTCAAGACGGCGGAGCCATCTGGGACCGAAACGGGCTTCATGACAGAGTATGTGGCGACGAGGTGGTATCGCGCTCCGGAGATCATGCTTACCTTCAAGCAATATACCAAGGCTCGTTCTACCTGCTCATCCGATTGGCTCCCGTACTAACGATAGAGCAGGCGATTGATGTGTGGTCGGTCGGCTGCATCCTCGCCGAAATGCTTTCGGGCAAACCCCTCTTCCCTGGCCGCGACTACCATCACCAGCTGACGCTGATCCTTGATGTACTGGGTACACCTACGCTTGACGAGTTTTATGCGATTACAACGCGACGATCGCGGGATTACATTCGCGCTCTGCCTTTCCGCAAGAAGAAGCCTTTCGAGACTATCTTCCCCAACGCGAACCCACTCGCTCTCGATTTCCTTGCCAAGACTCTGGTGCGTCCTCTCCGTCGTGTAGCTAATCGGTGTCTAATAGTTCTTATTGTTCAGACGTTCGATCCCAAGAAGCGGATCACAGTGGAGCAAGCGTTAGAGCATCCATATCTCGAGGCCTACGTGCGTCGGAGCCTTTTCGCTCAACGATCTGGGATCTGACCATTCATTCCGTATTAGCATGATCCCGACGATGAGCCTGTAGCCCCGCCCCTTGACCCTGAGTTTTTCGAATTTGATTGTTCGTGGCTACGGGTTCCTGTTGATCTGTTCGGTTCGCTGACCAGTAGTTCACAGTGCACAAGGATGACATCAGTCGTGAGCAGCTCAAGGAACTGCTCTACGAGGAGATCATAAGCTTCAAGCCCTCGATCGATAACGTGAGTTGAGCCGCGTCGCGCATCGGCGCGCATCAAGCATCGAAATGTTACGACTCCTGCAGCGCAGTGTTCGACCTAGATTATTACATTGTTTTACAATCACGGCTGTCTTGCTTTCATAGTATAGTGTTAGTACAATGGTTCACTCGGCAGTGAATGGATACCCAGCTGCGTGTACGCAGTGCCGCAGCCAGTGGCGCGACCGTCGGAAAGTGCCGAGCGGGGCCAGCGCAAAGTTTGAGGCGACGCGACGTCGACGTCGACTCGCCCTCTCCGCTCACTACGCCCTTTGGCTTCGCTCTCTCTCTTCGCTGTATCAATCTCTAGCCTAGACTCCTCCACGCACATCCATTTCTCTCCCTCATCTTCACTTTGGTCAGTCCTGCCACCCCCACCGCACCGCTGAGTCAGCGTCTCACTTTTCTCTCTGCCAGCATCCACCGACATAATGACGAATACCAACGCGTCCTCCACTGACTCCACAACCAACGCTGTCGTTCCTTCCGAGGTCGGATGGCAGTTTGTGCCCCAATATTACACCTTTGTAAATAAATCGCCCTCCCGCCTTCACTGCTTTTACAACAAAAGCTCGACGTTCATTCACGGCACTGAAGGCGAGGACGGAAAACCATGTTACGGTCAGGCGGTGCGTCCCGTCTTCCCTGTTGGCCCTCGATCCTACCGAACCAACGCTTTCTTCCGCTAGGAAATTCACAACAAAATTCTGTCCATTGGGTTCGAGGATTGCAAGGTCTTCATCCACTCCGTCGACGCGCAGTCCTCTGCGAACGGTGGCATCATCATCCAGGTCATCGGTGAGATGTCCAACAAGGGCGAGCCTTGGCGGAAGTTCGTGCAGACCTTCTTCCTCGCTGAGCAGCCCGGCGGGTACTTCGTCCTCAACGACATCTTCCGGTTCCTGAAGGAAGAGACCGTGTACAGCGACGATGGCGACTTGGAACAGCCCCCCGTCCATGTTGCCGTGCCCGCAGCTGCCGACCCTGAGCCTGTCCCCCTTGTTGCCATTCCGGACCCGGCGCCTGCTGAGCCAACCCCCACGGCCCCACCGGCGCCTGTTGAGGAGGCACCGATCCCCACCCCCGCAAAGGTGCCCTCGCCGTCTCCCTCGCCCTCGCCCTCGCCCTCGCCCTCGCCCGCCCCCGTCGAGGAGGAGCCTGCGCCTGTCCCTGCCCCCGTCGCCGAGGAGCCAGTCACCGAGCACCTCAACGGCCACGCGCAGCCTGAGACCAAGGAGGGGCCCGCGCTCGCCTCCCCCGCAGTCGAGAAGCCCGCAACACCGGCTCCTCCTCCCGCTGCTGCCCCCGAACCCTCTGCCCCCGCCTCCCCCGCCCCACCCTCCACAGCCTCTCCTGCCCCGTCCCAGCCGCCTGCCCCCGCGGCGGCCGCCCCGCCCCAGCCTGCCCCTGCCCCCGCGCCTACCCCCGCCGCGCCAAAAACGTGGGCCAATCTCGCCGCCACAAACTCGAAGAAGTGGGGCTCCGCTGTCGCCCAGGAGTCGCGCGGGACCAGCGAGGCTCCCGCGGCGAGCACATCGTCGCCGGTCAGCGGGACGCAGACCCCACCCGCTCACGCCCAGGCTCGTCCCCATGCGCAGGCTCCCGCGAGAGAGCAGCACCCGAACTACATCGCCGCTCAGAACTTGCCCACCGCCCAGTGCTTTGTCAAGGTTGGTAAACTCCGTCTCACCGCTTTGGATAATCATTCAACCGTGTATGCTGCAGAGTGTGCAAGAGAACGTCTCGGAGCCGGCTCTGCGCAACATGCTGACGACGCGCTTCGGTGCGATCAAGGAGCTCGAGATCGTCCGCAGCAAGGCGTGCGCGTTCCTTGAGTTCACCACCGTCGACGCCGCGCGCCGCGCGATCACGGCGTCGCTGCCGGTTCAGCATGGTGGTGAAGGCGGCCTGCGCGTCGACGTTGGTGATGGCCAGCAGATGCGGATAACGGTCGAGACGCGCAAGGAGCGCGGCGAGCGCCCCGTCAGCAGGCCGCGCGGCGGGGCGCCTGTGAACGGCGACGGCCGCGGCAGCTTCCGGGGCCGTGGGGGTCCAGGACGCGGACGCGGGATCGGTGGACCGAAGTAGTGCGTTGGCCGTGATGGCTAGGGGTTGGTGTTCTGTGAGATGACGATGGACAGATTGGTGCTGGGCTGGTGTATGGTGTGTTACGCGGTCTGTCCTGGTGAAAATTAATACAAAACTCTTTGTCTATGTTGCTGTCCTTCCCTTGGCTCTCCAATCCTGCTTTCGTACTCGCCTTTCCCCTCCACCTCCTCACTGTCGCCCCTCCCTCCCTCTCCTCCCCTTTCCTCCGCCATGTCGTCATGGGTAGCAATGAAACTATCTTGCTTGACCAGCGTGCCTGGATGCGTCCCTTGCCGTTGTGTCGTTAAACCACAAAGCACCGTCTTCGGCGGCCTCCATGGGCTTCCATTCCCTGGGAGCATCGCAATAACCGTGCAGTGCTCTCTGTCTCAGCGCCGCTGATTTGACTTCGTAGGACGGTGGGAATAATTTATGAACTGGTGCGGTGCTAGCGCCGCTGATTGTAGCTCGTTGGCCTGCTGAACAACTGTCTTTTGTTCGTTCAAGGTCAGCAACGGAGACTAACCCGTAGGTGTGGCGTAGGAGGACGACGAGAGTGGTAACATTGCAGTGTGCATGTCTCCGAACCGAACCAAACTATGAGCCACTCCATTGAACTACAAAGCCTTCCTATTCGGGTTTCCAGCTCTCCCGGCTTCCGCCGGCACCTGCCTTCCGCCGCCTCGACAACGCAGAAGGCTCGTCCTGCTCTACGTGCCATGCCTGGGTGCAAACATAAGGCTTGGTCACCAGGTTAGCTTCCGCTGCGACTCCGCCAGTCTTTCTATCTGTTTATCCTTCGAAAGATCCGGGAGCTCTGCGCTTCTTCTGCGCTTGGTCGGTCACGTACTTACGCTCGCTCACGTAGTCTTGTGTCACGCCCTGGCTACGCGAACGCGCGTCTGCGAATCCGATGTACATGTGAAGCTGAGCCACATGGTGACAGATCTCTAGTAAGTAGAGGAAACAAGGGCAATCCGCCGTCGCGTAACCTCCGGTGGAAACGCCGCCTCGACGCGGTTGAAGGGTATCGGCGACGTAAGGCCCATTGATTGTCGGCAGCAGCGTGAGTGATTCGCCCTCCCTCATCTCTTGGTGCTACTACTAGCCGGCGAAAGCGGTCGTTGTTCGTTCTGCCATTCGTTGTACCAGTCTCGGCATTGTTCTCGAAGCACGACTCTCCGTTGGCTTCAGGGTACTGGCCATTGCTCTAAGCCACTTGTACGATCATACAACGTTGGAATGGATTGATGGTGAAGAACCTGGTACTATACAATCCCATCACACGCTCCCCTCCTGCTCCGCTCCGCCGCCTCCGCTCGCCGTAGACAATAAACTGGATTCAAGAAAGATTTTTTTAAAACAAAATCGCACGACGTATCGTGTTCATGACAGCCGTCCAGGATCTCCTACGGTTCATTTCAAGCTGGCATTATGTACTATAACAATCATACAACACATTGGGGTCCTCAATGAACGTAAATAAAATTTCGGCAAGTCGTGAAACAAATGTGGTGCGTGTCGTGTCGTGCATTTTACTTAGACGGCGGTTATTAGACGGCAGTCTTCTCGACGGATACGTCGCTGTGCGACGTCTTCGAAGTCCACTCCTCCTCCTCGGCGAGCCCCATCTGCGTCGTGTCCCAGCCGTGGGATTCGAGGTACTCGCGGAACTGCACAATAGACAAACATGCGTGAGCGTGGGTGCAGGGGGAGAGGGAGGGACAACGCACCGCCTTGTCTTCCTCGAGCATGCCGTCCTGTGTGAGCGGCCTGATGAACAGGAAAGTGATGATCGCGCTGAAGATCGCGAGTCCGCTGCCGACCCAGAACGGGCCAGTGTTGCCACGGTTGCTGTCAGGCCCGCCGAACGCTACACAAAACAATAAAACAGGTAAGTAACGTGGCGGCGCTGCTGCTGGTACCTGCACTTGCCGTCGATCAGGGGGGGGAAAGCTGGCGGGAAGAAGGGCGTGCGTCAGCGGGGAAAGGCGGATGTGGGTAAGTGGGTGTGCTCACCCCATGTGCCTGCGAACGCGCCGATCTTACCGATGGCGGCGGCGGCGCCGTAGTACTGTCCGCGCACGGCGGTGGGCCCCGTCTTAGACGCAAGCAGGCCGAGGCAGTTGCCAGGCCCTGGCACGCATGTATCGTCAGCCCTCACCCTTAAGCACCAAGCCACGAATGCTACTCACCGAACTCGCCGAAACTCAGGAAAATCCCGTACACGACTGCAAATGCAGCGATATGTTCCTTCAGACTGTAGGGATGTTAGCTTGTGCGCGGATGGGAGGGTACGCGGACGGACTGGCTGTAGGCACCGCTCATAATGAAGCCCGTGATGGCCTGGAGGAGGAGGCCGGTGATCTGCGCGCGGGTGAGGCTGGAATGGCGGGGGAAAGAGCGGTCGATGGCGTACCATGGTGTACTTGGGTCCGAGGTGGTCCACGACGAAGGCGCCGATGATGGTGCCGGGGACGTAAAACAAGCTGTGGAGGTGAGATTCGCGCAGATCGAAGACACGGATGTCACGCACTTGATGACGACGTTCCATCCAAAGATGGTGGACAGTGCGTCGGAGCCACCGGTGATCCTGAATCGGGTGAGTTAGAAAGCGGCGCCCGGACAGAAGGTGCCTGCGACGCACGTATCAACGATGGTGGACGAATAGATCCCGAACGGATAGGTAATGAAGTCGTAGATAAACCTGCGACAAGCGCGCTCTAATCAGCACGCGCGGGAGCAGCAAGCGGGGCGGCGGCGTTGACACGCACCATGTCAGCGAGATGGCAGCGAGGTTGAGCCAGTAGCGGCGGAGGATGAGCAGGTACGGGATGCGCACGTTGCGCATCGAGTCCTTCTTGTAGCGCGTCGGGTTCTCCATCCTGAGCCGCCAGATGAAGACGGCGACGGCGGGGACAACACCGAGCCCGAGCGAGAGACGCCACACCGCACGCAGGTGGTGCTCACCAAAGCTGCACGCCAATCAGTCACGTGGACGCGCCAGATGCAGGACGGAAATGCGCACATCCAGTAGAGCACGAGGGGAACGAAGGCAGCCACGACGAAGCCAATGTCAATCATCGTGTCTGCCATGGCATATGAGTGCCAAGATGGCACAACAGGATGAAGGAGGGCACGTACTGGTGGCGAGCGCGAACCATCTGTGCTGGGACTTCTTGGAAATGCCCTCTTCCTCGGACTGTTCTGACGCGGCGACAGAGCCGCACGGGTATTCCGCACCCACGCCGATGCCGAGGAAGAAACTATCATAGCACACAGCTGTGAGCTGTCGGATGCGTGCGGAAAGGGAGGCGCGACGCACCGGCAAGCAGTGAGCATGGCGAGCAGGCCCTGGTGGCTGCCATGGTGGCCGCCGGACGAGGCGGCGGACAGGGCGGAGAAGACGGCGACGATGGCAGTGGCGATCATCTGGAGATAGCGGTTAACAGCGGCGAATGGGAGAACGTAAGGGAACGCGCACCATGCCGAACTTGCGGCCGACCTTATCAGAGAGATAACCAAAGGTGAGCATGCCCACGACAGTGCCGGCAAAGGCGACGCTGGAGAGCGTCTTGCTGTAATGGTGCTTGGCGACGTCTTTGGGGTAGACGCGTTTGAGCACTGCGGGCGGGGTGGGCTTAGTGTTCTTAGATGGCGCAGAAAGATGGACATACGGGTGTTCACTGAAAGCGTGTCAGCTTGTGGGGATGCGGGGAGGCTGGAGAAAACGTACCACTACCAATGACGCCATTGGCATATCCTTGGACGGGTGAGTGCTAGAAGGAGACGAGGAAGGAGGGTGCAGTACCGTCTGAGAAGAGGGCGGTGCCGGCGCTGAGGACGCGGTCAGTAGAGGGTATGCGGGCGCGAGAACGGGACGCACGCGAAGACCATGGAGACTTGTTTGAGCTGGACCATGGCGGGCGTGTACGAGGCGACAAAGCGAAGACACGGGGAGGCGCAGAAAAGCGACAGTGTGCCAAGTCGAAGGACGTGGGCTTATAAGGTGAGCACATGCGATTTGATAGTCCGTTGAGGGATCAAAAATGATGGGAGAAAGGAAGATTTGGCCCCGATGAGATGCAGACATCCGCGCATGGAGGGGCTCATGCGTCGAGTCCGCCCTCCCATTGGCCCAGAGCTCGCAGCTTGCATTGATGCCTTGATGCGCTTGATACGTGATGCCGACTCGTGCTTGCCCGTCGTTCAGCCGGGCACCGCACTGGGTGGCCAGCGCGGGTCAGCTGGCGGCGCCTATGGTATATAAGACGTACTGTAGCCCACTGTAGCCATCGTGAAGAGCCGTGTCAGAACAGTCGGGGGCCAGTGGGAGTGGCAAGTGGAAGGCGGCCTCGAAGTCGGCATCGAAGTCGGCATCGAAGTCGGCAAGCCGGTTCGCCCGATCGCGTGCGTGTGTCGCGTCGATATTGATTTGTTCGAAAAGACAGACAGAAAAAGACAAAGATTTGACAAAAATTGTTCACGTTCCTCGGCACTGGCACACTGGCTCTTCTGCAGGATCTTCCACACGCGACCGCCAACCCTACTTACCGAGACGCGGGTAGGGCGGAGCAAGGGCGTTCGATCTGGCGGTGGATTGATGGCGCCCTCGCCGCGTATACCGGCTGTCTATACACAAATAACTGGGCGTGTCCTCTCCTCGTGCCTTGGGCTACACTATTCGCTGATGTCACCTTCATCTTGACACAGTGCTGGACAGATCCCCGTGGAACGAGAGTTCGACATGCAGACATACTAAGTATACAACACGTTTCCTGTCAATGCTGCATAGGCACAGCTTCTTTTCCCGTCTTTGCGAGCTCATTCCTGTCGTGATTTCTTCAGCACCACAATTTGCACGCCAGGAGTCGCGATGCGCACCTCAACTGTACGCTGAACTCGTCCTCGATGTCATCGTCATCCCAGTTATCCTCCCACAGCTTGTCTCCAGCCGACTTCGCAGCACCGGGCGTTGCGCCGCCCAGATGCGCGAGATCTGTCTTGGTGTCGTCCCAGTCTGTGCGCGGGGGTGCGTGAGTGCGCGCGAGAGATCGAGATGGGATGGGGCGGACCTTGGACTGTGAATTCCTCGAACTCGTCGTCCTCCTCGAGAACACCGAGGTGCGGCTGCGCGTCGTCGGCCTTGGGCTGTTCTGCGGCTGGGGTCGGGGTGGGCTTGGAGGACTGTGCGGCGGTGGACATGGCGGGTGTGAAGAGGACTTGCTCTCGACGCGTCAGATTCTGGTTACGCTGACTAATCTGGTCGGGCCGCGGAGTCCGGCGTGACGGGACTTGGAAAGTACAAGACATCGAAGTACTAGGCGTAACGACTCTCTGCCTGCCCCCACCACGCCCGCCGACCCACCTGTCCAAGGAATCGGCATCGCATTACAATCCTCATTTGTCGAACTTTCCGCAAAATTTACAACAATCTCCCACGAAGCCCAGTATTCGAAAACCAAATAAACCCCCGGTATCCTGGTAGCCTAGGAAATGCAACGGTGTGGACCATTTCCTTCTCTTCACTGAGCGCCCCGATCGCCCGCCTTCCTTTGTCTCAGTCTGCCCACATGTATATCATAGCCTTGCGCTGCCTCACGCTGAAACATCCGCTCTTACGTCCCCCGTTCATACTCAATGGACGGCCGACTGTTCATGCAAAGCGTACTGCTTTCTCTCATCAATTACCCCTCGTATGTATGAGTCTCAGTACGTAAATTCGGCATTTCTCTATCAGTCTTTCTCTGATCGTCCAAGCGCAGGCACTCCAGCAGCAGCAGGATGATGACTCGGCCCTTTGCGCCGACGGCTGCCTGCTTCGTAGTGCACCCACCGATCGGCCACTTTGACGTGGTGCACAGATTCATAGGATGCCCGCACCATTGTGCGTGAGGGCTTAAGAATCGCGTCGCGTGCAACGAACGAGCCTCAGTCTACCTCCCGACTCCCGATTCCCCCCACCGCTCCCCCTTCCCCCCCGCCACACCGAACCACCGAACCACGCCCAATGTTTCCGACGCATACGAATGCGAGAGCAAGCATGCCGACGGTGAATGGGGTCACGAATCACTCGAACCACACCAACGGGCACACAACTTTCGCGCAAGGGCAAGCTCGGGCGGAGAGCAAGCCACCAGCCCCCCGGCGGTGTGGACCCCTCCCGGCAGCCCGCACTCTCAAGGCATCTCAAACGGCAGTGGCTCGCCGCGACCTGGCTCGTCCAGCTCTTCCGAGCTTCTCTTTCAAATGGACATGAGCTCGCAGGGGAGTGCTAGCCCGCCGCCGCCTTCGCCATTCCTGTATCCGGTCGCAGTGGCTCAAGGCAGTGTCAGCAGCCATCGCGCGCAGGGCCAGACCAGCGCTCAAGCTAACAATGCCGCTGTCATACGCTGCCCGGCTTGCGGGCAGCTGGTTGCTCCCGCCGACTTGGCGCGCCACTCGTGTGCCCAAGGCTCTCGCTCAGGACAGTCGTCTGCGCAATTGGGCACTGGCCAACATGGCCGGGTGCGCTCTCCGAGCTCATTCAGCAGCTCGGACAGCTCCTCGTCTGGCCGCGGGCACCCCACCACTGCCGCTCGCGTGCAGGTGCCGATGAGCCACCATCGTTCCTGGACGGAGGAGGAAGTGCGGCGCATGCAGCGGTGATTACGGACACCGGTAGGTATTCTGCCACTGCACTACCTGGGGACGCCACTCAGTTCACGCTGTTACAGATGCTTTGCTGCGCCGCAAAACGCATATACCCTATGCTCTGCATATTTGTTATACGACTTGGACGACGAGCAGAACACCTTCGTTCCTAATGTTTGCCTGTCGCCTGTTTATTTGCTGTGTTGCTGTGTTGCTGTCTGCTGTCACAATTGCCATGTACCCACGTAGAATCAGGTTATCATACACATTGCTGAAATTCACCTGCGGTGTGGAACAAATCATAGGAGCCGACAGCATGGCCCGATCGTCTGTATGGGTACATACAGGTACATACGATAGACTCTAGAGCCTGCAAGTACCGTCATGAATCACACCCCCCAGTAGCTGTCCAATGCGAGAAGGAGGACTCGTCCTGGCGATGACCAGGCGTCAGCATGGCTCTTCCCAGGCAAAACACCACAAATGCGAACGCACCCTTTCACGCGTTCAACATCGCCAAGGGCTCACGAAGCGCCGCGCGTGTCGGTCCGTGCGCGTCGACGTTGCGCAGGTTGACAGCCCGCGCAAGGTTCGTCCTCCAGCTCTCGCTCGTCCACACCCGGCGCTCCGGCGGGTTACTCTGCCTGAGGTCCTCGTCTAGCGTGAGCTCCTCGAGATCCTCCGTGCAGAACTGGTCACAGATCGCGCTGACCATCGCCGCCGCGCCGTCCAGCTGGCGCGGCCAGCAGAACACCAAGTGCACGTCGGGGAACACGTCCTCGGCCTTCACGGACGCCGCGCGCCAGCCCTGGACCTGCAGCGACGAGTGCGCGCCGCCCATCTTGCCCCAGCTCATCCCGATGAAGAGCTTCACGACCGTGATGTCGAAGGACGCGCTCGTCCGGCTGAAGTCCTTGAGGATGTCGAGGAAGGCGGGGAGGTCGCCGTCCGGGCCGACCGCCCCATGCCGCAGCATGACGCGAATCTTCGCCAACGACGGGAGCGCGCAGTGTCGGAGCAGCGCCAGGCAGTCGGACGAGTCGCCGTATAGCTTGACGTCCACGAGGTGCGGCAGCGTGATGACGCGGGCGTCCTCGGAGGGCGACGGGTGGGCGTGTGAGGGGACGAGCCCGTCGAGGTCCAGGTACTCGAGCGCGGGCATGTGCTCGAGGGTGTCGAGCACGTCTTCGCAGTCACCGGCGCTGACAGCCGGACACCGGGACAGCTTGAGGTGCACCAGGCCGCGGAGTATTCCCGACTTCCAAGGAAACCGCGCGAAATTCTCGAGAATCAGGCAGCGCAGCTGCGGCGCCCTCTCGCCGAGAAAATCGGCCGGCAGGTCGACCGTGTTTTTCGCGCAGATGGACAGCGACTGCAGATACGGCACCGGCGTGCGGAGCCAGTCGCACAAGGACGCGGCTCCATAGTCGTCCGATGGAAGGTTCACCGTGGCATTTTTGATACGGCGGAAATTGCTGAAGATTAGACGGTGAAGGCGGAGGGTGTCATATTTGGGACGACACCAAACAAGGCTGTCGTCGATGGTCAAGCGCGCACCCCGCGCGCGGCGAAACTTCTCCTCCACCCAGTCCGGGCCAAGTTCGACCGCCACGTCGGACCAGAGCGTCGAATAGTGGATGGCAACTTGGCGCCACTGGCGACAGACGTGCGTGACCAGGATCCATCCGAGGTCGGGGGATGGACCTCCGGGTGCCAATGCGAGGACATACGCAAACGGCACCTGCGGACGAGCCACCTTCGCCAAGCTGGCGAATACGCGGGCTAAGACTTCCGGTGGAAGGCAGGAGATCGGCATTGAAGCAACACCTCTGAGCGCTGACGACAAAGGGTGTCAACGGCTTGTACGAGGTAGTGTTGTACCAAGCTCCTGACCTTCAGGCGATACCTGCAGAGGCACTTTCGATATGGCCCGCGGTCTCTGGCTGCGTCTCGAGCCGGCTCAAGGACTCTCAACCCGGAAAACCTGAGAAGAATCGATCAGTGATCCTATCGCAGCTACTACGTGGCAGTCACAACATATGAACAAGGTGATGGATTCGTACTCACAATCCAAACGTCAACGGGTAACCGCTACTAACTCGGGACTCTATGATCTGAGCGATCAAGCTTTCAAGAGACAAGTTCGTCCTTCACTTGGACGCGGTGGGAAGATGGGAAGGGTTTGAAGTTCGAACGGCGGCGAACGGAGTGATGCGACGCACATGCTGGTAATATTAATGACAACTAACCATGACATGTAGACGGCGTCTAGGTAGGCGGCGTCTAGGTAGGCGGCGCTAAGTCGTGTTTCGTACGGTTGATGACGATGCTGTAAACTTGCCGCCAAAGAGCAGATTGTGCACCCGAAGATTTATACAAACCACGACCCAATCGCGGTCTTCGATATCGCTGAGGTGTCCTCCTCATCGAAACTCCACTTGCGCCGGTCGGAGAATGAGGACTCAGTGTTATCGAACAAGAGAAGGATTGACCTCAGGATGAAATTTTAATGAAAGAAGAGGACGGCCGAGCCTTGGCCGAGCCGTTTCCACGGCCACATTACGACAGCGTGACCAAACACAAGCCCACTCCATGTAGTCTCCATAGATTGACCTTACGGTATCAGAAGATAGTAGTTCTGAATATACACCCCATGTACTCAAACGCGCTTTTATTCGTTCATAAGGCACAAGTATAGACATTAGATCGTAAAGGACGCGGGCGTAATCAGAGGGCGGGCACCGCGGGAAGCAAGAACGAGAACGATACATTGCGGAGCTACAAACGAGCGACATTCGAAGACGGCTGGCGAGTACGAGTGCGGCGATGGCGGGGGGCAGGAATGTATGAGATAATGGGCCATGGCGAAAAGCGGTGGTGATACACAAGCGAGAGGAAAACGACGAGGCGTGAGACAGGCGGACAGCGGGCACCGTTAGACGGTGTTATAGCTCCCTGCGAGTCGGCGTGAGCAGGGGCAGAGGAGAGAGACGAACAGCGTACATATTCGCGCAGCCCAGTCGCCGCTTCCGGTGGCGAGGAGGCTGGCCGCGGGGCTAAGGTCGATCGAGATGACTGCGCACGACCCATTCAGCACGGCCCTGCAAGCGCTTGACATGTGAGAACAACGCACCGGAGTTTTTGTGACCCTGCAGCATGAGCTGCACCGTCGCAGACCGCGCGTCCCAGAACTGCACGCCGCGGTCCTTCGAGCCCGACACGACCCACTGCCCGTCGTGCGACACCGCGACGCTCAGCACATAGTCCTGCGCACACAACTCAGCTACGCCCACACGCTCTAGCCACACAACGACGCACCTTATGCCCTGTGAAGTTCATCGTGCACGCGCTCGCTTTGTCGCCCTCCTTCTTGACGACGGCACCAGGCGGCATGCCCTCGCGCTTGCCCGCGTTCTGCACGGCGGCGCGCACGTCCCAGTACTTGAGCGTCTTGTCGAGCGAGCCGCTGACGAGGCCCTTCCCGTCGGGCGTGAACGCGACGCTGTAGACGCTGTCCTTGTGCCCTTTGAGCCGCTCGACGAGTTGCCCCGTCGCGACGTCCCACAGGCGCACGATCGTGTCGAGCGAGCCCGCGGCGACGAGGCGCCCGTCCGGCGACATGGCGACGGACGTCACGCCCGAGTCGACCGCCTCGGGCTCGTGAATCGCGAGGACCTTCGACGAGCCGTCCGTCATGTCCCAGATGCGCGCGGTCTTGTCGCCCGAGCCGGAGACGATGAGCCGCCCGTCGAAGGAAAAGTCGAGCGAGTAGATCTCCTGCTGGTGCCCGTCGAACACGTTACGGATGCGCCGCTTCGCGATGTCCCAAATCTGGCGATTCGGGCCCAGAGTGAGCGGATGCACGTGCAAAGATCTGAGGAAGAGATGCCTACGCGAATCTGCTTGTCTTCGGCACCGGTGGCGAGATATTTGCCGTCGGGGCTGAAGCAGACGCTGCGAATGTACAAGTCGCCTGTCTTTGGCGCAGAGTCGTCTTTCAAGACACTGCGCATATTTTTAGGGCGTGTGCGAAGCCATGTGGCTGTCCACTCACCATGTCTTGGCGCCCGTCTTTGTGTCGTAAATTTGGGCGGTACGATTGCATCCCGTCGCCAGGTACTTGCCGTCTGCGGAGAAGCGCACGCAGCACACGACACTGCAGCCAGTGAGCCACGCAAGCCGCATTGTGCGGGCAACCGTGAACAACGCACCTCTCGTGCAGCAGCGTGTGCACCAGGTTGACATCCAGCGAGCGCTTGACCTTGGGGTTGAAGACGGCAAACCAGTCGGTCCCCTCTTTCTTCAGTTCCGGCGGGACATTGTGCGGGTCGAGGTCGTCCGGAAAGCCTCCGTTCGCGCTAATCGGGACCATCGCGCCTGTGACATCGGGCGGTCCGTCCTGGGCGGCGGTAAACGGCGTTGTCGTCGAGGGAGGTGGTGGCAGACCGGGACCGCCTGGCGGCATCTTGCTCGTGCTGGGACCCGGACCCGCTGGCCCCATAGAGGGGCTGAAGGGTTCTGTGTGGCCTTTGGCGACGTGCAGCGTGGCAAAAAGAGGACAGCACGCACCTGGACGATCTGTCTTGATCCTGTCTGTTTTGATCCTTTTTGGCTCGCGCATGTCGCGCTCGCGGTCCCTGTCGCGATCGCGCTCTCGGTCGCGCTCGCGTTCCCGCTCCCTGTCCCGGTCTCTCTCCAGGCGCTCGCGCTCTGCCACCCTCTCCCTCTCACGGTCTCTGTCCCTGTCGCGGTCGCGGTCGCGGTCCATGGGGTCGCCGCGGCGGGCGTAGAATGGATCATTGTAGGGTAGTGCGGAGTTGGCGGTCGGGGTCGCCACGCCTGAGGCGCCGGGGCCGACGTTGACGCCAAGGGCGGGGGGTATGCCGGCGGCGTTTTGGCGGACGGCGATGAGCTCCTGGCGGAGACGGCCTATCTCTTCCTCATATTGCTGGCGTATTTTTGAGTGCTGGTTCTCGAGGTCGTAGAGGCTCTGACGGATGATGTTGAGTTCGTTGACCTGGCTGGATACTGTGTGTGGGAGATGGACGGGTGGTCGGGGTGAGCAAAACAGAGGCGGGGGTGTGGGAGAGAGAGAGCGACGGACCCTTTGTCTCGTAGTCGTCGCGCTGGTTGCGGAGAAGGGAGTATTCCTGGGAGAGGCCGTCGAACTCCTGGCGGATGACGTCGAAGGACTCGTTGAGGCGTGCTTGCTGCTGGGACTGGGCGGGGGGCCCTGTGGGCTGGAGGCTGCGGTGCTGCGGGGGACGTGAGCGGGGGACGGAGGGAGGGGGGGAAAGGGGACGGACGGCGTATATGGAGGAGGACATTGATGTGGGAGATGCTCGAGTGCGGGCGGCGTGGTCGCTGCGTTTATATCTGCTTTCGGTCTCGCTTGCTCTCTCCCCGCCAGCAGGGCGCGGACCTTTCCCACACACATCAGGGCATACCGCCGGCTTGCCTCTTTTCGTCCCATGTTGCCTTGCCGTGACCGTCACCCCGACGTCCGCAGCGGCACTGCACTCACAGTCCGCACTGCACTCACAGTCCGCACTGCACTCATAGTCTACCCCCCGCCCGCCCCCGCCATCCCCTCGCAGCGCCCGAGTGCCACTGTGGCCCCGCGAGGCGACGAGGGCGCGGCCGCGCGACAATCGAATTGATGGAACGCTCGATCTGCGCGAAGCCGCGCACGGACCACGCCGGGGCCGTAAACTGCTCGCGTCCTGTGCGCCGTTGCGGTGCCTCCGGTCTCCCAGCGGTCTCCCCCGGTGACATCACCGTTCCTTGTGCACGTCCACGCATCACCCGCATTCGGCACTATCGGTCAGAGCGCCTTGTACAAGTACTCCGGCGGGCAGCGCAGTGGCAGCGCCAATTCCACCGGTCTTTCTCCTAGGCTGTTTTCTGGCATCTTCTGAGCATCACGCCAGCCCACATTCCATTATCTAAGATCCCGGCCTCGCTCCGGCCCGATCCCCGGCCACGCCCCGTCCGCCATCTGTCCTCTCTCGCGCCGCACAACTCCTCCAAGTCGCCACACGAAGCAGCCAACATCGCCCTGCTGGCCGCGTGGACCTCCCAGCACTCCTATGCCGCGGACCAACCAGCGTACAGGGTAATCAAATCAACACGCAGGGACATCAGCATAGTCGCCGTTGACGTCAGCACCAGCGGAGCGGGTCCAGGAAAAGTCTGATATGACGGAGCGACAGGAATCAGAACATACCGTATGACTCTCGTTTTCAGACTGCTGTCTGCTGCGCCATTCACCCCTTGTATCCAAACCGGCGACTGTGACTTGTTGCTGAATCTTTAAGGTCAATGATCGGAAGTCCACCCTACGTGCTCGTGACTGCGCCTTCTCTCGTCCTCTTGCTTCCTCCAGGATCCCCAACGTGACGAGACCTCTCATTCACTTGTCTTTGCGCATTGATCTACCCCGACCACGCAACTGTTCTGTTCTGGCAGCCGGGTCCACATCCTTCGTTTCTCCAAGTCGGCGCTGCCCACTGGTGTGTTACGACAAACTGGCTGTCGGCGCCCAGACTACCCCATATGGCTCTCCTTGGCCTGCGAAGTGAGCGTCAGCGGCGCGCTGACGATAGTCTCTTCGTAAGTCCGCGCCTCGTCGTGCCGTTTGGCTGATGGATAATGACTTTCTCACCGTCAGCGGCGTGATACTAGCGGCCGCAATCATCTGTCCTCCTGGCCTGCTCATAGCGCTCTTTGTGCACAGAGAGTATATTGATGTGATGATGTCCCTCCTCATCGACGGCGTCTGACCATCCGATGTCTTGCACAGCTCATATCAAGAGCATGTTTTCATCTCGCTCCGCGAGCCAACCCGTCCTTCCGCAAGTTGGGGGTGCCGCCGCCCTACCTCCCTGTGCGTTTCCGCGTGTCAAATTGATGTCAAATACTACCAACTTGCGTCGGTATGTAAGTCAGAGCACATTCCATGGGGCCGGTCATAGCCAGAGTCACTGTGATGATAGTGTAGCTTAGCTTCCATGAAGATTCTGCACCTCTAACTTACTATACATACTTATTGCCGACGCGCCAGCCAGTATATATAATGGTCCATCCAGCTCATGTGTAATATTGTGACGTGCAAGAGCTTAGATCATTTACATATACATGCATTACTCCTAATTTACTCGACACCAGATGATCAACCGGAATGGCGCTCCATGGCGGAGCGCCCGACGAAACGATCTCAGGTATGCGCCTGGGCGCAAAAGCGGTCCGCAATATGCAACACGGCGCCTTCCACGGGAAGACGACACGGTGATATAGTTGCGTACGCGCCGCGCGCAGTGTGCCGGAGGGATGTCGAAGAGTAAAAGCTTGTAGAAAGGCGCCGTGCAATCACCCACGTGCCCGACATTTCATACGCAATCACTATACATCAGTAAAACCAGCCGCAAAGTAGCAGCAGCAAATTGACGACGGCAAACGACAACAGGACAGCGCACGTAAAAAACTGCTACGCTATCCCCACTGACTCTTGCCCCGGACGCCTTGCTGCCAGCCTCCGCCAAAACGGCCCTTCCCCGGACGCTGAAGGTATGGGTTCGCACCGGCGGGCTTCGCGGGCGGCGGCGCGCTGGACGACGACGACGACGGCGCGGCGGCGGCGAAGTCGATCTTGGCGCGCTTTGTCGGCGCCCCCTCCTGCTGCTCCGACCGCATCTTCTGGTGCACGGCTGCAGGTCAGTGACAGGTTGAGTCGAGAGAAGTACCGCACAGAAAAGCATGCGCATCGCGGGATCCCACCCGAGCAGCGAGGAACAGAGGTCGACGAAATTTGAGCACACGAGAGGGCGGGAATTAGCACCGTGGAGGAAAAAAAGAAAAAGAGCAGCGACTGACCGAGTTCATCCGCAAACCATTCTCCCCGCACGTCCATCGGATCCCACACCGCCTTGGAAAAATTCGTCGCGCGCTCATCGACATCCACGAACTCCACGAGCTTCGCATACAGATGTGGGTTCCGGAACGAGCGGTTCGACATCAGCGAGTCGTTGAAGTGCTTCGGCTGGCTCGCATCGCGCTTCAGCTCGTGAAAATGCGCCAGCTTCGTCTGCGGGCCCAATCAGCCGCCACGCCCGCGCACACATACACTTCGTATACAAATGACACGCACTGCGACGGCCGGGTCCGGCGGCGCACTGGACGCGGGCGGGATGCCCCAGTCCGCGACGCCCGGGATGGCGGGCGGGCGGAGCAGCGTGCGCACCTGCGCGGCCTCATCCAGTGGGACGCGTGGGGCGTCCCGCTCGCCGCCCGAGCTGGAAGACGCCGCGGCGGGCGGGGGCGGCTCGATGTCGTCCGAGATGTGTGCGCGCGCGTGCGGCTTCTGCGGGGGGCGGCGGATGACGATCTGTGCCTTCGGCGGCCGCCGCGCTAGGGCTGTGCGTTAGCTGCGCGCCCGCGAGGAAGGGGTGGATACGCACGTTCGGGGGTCACGTCTGGCAGGGCTTTCAGCGGCGGGTCCTGACGCAGACAGAGGGGCACAGCCAGACGGAGGGAAACGGCGCTAGCCAGGCAGAGCAGCGAAGGCTCTCACATTGTTAGGGCCGCGCGAGCCTGAGCTCGCGTCGAACGGGCGTTTGCTTTTGGGGACGCGGGATTCCGGTGGGCGTTCAGAGTCGCTTTGCGAGTCGTCGTCGTACGAGACAAGCCCTGGGCAGTGTATCAGAGCCTGAGGAAAGAGGATAAAATCGATGCACGCACCGTACATGGCGATTAGGTACAGCAAGCTGTGTTGCGCTTGTTCAAAGGATAGGATGCCAGTCGAGGACTCGCAGTCGACGTCGGAGGCGCAAGTCGCGCAGCGATGCGCAAGCGTGGGAAAATGTGACCCGCGCTAACTTACGGTTGACGACCTCTTCAACTTGCCACTGGCCTAAGTCTTTGTTCATTTTACCTCCATCACCACCATATCTCAATGTCGACAATGAAAGCATACCTCGCGGAGAAGTACATGTCGGGCCCCAAAGCAGATGCCATCCTTGCGCGCGCCGCCCCCAAGAAGAAGAAGAAACGCAAAGGCGACACCCTCGCCCCCTCCGGCTCCGCGAACTCTGGCTTCCAGATCAACGACGACGACGGGGGCTGGGTCGCCGAGGAGGTGCCCGAGGATGACGCCGCCGAGGCTGTCGTCGCGTCGGACCGCGCGTTCAAGAAGCGGCGCCTCGAGGGCGGCTCGGGCTGGACGAATGTGCGGCAGGCGACGCCGCCGCCCGCCGCGGACGAGCAGCCCGTCGTCGCAGACGTGACCACAGACGCTGCGCCGTTCACTGGCGGGCTGCTCACATCGAAACAGCTGCGCAAGCACCTCCCGACTGCGCAGGCGGCGCCGGAGGCACAGGAGGATGAAGAAGCCGCGCGGGCGGCGCAGGAGACGGTGTACCGCGACGCTACGGGGCGCAAGATTGACACGAAGGCAGAGAAGGCGGAGGCGGCGAGGAAGAAGCGAGAGCGCGAGGAACGCGAGGCGCAGAAAATGGAGTGGGGGAAGGGGCTGGTGCAGAGGAATGAGGCGGAGGAACGGCGCAAGCAGGAGGAGACGATGCGCACGCGTGCGTTTGCGCGCCATGCAGACGACGAGGACCTGAATCGCGAGCAGAAGGAGAAGGACCGGTGGAATGATCCTGCTGCGGCGTTCTTAACGGTGGGTCTCTCGTCTCATTCGAAGGAAGCAATTCTCTTATTCTCTCTCCAGAAAAAGAGGAATAAGGGGCCACGAAAACCTGAGTACACTGGCCCTACTCCTGCACCAAATCGCTTCGGAATCAAACCAGGCTACAGATGGGACGGGGTCGGTACGTTGCAGATTAAATTCTACACTGGCGATGAGCAGTGCCTCACATTTACTAGATCGTGGCACCGGCTTTGAGAAGAAGTACTTCCAGCGGATGAACGAACGGAAGCGCGTCGGTCAGGAGAGTCACTCATGGAGCGTTGAGGACATGTAGAGTGCTGTAACCCGGAATTCCTGCCATTCAAAGCTGGGCCATTGCCATTGTACGTCCTCTGATCAGGTCTACTGTATCGGTGCAGAAGTATCAACGCATCTTTCGTTTGTCCGCGCTCTCCAGACCAGTCCCGGGTACCACCCTGCACTCTGGCGCCCATCAATCGCAGACCTCAAACAAAACGCTCCATTTATCCTCTGTGGGCACGAGCGTTTGCCCGCCCCATGCCAACTCGATTGTCTGCCCGTACTCCCAAACTTTCAGCACTTGAATGGGTATATGCGCGTCACCATGGCACAGTACCCTTCACCAAAGGCGTCCACGCACCGATGTGGAGCTTGTATCCTTCACCCTCCAGGATGAGCGGGAAAGCGTGCTGGGGAAACGGCTTGCGGGTGTGTTGCGTCGCGAGCTTCAGCAGGAGCTCCTACAGCGCGTGGCTGATCGGTGGGCAACCATGAATAATTGGCGAGATCTTACCGAGACAGTGGCCTGCACGGCATCATAGCGCTGTTGAACATCCGCTGGACGTCGATGCGGACTAGGCAATGTCAGCGTGTTATGTAGGCTGCGAGGAAAGTATGATGGGGCTCACCTGGCCGCGTAGACGTATACAGATGTGATGAAGTTGGCGCGGAAATCGTCCGAGGGGATGAAAAGCAGCGCGCAGTCGTTCAGCGAGAGCTGTGTCGGGGACGCCATCGTGAAGAACTACGGCAGTCTGGAGAAATAAATTCGTCCACAGGTTCTACGGGTGTATCACATGACAAGTCGCCCTTAGCTAACTTAGTTCAAGTTGGCACCTGCTGCCACTGGACTTGTGCGGTCAGACATATGATCCTGAGCCTGCGAAGGTTTCAGTCTGTCTACTCTGCCTCTGGGAGACTACTTGTGCGGTCAGGGACGCGTCCGATCGACTACTGTAAGAATGATAGCGCCCCGTTGCTTACTGACTCACATCACTCTCATTATTCCCTCCCCCAGGCACAGCATCCTACCGAAGTATACCATGTCAGAGGTCGTGGACGCTGAATCGGTGGACAAGCTGCCCACAGGCTCTAGTGTCGTTGCGGCTTCGGGTCCTGCTCTCTCCACAGAGGAGAAGGCCAGCCAACTTCGACCAGCAGGTCTTGCCTGAGAACAACCTATGGATCGTTTCCCCCGGGCTCCGTGAAGACCACGCTCGTAATTTGTATCACCGACCTTAGCCAAGCGTTCTTGCAGACCATCGTCGCAACGGCCCTTCCCACCATCGTCGAACGTCTCGGCGGCGGGAAGAACTACAGTTGGGTTGGAAGGTAAATTTCTCGTTCCGCTGAAGCCATCCTAGTACCAACGAGAATCTTTCTAGCTCTTACCTGCTGGCAGCGGCCGCTCTTGCCTCATTATATGGGAAGTTGTCCGACCTCGTTGGTCGTAAACCTGTCCTGTACTTTGCGATCATCACGTTCCTGGTATGTCTACTTTCTCGGATGTCGTCGTGTTTGTTTTCCGACTGCGTATTACGATTGAAACATGTTTGAAAGATTGGCTCTGCGCTTTGCGGCGCTGCCCAGACCATGACGTGGTTGATTGTCTGCCGTGCTATCCAAGGCATGGGCGGCGGCGGCGTTCTTGGCCTCATTCACATCACCATTTCCGACATCGTGCCCCTCCAGGAGTAAGACCACGATCGATGACACGCCAAGCATGCTGACTGAATTGTACAGACTCGGTAAATATGGCGGATAGCTCGGCGCGACATGGGGGATCGCTAGGTGCGCCTATTCACCAGTGGCAGCGGAGGTGTGATCTAACTTGTCAAACAGCGTTGTGGGTCCACTCCTGGGAGGTGTTTTCACAGACCACGTTTCTTGGCGATGGTGAGCTATACCTGCCTTTCGTATCTTCCATTTTTTAACGGATCTGATAGGTGCTTCTTCATCAACCTGTACGTCCCGCCCGCTTCCACCCACGACGTACTTGCCGGCCGACTGGTGGCATAGCCGCGAGCATTTTGTTCTTCTACCTTACATTGAATCCGCACCCGGGAATGACTTTTAGGCAGCACCTCAAGCAGTTCGACATCCTCGGCCTATTCCTACTGCTCGGCGTTGTCGTCTGCCTTCTCATTGGCCTCAACAGTAGCGAAACGAGCTGTAAGTCCGGAATCACGAACCACCTCTGCGCTTCCTAATCACAAAAATGTCCAAGGTCCGATGCGGACACCATCGCCCTCCTTGTAGTTGGATGTGTACTGTTGCTCGTCGCCAGCATCAACGAGATCTTTACCAAGCGATCCCCTATCGTTCCTCCTAGGCTAATAGAGGTGCGCCGCGTTGATGTCTATCGAAGCCAGTTTCCTTTGCTCACTGACAACTGTATACAGACGCGGACGACAGCCATCATTCCCATTAGCAACCTTCTGCACTCTATCGTTTTCTTTGCCGGTCCGCGTTGCTTGTCGCTGACGATCATGTTTGGTTGTTGATGTCTTTCTTTTAGGTGCTTTCTACTTGCCACTATATTTCCAGGTCCAAGGTGCCTCGGCGACGAGTGCCGGAATCAGGTAAGCAACTCCTTCGCGGTGTCCGGCCCCGTGCATTCTGTAACGCGGTCTTTGGAATGCTTCCCTTCTCGTTAGGCGGAGCATTATTCTCTACCATGTCTGGCATACTCGTAGCGCGGCTTGGCCACTACCGCGCTATCATGTGGGTCGCCTGGGCCACTATGGTACTGGGATGGGGCCTTTCTACAATGCTGGACGACAACTCCAACACGTACGTCTGGCATGCAGTTTCTGTCCAATCGTATCTGACATGGACGACAGAGCGGAGAAGATCTTTTACCTTCTCATCGCATCTGCAGGAGTCGGTGCTCTCTTCCAGGTGAACTATACCTTCTTGATGCGAGGAAGCGACAACTTGTTGACGAGACGAACCAGACACCTTTGGTCGCGTTGCAGGCTGCGATGCCGCATAAGGATATGGCTACGTCTACAACGACTTTCAGCTTCAACCGGTACGCATCTCCATCTACATGCGCGTGCTCGCGCATTTGCTCACGACGCCTTTTACAGAACCATGGGCGGTATCGTTGGCATTTCAATCGGTCAAGTCATCTACACCAGCGTTCTTCGGCACAAGATCAACCGCCTGGACTTGAAAACCATCAATTTCGACACCTCCCCGGAGGCACTGAGCCAGAGCATGCACCTGCTCAAGAACATCTCGGACCCAGTTGTGCGCCAGGAAATTATTCACGCGTATACGCAATCAATCAGCACGATCTGGATTGTGAACACCGCGCTCGTGGGCGCGGGCTTCATTCTAGGTGAGGATAATCGATGCTTGCATCGCATGGGCAGCCGGGCGATGCTGACGAGCATAACAGTGCTTTTCTTGAAGAACTACAAGTTGCAGCGGGCCGCTGTGAAAGCCAGAGAGCCACGTGCTGAAGGCGATGTGGAGCCGGGCGCTGTCGCAGAGCCGGTGTGATGGTAATACCGTGACGAGCGAGCAAGACGTTGCGAGAGTCTAGATGAGCAAGCTGCCGTTCATGAGTACGACTCGGAAGCCTAAATACTTTAGTATTTCGGACGCTTGCAGAATTTGTTCGTCAAGAACAACAGCCATGGCGTTCATGGTCACGGTGGTGAACGGCCTGCATCACTCCGGCGCATTCCGCGACTGGGAGCAAGCTTCCAATAACCACTGGCTACTTATGCATGTGTGATTAATGGAATAGCCGCAGCCGGCCTACACCTCAGATTGTCATATATATATGGTCAAACACGGTCCATTAGCAAGCACTGCCGCCGTCGGCGAGTCCCGCGACAACTCCGCCTGAGCTCTCACTCCGTCTTCTGCAATGGTTAGCAGGAACTCGTCGTTCGATGACCTCGCATCTTGGGACGATGCGACTCGCCGTGGCATTTCGATGGCTGAAGATCCCCTGGACGACTCAGACGACGTCCCGGAGGATCGACATCTGCGCCCGAACGCAGTGTACGTCCTCTTCACCTCTTTACTCATCTCGTCGACACCGACCTCATGTCACAGCGACCCTCGACCGCCTTTGCCAGAAGTGGTAGAAATCGAGGAAGCTGTTGCCAGCCTCGAGCAACAGCTGACCGCGCTGCGTTTGAAGAAGGCACAGCTGCTCGCGAGCCATGCGCTCATTAACCGGCTGCCACCGGAGATCCTCTCGCGAGTCTTCGAGCTCGGTGTGTACGACTACAACCAACTCCTTCCCACTCTTTCCCTCGTCTCCCGCCATTGGCGCCAGGTGGCCCTCGGGACGCCGTCGATATGGTCGTACATCCGCCTCGACAAGTCCTGGGGCTATGGGCGGCACAGCTCATTCCTGCGCATGCTGAATGCGTCGCTCGAGCGTTTGCAGGCATGCAAATTCCTCGTCGACATCGATTGCCGGTTCTTGGACGATGAAAACGAGTTCACCCAGATCTTGAAAGCTATCGCACCACACATGGACCACTGCTTTTCGTTCCGGATATCAATTCCCGATTGGCAGTGGATGGAAATTGTCCGGTCATGTGCTCAAAACCTAGGACCCTCTCTGGAGGACCTGTACATCAGCATAGACCCGTCTGAGGGAGATGACGAGGAACCATTTACCATCCTCTCCCAAGCTTGCCCAAGGCTCTCCGACATTACCCTTGAGAATGCCCCTCTTATATGCATCCGCACGGAGTTACCCGCGCTTCGCACATTGGCGATTCTACGTGACCAGCGTTTTTCCACTGCACCGTGCATGAGCATATCCTTCAAGGAGCTAATCACCCTCTTGGATTCCACTCCAACCCTAGAAGATCTCCGCGTGCAGTCCGCCCGCTTCCTTCTCAACGGCGCTGAATTCATCTTCAACTCTACATTCACACCCCCTACATTCCCGCGACTCAAGGCGCTAACCTTCAACTACGTCGACGCGAACCACCTCTCAGTCTTCCTTGAAGCGGGAATTTTCCCATCGCTGACGCGTCTCGCCGTCCACATGGATAGCTCCAGCCACGAAAACATGCAGTGGCTCGGGCGCATTGCGTTGGACAGCCAGGTGCGCTTCCCGGCCCTACGCATGCTGGATCTTCGCGCCTGCAACTTCCAAGGCGCCACGCTTGTGCCCTTTGTGCGCGCGCTGCATCAGCTCCCCCGCCTCACCGCACTCGGCCTCTCCAGCCCGCCCATGGGCCTCATCGGCTCGCGCATCTTCGAGCTGCTGTCCAACGCTCCCGAGCTCGGGGTAGGCGAATGGCTGCTCCCGCAGCTCCAGGCGCTGTGCGTGCAGGACTGCAGGGACGTCTCTGGGCACGAACTCATGAAAGTCATACGGGCGCGCAATGGCGCAGCTGCCGGCGCTGGCGTTAGTCCTATCAAGTTCCTGAAGATATCTCAGTGCTTTGGTTTAGTTCCCGACGTCCAGGAACAGCTGAAGCGCTTCGTGGATACCGTACGCGTTCTGTGAGGATCGGTATGCTTTGATCTGGTAAGTCTCCACAGTGATTGGCTCGTCGCTCTCATCTGATCCTACTTGCTAGCGTCCCCTTCACATCCTTCCCCCACAAGTGCCACTTCCCTCGGGGAGCTTACATATCCCTCCGTCAATAGCCTCACTCTCGTATCGCCTGTGCAATCACTGTGCATTTAGTGTATCACCTTTAGCATCATGGATCCGCGCTCATATGTACTGTGTATCATGTTTTTTGTTTTTACGTCCCCAAGTGTACCGAGTGGCATACTAAATGCAATGTACGACTCGGATATGTGTCCGAACTTTCATCCCAGGTGATAGCCTCGGTTTTCCATATTGAATCCTGATTATCTGACTACCCATCAAATCGTCGCCCACGGCACGATAATACGCAGCAATGCAAGTGAATTCAGGGCATCAGGGCAATTTAAAGAGGTCATGCGACGATGAGCAGGGCGATATCGGGGAGTAAATAGGACCAAAACTCATGACGATTTCGAGCTCCTGCCTCAAGGGTTGTATGAAGACGGTACAAGTGCGACACAAAGGAAGGGGGCCGAGTGACACTCAGGCTGTGGCGACACGGCTTCGCCACCAGAATGTCCTCGACTGCCCTGAAATGGTCCCATACGGCCTCAGTGTGCGCATAGCAAGTTATGAAATTGGCTATGAATAGTGGTTGATGCTCCGAGCACTAAGAGCAAGATTTGTAGAAATATTGAAGAGGAAGGAATGTGTTCGACCGACTCGGAGATGACTTCAAGTAGGCGAACAGCTCTTTGCTAAGCCAAGTTGAATTCCTCATCATGTTTCTGACAGCGCGGCTGCAACTAAGCTGATTTGATGAGCCGGACTGCAGCCTGAACGTGGCACTGCGTTGACGACCGTGGCACACTAGACTTTCGTCTATCAGCCGTCGCACTTTGGACGCTGGAACGCCACGACGGCACGATTCGTAGAAGCAAACGAGGTCGACGTCGGCGACAGGGTGCGCTGGGAGCATTCCATCACTAGAGGACAGGGTCGAAAAATTGACCAATGGTTTCTCCAACTGGAGGCGAGCGCGGCGCGCGCGGCCACGTCCTGGAGGTCATAAGTCGACGCAACATCGTAGACTCCCATGGGTCATTTTCAACCGCGTTCAGGAGGATTTGATTAAGAATTTCGTCCACTACTTCAATGGAATACTTTCAACACTACTTCAATGGAATACTTTCAAGATTTTTCAAGGAGCCTGTGCGCGTCTTCCAAGGTCTTGATTACGGGAGATTTCACGGGATAGCACCAGCGCAGAAAGACGTCAAGCATCTGGGCATTCTCGGACGCTTTGATGACAGAGATGCCAATGCGCTCCTGTACAGGAGGCTGTGGAATATTGAAGATGGAAGTGAAAACGGGAGAGGCGAGGGAGAGCAAAGGGAGAGTACAAGCTTGTGTCCTGAAGGCCACATTGTCGCATTTCCGTAGAACTATATCAGTGTTCGGATAGTTAAACGGCGCACCCGAGGCTTTAAATTCAGGTGTTGAAGTAGACCGCGGCATGTTAGCGATGAAGAACTTCATCGTACTGGCGAGGTCAGGTGCCACCAAATGCTGACACGTGCCGTGAGCGCGTCGTCCCTTCCTGGTGAGGACGCAGTCAGCCCAGCCCAAACTGCAATGCCAGCCTCAAGTACTCGCCAGAAGCATGTTCCCCTCTTTCCCGAGAACGTCCTTCACCGACATTCAAGCATCTGCAACTTCGCCTTCAAGCATCCAGCACACCATCGACATGTCTTCCACGCGTTCCACCAAACTTCCGTTCGTCGTCCCGGCCCTGAACACCACGCGCCGTTGGAAAAAACCAGCCGCCGCCGCCGCCATCAAGAAGCCTGCGTTGAAGATCCCTACACGTCCTGCAGATCCATCCAGTCCTAAGCCTACCCGCAAGATCGTCCGGGTCTTCGGGCTCATAGTTCCTCCCCGACCCCAGCTGCCCCGCGAGCGCCGCATTCCCGCACTGCGCGACGATACTTGGGTCGTCGTTCCCAAGCCCTCGACTGGGCGTGGTCTCAGTCCCCGCGCGCCAGTGTCCAACCCTCCGAAGACACCTGCCGCGAAGCCTGACGAGGCTGGCATCCCACCGTCATCGATCCGCCCGCCGACGACGAGGGCTCAGCGCCAGAAGCTCATAACCAATGGGAGGCTGTCAGCCGCCCCCTCCGTCTGGCTGCCGAAAAACCCGCCTGTCCGTCCCAGCAGCTTCACCTCGCGCATCCCACTCTCCACTCTGCGCCCTCGGTATGCCCCAACGACGCCTCCCAGAACACCATCGTCGGAAGTGTTTGAGAACGCACGATCTCCCACTCGTTCCACCCCATCCTCATTTTGTGTGTCACCCACGACGTCGTTCCAATCGTCCACGCCAGGGTTGTCCACGGGTCCGACCTCCCCTGCGTCGTCATCGCCGCCTTCTCCAGAGCCCCAGGAGAACGACAATGGTGTTCCTACCGCAGACGAGGGCTTCAATCCGTTTTTGGTGAGTAGATGTACATGCGGAAGACGCACAACTACTAACCAGCAACAAAAGGATCATCGTGAGCCAGTCGATGTCGACATCATCGATGATACACATCCGGAGCAGGCCGTCGTATACAAGACCCCTGAGCCCGCGGCTGTCCAGACCGCAGAGGCCGAGTCGACGTTGGGCACAGAGGCTGCGGTCGTGACCCCTGCGCTCGACAGCACTGAGGAAGTGAAGCGACGGGCCGTTGTCCAGGAGTACCTCGCAAAGCTTCGCGCTCGATCAAATGCCACGCCCACGACCCCCGCTCTGTCCTTTTCCACTTCCACCACGCCTTCCTCCGCTGCGTCAACCATTGACACACCTTTCGGCCCGCGTCGCGTGCGACGCATTGTTGTGCCCGAGTTCGACGAGAGCCATAAAGTCTCTCACAACAGCACCATCCAGCGCGAAATTGAGGCCCTGCGTACCCAGGGCCGTGTAGGAGGAAAGGGCCTCTCCCCAGGCGAGGGCGAGGACGGCGTGTCGCTCGCGGCGTTGAGCACTATCAATCGTGTAAGGAGGGAGGCTGGGCTAGAGGCATTGACTGGGGCAAAGAGGGCTGTAGGAAAGGCCCTGCAGTAGAGGCAATGCTTCCAGGTCAGCCAGGGAGATCAAGACAACAACGTCAACTACATATAAATTCGTTAGAATGACGGTATACGTATAAACAGAAAAACCAAACCAATGTCGTAGGCGTACCATTTTTCTTCAGGATCCTATCCTTTTCTTTTCTTTTTCATGACTGACTAGGAGCAGCTGGAGGAGTGCTGAGGCCTCGCTGAGGAGCGCACCCACCTGACTAACAACCCGAACATCAACTCAGATTGCACCAACATCTACGTCGGGGAAGTATGTATCCTGATCCGACTTCATGAAGTGAGCTGGGGAGGAATGACCTGGGTGTGATTTGTCAGGTCTTGTGCACGTCGTCTACTATTTTCGTAAATGGGACGTCGTCTTGATGGAGGTCAGCAAGCTTGAATGTAGTATTGTCGTCTGAGAATTGGGCGTAACCTGCGCACGCGCAAGGTCGATGCATTGGGGACTTGAACAGATATGAAAGGCTATAGAGTGATGTCGATGAGCCTCAGCTGTGACTGAGCCCGGAAAAGACTCCGAGTCCAGCCGCAAGGGCGCAACAGCCGTGAGAAAGCAGCCGGTCCGCCGGTCCGCAGGGTATCCGAGTTGTACTAAGCGCTGAGCGTCACAGGAACTTGAAGGCAACTAAACGCAGCACATTCTCTCCCTGACCTTGCCATTGTCGTCAGAACGCGACCCAGGCCGACATCGTCAGCATTAGATTGGACTGGGGTGCGACGCGGCCATACAGCAGAGTGTGTAGCCGAGAATTATGTACGCGCACGGCGCACACATCCCCCAGCCGCCTCACAGTGCTGGTCTGAACCTCAAAGGTTCGTAATCTGTTTCGTCAGGGTCTTTGAGCTAAATGACATACTCTGCTAGGCCTTCGGACACACATTGAGCCTCACCAAGTCCCATCGCCCGTTGATGGCATCGAGGCCGACCGCGCGAAATGGGAGAACCAAACGTTCATGACACTGCCGGGTACACATGTGCCCCAGTCGACCTCTGACTATGTTGCTATTGACCAAGGTGCGCGCAATTAAGCTTTCAAATACACCCATCTTATTCGCTATACAGGTAACTCCTCACCGAAGTTCATACGAGTGTCAACGTGGAACATTCCCAGTACCTCCCGCATGGTCGAAGAGCTCGATATTCCGATTGTAGCTGTGATCCAACCATTTGCCGACCTTGACCCGAGGGAGGAGCCGATCCCGCTTGTGCAGTCTGGAGAGGAGGGTCCGCCGCGTTGCGGACAATGCAGAGGCTATATCAATCCGTGGGTGACATGGACGGCAGGGGGAAACAGGTGGAAGTGTAACCTGTGCTTATATGAAACAGAAAGTGCGTGTGTCAATATCTCACTTCCTACATCCGCTCAGCAGGCGTGATATAGTACATCCGGACATATTCTCCCCTCTCGATGCCGACCTTTTCCCAATTAATCGCGCTGAGCGCCTGGAGCTGCAGAAGGGCACCATCGACTTCGACGTGTCTGACTCGCCGGACTACTGGGCATCGCAGCCTTCGTCGCATTTTACACCCTCCTACATCCCTACGGAGCCCCCACCACCGCCAGATTCTGCTAGGAAACCCGCGCCGATGCGCTACGTCTTTGTCCTGGACATCTCCCTGGAAGCTGTTCAGTCAGGCTTCCTCAGCGCTGCATGCACGTCGCTTCGCGCGGTTCTGTATGGTGAAAACGCGTCCTTCCCCGCGGATTGCACGCTCGCAATCATGACATTTGACCTCGCTCTGCACTTCTACGACCTCTCGGTATGTACGCACCACCGCCATTGCCGCCGCGTGCCTGTTGTTGACATAAAACGACACTGAGTAGCCGAACCAAGACACTCCTCGCGAACTCGTCGTTACGGACGTTGACGAGCCATATCTCCCGCTTCCTTCCGCCGCATTATTCGCGCAGCCCTTCGTCTCTCGGTATGCATTTCTCTTTGCCCTTATTGAGTATGTGCGCTCAGATACTGTTCGTCCTAGGACAGTGATTGAAAGCTTCCTGGAGGCCCTTCCACAGCGTTTCGCGACGTGTGCTTCACAGTCGTGCCTGGGCTCCGCGCTCCGCGCCGGCCTCGCATCGCTTGTAAGCTAAACATGCTAATCCCCCTCTCACGCTAGCTCTGCGGCTGTGATGTTGCTGTCTGCTTACCCCTGTGCCGCAGGCGTTCCACGGAGGCCACATTGTCGCATACCTGTCAACGTTACCTACGCTCGGCCCGGGTGCTCTTACGCCCATCACCCCCGAGGAAGAGATGAAATTGGTGGACAAGCCCCAGGAGAAGGCCCTCTTTGTCCCGCGCAAGATAGAATGGCGTAATCTAGGAGAGGAGTGCGCCGAGGCTGGCGTCGGAGTTAGCCTTGTCTTCGCTCCTTCACAATTTGTGGACGTCGGTTCTATAGGCGGGTCTTTTGTCTCTTGTACACGATTTCTAAGTCCTGAATTCAGACCTCCTTCTACTTCTCGCGACTCTCCGGCGTTTTCATAGGTGTCGTGGCTTCCGTGACTGGTGGCGAGCAGTTCTTCCATCCAAGATTTCAGCCGCCACGGGATGGACCCATATTGGAGTCTCAACTACGACGATTAGTGTCGCGCACCTCTGGTCACAGCGTCGACCTTCGCGTCCGTGCCTCCAATGGTGTGTGTTTCACCCTCTTCGCAACCAAACCGATGCTTGCAACATGACTTACGCCGTGCGTAAATATGCAGGTCTCCGGCCCTCACGTCCGCTCGGCAATTTCCATCTTTCAACACCAGGCGCCCCGAAATTCGGTATCCTCGACGCCGATAAAGCCTTTTCAATAGAGATAGATCACACGCGAGCGCTCTCCACACATGACTACGCTCACATACAATGCGCCACCCTCTACACGAACCACGCCGGCCAGCGTAGAGTTCGCGTTCTCAACTTAGCCATTCAAGTTGTGGAACTAGCCGGTAACGTCTTCCGTTTCGCTGACATGGATGTGGTTGTGGCGCATATGATGCGATATTGTGCGTGGCCGGCTTCCTCACAATTAGACGATCTACTTACCAGCAGTCTGCCCTCACGCACAGCAATATCACAAATGCCTGAACATAGCCTTGCGAACATACGAGACGATCTGACGGAAAGGTGTTCCGCTATCTTGTACTCCTACCGCCGCAATTGTGCCACGTCAACGGCGCACAGCCAGGCAAGTGTCCTACGGCAGGGGGACCGATGTGTCATGGAAGGATCTTACCATTGACGCCCCTTTGCAGCTAATCATCCCGGAAGCCTTCCGTTCCCTGCCTATGTACACGCTCGCAGTCCACAAGAGCAAGCCGCTCAAAGGTTGGCTTCACGCGCTCATCACGCGCTATCCGGGCTGACCCGTGCGATTGCTCTGCCAGCCCGCAGTGTCTCCGCAGACGTCAGGAACTACCACGCCCACCGCCTCTCGGCACTGGGCGTCCGCGGCACGATGTATCACCTGTACCCACGCCTTCTCGCGCTTCACGACCTCGATCACACGATTGCGCTTCCCGATCCCGCCTCAGGCGTGATCGAGATGCCGTCCCTCATGCGGGGAAGCTATGTCTTTATGGAGGCAGCAGGCCTATACCTCATGGGTGCGTGGGCCCGGGGACTTGGTCTCAGACGCTGATGGGACTGACGTGTATGATGCAGATAACGAGGACATGCAGGTCCTTTGGGTGGGTCAAAGTGTCTCGCCGCAAATTTTACGCGATGTGTTTGGTGTTGATGACGTCGCGGATCTTGACCCATACATCGTAAGTACCCCACGTTATTCCATTCAATCATCGTGAATGACATGGTATGCTCAGCACACGGTGCCCGAGATCGACAGCACGCTTTCAAAGCAGCTTAGAAACATCCTAGCATACCGATCCGCGGAGAAAGGCGGCCGTGCCACGAAGCTGCTCATCGCCAGGCAGAACCTCGATGCCTCCGAAATCGAATTCGCAGACATGCTGGTCGAGGATCACAACAACGCCGCACTATCATATATGGATTGTGAGCCCCGACCGCGACGTCGGCTACCCATACTTACTGACGACCTTCTAGATTTGTCTTTGGTACATAAGCAGATCAGTAACGCGGTGAGTGCGGAGGCCCACTAATTGACGGTTCCTGTGGTGGATACATCTTATTCAACTCGCTGACGGCTTGTTGTTCTTTTCGTTAGATTCAAACCGGCGCCTCTCTGTCACCGGGCGCCAGCGTTCGCTCGCCGTGGTAGCATTCTTCTGGGTGGGGCTTTTCATGACCGAGATCTCCAGCATTGCTCGGATCATCATCTGCATCACGTTGGCTTCTTTTCACCGTTCGTACGCAGGGGGGTCGGGCTTTGCCTAGCAGAGAATAAAAGGAATGACATATGCTTCGGCGTAATCGCACAAAGTAAAAGATACACGTGAGATGAACAGATAGAGGTAAGGATATGCATGAACAACGGTATTTGATTATGAAGGAGTGTGTATACCTATCGCGATGTCGGAGAGATGGAGGGAAAAGAAAAGAAAAAACCTAAACTTCGACACAAGAACAAAATTAAATCAGAACTACTACCGCTGGATCAGTCCGTCTACTATGAATCTTGTCCGCCAGTCGGCGCGGCCTTCGACCGCCGTGAGCCGAAGCGGAGCTTGCCAGAGAAGAAGCCACCATCATGGGAGGTCGCACTACCCGCTCGGGAGCGGAACGACCACGCAGGAGACGACGGTCGTGGAGGGTCGGCTGCGCGGGCATCCAGAAGCTGCTTGTCTCGCGTCTGGGAAGGCTCTCGCCGTTTCTGCTGCTGCGGGGCGTCGTGCTGATGATGATGATGGTGGTGGTGCGGGTGCTCGCCGACCGTGTGCCGGCCATCGCAGCACGCGCGCACATTCTCCAGACCCTCGAAGCCATTCTCCGACAGCGAGTCGTCGTGCAGCTCAAACTCGAGATCGTCGTCCTCTCCACCCCCCGGAACGTGCTCGAAGGACTTGGTCGGGCTGTATGGCCCCTCGGGGCCCGCCCAGCGCAGATACTCGACCGCCGGCGTGCCAGAGCGCTTGCCGATGGAGCCGCCGACGGACAGCTGCGACTGGCTTCGCTGCCCTCGGGGCGTGATGTTCCAGGACTCCCCGGTCCGCATACTACGACCGCTTCGGTAACTCTGCGGGCTGGCGAGCAGTCCAGCTTGGCGGGGCTCATCCTCTGGAAGGCCGGCAACGCCTGGATTAGGGCTCAGCGGCGCAAGTGCTGGCCGGCCGTTGGCGACATTACCGGGGGAAGCGACCGGCATCGGGGGCGGGCGGGTGAGCAAGTACTTCAAGGCCTGCGAAGCGGCGTGTCAGCACTATCGCAAACTAAGCATCAGGCGCGACCTACATTGAGCCAGATGTCATGCCGCTCCTTGGTGGGGGCCGTGATCTTCATCTCGCGCTGTGGAGTAGACACGATGACGCTGTACTGGTAGAGGCCGGGCGGCAAGGGATTGGGGTCAAGCACGGAGCGGACGGATTCGATGTATGCTGAGTGATTCCTGTAGTCAGGCCGGCCGCCGCGAAAGACACGGGAGATGGAAAAGTACACACCGCTTTTGGCGCTCGACTCGGACACGTTCGATGAACCGGGGTCAGCAGAGCTCCAGTACAAAGTCTTCGTATACGGGTGGACCCAGAAGAAACGTTTGTGCCTCTTCTCGCCGTGGCCTTTCCCCATCGGACGACGGGTATACTTGTACAGGAACTCACCGATCATCGTCTGCGTGATCGCATGGATAACGGTGGGATCGGTCGAGGCAGCGCTCCGAGCCGACGTATCGGCCAAGCCATTAGTCGGATTCATGCGGCTAGGCGACGTGGGGGCGTTAGGAACGAGAGGCTGGGATCGCGCCGGGAAGTAATGATCAGAAGACATGGACGAGCGTCCAGACCCAATGCTGTGGTCGGAGTGCAGCGACGTGGTCGACATCTCGCGCACCCGCTCGCGGTCCCTGTTGGCGAACATGGCGAGGCCCGCGGGCACCGCGGTGCCGTTCGCATATGCAGCAGCATTTGCTGCCGACCTGAAGCTGTTCGTCGACGGCCGCTGCCCCAGACCCTGCTGGGGCGGCGGAAGGCTCGAGCCGTGCTGGCGCGGGATGCCGCCCCTCAACGACCCAAACGTCGGCGTTGTGGCGCGTTGGAGGAGCTCCGGTGGAGGCGGTGAAATTGGGCGCCCGGGGGCATCCTGCGACGACGACGACGAAGTAAAGCCTCTCCTTTCGGGGATGAAGTTGGGTGGGGGCATGCTGGCTGACGGCGGGGGAGCACGCGGGGGTGGCGGGAGCACCATCATGGGCGGGCGCGTCTTGTCCACCGGCGCGGGGCCGACAGACGGCAGGCGGGAGCGGGGCGTGCTGTCGTCCATGACGCCGGACAACGTCGACTCAATCGACTGGCGGCGGTCATGCGAGGAGCGCGCCGCGGGTATAATGGTCGCAACGGAGTCACGGACGGCGGCGATGGGGGAGGGAGGGACGGAGAGCGAGGGCGAGAGGCCTGCAGAATTTGGCGGGGAGATATACTGGAACGTCTGGTTTCCGACCTTGTACGCAGAGTGGCCGATCGGCAGCGACGGGGGACGGGACACGGGAATAGCAACGGGAACGGAAACGGGAACGGGGAGAGGTGCAGGGGGTGCGGGTGGCACCCACTCGTCAGTCTGCATCGACATCTCCTTCAGTTCAGGCTTGGGGGGCTCAGGCAGCGGCAGCGGTATCGGCTCGGGCACGGGCGTGGGCTCCTCCACGAAATCCGCCTGCACAGACTGGTCGTCATAGCTGACTTGGCGCGCAGCATAGAACGAGTCCGGCCGGCGCCCGTATGCCGACGACGCACGGCTGTCCGCCGCGGCGCGCTGAGCGTACCGCGACGCCTTCACGCTCTCCGTGTCGTCCTCGTCGGACAGCCCGTCGTCGCTGAAGGGCCGTGCAGAATGGAACGTGTGCACCGACATCGAGTACGTCGGCGTCGTCAGCGCAATGCTCGCGCGCGCGTCGTGGAACTCCTCCGTCTCCGTGTCGGTGTCCGCGCCCGTCTCCGTCGCGCCGTCGTCGTACTCTTCGTCCGCCACCTCCGAGAGCGCCAGGGCAGCGGGGACGCCGCGCAGCGTGCTGTCGCCGCTGGTGTCGTGCGCCCAGCTCGCCTGCGTGATCGTGTCGCGGCGCGACACGGCCTCGTCCGCCCGCAACAGCGACGGCGGCTCATCTGATGTCTGGACGTCCGCGTCTGACGTGCTGGTGACGACCACCGCGGGCGTGGGCACCGTCTGGATTTCGATCTCCGACTTGCTGGCGGGCAGGGTCTGCACCTCGGCGTGCGTGATCTCAGGAAGGGGCGCGACGGGCGTCGGCTCGAGCTCCGGCAGCGGCTCAGTTTCGATGCTGGACTCGGCGTACATACGCGGCGGCGTCACGGGCTCATGCTGGATGCCCGCCTCCGCGCGCTCGATGGCCACGACCGGCTCAGGCTCCGGGACCGATTCAGGCTCTGTCTGCATCGACATGTCTGCGGTTTCGATCTTGAGGACCGGCGCGGGCTCGGGCGCAGGCAGCACCTCCGGCTCGACCTGCACGCCAAACTCTGCCGTCTCGGGCGCGGCGGGCGTGACCTGGATCGGCGGGGGCGCGAGCTCGGACTCGGACGGGGGCAGCGGCTGCGCTTCGACCTCCGTCTGCACCGCAAACTCCGCGAGCACGCGCTCCGGGACGCCCTCGTCGACGGACTCCATGCCGATGCCGAAGAGCTCGGCGGCGAGCGCCTCGGGCTGCCCGACGAGCGACGCGGGGCGCGCCTCCTGGTACGCTGCGCCGCCGCGGGCGCGGCGCGGCGCGGCGCGGGCGACGACGGCGTTGCGAAGCGGGGAGCGGTTGTACGGGAGCGAGCCGGACGACGAGGAGCGGCGCAGGACGTTCGCGAAGGTCGGGTCCATGCCGTCGACGCTCGTGCGGTTCGAGGGCGGCGGAGAGAAGCGCGGCGGCTCGTCGTCGTCGTCGCCGTCGACGTCGTAGTGGGGCTCGGGCTCGTCGTCGGCCTCCGCGCCGCCGTGGAAGAAGCTGGGGATGGATGGCACGGGGGGTGGGGGCGTCGCGGTGACATCGGCTGCCTCGTCCTCGTCGTACTCGGACGCGGGGCTGCGCGCCGCGTTCTCGAGCCGCTGAATGAGCGTAAGGCCCCCGCGCCCGCGCGCGCCCCTGCCGCCGCCGCGCGCGCCCCGTCCCCCGCGTCCCCCGCGGTAAGGCGTGAGCTTGCGGGCCTGCTTCTTGCCCGCACTCGGCTCGTCGTTCTCTTGCTCCTCGTCGCTGACGTCCTCCTCGGCGCCGAGGCCGTGCGCGGCGACGGGCGACTCGAGACGCTTGCGGTACTCGATCTTCAGCTCCTTTTCGCGCTGGAGGGTGCCCTTGAGCGTGTTGATCTGGCGCTGGGCGTGGGCGAGGCGCTGCTGGAGGGCTTCGACTTCGTTGCTCGGGTGGTTCGGCGCCAAGAAGGGGCGCGAGGGCGAGACGTCCGGCGAAGAGTCGTACTCGCCGTCGGCGGAGAACATCACGGACGTGTCGCCTCGCTTCCGGTTCGTGGACGCCGCGTGATTGCTGAAGACGTCGTCGTCCTCCCGGTCATGCGGGGTGAGCAGATCCGTGCGCTCGCGGCCCTCAGGCGTGAGCGGGGAGCCGAAGCGCGGCAGGCGGCGGCCCTGGCGGGACATTTCCGCCTTTGCGCTGGTGAGCTCTTGCTGGAGATCGGACTTGTCGCGTTGGAGGCTGGCAGCCTGCTTCCGTGCCTGCGCGATGTCGGTCTCGTGCTTGGCCTTGAGATCTTCGAGAGCGCTGTTGAGCCGCTCGGCTTCATTTTTGTACTGGTCGGTCGACTCGCGGGTATTATTGAGCAGACGAGTCACCCGCTTGTGCTCGCCTTCGAGGCGCTGAACGGAGGACTGCGCGTCGGAGAACTGAGTGCGGAGCTCCTGCAGTGACACTTCGAGGTTCCAATTTTCTTCCTTGTACTTGTCTATTACGAATGTCAGCAAGGCGCTTCAGCGCCGATCGATAGCGCACGCACCCGTGCTCTGCTCCTGCGACTTGAGCGCATTGCGCAGACTCTCCAGCGTCTTGTCTAGATCATCCCGTTCCTCTTTCATATCCTGAATGGCTTTGTCCCGCTCCCCGAGCAGGCTCTGCAGCCGGCGGACCTCCGTCAGCAGACCGCTGCCGATCTCGAACGCAAACTCTACGCAGCGCCCGTGAGCGCGGGCCGGACACAAAGGAAAGCAAAGCCACGCACCGACGTCGTCCGCGCGATGGGCGGCGTTTTTTGCGCGGCGCGAGGACTGCGCGGCGGACGTGCCGGCGGCGGGCTTGGGGCGCTCGGGCTCGTCGCGCGGGAGCTCGAGCGCGTCGAACGTCGGCGGCGGCGACGGCGGCTCCGCGCCGTTCGCGCGCTGCACAATCGCATCGCATCGCACCCCGTCAGCGCGCGGGCGCGGGCGAGGCAAAAACCGGTGCAACGCACCTTGGCGCCGAACGCGCTGGAGAGGAGCACGTTCTCGTCGTCCCACGCGCGCACGGTGTCCGCGAGCTCTCTGTAGCGTGCGCGCATGTCGGCGTTGACGTCGGCGTCGTCGGGCTTGTCGGCGTCGAGGGCCTGGAGGAGGCGCACGCGCTCCTCGAGCTCGACGCGCTGGGCGAGGACGCGCTGCCCGAGCGCGCCGGCCTGCTGCAGCTGGCGCTCCTTGCTGTCCAGCAGGGCCTGCAGCTGGTGGCGCAGGGCGTCGGGCGACGAGGAGTGGGAGGGGAGGAAGTCCATGGGTGTGATGGTGTGATGGTGTGCTGGCTGGCGGGCGGGCGCAGCGCACGGGGGGGGGACGATCGGGTGGGGGCGTGGGTGTGGCCGTGCAGCGGCAGGCAGCCGTGCGGAGGCGGGGAGGGGTGTGGCCGGCGTCGACGTCGTGGGCGGTGGCGGCAACGCAGCAGCAACGCGCACGCCGGTGGTTGGTTCGCCACTTTCCCACGCCCCACGCCCACCAACGTAGCGTGCCCGTGCCGCGTCGTCCTCCGAGTCGCACTGATCCAATATGCGCCCGCCCGCTGCGAGTCGCGCAGACGCAGCGAGCGAGCCGACCGCGCGCGCACGCGTCCGGTGCGCTGATCCCAGACACGATCAGGCCCGTCAGGGCGGGTTTGATGCCACGGTGCGTGCCCCCGTCGCGTCAGCGTGCACGTCGCGCAAGCTCACCACCACGCCGCTGCCCCCGCTACTTCCCGCAGCGCGTGCTGTCCATGCCCCGCGACGTCACACCCGCCCGTCCTCGCAGGAATGTCTCCGCCAATCGCGCGCGCGCCCGCGGTACGGGGCCCCGGAGGCCTCGCTGGCGAGCATGCTGGCATCCGCGGCGGCCAGGACCGCGTCGGAGACACGTACTACGCTCCCGCTCGCCGCCGCCACCGTCTCCAAGCTGCCCTCGGCGCGGCCCGTCGAGAAGAGCGGCGTCGAGAAGGCGGGCGGTGCCGGCCCCCGTGACGAACGCCCCGCTGGTAGTAGCGTGCGCGCCGCGCGTCCCGCAAGTACGTCTTCACCGACGCCAAGGCAAGATGCGACGCGCGGGACTTGCCAGCGCCACACTGCGGAGGCCCACGCAGACTCTCAGCGGCCACCTGCGCAGCCGATGCCCGTGCGTGCCAGGTGCTCAATATTCGAAATTGCAAGGGTATCAGTGTGAATAAGATCCCGAATGAAACAATAATGTGCATGCAGCAATTAGGTGCCGTCTAGACTACTCGCTCTCCCGCCCTCCACACTCATGAATCAAATCTACGTAGATAGAAGCAAATGCAATAGAGAAGGGGAAAAAAGCACAGACCGCTTGCCAAGAAATGAGGAACACATGTGCGGAGTCCTATCGTACAGACGCGGTCAGTGAGTAATGTGATCCAGCGTCCAGCGTCCAACGTCCGGCAGGCGCAACCAGCGAGTGGGGTCAGACAGCCCGTGTCAACGCTCACAGATAGCCGCCGCCATGGCCTCCCCATCGCCGCGCCGCGCTGGAGACGCGCGGCACGCCCCCCGCCAGCCCCATCACCATCGGCGCCGACTGCGCATAGCGGTCCTAAGCAAGCCGACGTCAGCCAGCCACCCAAAGCCACGGCGGACCCGAGCTCATCTCCGGCGCACCTCGAAATCGTCCGCGTACGCTGTCACCGAGGTTGTCGGCCGTGACGCCTCTGCCGTCGCCCGCCCGCTGTACCGCCGCACGCTCGCGCCCGCGCCCGCGCCGTCTGCGAGCGCGTCGTACGCCTCGAGCCGCCGCCTGCGCGTGTCGTGCTGGTGCTGCGGCACAGTGAAGCCGCGCGACGCGTACCGCCCGTCGAGCGGCTCCCCGCGCGCCGAGGATGATGAAGAAGAACCTATCGCCAAGCGCCGTCAGTCGCCAGTCGCCCACGCTCATACAGTGCACGCGGGCGCACTCACCGCCGTCGGGTGCGCGCGCCTCCCTGATGGCCGCGGGCGCCAGCATCGGGTACGGGAGGTCGCCGAGCGGGTAGCCCCAGGCGGGGGCGTCGACGGCCGGCGAGGCAGAGTCGGTGCGCGCGGTGCCCCAGGTGTCGGAGGCGGGGGACGGGGCGGCGCGCGGGGGCGGGGACGGGGGCGGCGAGGGCGCGTCGCCGGGGACGCGGAGCTGGAACTCGATGAGGCGGCCCTCGTGGGCGAGCGGGCGGGCCTCCTCCTGGACGGGCGCGCAGCCCTGGACGGCGAAGGGGTCGAGGCGGAATACGCCCATCATGAGGCGCATCTCCTTGGAGGCCTGGGTGGCGCGCAGCGGCACCTGTGCCTCGCGCGGGATGTGGGCGGGGGCGGCGGGGGCGGGGGGCGAGGCCTCGAAGACAAAGGCGGACTCGGGCTGCTCCTCCTTTATCTTGAGCGGCTCGTAGTCGTCGTCGAGGGCGTAGAGGACGGCGGTGGCGGGGTCTTGGGAGGGGAACTTGAAGGTTGGGTGGGATGCGGCGGCGGCGGCGGCGGAGTCTGGGGAGAAGGAGAGGTGGGCGAGGGAGGGCGGGGAGGGGGCGTCTGGGAGGATGGTGCGCTGGGAGGACTCTGGGAAGTCTGGGAGGGAGAGCTGGGAGTCGGAGTCGGAGGCGGGGTGGTGGGGGTGGTCGACGGGGTCTGGACGGAAGGCGGAGTAGAGGGTGGAGAAGGATGTCTCGACGGGCTGCTGCCAGGATTGGTGGTGGGGGTGGTGGGTGTGCTGCTGGGGGGGCGACCAGGGGTAGTCTTGAGTGAAGGACTTGTGCCAGGAGGAGTGGGACATGGGGCTGTAGATGGGCAACCTGCGGTCTGGGAGGAGGGCGAGGGCCATTATGAGGGCGGGGCGGGGTGGGCGGAGTGGAGGAGGAGTGGACGGGGGTTAAGAGAGAGGGTGCAGGCAGGTGCAGCAGACGAGCAGAGCGCATGTCATCCCGGCGCCCACTGGGCCTTCGTCCTCCGATCCACTGTCGAGCCCCCCGCGTACGGGAACTAGGCGGTCCCTGCCGTCCGCCCCGATCTCAACCCCAACCCAACCTTATTCCTTCCAGCTACCCGACGCCTTTCCACCCATCATTCCTTCCATATCCGGCATCCTCCCCTCCACATCCGCCCCCAATCCCGGCCCCGCTATCTCCGCGGCGCCTCTCCCGCCCCCGCCCCCGGCGACCCGCCCGGCCGAGCAGCGTCGTCCCGGCGGCCAGCGCGTTGCCAGGGCCGGGCGACGATGCCCCCATCCGTTATTACGTCTTTGCCTCCATCCGTTCGACATTTCACATCCACCGCACATCCGTCCCAGAATCGGGTCTCCCCGCGCCGCGCCGCACGACGTCCTCCTCCCAGCCGCACACGGCCCCGCCGATCCGATCCCGCCCCGCCGAGGGCCCCCGCGGTGCACGCCGGCGGTGGAGGCGGCGGCGACGACGGGCGACGTGAACCGCCTGCTTCGCGTCGCCCTGCCGCCCGTGGCGCACGTTCATCTCGCGCGGCCCCGTCGTCGCCCCTGCGTCTCGGTTCCTTTGGGGGGCCCAGCGACTCTCGCACGATGATGACTCGCGCTGCGCCGCGCCTGCGATCTCGACCGCCGCAGCCTGCATGACGCGAGGTCCCCGTGGACGACGCCACCGAGCGATAAGCCGAAAACTATTCTCACACCGACGGACTTCTTTTGAAAAAAAAAAAGGAGCCATTCCTGCGAGGGGGCTTCCACCGTACTGAACGTGCCACGGAAAGCCTAATCTAATTGTATGCGCAGGTGTTTGCTTCCGCGGTTCGTGCAGTGATGTTGACGTCCTCGCGCAGACCCCTCGCAACGCGGCCTCCAGCTTCTGCGGGTTCGGGCCACGGCAGCGGTGGCGGCTGGCGGGACGCGCACGCCCGCCGCCCGCGCCTGTGCGGCGATTGTGCTCAGACGCGCGGATTTCATGTCGCAGATCGTGTCAAGGGTGCTGGCAGGCCCAGCCATCTCCGGGCGGGGACGTCGGTGAGCTGCAGGGACTTGACTTGGGGCACGGGGGGATCGAGACGTGCGCAAGGAGGAAGTTTTGGAGAAGCCGCGCACGCTGTTCGCGCGTCGCTGGCCGTCCGTCCAGATGACTGACTCGCGGTCTCGACCGGCCACACGCGGCTCCCCCACCGCAGAGTGCTGGTGAAAAGAGGGCGGCTGCGGACGGCCGCGGGAGCAGCACCGGGCGAGTGCCAGGCACCGATGCGGCCACCGCGAAGCGCGACGGGGCGTTCCCACCGCGGGGGCGCGCGCGATCTTCCGCCCGGACCCACGCGTCATCCTGACGGATCCTCGGATCGTCGTCCGCCTCGCCTGGCCTTCCCCCCCGGTCGCTGTCACTCCGCCGCCCCCCCGTCCACCGCGACCCCCACACCGGCCCGCCACCGCCGCCCGCCGCATCGACGACCACGACGACGACCACGACGACCACGACGACGACCACGACGACCACGACAACGCCCGCCGCAATCCGCCTGCCTGCCCTGCGCCCAGCCTCCGCCGCACGGGCACTCCTGCTGGCCTCCCCACAGCGCACCCCGACAGCCTGCCGCTAGCCTTACACGCTCAGAACGCCTCCCCCGCCGCCGCCGCCTATGTCCTCCACCTAGCCTGTCCCTCGCGCGGCCTTAACGCTCCGCACGCTTCCCCCCTTCGTTCTGCGCGCCGCAATCAGCGCACACCCTCGCCCGCCTCCCCATCCACATCCCCGATTGCTCCCCTCATCCGTCGAGCCATCGCACCACACTGACAACGCCCCGTCCGCGTCGCCAGCGGCGTGCGCGTGTGTCCCTCATAGGTATTACTCCTTATCACATTTCACACACCGGCGGATGGCAGTTGGCTAGCTACCTACCCCGCCAGCCAGGACCCTCCCACCTTCGCCGTTTACGCGCTCGCCCCGCGCACTAGTCCACCACGGGCCACCGCCGTGCCCCCCGCCCTCGCGCGCCTATCTCTCCCGGGGCCCACCGCGCCCTCCCTCCTCCCCGCCAGCCCCTGCCCGTTGGCCAGTGGCCTCGTCCACCCCACACGAGCACGGACGCCTGCACACAGCCGGGCGGGGCGGCCAGGTCGGTCGGTGGGCAGAGGCTATCAGGGCCACTCCGTTGGCGCCCACCGCACCTCACGTCGTCGCGGCCGGGAGCCAGTCTGCCTTCGGGGGGCGGTGTCGCTGGCGCGGGGTCGGGGTCGGGGTCGGTGACAACGACAGCGGCACGGGCGCGCGGGCGGGGGGCGCAGTGCGTAGACGGCGTGGTGGCGCACCCCATGCGTGCGCGCTGCGTTCCCGCGCGAGGACAGCGGATCATTCATCCCGTGCCAGCATCACGCACGCACGCACCACCTGCCCCACCCGACCCACAAAGCCCTGATCATGGACCCGTGTGTCCGGCGGATATACCGTCACATCCAGCCCGTCGATTCTGATATGTAGGTGCTAGTATCTGATATCTGCGCGTGCACGCGGAGAATGAACGGATGCATGGCAGTCGACGGCCGTGACGTTGCATCAGTCAGCCGACGAGGCATGCGTCCCCGTGGAATGAACGGCGCCTCACTCGGTCGGACCCATGCACAGAACCGCGCGCGTCCAGGTCCGTGTCAGGCGTACTCTGCGGCGCGAGAAATATTGCGCGTGCGAGGAGTCCGTGGCCTGCTTTCTCTTTGCAATCAGTTGTGCGCGGGCGCGGGCGCGAGCTCGCCCCCGTCGGTCGCGGGCCAGGCGGGCCACCCCGCGCTCCCGAGGCTGACGCCGCGCCATGGAATCAGCAGAGGCGCCGATGCTGTCGTTACGAGGCTCTCGGCGCGGTGGACGCATGCTGTACATATTCGTGGACGCATACAAAGAGGTCTGTCTGGCCAGCCGCTGTGTCGGCGTTATGCGGTTCGAGTCATTTAATGATCCTTGAATGCTGGAGTTGTGCGAGCCCCGTGCATGAAAAAATACACGCTATATAGATGGGTCGCATCACAGCTTGGTGGCCGCCATCGTACTTACACCAAGGGGACCACCAGCGGAGGTTGCCACGTGCGCCGGGACCAACTGCGCGGAGAGGACCGGATCGAGATCGGCCCGACACGCCGGACCCGCCCACCGTGCGGCCTCAACGTTGAATCCAACTCCAACACGGTCGCAAACTACCGGCCATGGCATGGATGAGACATCCGGGTCCTCTCGACTGACCCGAGCGTCGCAATGTTTCGAATGGCGACAACCAGCGCGCGCCCGCAGCATGCGTCATGGAACTACAGATCTAGAGGTGCGCGCTGTACTTCACGGTGAGTCGAACCCGACCCGCTGCCGGCGCCGGCGCATACGTGTTGATGGATGCGTTTTGCATTACCTCGGACGGGGCGCGCACTGTGCTCAACGGGACCCCTGCCCTGCGGGGTTGTCAATGTTATCTAATCCTATCTAATCGTGCTGACAATACCGTGACGTAGAGATGTCGACGGGGCGTTGTGTCCAGAGCCATCTCGCTACGTAGTCCTTCGCTGCATTTTCCCCATCTGCCCAGACCATATGGTCGCCTGCGTCTCATTGTCGGTGTCGGCGACTCAGAAGTGGCCGGCCCACGGACCGGTAGCCGTTTCAGAGAAACATCACTCTGAGAGCATCTGAGGTGATCAATCAACGGATAGATTTTATCAATCAACGGATAGGTTTTCTCTTCTGGGTACCGGAGCAGGCAAAAAAAAGAAAATCTGTGTATGTGTCCCGTCGGCGCAGCGAGCGGTCTCCGGAACTTTAACTTTGAAATTCCACGGTTGAATTTCCCGCCACAGCCCGCACTTGATCTAAACACTCGTGCTGCTCGGATCTTCTCCTGCATACATATCAATCACAAAAGGTCGACGGATCGATCGCGTCTGGCAGTTGAGCCTGCTCGTCCTCTTACCCCAGCTCCCAGTACTAGTGTCTGCGGCGGAGATCGTGTCGAACAGAAGTCTCAAGAACCGCAGCAGCGGCCATCAATGATCACAGGCGCCTCCGCATCTCTGATATCCACGAAGGCTCACCGCCCGAGTCAGTGCGTGCGTGGCGTTTGACTATTTCTCATTATTTCTCACCAGGATCACTCCCACAAGCTGGCACTGGCAGGGTCCCAACCCAATGGGCCTGGTAGTAACTATCTCGCATCATATTCGACTCAATTCAGTTTCCCCACATCAACCCTGCCTAGCGAAGACGCAGGTCTCTGGCGAATTCAGCCTGCCCTGCTGCCTTGTCTGAGTTGCCGCCGCCAGTCCAACATCTAGCAACTCTATACTGTTTGCCAGTGCATCTCGGCTCCCTGTGTTGCATAGCGTAAACGGTCTCTCTGTGCTCGCCGATCGGCACTTTCGCTCTCTGCGCCGACATTCTGTATCTCGTATTTCTAACTCACACCTGGGCCACTGGAGCTGCTGCGAATCCTCAGGCGTTGACATGCAGCGTTGAGAGGCGGCGGCCTTGCAGCAGTCACTCACTGACAGGAACCTCAGCGCGCAATCACTACAGCCCGGCGAAACGTCTGTTCCTCGAATCTCAACGCGAACGGCGACTATAGCAAGTATATATTCCTCTTCATCACCGCTAAAAACATCATGCTCTCGTCCTCTCCGCTGCTGCCCGCGACTCGGACGGATCAGCTCTGCTCTTCTCTACGTTACCGACTCAATCGAATCGCGGGCGGCAACACTGAGCCTGCCCGACGCCATACCATACATACCATTACCGCGCTCCTCAATGGAGGCCGCCTTGTCAGCTCATGCTCATGCTCTCGTCAGAGGTGCAGGGACCCCTGGCCTATAAATACAAGCGCAAGAAGCAAGGTATCCTTCAGCACTCGCAGTCCGCCTCCCCGAGTCTTCTCGTCTTATTCTTATTCCCTGCTCGCCTGCCCCATTGAACGACTCGGCCCACTCCTTCACCGCTATACACGACGCACATCATGGTCTACACTATACGCGTCTTCCTCGCTCTCCTCGCCGCGACCCTCGCGTCGGCGCTGCCCCTCCGCCCGGTGAGCATCCGTCCATCCCCCCATCCACCCATGCATGCGCGATCGCGCTCGCCGCTAAATTGCGCCCCACAGGTCGCGAGGCTCGCGTCGCTGGCAGCCCGGTCTCCGGAGCCGTTCGTGTAAGCGCTTCCGCATGCATGCTCAGACACTGCCTGTGCGCTGTCTGACGCACGTCGGTAAGTAGACCGCGCGATAACTCGTCGGGTGGGAGCACGAACAGCGGCACGGGCGGGAACTTCAACCAGAACATTGGGCGCGGGGACGGGAACACGTACTCGGGCGGCGACACGAGCAGTGGCACGGGCGGAAACATTAACCAGAACATCGGGAGCCCTTGAGCGTCGGTGAACGGGGCGGGGGGGCTTCGTCAGATAATTTATCCACGTCGTGGCTACTTGCTTTACTTGCGACTCGTATGGACTTTACTTACTTAGAGGTCCTCATGTGCGGCCGCTCACATCTGCACAAGAAACATGCGCATTGTAATACACATCGTACCTGCAGTGCACCCGGCGCCCATCTATCCACCCGCATGCCTGCAGCGCGCGCGCTCCGGCGAAATGCTGCATAGCGCGGTGGCGCAAGCGCACTGCCCGCTCGCCCGATGTGCTCGACGAGTATTAGTGCCAGGTGGGCGATGATCACACGCACGTCCGGGATTCAGATAGCAGCGGCATTCGGACGGGAAGGGAGAATAGAAACTGTTGATCAGGGATCCCTCCGCACAGCAGAGATGACATGATGACATGGAGCGCAGAGACCATTCCTTCCCGGTGTAAGTACTGTGCACGTCCATCAGTCGAAAGATAGACTCTCCGCGCGCGGATCTGGATGCGCATGCCGGGGAAGCATGTGTTGGAAATGGCATAGTGTAGAAGCCAATGTTAATTTGATTGACGGGAGATGGAGGGGACAAGCGCGGGCCGGGCGGTGATTCGCGACGATGGGCAAGACCCACGCAAGACCTCCGTCGGACGCAGTCGGGCGTCGTGTCCGTGCGTCGAGTCGGACGACGGTCGCGCAGGACTCGGAGAGGGGTCAGCGTCGAGTCTCGCGTGACCATCACACTGCCACATATGGGCGCCTATCCTTGCGGTATGTGGAACACGCCATGTAGTATACAGTCCGCGTTGTATACAGTACCCTATTCAAGTACGTATACAGAGACCGTTGGAGCGCTGCCAGCAGCAGCGTGTTTATGGCATCGCAGGATCAGAAACAGCTGCGACCGCTCAGGTTCACGCGGCTGAAACATTCTGATCATACAGTAGCGGCCTGGTAGCTGCGCTTCGTTGCTTGATGCGAATGCTTCCTGCCAGAGGATTGCCATGGCGCACATGGTGCATACCAAGCGGCGGGCGGAGCCTGGGGAGCTTACCTGACGTCTGCGGCGGGGAAGCGCGGGCGTCGCGTGGTCGAGGACGCGTTGCTGCACAAGGGCGCCCCGAGCATGAGCATGTGTTTGTCACCGTCGAGTGTAGCGCGGCAGGCGCTGGGCAGACAGACAGACGCCTGGGTGTACAGTGGCAGAGGCAAAGGCAAAGGAGCAGACAGCCAACACGTGGAGGACAGCACCGGCTGCCCCCGACAGACGACAGACCTGGGGACGTTCCTATGACTCTTGCTCTCTGCCCACCCATCCCCACCTCGACAATGCCTGTCCATTGTCACCGCCCTGCCCACACGCACCACAAGACGAAACGCGTCTTGTTGCGCGCCTGAGGCCCGATCCGGCGCTCCTTTGTCCAGAGGCTACGCATAGATTCGGAAGAGTGTTTGTGATTCTCCTCCGGGGCTGCGCCTGGAGCGGGCGGCGTGGATGACGCAGGTCGCAAGGCAGGACGAAACTGAAGGCAGGGCGCGAGGGATGCAGGGCAGAGCGTGAGCGAGTGATGCAGGGCAGCGACGCGAGCACTCGGAGGCACAAGAGCAGGCACCGTGACCGAGTGGCTGCCAGTGCCGGATAAGGGGCGTGGGTGTGACTGTGCGCGTGGGAGCCACGAGAGAAGTCTGCCACGAGAACCACTCCAGCCTCGGTCCTCCTCCGTCCCGCACGCGACGCCCCTCATCCCACACAACTCACCTCACCGTCCCTCCGCCCGTCCAGCCATCTCTCACCCCAGTCTCCTTTCCTCCCCGTCCCATCCCATGTTCGCCCTTCCTCTCTCCCAGCATCTCCCCCCACAGCCCAGGCGTCGCAGCGTCGACGTCGGCGGCCTCGCCCTCGCCCTCGCACACCAGGGCCTCGGTCAAGGCTGGGGCGGCTGGGACGACAGCGGCGATAATCCCTGGTGCGTCCCAACACACACAGCCCCCATCCATCCCTTCTCATCGCCCCACAGCTATGCAGAGCTTCTCAGCGACATGTACACACATACCCACTCTATCGTGGACGCCCACGAGCAAGCGTCAGTCTCCCTATCCTCCCACATCCTTCCCCCCGCTCACACTCGCACAGAATCCCCTTTTCCATCCCGGAAGACACACGCGCCCGCCTTATCCAGTCTCTCGATAGTTGGCACTTCGAGCCCCACAAACTCCCCGACGACGAGGTCCTCTACTGCTCGTATATCCTCTTCGAAACCCTTCTTCGTATCGACGGCCTCCAGGAGAGTGTCCGTGTGTCCATCGGTGCGTCCTAGTCACTCCTCCCGCTGTAGCAAACCCGCCTGATCCACCTGCCTGCAAACAGAACAAATCGCCGACTTGCTCTACAATCTCCGCAAGGTGTATCGCAGCCAAAACGCATATCACAATTTCGAGCATGCCGTCGACGTTCTCCAAGCGATCCACCGATTCTTGTCCTCGGCGGGCCGTGTTCCCCCCGTCTCGATACTCAGCGATACCAACACCCGCTCCTGGAAGCCAGATAAACCCTCCCGCTATCCCTCCATCCTCTCCGTCCTCGAGCCCGAGGACTTATTCTGCCTCTATGTGTCTTCCATCGGCCACGATGTAGGGCATCCAGGGTTCACGAACAACTTCATGGTTCGCCCGCCTTCCCCGCTCTACCAACGCCTTACGTTTTTGCTTACCTTTACGTGCGATATCCCCCAGAAAAACGCCAAGGCTCCCCTCTCCTCATTGTACGACGACAAGTCCCCGCTCGAACAGTTGCACTGCACACTTCTCCTGCACATATTACGAAATCAAGGCTTGGGCTTCCTCCTCGACGACCCGCGGATCTCGCCAACATTCCGGAAGCTCATGTTCGAGACAGTGCTCGCGACTGATATGCGCGTGCATTACGACTTCATGGCGCGCTTTCAGCGTATCGTCAATGCTCCCGAGTCCGCGGATCTGTGGGAAAAGAAGGTCGCGGTGTGCCAGGCACTCATCAAGTGCGCGGACATCAGCAACCCAGTGCGTCTATCTCAGCCCATTTTTCCGCTGTTGCATCACTCGCTTCGGGCTAACATATGTTCTCTATCGCAGTGTCGTCCATTGCGGGTTTCACAACATTGGGCAGATGCGCTGATGAACGAATGGACAGAGCAAGCTTCTCTCGAGCAGCAGCTCCAACTGCCACCGTCGGTTACAGCCTCCGAAGACCCCATGACTGCAGCCAAGTCACAGATATGGTTCATCGAGACGTTCGCAAAACCGCTTTTTGACCTGACGGCGGCCGCGATTCCAGGTACGCCCTATCTGCTGGGCTGCCCTGCGTTCTATCTCTGACCACAACCGCGCTGTATAGAAACCGCCGAATACGCCGCGCAGTGCAACGAGAACCTCGAGCTCTGGGGCCTGCGTGTGCGCGTGTTGTCTGCAGCGACCCCAGACCCGCCGGCGCGCCCCGCCGCGAGCGCGAGCTCAGACACACTTCCGCTCTCGCCTAGCCTGCTCCCCGAAGCTTATCTGAATGCGTTCCCCATGGCCCTGCCGTCCTCCCTCATCGCCGAGCCGTCTCGCACACCCACGGCGTCCTGGCCGACGTCGCCGTACAACGCGCTCCCCTCGCTCTCCCACACGCGCGGCGCCTCCTCCGCGTCCTCCTCACGTGCGTCGTCCCCCGCGCCCGCGCCGCCGCTCTCCACGACGAGCTCGTCGCCGTCCCTCTCGCCCTCGGAGCTCTCGTCCGCCTCGTCCGACGCGCCGCCCTCGCGCGCGCTCTCCATTGTCAGCGCGACCGCCGTGCCCAGCGTCCAAGGCGGCCCGAGCAACAGCAGCACCGTCGCGATCCGCGCAGCGTACAAGGCCGCGAGCGTGCGTAAAAAGTCGAGCTTCCACAGGAACTCGTGGAGCCCCGGCTCGCGCGGCGTCCCGCTCGTGCTTGGGCCGGCGGCTGTTGCGGCGGCCGGCGGCGGCGTCAGCGCGCGGAGAGACATGGTTGCGATTGTGGGCGGCGATCCATAAGCCCCGCCGCCTCGCGGACTGGATTCTGGTCTGGTGTTTGTTTGGACGTGCGCGTGCGCAAGTGTATTTCTGTGTGTTGCATAGTTTTTATTGTGCTGTAGCTTTGAGTCCGCACGGAAGGGCAGCCTATCTCTACCAACTTATATTCCACTCCCTCCCCCCGCCTCCAAACCATCCATCGACGCAACCATATCTGTTTCTATTCTGTTCACCAGTACTATCTATCCTCCATTGTCTGGCTGGTTTCTCTTCTCTTTCTCGCATTCTGTGTTCATGTTCACGAATTCTTCGCGCCCGTCTATCCGCCATCTGTCGCCGCGCACTAGTGAGTGTAGGGAGGCGGCTGCGGTTAACGGCGCGTGACGATCAAAATTGTACGGGGTATGGGATGGCGGGCAGGGGGTGATGTGCATATCGTGTACTACGTTCTCAATTTTTGTATCTCTTGGAATGGCATCGTTCATTGTTAGATCGCGCTGCAATGCACGATGAGTTGAACTACTTGGAATGCTGATCGAGACGATACCGGAGTAATGCAATTCCACGCTACGGCTGTCTTCCGCGCAACGTCGGCAACGGAGACTAATTCCACACGCGAAAAGAAAGTACGCATATACTGAGCCAGGCCAGTCTAGTCCACGACTACTCTACCGGCCGATCCAACAAAACACGGAGTCAAACCCCGCACGCGCCCAGGCCACCCCTGTACCGATCACCACCCCGCACACATGTACACCCCGACCACGCCCAGCAGCACGCCCCACCCCCGCGTGCGCGCACGCGCCGGGGCGCCGCTCGTCGCCGCGGGCGTCGGGCCTGCGGGCGCAGCGGTGGCGAGGAAGCTCTCCCACGCGGCGAGCGTCGCGGGCGGCGCGAGTACGGTCGACTGCGCGAGCGTGAGCGCGCTCGCGACGCGCGGCTGGTCGTCCCCGCGCGCGGCGTCCTCCCCGCCGAGCACCGCGGGCTTGTTGCTGCTCGTCGTCGTCAGCGAGCCCGTCGCGTTCGCGTTCACGACAAAGTCGCGGTAGAACACGTACGCCTGCGGGGTGGGGCACTGTCAGTACTAGTGGCGGCGCGAGGCGGGGTGGGCGGGGTGACGTACCGCGTTGGGCGCGGAGAAGGGTGTCAGCCCGCCGACGTTGTCGAACAGCGCGTAGAGTAGCCCGCGCTCCTGGTGCACGACGCCCGCGGTCTGCCCGTTGTCGTCCTGCCAGGGCGTGGCTGGCTTGCGCGTGAACCCGCGCGTCCCGCCGAACGTCGCGTTCTGGCCACAGCGACGTCAGTAATGCATGTCCTGAGCCGGTGCGTCGTGCGCAGAACGCACCTGTATGAGGACTGGACAGAACCTGTCAGAACTGTGCGCGCGGGGCAAGGAGGGAAGGGGGAAAGGGTGCTCACGCTCGAGGGTGTGGTGGTTCGCGACCGCGTTGTTCGAGCCAGCGTATAGGACGATCTCCACGCCTTTGGCGGACGCGCTGGAAATTAGATCATTGAAGAACGTAGCCGGCCTGCAGCGCGTCAGCATGACAGAATCCGTCTGTTTCGCAGGGCATTAAACTTACTCGGGGCCTGTAGATGGATGTGGGTTCTCGGTCAGTGCCGGGCCAAGCTTGGCATACGCAATACCCGTAAGAGTGTATACTCACTCGGGTCGCCGAAAATATTAGTACCAGCGGCTGCGTGATGGCGGGTCAGAAAGTGACCAACGCGCAGCGAAATGGCGCCGTACAAAAATTAGTTGTAGAGCCGAAGGGGTATGCAGACACAGAGGTCCAGTTCTTGCTAAAGGGCGCATGCAGGCCCATGCGGACCTGTTGAGCTACACGATTGCCATGTCAGCGGCTCTTTCGCCTCATGTAGAAGGTGAACTAACAATTGAAGTAGACTTCGCCATCGATGACCACCGGCGGCTGCACCACGTTCGGCACGTCATACATCTGTGCGACCACGCAGTCGGAATTAAATTAGATACGGACACCACGGTAATGAATGAGATGGGCGGTCGATAAGCGGAGTGATGGGCACGCACATCGAATGTTCCCGGGGCTGGGTAGGGTGTGCACACGACGACGCATAGGCGAGGGGTTAATATCGGTTAAGACCGCGATGGGGTGTGAACGAAAACGGACGTATGCTTACTCCACGGGAAGGAAAAGTTCGCAGCGTAGTCGACCATCTCATCGAATAGCGAGCAGCCGTAAAATGGGTCAAGCGTGTTTGACACGGAAGCGCTCTGGCGCTTGGCGGTCGGTGGGGCGCGCCTGTCGAGCAGACCAACGACCTCTGCCTGCTTTCCGGAGACGGTGGACCATATTGATGATAGTTTGGGCTGCGGGGGGAAGGAGGGGAGGGCATTCTGCTGCGGGTATGTGACGTTGACGTCGAAATCACACAGGTGCGCTCTGTACAAAATTACACAATTGCTCAAAGTGCACGAGGATTAGAGGACACACTTTGACTGGAACGCTTGGAACACGTTCTGGTCGAACTTGATAAGCTGAGGGAAGGACTCCAGGATGCTGACCTGTGCCCACTTCAGCGCTGTCCCGAATCACGATTTGAAATGACAAACACACCGTGCCAAGGTGGGGGCCGACAGAGAAACCTGAGAACGGGCCGTTTCCAACAGCGATCTTCTTCAGCACAACGGGCGGAGAAGGTGCTGCCAGAAGCGCTTGCGCGATGTAAGGCTATCATCGAACGGAGATGAGGATCAGGTTGACAAGATCCAGGATGAGACATACGATGAAGACCCCGGCGTAATCTTCACCGGCGAGGAACAATGGCCGGGTTGACAGGCTGGGGAAGACCTTGACAAGATTCGCCAGAAATCCGAGCTGGTGACGCCTGCTTCAGCAATTTTCAAATAGCAAGGACGGAAATTGCATACGAAGTCAGCGGCAACATCATTTTCATCTTTGGCTAGTATCAAGAAGTCAACATGCCAAGATTTGAAGCAGTGAAAGACACGCGCACCATAGCCATCGGAGTCTGCGGTGGAGTATCCGCTGCCAACTAGTACCGCGTGATGCTAGGTACCAGGCAATTTTGAGACTAGAATGACTGCTTTACCTGGTTGATCAATCCAAAAGATGTCGAGCATGTTGTTCAGGCTCTTGGGGTTTTGCGAGATTGAGAGATCCGGATGCAACAGCATGGGGCCATTCTGACGCCAAAGTGAGCTCATTTTCAGACTGAAAATCGGGACGACTGCACAGACCGCAATCATGGACGTGAATACACTCGATGAGCCAGGCCTGGCAGTCGCTCAATCAGTAGAACAAGCAGGGATCGTACGCAAATTCGTACCCGCCGCCGCCGCCGAGCCAGATCATCCAAGGCGAAAACTGCAACTCTCCGGCGGGCACAGTGAGCGAGCCGACGTTGGTCTCGAAGCCCCAGAAGAAAAGAGTGTTGTTAGGATGTCCAGATCGCCCTACCGGCAAGTTTCCTGCAAAGTTCCCTGACAGAGGGAATGTGATATTCGGAAGACCCAGCGTGACGCGGAAGTCTGCAGTGCATGTCCGTGAGAGACGATGCATCGGGAAAGCATAGAACTCACCGTCTTGCCATTCCGAAGAGAAGTTGGCATTTGGGTCGGTGACGTTGGGGTTGGACGGAAAACTGTTGGGAAGCTGGCCAGGCTTCAAGGGTGGTGCGATAGGAAAGGGTACGAATGCAGAGCTCGAAGCCGGCGCAGCGCTTGAGGTAGCGTTTGCGCTTGGCGCTGTCGAGCTAGAGGCTGGGGCAGTCGTCGATGGTGTCGACGATCCCGAAATTTTTCCTGGCGTTGCGGCAGTACTGGACGCATTTGCAGAGGGCGCTGCAGCAGCAAGAGGAGAGAAGAGAGGAGACCAAAAAGATAGGACGGCCACTAGACGAAGGCCTTTGTCGTGTAAAAGCATGGTAAGTAGGAAAATAAGGGAACGGCTAGGGAAGGCGAGGAGGTTCCCAAGAGGCACAAATGATCGTCGGAGGGCCCGCCTTTGTACGGACGAAAAGTGCGAGTTCCTGGAGGAACACTTGGCGAGGAACAAGGCTTGCTCGGTGACAGCTCTAACGGCGCGCACCACTATAGTTATGCACCGGACTCACAGGCATGCGGAAGCTGTCTCCTGTAAGTACGGCTGAAGGGGATCAAAGAAGCACACGCGCGGGAGTGGTGGGTACAAGAGCGGACCTCCGGTAATGCTCCCGACGCCACTACTGGGTGCCGTGTCGCAGTCCGGCCGTACATAGGGCGAGCTGATTGAGCGGATTTGCAGGATCAGAAGGGAGGGGGGATGCTGTCCGAGGCCATTGCACAACATCGTCGGCTTCACACACTCAGCTAATGGAAGAGAAGTGAAGAGCGCCTCCTTATGTCCGTCGACGGCGTGGCTGATGAGTGCGGGTACCTGGATTGTCGTCGTGTCGCTCCCACAGAGTGCCCAATGCCAGGCGAGCGTCTGCTCCGAAGTCATCGAGACGCCGACGGGGCTCAGGAAGCTCAGTGGCTCAGGACTCGCATAACGGGGCACAGACGGACCTAAGTCTCAGCTAATCGCACGTCTCGGCAGTGCCATCGACAGCTGCCAGTACGCGGACAAGGTGATGATGCGGAATGTACTTACATCAAGCGTGCCTGCATGCGTATGTCTTGAGGACGGCCAACAAGCACACGCTTCTTGGTTGTTTGCATTGAATGTTGGTGTTACTGTCAGGGTACTGTATACGAGAACGTCGTCGTACGCAATGCGATCTTTTCGATAGGCCGGGAGCACATGCTGGCCATCCTTCGACTGATGCCAGATGGACATGTTGCTCAGAAGTTCATGCTGCCAAGACAGGATGCCATCAGAGGGTGCCACGGAGAAGAGCTGAGCCCTACCTAATTCCACCTGTCTCTGGTCGGCGCGTGGCATGCGTCCTCACCTGCAATCGTCAGTACTACTTACTCAAGGCTAAGTAGAACTGTAGTACTACTTACCTAGAATCAAGTACTGACTGTGACGCGGTGCGGCGCGTGGCGTTATTACGCAAATCGGCATCTCGGCCCGACCGACGCACGTCGGAGACGCCGCCTCAGGCTTCAGCAAGCCTGGTGGAGGAGGAGTTGCACCAGCAGATGCGGAAGGTTTAGACTGTACTGATGCAGGCTGAGGCGGAGCTGGCGAAGGGGCGTCGTTGAGCTTCGAGTCCAGTATCGACTGCGTAGTACCCAGACTGGAACTGAAGCACTGCAGGGCCGGGAGGTCCGGTATGACCACTTCGGGGTACGTATGAATTTCTCGCGAGTAATATGCATAGTGCATAAGTAGTTGCTCTGCACACACCACAACAATACGTTTACCAGTGATTAAGTATGCTCAGAACACCAACGTCCGCCCACACCCGTTGCACATCATAGCATGCCGGGGGCCAACGACGGATACGGCATGTCGGGAGGTTGGTCCACCGGAAAATCACGGCGCACCGGGAGGACCGTCGTCCTATCGCCCCCTAGGTGGGTCCGGCTTCCCCGATACTGGGCAGGGGCAAGGACAGCCTGGGTTCCCCGACGCACAGCATCAGCCGCACGGGTATGGTGGGTATCAGTACTGAGTGAGCGTAGGTTTGTCACTTTGTGAGCTGTGTCTTTCGCAGGACATGTACTGTACGATGGGTGATATTGCGTCTGTGTTCGAATCAGATCCCGATACTTTTTTGTTTCTTCTGTACACCAAAGTAGCTCTCAATACGTGAGCTTGAACGTTTGAGCCCCGCGTGAATAGGCACCAGATCACCAACAAGATTAAATGTTTACAATTGCGTTCCAAATACAAAATCGCAATTAATCTATTCTTAAAAGACGCATAACCTGCACACCCCTCTCACCACGATGTCGGCCCAAACACATCGCCGTCGGCCAGAGCCTTGTGCGGAGTGCCGATGGCGTCGGCGTTGTTGTTAAAGATGGAGTTGCCCCACCACGAGTCCCGCCAGGGCATCGGCCACCTGTGTGCTCGGTGTGGCCACCGCGTGGTCAATGCCGATATGGCAGCGGCGTGGCCCCTATATACGCTGTAGCTTGGCCGCGGCGACCCGTTTCTGATGCGGGTAATGCAGCTGAAGAAAGAGCGTCGTCGTGACTCGTCATGAACAGACGACTCCGTCTATAGATTAGCAAGAACAAGTAGCGTGCGCCGTGCGGACTCTCGCGGACTCCGCTGAATCTTATCGTTATCTGATAGCCAGCACATTCCCAAAGGCCAAAAAAACGTGGTGTACAGTCGTATCTCGTAAATAGTCATATCATGATCTAGATGTTCTACATACAAGCTACAGAGGTTCGTGACAATCATGTGTTCGTCACAGTCCGACTCTAAGAGGCACTCCCAATAATGCGCTGCGTCAACCCTGTGAAATGACGATTCTATAAGTTTACTGGCAAGCAAGAATCAGATTTATGTCTCGACGTGGAAGCTTGAAGGCTCAAGGACTCACGGCATAACCAAATGCCTCAACGAAGAGGCTGATGCTCGGCCCCCCTCTGAGGACGCTCATGGGACCCACGGCAGGACCGCGGAGTGCACTTCTAACGGTGTTCGACAGGCTGTCCGGGCCGCACACTGTCGACACTGTCAGCCATTATTTCACTACTTCATGAGGCAACTCACCACTGACGGCCATCGGGCCCTGCGCCAAGGAAGCAGCCTCCTCAATGATGCGGTGGACGTTCGGCCGGCCAATTTCAACTGTTGAATGCGGCAGGCGCTTGATTTTCTCGTTGGCCTTGTCTTGCTGCGCTGAGGTGGTGGCGGACGACGACTCGCTCGGAGGGAGGGAGTCGGCATCTGCGCTAGTTATGAAGATGCGAACGTCGATGTTGCAAGATGGCAGGTTCTGATTGAGCGAGTCGTAGAGATCGTCGTAGACCAGGTTGATGTGAGCTGAAAAAGGGTAGAGCTTAGCGCCATCGTCGGAAGGCGGTCGTTGATGAAGACGCTCACAGAGGTCGCGGACGGCCCACACGAAAACGAAGTTACGGCAAGCAGAGGGGTTGACACGGGCGCGGCTGAAATCACGTCAGACCTGGGTCCGTCATTACAATCCACGAAAGAACTTACTGGAGGAGGTCCACAAACAGAGGGCTCGTGAACGTGACCCCCGAGCCACCTATTCGATACGGCATTAGTTCGGAGCATGTGAACACCAACTGAAATCTCACCAGCGAAGTACACGGTGGTGTCGAAACCCTGCAACCGGGGGGGAGCGCCATAGGGACCGTCCACGAAAACCTTCAGAGTGCCCTGACCGTCGGCGATGTCCCCGAGTCGCTTCGTGAAACCCTCGCGGGCCTTGATTATGAACACGAGGTCCTTCCCATGAGAAGATGGGGTAACTTCGCCGCCCTGCTTCTTCTCGTCGAAATCCTGTGCTTCGTCGTGGTGCAAGTGGTCCAAGTCGGCATTGGAGATAGTGAATGGGTGAGATTCAAAGGGAATCATGGAAACGCCGGGCATCGTCAGGAAGGCGCTCTGGCCGGGCGACCAATGGAGGTGCTTGGGGCGGCGGAAGCGGACGCGCACGAATCCAGACGCAGCGGGCTCGACGGTGGCGTTGAACGTGCCAAGGCCCGACTTGAAGCCGAAGTACGAGTGGTTGAAGATGAAAAGGCGGACAAGACGGATAGCGCGATCGAATCCCCACAGGACGAAGGAAGGCCAGATGTAGCTGTCCGCACTGTCAAATCATGGCGCGTGAGTACCAGAGTTCCGTGATAGTCTGAAGCAGATGACGCACTCAAATTGTTTGGTATGGTAGTATGCCCCGATAAGCATGACCCTATCGACAACGAGCTCCGTGAGATGCGTCGGTAGACGACTGCGAGAGCCGACTTACAGAACAAGTGACAAATGTACCAGCACGAAGATCTCGTACGAAGCCTTCCTAACGGGGCGTATCGAGACGAGGACGAGGAGAGCCAACCCGATACCTGACCAGTAGCCGGCTTGGATGTAGCCATGGGAAGCGGAGAAAGTACCACTCATGCTGATGTTTGCACATTAGCCAAGCACAAGGGTCTCCATGATGTTGACTCTTACCCGAGGTAGATCTGTGAAGCAAAAAGTCGGTGAGCGCTGGCTCCCTTATACGAACGATGCGACGTACTCTGCCTCCTGCGTGAAGCCACACGACAACCATGACAGTGCGGGCGCACATGCGGTGGAGAAATTCAGCTGTTCCGTCTATCAGCAACGTGTAGAACGCCTGCTGTTGGTCACGAACCTTCTCAAAGCTTATACCAGTCGCCCCTGAAGAACACCAGCCGTTGAGGAAAGATCAATAGCTCAACAGGTAGGCCACTTACAAGCAATGATATTGTTCCTCATACCGAGGGCAACAATAAGCGGCGTCTGCACAGATGCAATGTTACCCGCGCGATTGGCGTAGTAGGTGGCATCATAGTGATGGCCAGCGAGAGTCGTCGCTAGATTATAAATAGATGTTAACGAGATATGACTATTGGAGCAGCATAGCCGAACTTACTGTTGATCAAAGACCAGGTAAACAGAATCGTGATATACATCGCCGTTATCAAGACCTCGGCAACGTTGAGGGTGTAACCCCCGCCGAGGTTGAGGACAGACCGGAAGACGACGACCCGCCACAAATTGACAGCGGCGACCGGGAGGCGCCTCCAGGAGATGGCCCCCGACCGCGGTGTTGCGCCTTCAGCATCGCGTCGGACGCCTTTGCGGCTGCGTATGAAGCCAATCAAGGATGACACCCGGTTGCCGACGATGACGAGGAAGATGAAGCAGGCCAGGCAGTACCAAACCTCCTTCGGATACAATTCCGCACGGTGTCGGCGGATGCTCCTGTCGGGGTTGGCAGCCGGTGCGGGAGTGGTGGCGTTCGCAGACATGTCGAAAAGGCCTGGATACGAGGAGGGGGGAGAACACTGCGTCTTCGAGCCAAATCATGACCGAGCCCATCCATTTTATACCAGGAGGTGTGGCTCCAAGAATTGCAATATATTCGAGTAGAATCCCCGGAGGTTCGGGAATATGATGTTCCAACGAGAGATCGAGATCGTGCTGACTCCATACGCAGAAGATTGCCATATTCTGACCGATGTTGCAGGTGGAAAATCTCGGCGAAGAGTGCACGACTGCGTAGGCCACGCGTGCGCCATATCTGATAACGGCTTGGCGATATCTGATAACGACATTGATCGAGCACTCACGTCATAACAACGATCTAGCCGACGCGTCCAGGCGTGCGCTTGCGATGCCGCCCGGGCCATTGCCCGTATATTACCCGTAAATTGACCAGACTGGGGGCTTGGCGTTGTACATTTTTTCTCCCAAGAGCTCGGAGCGGAGCGACTTGTTCCTACGAATCAAATTCATGTTGCTGCTGGAAAACCTGCATGAGATGAACGAGTAATCGGAACGAAAACAGCGGATGGAAACCTCCCATCTTATCTCCGTCACCTCACCGACGCCGACCTTGGCCTTGAGATCATGATCTTGTCTGCTAACCGAGCAGAAGCGAAGAGAACATAACCCATCACCAAAGGAGCCAAGTGCCACACGATGCACGCCCGGAATCGGCATTACCGGGAAAGAAGATCTCGCCTGGCTTTGCTCACATCGCGTCGCCACCACGCTGTACACCTCGGTGCTGATTTGCGTCCTCGAGAAATCACAAGGCTGTCTCGTCTGATCATAAATCCTCCCGCCCCGGAAGCATGGCCGCCTCGTTGCGACATATAGCACTGCCGAACTAATGCGAAACAACAACGGTTGATAGATGGGCATTTGCGACTCACCATAGAACGCGCTGCGACCTCAGAACTACGTTCCTTCTTATCGAGATCGCATGTGTGTCTGAATGCCGCGAGGAGCTACTCCGCACCTGAGGATTCGATGTTATCGCAGTAGTGCTCGCGAACGGCTTGACGGACTCGAACCGTACGGCAGTTGAGATTTGGGTGGCGCATTGGCTGCATTCGTCGCCGACATGGCCGAGAGCGCACGGACCAATGATGGCAGCTATACCGATGGAGGGTCGGGTGCCTAGATCTACTGAAAGCCAGAACAGAAGCACCCTGGGCCGTTGTGCTGCGTGCAATGGACGTCTTGGTCCCCAAGTGCCGCCGAAATACCATCATGGCTATCGCGTGCTCCAATTTCTTCGCAGCACACGACCACGATTGGCCAGAAGTGCAGACGAGGCACGGCATTTAGCCGCTACTCCCGAGTCCCGGTTGACGACCATTTGGTGCACTGCCGCCGCTTTGAGGGCTGTGTGGGCTGTGTGGGCTGTGTGGTTAGCGGCACCAGTAAGCATCGCGGTGACCGGGGACAGTGGCTCTTCCGCGGAAGGTCGGCAAGGGAGACTAACCGGTGATAGCGTGCAAGGTGCCACACGTCTTTTCATTCGCGCGCATCGCATATGGAACATATTGTGCAACGGCATCGGGGGATGGCGACATTCGTCAAGTCTGGACTCTGAGGTAGCCGATCAGGGATCTACGGCCAAGACAACGAACAACCGGAAGTTTTTTCGCAGGTCCGGTTTCGAAGCAAGAATCTACAACTGCGCTTTGTTAAATTTCGGCTTTAGACGTTCCCCGTGATCGCGAGTCGAGCGGACAACAAGAATAAACCCGAATCTCACCTGCATCATCGAAGAAGGCTGCGGCGTCGGAAGATACGGATAGGTCAATCGGGCCCACGTTAACGAGACGAGATATGCGGGTGTTGATGACGCACCAGAAACACTTGTCAACTCAAGTGTGCACCTGATCTAGAGTGAGACAGCTTGATTTACCATCGCAAACATAGAACGTGTACGCAGACCGTGCTGTGGGCTTGGACTCGGAGGGGCTGCGTGACGTGTTGGCCTGTCACGGTCACTCGCAGTGACGCCACCCTCGGTGTTCGCTTTGTTGCCTCTGCCTCGTCATGTTCCCCACCGCAGCTTGTTTATCAAAAGCATCGCGCGCTGCGCTCACGCCAAAGAGGGGAAACAAGGATTTCTACAAGGGTGCGTATCTTGTGGCGCATCCTACACAAACTCGCTGACGAGACACGACTGTAGGGACGCGCCAAGCCTACCTTCCGGGCGGACACCGCACTGGCGCCCCAGGCAAACACGTCGTCGCTGGAAAGGCGAAGTATCGGTTAGTTGATGAGAAAGTGCGGTACTTTGTCGCACCTCCTGTGGAGGAAATCAATGCTTCACCAGTGCGTGTGCCTGCTCTCGCCGTGCCTGCGCCTGTCTTGATACCCACCTGACCAGCTGAAGCCCTACGTGGACAAAAGCGTCAAACTCTCGATCGCGCAAAAACGGGAGATTTTCGGCAAGCTTCCGAGAGGAGGCTTGGATGGCGAGCATTACTTCCGCATGGCGCCGAGGGTGGGCGAGCAGACCGCGGTCGCTCTCGAGCCAACATGACGAAGATTCGTTTAGGCTTAATGTTCTCAGGATAGGATATGATAGGTATCGTTATCCACTTCTCATGTGGCCTGCTCGTACTACCCATGTGGCCTGCTCGTACTACCCATGCGGACATTCATTCGTACTGCCCACGCGGACATTCGCCCGCGCGCGAGCTATATATAGGCTTTAGTGGACAACGCGCTTCCTCGGCGGAGGATATTCGACGTAGGACTGATCTTTTTTTTGGACAAGCAATGTGATTTTGCGGTTACGGCGATCAGTTGCTAGTGCTACGTAGTCTAGACTGCTTGGCTGAGGAGGGCCTGGGAGAATCCGGTCATGTGACTGGACGCGCCTTCAACAGCCTTCAACCGTGCCGCGGCGACGTTGGTTGACTTGACTGCAATCACGAAGTATGTCGACCTCCCTTCAAGTCGACCGATCCTCGCGCAACCTCGAAGTGGCCCGAAACCTCAAGACGAAACTTGAGTCAACGCAGTTGCGTATCCGCGACTCGCGGCCACGCTTCGAAGCGTCTCCTCTTGACAATGTCGAAGACTGGCCCGCATCACGAGGCTCAGGATCCGGCGGTGGCTTCAAGGTGCCCGAAGCCGTCGCTGCGGATGTCGCGTCACAGATGGTGCGTTCAATCCCTAAAATACATCCATAGAATCTCACGCAGCCTCGTCTGCAGTCATTTCTGCGGAAGCTCAAGTGGCAGTACTTGGAGCAAAACGCGAAGGACAAGTACGTCAAGACGATCGTGAACGACGAAGCACCGATGCTCACAGCCGACCACAATGCTGAGCTGCAAACGGTCAACGCGCAGAAGAAGGAGGCGTTGAAGGCCGCGAAGCAGCGGCTTGGTGAGAAGCACCAGGATATCCGGAGGCTCGCACCATTGGTGGAGCACGGTGCGTTATGGTTGTCTCTCTGCTCTCCCATATCTAATGCAGCTACTAGACTACAACAAGGCGAAGAGCTTAACAGATGAGGCCGTCACGCTGACCCAGAGCATCCTCGACGCCCGCCTGGCCATCACACGACTGCGGCAAGCACACCCGCAACCCCGGCTGACAATCCCTCTTGCAGAAGAGCACCTATCTGTGCAGATCGAAGAGATGCAGACGCTCGAGGACGAGCTGCAGAACGCGAACGACCGTGTGGGTCAGGTGAAGGATAGCGTGAAGGACGGCGCAAAGGAGGTAGAGCGGCTGCGGCTCGAGCGAGCGGAGTCGGAGAAGGAAGTGAAGGCGCGACGCGATGATGCAGAGGACGAGCGCGTGGTGGAGCTCTATGACTGGTGCGCCCGCCGATCTATGTTATCGGACGCCGAACTCACTGTGCTCTCAGGTTTAACGCAGCGCTCGCATTGCACCGCAATCTGCTTGACATGCAGGCACCACACTCGGCATCCGAGAACGAGCTGCACCTGACGTACAATGTCGATAATCTTGCGTCGCCAGATTCCCAGCGACGACGAAAGATCGTGACCATTGTCTTGCTCTTCCTGCCCAACACGCGACAACTCGCCGACGTGCAAGTGGAAGGACTCGACGAGGTGGACATGAAGAACGTCATCAGCGCATACGTGCAGGCAAACGACGCGCCAGGAGTGATATGGGCGATCGTCGAGAGGGCTCGTAGTACGCTTTGAACTGCATTCACGCTTTCTGTACTTGTAGCAGTCGCTGTCCCGAGTCAAAGGAGGGCAATTATCGCAGAAGGACTGCAGGAGGCTTGGAGCACCGCAGAAGGCTTAGAAGAAGGCTTGGAGCATCGCACCATATTAACTTGCAAGCGACTTTCCAAGGTTGGGACATCATGCATCATGCTTTGCGATGGGCAAACACTGACGTCTTCTGTAGGCCGAACAGGTCGAATCAATTACTCGCGCTCGATGGTAAGTCTTCCGCAAGGCAGGCAGTCACCAACTGCGCGTGCCAGGCACCATGCCTCTCTTCGAACGACGAACGGGCTGCGGGACCTTGGCTGCCATTGGCCCCGTGATGCGATCCATTATGTCAGTACATACTCTCGGTCGAGTGGGACTGGAGCCTCCAGGCTCCCGCTGACCCACTCCCGAGTGGACGCAAGACGTATAAAGGCTCAGCTGCAACTCGTAGTAACGGCGTCCACTAGACTCCCGACAATGACTTCTTTGCGCATCGCTGTTCCCTCATCCAGCGTCGTCGTGCTTTGCGGAGAGATCCTGCTCGCAGCTCTTCTCGTCGTTGTGGTTTTCGCCTTCAGACACTGGGTAAAACAGGCATCCCTGCGCAAACTCCCTGGCCCTCCCAGCAGGTCGATTTTAACAGGTGCGTGCAGTTGCAGCACTGATCATTTCGTTCACATCGACCTTGATTCGCAGGAAATTTGCACCAAATGTTCGCCGCTGGTGCAATGCCCTTTCATGTACAATTGGTCAACACGTACGGGAACGTCATGGGACTGACGGGCTTCCTCGGCGTGAGTTTCTTAACTGTTTTACGCTGGTTGACGTGCCAATGGCCTCAGGACACTCGCCTTGTCGTTTCAGACCCAGTCGCGTGCACCGCTATCCTATTGACACAGCAAGATGTTTTCGAAGTGGCACCGTGGTCCCTCGAGTAAGATTCCATCCTGGCTATACTGCAAAGCCGGCTTAGACGTGCTAACGCTTAGAACGTTTCGACAATCATTCGGCACAAACCTTTTGGGTTCTATGGGTGTGTTGGCAATCTACTGCTTCTTCGGCGGCGGTCATATCTGACGGGCTTCCTTTCTTAGGCGCGGTGCACCGCAAGCAGCGCAAGATCCTCAATCCGGTGTTCTCCATCAAGCATATGCGCGAGATGACCCCAATGTTCCAGAGCGTCGCTGGCCAGGTATATATGCGATTTATCTCTTATAATGGTCCATTCTCCAACACTACGCGTTGCCAGCTGCGTGATATCCTCATCTCGAAGACGGCAACTGGAGCTCAGGAACTCGACATGAGTGACTGGCTGAGTCGACTCGCGCTTGAGCTCATCGCTCAAGGCGGACTTGGCCACACGTTTCATAGTCTAGACCCTCACGTCGAAGAAAGTCTAGACGAAGAAAGTGAGTTCAGCAGGACAATCAAGGAATACATGTGAGCACCGAATCTCTGTGCCCTGCCAGAATACGCTGACGTGACGTCGCAATTGCAGGCCCTCTTTGGCAAAACTTGCCGTGTGGAGGCCACTTCTTCCCCTGGTCTCGCGCGTTCCTCCCCGGTTGCTCCGTCTGGGGATGACCTGTCTCCCCATCCCTAGCCTTCACAATTTGATCAAGATCACCGATTGTATACACGAAAATGCCAAAGCAGTATTTGATTTGAAGAATTCTCTTTTGGAGCAGGGTGACGAGGCGTTCATCGGCGAGGTCGGTGAGGGGAAGGACATCATCACTATCCTGTGTTAGTCATCTCGTCACACTTATTAAATATTCGAGCTCATTTACTGCAGTGCGAGCCAACCTAGACGTGACCAATGAAGAGCGCCTGCCCGACGACGAGATATTGGCTCAGATGTCGTACGCGCATTATGGTCCCGGAAGAGCTGACAAGCTCACAAAAATGATTGTGACAGGATGTTCCTATTTGCCGCAACAGACACGACCACGTCAGGTCTTTCCCGCATCATCCTGATGCTGTCCAAATTCCAAGATGTCCAGGAAAAGCTGAGGCAGGAGCTGACCGCGGCCCAGGAGAGAGCAGATGGCAAGCTTGGGTATGATGAGTTAGACCAGCTGCCGTACCTGGACGCAGTGTGCCGTGAAACGCTCCGAGTGTACGTACTTCTTGCCGCCTCTCTTCAGACATACTCTCATGCACATCACCCGTAGCTATCCTCCCGGAAATTTCATTGAGCGCTTGTCTGTGTTTACCGCCCTCCTTCGTTCTCAATAGCGGCCTGATCACGCTTTTGCTTGCAGTACGAGATCTGACACTTTGCTCCCGCTGGGCAAGCCTGTCCTTACGAAAAATGGGCCGCTGATGTCTGTCTACGTGCCGCAACACACGACAGTGCATGTGAACATCCGTGCCGTCAACTGCGACCCGGACATATGGGGCCCAGATGCCGCAGAGTGGAAGCCAGAGCGCTGGCTCTCTCCGCTTCCCAGTAGCGTCGCCGCGGCACGAGTTCCAGGCGTCTACTCGAATCTGTACGTCGTTACGCGAGATTTTCATGGATCGGCTCAATTCACACTGACGGGTATGGGCGTAGGCTCACGTTCAACGGGGGCGGTCGCTCGTGCATGTGAGTAATTTCTCGTAGTGTATCTTTTAGTTTAGTTTGCTGATGAACGTCTAGTGGATTCAAGTTTGCTCTACTCGAAATTAGTCGGTGTCAATCCATCGCATCGATGGCAATCTGCTGATCGCATGTGATAGAGGTTGCACTCTCTGAGCTCATCCCGCATCTCCGCTTCTCGCTCTCTAGGCAAGAGGTGGTTTGGCACTTCGGCTCCATTGTCAGCCCGACCGTGAAGGGGTCGACCTCCTTCAAACCTCATATGCCGTTGCTAGTGGAGCGGATTCAAGTGTGATTCAGGAAGTCCTCTTGTATGTTCGATCGTCAACTTCCGGTGATATAGGCTCTGGCCGACGGCGATGCATTTGGGCCGACGTCGTGGTGAGAGGGGTGTGCAATTTGTGCGTCTGTTATGATTCATTGCGATTTTGTATATGGAACGCAATTAGAACGCAATTGTTGGTGATCTGGTGCCTATTCACGCGGGGCTCAAATGTTCAAGCTAACGTATTGAGAGCTACTTTGGTGTACAGAAGAAACGAAAGAAAAAGTATGGGGAACTGATTCGAACACATGTACAGACGCAATTCAATATCACCCATCGTACAGTACTACATGTCCTTCGAAAGACACGGTTCTACAAACCTGCGCTCACTCAGTACTGATACCCACCATACCCGTCTGGCTGATGCTGTGCGTCGGGGAACCCAGGCTGTCCTTGCCCCTGCCCAGCATTGGGGAAGCCGAACGCACCTGGTGGGCGATAGGATGACGGTCCTCCCGGTGCGCCGTAACTTCCCGGTGGACCACCACCCGGCATGCCGTATCCGTCGTTGGCCCCCGGCATGCTAGGTGGAGGGCCATGATACGGCTGCTGCGCCTGGCCAGGGTACGACGACTGCGCCTGGCCGGGGAACGATGATTGCGCCTGGCCGGGGTAGGATTGTGCATGGCCAGGGTACGAGGATTGTGCCTGGCCGGGGTAGGAAGACTGGGCATGGCCGTAGGAAGCGTATGGCGATGCGGAGCTTCCGGGGAAGGATGGCGTACCTGCGCCAGGTATGCCTCCGTACGATGCCTCGTCGGGAATCGTTGGAGGACCGCCGCCGTGTGCGCCACCGTGGTGGCCGTGACCGTGGCGATGGCCATGACCGTGATGTTCATGAGCAGGTGGGGCTGCGACAGGAAACGTGTTCGGTGCAGGTGGTCCGCCAGGATATGAGTGTACACTAGGCGGCGGCGGAGCAGGCTTCGCGCCCTCGCCGTAGTAATCAGCGGGTTGTCCACCGGACGGACGGGTGGCTGCTTGGGCGATCGGAGGGGCGCCGGCCGCGGGCATGCCACCATACGCGGGACCACCGTAGCTGCTCGGGCCATCTCTTTTCGGACCACCAGAGAACGTGTTCATCAATCCCTGGGCTTGAGACACGCCGGGTACTCCGTGCAGGTAGCTGCCGATGCCCGCCTGTGCCTGGTGGCCCGCGTTCTGTGCCCAGGAGCCCTCCGCTGCAGCGGGGCCGCCTTCGCCTCCCAGGCGGACATTCTTGTGAGTGCGGACAGATTCCTTAGATAGGCGATTGATGATTTCATTTTGCTTGTTCCCAAGTGACTGGACCCATTCGCGCATATACTGCATCATCTCGCGCTGGACCTCAGAGCCGGAGTGATGAAAGTCGGGATGGAAGCTGTGCAAATGCCATGAGATTGCGTGGAGAGCACGAAGGTTCGCCAAGCTCACAGGCATTGCAAAATATCTTCTGTGAGGTTGTGAACGTTTACTGAGGTATCATCCCAGGCTTTGGCGATGCGGCTGACGGAATATTTCTGAAAACTCGTCGTCAACGCCATCTCTCTTATCGCCGATCGGATGGCTTACCACTACAATCTTGGCCAGATTACCTGCTGGTTCGTTCAGAATGAGGTCCTACAAATTAGAGTTGATACACTGTCAGTACACTGCCTCGAGCATGCTTAACTAGGGACTTACAAAATGATCCTTGCTCAGGAACGAGTGCGTCGGGTCATCCTAAGCGGATGCGGTCAGCGTAAGCTACAAGTCTTTGTGCAAATTGCTCACGGCTATGGGATCATTGAACACCTACATAGATGAACGTCAATATGTGATCACAGCGGAGATATAGATGATCATGATGTATACCTCATACTGGTCATGCTTGTTGATGACTTCGATAGATGCCGTTGAGAGCTGACTACTCGCAGTCGAGAGTATTGGCTTCAAGAATGGCTATGGCAGGCGTCAGCTAGGTCGTAGTCATGCTTTGAGAAGATACGGCAACTGACCTCCAGGGTTGTGAAGACGAGAACTGGGCACGACCAAAAAGTCAGCAATGGTTTCACGTCAAGGTGCATCCGCCTATTTCACCGGAAATCGAGTCCATCAGTTTCTCAATCAATGACCCAAGGCCAGGGATCTTCTCTGCACATGAAAGCTTCATGAGTTTCACGTGCTAGAATCTATTGGCTAAGCCACTCACCGATGGTTTGCTCAATTTTCTTCACAACTGCACGCCATGAGCACCTTGTTTCGTACATAGAGGCCACAAAGCTAGAGATGCGACTTACTGCCATCCCTGAAACTGAGCACCTGCCACAGCACGGAGTGCAGCTCCTGCGGACTCATTTGCTCCGGGGGCTTCCCTCCTTGCGCCGGAGCATCGCGAATGCGTTCGATGGCCTCCAAGTCGCGGGATAGCTCGGAGCCGGAGCCGCCAGGTATTTTGAAAAATAGATCGCGAAGAGTATCGGCGGGGGTGAGGCCGCCGCCTCTGGAGCGCGTCTTGGCGGAGTCTATGGCTTTATTGAGGTCGGTTACGGATGCCTGCAGGAATGAGGGTTGGAACGTAATGAGTATCCATCTGATATAACGCTACGTACCTCGCTCTAAAGAGATACAGTCGTTGAGTTAGCTGTGTTCAGTAAGTAAACCTCTTAGCAGTTGACGCACGATGTGATCCGTTGCCTCTGGACAAATATTCATATACAGCGTGACAGGGACGCGGATGCTCACGCACCTCCCAACAAACTGTATAGGAAATCGCTCCCGCCGAATGTACCGGTCACAAGCGGTGCAACCCATTTGCCATTGGGCGCCTGTAGGCGCGCACTGTCTCCGACATGAACAAACACGTTCTGATGGCCCAGGGAAACAAGTGCGAGTTCGCAAAAGTTAGAATGCGCAGCAAAATCTTCGAGCGTGTGCAGCTAAACAACAAAGCTCGCACTTAGTACAAGAAAGTGCTAGGGCGGGAGAAGCACACACAGCTTGGCCCAGGAGTCGGTACGCCTCGTATTCATCTTCCTTGCGGCCTTGCGAACGTTGTTGGCGGCCAAGATGAATGCACTTTTCGAGTGTACGGCGGACGAGCGCTTTACTTGTGTCCCAGTTTCCGTTCTCTATGGTCGACACCGTCAATTATTGAAGTGCTTCTATAGAGAAATATATTTACCGTTGGCGATATAATTCTTCATCCCTGAGCGAGGGTCGACTTCCAACTCTCGAGGCTATGACGCATGTCTTGAGGCTAATTGAATGAGATGGAAGTCTGAGAACTCACGTCTACAGGGCCGCGCAGCCTGGGATCATATCTGCGAGCATCTTCGCCCTCTCCGTAGCCTTTGGGATTATCGATGTGTTCGGTCTGCAGAGACTACAGGTTAGCACGCGAAGTAGTCTTTCGTGACACTGGCAGTGTAATCCGATATGCACCGGAAGGTAAACGCCCAGCCGCTCTTTCGTGACTTCAAATTCAGCAGTTGCATAGCCATTCGCCTATTGGCGAGGAAACAAAACTGTCAGGCGCAGGGCGAAGCTCAGGGCGAAGACAACCGACCAGAAAGCCAAGGGCCATGCACAAATTGAGTATTGTCTATGACTGCATGAGCATACAAGTGCGGTTCTAAGCAGGAGACAATAGACTGACCTGAAAGTCGAGCTTCTTCAAGCCGGCTATGTCAACGGCCTGCATGCTGTGTCCAGAGGGCTGTCCGACACCACAATGACACATGAGAGCGTACCTGACTGTAGTCTCGGAGCCAGTTTCTAGAAGAACATGATTAGATGACAGTTGAGGGGAGAGCAGTATTGAATTGGATATGCGCATGCTCACACTGCATACGTCCTAAGCCGCATGTGGTGCCCTCCGCATGCGCAATCGCAATACAGAGCGTGCGCACAGTACAGAGCGTGCGCACAGTACAGAGCGTGCGCACAGTACAGAGCGTGCGCATAGCAGATAGTCCGCCCTACGTCGCCCGACCCTAGCCATAGGGCCACACCTATGCATTCACGGGAACTGCGACTCACCCGAAGTAGACGCGTTTGATATCTAATCCGCCAAATTTCGAGCCTCCTTTCCCGATCAGAGCACCCAGCGCAAATCCTCCACTCTTCTTCACCAAGTCAGAGAGAGCATCTTCCTGCGAGAAAGCACACAGATCCATAAGCAAGTGCGTTTGGATAAGATGCATTATATCCTGGTACTCACAATGTCACCGTGGCGAAAGGCGCGTCCCTCCAGATATGCAAATCTGTAAAGCCAATATCAACGATGCGCTTTGATTTGACTATCAGATGGGCGTACGAGGGGATATTGCCCGCGCCGAATGCGAGCACTTCGTTTCCAGGGAGGCATACAACCAGAACAACCAGGATCGCAAAACAGAGCGTCCAGTTCGCGGCCATGATCGCAAAAATCTTCAGAGGATGCAGGTCCGTGGACGTTTATAAGTACAGAAGAAGGGTATGAACCTGTCCTTGTGGTGGCAGTGGTGCAGTGCGCCACCAATATTCTTGGCGGCCAATGCCCATGACATCAGTACTTCTCACGATGTCCTGAGTCTCAGGGGTCTCTGAGTCTCAGGACACCTCTGGGCTCCTGTGTTGCCCCTGGAGTCCATCCTGGTTGCCGCGGGTGCTTGACGGGTTGCCTCAGAAACATAATGTAGGAAAGTGCAAGTGTATCGTATCAGTAGACACGTCTCACAGGGCCTCTCAAACTCCCGATAAAACATTTATTGTGCTATAATACAGACAAAAGTGTATGTACTCGACGATGCGCCACTCCGCGCACGACACCATGGGGAGCACCGGGGAGCGTCCCTTGCTGGAGATGAACTTCAACCACCATCCCCCACTGTCGTCCAGCGTGCATCGTACACGCCAGCGCGTGAGTCCGTGGACCTTGCCTCGCGCGATCGGCAGAGAATCGTGGTCTGTTGTATGTGCTGTCAGTGCCCGTAAATGCAGACGGACCTCCGCACTAGCTCGTGTGTAGTGTCGATGTCGCCGCCAGTTCGAATTCGTGCGCATGTCCACGACCCCATACTGCGCTGTGATCCGCTGGATGGCGCGCAGGAGGACAGCCGACGAGACCTTTCGAGCGCTGGACACTGCGTGGGCACTGTGCGCCTAGTACTACCAACGCGGGCTACGGGCATGCGCCGATGCTCGGCACAACTCGTGCATGTCACCGCGGAAGAAAACGCGGAGGACGGCGTCGCGTGTGGCCTGGTGCCGGCGTGCCGTCGTTCTCGCGCTGGTGTGTGTATCGCGGAGGATTGTGCGGGTGTCAGCGCATCGAGTTGCGAGAGACACGGGCACTTGTGCATCACGGCTGCGCGGTCGGCGTTCGAGAGGTGCAAAATGCTACGTGAGTGAAAGGTCATATTATTGGATCAGCGTACCCATATTCCATAGCTGTTACTACACGACATACCAGCCCGAGTACGAGATGAGTAAGGTGTAACGCACGTCATGTCAAGAGAACCATGCAAGACCATGCATGGCTTGCAAGAAAGCCGTGCATTCCACAAGGGTTACTAAGGCTTTGCGCCGGAAACACGGTCACGTGCGGGAACGCTGTTGTTGCTTCCGGTCGCTTGAAGCCTTGAGCCTTGCCCACCTCCTTCAATTCCACCACCTCGGACACCCGCCTGAGCCTCTCCCCTTCCTTTCCTAAGCCACATGTCGAGCGGGCACAAGGTCAAGATAGCAGCACGCCTCCGGCCACCACTCCCGCAAGAGCTTAACGATGACGGCGTGCGCATCGTACCCAATGAAGATGGGCTTTCTGCTATCTGCGTAACGAACCCCCGCGATCCTTCTCAAATTTTCAAGTTTCCGTGCGCAACGATTCTTCCATTACCTTGCTGAGGCTTAACGCTCAGCGTGCTGGTTAGGTTTTCATCATGCTATGGAAGCGCATCGAAGCAAGAGGATATCTTCGAGCGGGATGTTCGGCCTCTAATCGATGTTGTCTACAGCGGTGTGGTGAGTCCATGCTCATGGCAGCAAATTATGCTGTTGACATCGTGTTCCTCGTCTTAGACTGTGACAATATTCGCATATGGCGTAACGTCGTCAGGCAAAACACACACTATGCAGGGCACGAAAGCTGAACCCGGAGTGATACCCCGTGTCGTAGACGTGTGTCATTCCAGCAATCCTGCATTTCAGTAAGGGCTCACAGAATTATGTAGGCATTATTCGAAGGCAAAGCCCAGAGGCCACAGTACGAGACCACGATATCAGCGTCATACATGGAGATCTACAAAGATGAGGTGTACGACCTTCTGGTGGCACGGGAAACTGTACGTTGTTGACCCGTTACCTGTTGCTCCTTCCTCACCCTTCCTAACACTCCTCACTAGGCGCCGAAGTTGCCTGTTCGCGAGAACGGCGAGGGCATGGTTTTCGTCGCAAGCCTCTCTACAGAACCCGTTGGCAGCGCTGAGGACTTTCATTCTATCTTCACGTTGAGTTGCCATCTCCTGAGCAATTAGTCTGTACTCTGAAAGTGCTCGCTCGTGCGTGTACAGTACGGCCAACAAGCGACGTTCTGTTGGCTCGACACGTTTGAATAACGCCTCATCCCGATCTCATGCAGTTCTGACCATGGAACTCAAGATGGTCGACAGCCAAGAGAATAAGAGTACGTTTTTGTTGTATTTGTCGATCTCATCTGACGAAAAATCCTGGCAGCTTTGATCGGGAAGATAAATCTCGTTGATCTCGCGGGGTCAGAGAACAATAAGGTGAAAAACACACCTACTCTGTAATCTAGTGAGCTCTAACATCTTGCGGCTCACTCAGATGACCGGAAATGATCGAGAGCGAATGGCAGAATCCTCCGCAATCAACAAGTCACTGAGCGTGCTTGGACAAGTGGTGCACGCCCTCAATCGAGGCGATGTGAGTTCTAGAAGCCTATCATTCGCCGAAGTGGTTTTGATATCCCAAATATGATTCTAGTCTCGAATACCTTATCGCAATTCCAAACTCACGCGGATTCTGCAAGACGCTCTCGGCGGTGCCTCTGTTGGTCTGCTCATCTGTAATCTTGCGCCTGGAGTCAAATTTAGACAAGATACCCTCAACACGTTGAAGTAAACTCTTTATCTGCGCTGGCGTTCATCAGTAACTCATGCTCTCATGTAGTTTTGCCGTCCGCACTAAGGACGTGGAGAACAAGCCTGTCATCAACGAACGCGGTATGGCTATGTAGTGGGTCCTCCAGCAAATACAGTGTTGACTCTTATTGCAGAAAACCGGCCCGCACCCAAACAGCATTTTTCAGCTCTCGCACCTACTGCTCCCAAGCTCGTCCCTCTACAGTCCGCGCCGCCCGTGGCAGGCTCTTCCCGCCCTTCCCTTGTAATTACTCGGCCAACTGCGGGCCCGTCACGTGTTCCTCGCATATCTGCTATTGGCACCGCGCCATACCCCAACGCCGAACGACGCAAAGAGAGCGGCATTGGTATCGTCCAGCACCGAAATAGCCTCGATAAGGCTATCACTCAGCAAGACATCGATGAGCGAGTGAGTCGCGCCTTCCAGCCGAGGTGCACGGCTTGCTGATGAGCACTACAGATCTCGAAGGCGGTTGAAGCGGAAGTCGCGAAGCGGCTGGAGGTCAGATTGGAGGAGTTGGAGCGGCAACGGGTACAAGACGAGGAGGCGCGGCGCGCTCGGGAGCAGACAGAGATCTCGCATGACCCTACACCTGAGAAGCAGCCTGACTTGCAGAGCCTGCCATCAGGTCTCCTGACGCCCTTGCTCAAGCGCCACCAAGACCTCGACAACGAGTTGAGGCGGAGACTGCAGGAGCTGGAGAGGAAATAGTGAGTCTTGTCTTTGGCATACTCATGTCATGGCTTGCTAAAGTGTTGCATCACAGCGAACGTGGGAAGGCAGAGGCTGAGTCGGCCATTGGCCTGTCTCCGGCCTCGCGGAAGAAAACAGGCCGCGCTTATGTTGCCCTCGCTCGATCTCACTCTGAGAAGTAAGCATCGTCGCCTTGTCTCCCTAGTGGTCACGTTTATGACCGAGCAACAAAGGGGCGATCTGCAAATTGCGCTCGACCTGTACCGCAAGGCAGAGTCCTACGTGCCGGATAACGTCAAGCTGAAAGAGAGGTGGATATTATTCATCATTCAGATATTTCTGTATGAACTTACATACCGCACCTAATTCTCACTTGCCATCTTCGTACCAGGATCATCGAGATTGAGTGGTCAGTAGCACAAGGAAAAGAGTTCAAGCCATCGCCCAAGCGACCGAAGCGCTCTAAGGGCAAGCGACGGAACGCCAAGGGCAAGACAGGGACGGCGAGCCGCGTATCGTCGAACGCGCCCGAGGAGCGCCGCGGGAATGAAACTGACGATGACGAAACCGTGGAGAACATTTTGGAGCCAATTGCTGAAGCGGGCTTTGGCATAGAGGTCACAAATAGCCCGAGGAAGCAGGCTGGAGCAGCTCTAGACGTGGAGGCTGCAGCGAGCACGCCGAGGAAGCTGCGAAGTGGGAAGCGGCTCGCGAATGGCAGTGACGACGATGCGCCTTCTGCACCGGTGAAGCGCGGGAAGACTTGATCGGGTGGACTTTCTACGTTGTATGTATCTTATTATTCTGGGTGACCACCGGTTCCAAAGTTTCGATGGCAAGACAGCGCTCATGTGCCATTCTCCCCGTAAGCAATTTTTTTTTGTCAGGTTTCTATAGGGATCTAGGGCAACCTTGTCATTATGCTTCCATGTTCGGTCTCGCTGCGTTGTTTTACAGGTTGTTTCGCAGAAGGCGTTCATCGCTGCATGCCCTCCGAACAAGCCGACGGGAAAGTGCGCGGCTTCTGTGACTTCTAAACTGCGTGTACACTTCGTGGCCAAGGTCACGCAAGAGTCGACCCTTCGATGTCGATCATGGGAACGCTCAGAACACGCCCTAACATCCTAGTTCTCCGCAGCCAAGTCAGGATGCCGCGCCGCAGTCGTTTGTGCGACTGGCCGTACGGCTCGCACTTCGACATTCAGTGAAGGTGACACCACTGTTGGTTCTAGCTTGTCCCAATCGCCGCGATCTGACACTACCTGTGATGGTTGCAGATTGAGACCACCTGTGTTGCGAAACTCGTTCTGCGTTTGCCCTCCTACTTCTGACATAACAGTTGATTGCGGTATCCTTGTCTCTACATCGGTTGGACGTGTGAACGCCCATCCTGTGATCGTCCTTCCAAAGTCGTCCTGCAGCTGTGCACCCGAATTATAATTTTCCCGCGTTCTCATAGCATGGGAACATCATTCCCGCCTTACCGCAGAACAGCGTTGTGGCAGCGTGGAGTACTATAAGTATGCCCTCGTCTCGTCCCTGTGTCTGCGACTACCCCCCCGCCGCCTCGCTCACATGTCCAACCCAAACTCCCCCGTCCCGCTCAACTTCGTTGAAAAGAAAGCGCGTACACACGCGCTTCTTGTGTCCGTCGGATTCCTGATATTAGTGCCCCTGGGAACGTTGACAGCAAGGTACGCCCGCACGTTCACAAACAGGTGTGTGGTTGTCCGAGCTAGCCGCTCGTTGGCGCGCGGGGTTCCGGCTGACGGCCCTGCCGTTGCTGCAGATGGTGGTTCGGGCACTGGATCATCAACTTCGTCATCTCTGGGCCGGTTATTTTGGCTGGATGGGCGTTGGGCCACCAAACCACCTCCGAGTCCTTCACAGGGGGGCATTACTCTGACCCGCACAAAGTACGCCGCCTCGAGCTCGAGTATGTCAGGCCGCTGTCTGGAGCTGACCGCCGCCTTGCTGCAGAAAATCGGGCTTGCACTGCTAATTCTGTACCTGTTTCAGCTCGCGCTGGGCGCTGTCATTCATTTCGTCCGTGTGCCCTTCTTGTTTGTGGGCCATCGGCCGCCGCAGAACTATATCCACGCGGTTCTCGGACTTGCGATCCTCGCGCTCGCAGCTTATCAGGCGTGTCTTGCCATCATCATGTTACGGCAACTTTATTGATTATATGGACTCATACTAGCTCATGCCCGTGCGTTCGCACGGGACAATTGTTATCGCAATTGTTTATTGTACGCGCGTGAAATAAGAGGCTATGTATAAAGATATGCACGTCGAAGCTGAAAGGGTAAAAAAGGAAGAGAGATTTCAAGCAATATCAGGCAGAGCAGTGTTCTCCTTTCCCCCAATGCTCAAATCCAGACGCCGTTGCTTGGCGTTGGAAGGTGAGTCGATACTATCACCATACAAAGACTCCTCCGAGTCTTCACGCATAGGCCGTTTGCCAAGTGCCTTCGGAGAGGGTGTGGATGGAGTGTCGGTAGCGTTGTCGTCGAAGTTGAAACGGAGCTTTCTTCGACCGTTGCCCAGCTTCCGAAGACCATCTAGCTTGCTGATTAGAGAGATGAGATAGATAGATCAATGACAGGGACTGACTGGGAGAAGGTGTTGATGCCGGAGAGTAGGACCCGCGCGCAAGAAAGTCGAGATGCCGAGCAACTTCGACCTCGAAGTGCTTGACCGTGCCGTTGTCGCCGCCATCTCGGTCAACGGAAGACAGATAACCTGTAAACGATACTACACTGTTTGTAGCTGGCAGTGCCTTCTTCCGATCAGGCCACTTGGACTCGCTCGGAATGCATGCCTTCACCGGAAGAACACCCTGCGGGTCTGCAGAGGTCCATTGTGTGGCGGGCACGCAAAAGGAGAAGTTGCTGATGTCAACGGAGTCAACAGTGCCGGCAACACGGAGCATAGCACGGGTGAATCCTTGCTTCGGGTTTACGGACTTGGCACCGCCAAGGATAGGGATAAGCTGGACCGTGTCGAGTGAGTCCACGCTGGCCATGAGGTGGACAGATGACGCACCTGGATGATATCTCCCACCATATCATAATCCGTCTCCGTGAGGCCATCGGATGGAACTTCGGTACCCTTCCGCATCTTGACGACCTGATATTCGCTAAAGTTACTCGTGAGATGGTAGAATTATGTGGTGGAGTACTTGCCTTTGCCGTTACAAAGAACAAACCACCTTCGTCGTCGAAGGTGTAGTTGATGTCGTTGTAGAATCGAAGAGCAGCTATAAGTGGCGCGGCATCTGGACTGCTTGACCAATATATCCCAGCATCGAAAACAATGGTCCGGGGCTTCCCAGGTGCCGGGCGAGGGCTTTCGAGAGAAACAACGGCAGTGAGCTCAGCGCTGGCGGATGGCATCAATGGGGAGAGAAGTGTCCTGTTGCAGTGTTGCAGCGAACATCGCTGATGGCAGACTTTATAGTGACATGCAGAGAGCAGCTGAAAATTCTGGAACAACAAAGAAAATTGAGACGGCGCACTGTATCGTTGAACACATCTGGAAGTGAAGATTCTGGAACAATGGAGAAAATACGCACAGTGAGCCCGCGACAGCACCCGGGACTTGCCGAGGCTGCGGTTAAGGAATATCCTATGGTGACGATGCCCTACCGCTAAGCTACAAAACTTTCAGGAAAAATTCTAGGGCAAGATATAAGGTCATGGGAATTTATTTGTGACCCAAGCTCAACTGGTAGTGAAGGATCTATGGTATTGTCGTTGTTTTCGGCGCATATGCACATTGTGCTGCTAGGTACACAGATGACTTGTCAATCAAGTAATATTTCTGGATACACTACATTAAGAGTTTTTGTGTCTGCTACGTTCTCAGGGAGAACTACTTTTATTCGCTGACTTGACGTTGCACGGGAAAGTGCGACATAGAGCTGGCCATGAGTGAATACGGAAGACCGCAAGTCAATGCCTACACGCTTCACCGACTGGCCCTGCGCCTTGTTGATGGTCATCGCAAAAGCTAGTCGCACGGGGAACTGGCGACGCTTGAGAGTGAATGCCAGTTCCGGTTGGTTGTTTGAATTGCTCATGACGATTCGCGGCAGTAGCGCAATCTCGCCATCAAAGTCCCCACCTATTATCTTAACTTCCAGGACACGGGGCGACACACGCAGGAGGATCATGCGAGTGCCGTTGCATAAGCCCCGAGCAGGTGTGATATTGCGGAGCAGGAGAAGGGGCGCACCGATCTTGACATGAAGCTCTCCAAGTGGCAAGCCCGAAGGTGTGAGCGACCGTAAGAACTCTGGTGGTAGATCCCGAATGTCGTCCGCACCATCATCACCAAGGACATCTACGCTGTCCGCACTGAGGAGAACCTGCTCATCTCCAGCAAGTCGACCAAGGACCGCCTCGTTGATGTTGTTGACTTCATCGTTGCGTGGCGCTAGGATGGTTCGATTGAGGAAATAAGCAGATGGGGGTGGAGGATTGGTGCTGACACCATCGTAGATGGTATCAATGAGAGCGTCGGTGCTTGCACATTTCATGGATTCGGGGAGGCCGATGCGCTGGGAGTCATCAGAGTTCCGACCATGACCGACATCAAGCAGCCACTGAGCGAAGCCCTGTGTGCCTGCCTCCGCTGTGTCCAAGCGCATATTTTGGTGCAGGTGTAGGACCTCGACATGCTGCCAGAGCTGCGACCGCTGCAAGGACGCACTGACAATGTCTTCGCGTGAGCCTCGGGGGACCACGGGGAGGATCTGTTGGAAGTCTCCTCCAAATACAACTGTAACCCCGCCAAATGGCCTCGGATCATCACGAACGTCGCGCAGGGTTCGATCAACAGCTTCTGGTCCCCATCTATCAAGTTCGGTCAGTATGCTGATCACCAACGGGCGGCATAAGCTGCTTGCACCGCACCTGTTCTGCATGACGACTTCATCCCATATGATCATATTGACCTGTCTTAGCATGTCTGCAAGGCGACTCTGCTTGTTGATGGCGCACACAGATGTATCGCAAAGCCCGTCGACCGGGATCTTGAACATCGAGTGTGAAGTTCTGCCCCCTCGTAGCAGGAGTGCTGCGACACCGGAGGACGCAACACATAGCACAATCCAGCCTTCACTTCGCACCTTGTGGCAAACCTGTTGAGCAGATTATGTCAATCACAGCGCGAGGATCTCAGACAAACATAGACTTACAGTTGTGTATACAAAAGTCTTCCCAGTTCCTCCAGGTCCATTCAGAAAGAATATCCCACCTCGATGATCCTCTGCGGAAGTGACGATGCGGTCATATGCGCGTCGCTGGTCGTCATTGAGCTTCGCAAACTTGTCGGCCCATTCTGTGCGCTCCCGATCACGGTCATAATTCAGCTGCTCAGCGATGAAGGGATTCTCAGCAACGATGTTCCAATTTTCCTGGGGTAATGGCATGGGTGGAAAGTCGGCAAGCGAGTGACCAGATTCACGGAGGATTCCATCCAGAAGATGTAGGCCATAATCATAGACCTGGTCGTCTGTTGGGTGAGCGATCCCACGTGATCGAAGACGGAATGCGAGATCATCACATATGCGATGACGGAATTGCAGCCATAGGGAACATGGATCTGTAGGCTGACAAAAGAGAAGTAGGGTAGCGAATAGATATCGCAATCGCGCACCGGTCTGCATCTCAGTTGCCTCCTCGAGACACTGGCGCCACTCTCCATCGTCCTCGAGCAAGCCGCGTGCCAGGCAGGTCTCCCGAAAGGTGTTGTATGTCTGGCCATTAAATGTGCGAAGGTCTTCAAATGACTTTGGTCCCTTGACAACGGCCAGCAGTGTGCGGAGATAAAACCGTTCACCCGCTGTCGGTGAACATCAGGAAAACGGGACCCAGCTTGACACGTCTTGACAGAGCCTCAAGCTCTCAAGACGTCTCTAGCTAGGTCCCTTCTGTCCAGACGGATCAAGCACTACTAGCCGAGCTTGACGCGTCTGGACAGCTCGCGCAAGACACATCGCTTACAACGACGGTTCTCGCAGCTGGCTTCTTGACAGCTCTTGACAGCGGGCACAAGCTCGCTCGGCTGTTCTTGTTCTCGCACATTTTTTGCTTGCATTACGCTTCAGATAACCATTGCAATCAATTTTTATTCCGTAATCCTAGCACATAGATTCCTAGGTACCTAGCTGATGACCGCGTAACTACTGAGTAAACGAGACATGTACACGAAGTGAGCTACCGGTGAATCGAGACAGTCAAGATTATATGGGGGACTGAGAACCTAGTATCATGCAAGTAAAGTTGTAGAATTAGGGACCTCTCGCCAAGAACGCGGTGAGTCGGTCGTTGATGACATATGTCTTGTGAAGTTGCGTGTCTCGAGAATGATGATGACCTAGGAGAGGATGACGCCGTTATCCATATCTGAATCATTGCCGCTGTCATGATTCGGAGCCATCTGCGCACTGGACAACAAGCCGATCAGTCAAATGGAGACCCGGGTCAACAGTGATGATGGCGCTCACATGGCTGTCTCGGCCCAGCGTGCGAGCATTGCCTTGAAGATTGGTCCATGTGTCGGGTCGTTCAGCACATCCTCGATGTCCTCAAAGATCTTGAGGTACCTCTTCTGATAGTCTTTTGCTGTCATCTTGATTGGCTTGAAGATGCCCGTCTTCCACTCTTCGAGGCAGCACCGGTACTGCAATAAAACATCCTTGTCAGTGACTTATGATCGGATCTGCACACAACATACCGTGACGCCCGCAAATGCAATCATTGCTGGCGGCAGGCCACCTTGGAACGTCGCGGGGAAGGCCGCGCCGAGCCGTCCAGGTGCGAATGTGTACTGAGTTGCGATTTCTCGTAGGACATGGCTTCCAAAGTTGACGTGTTTGCCCTTTAAGCACGGCAATTGGACGTAGATCAAAGAAGAACTAGAGCATGAAACGCACCGAAACATTGACACCGTGCAAGTACGCGCCACCCCGAAGCAATTTACCAACGGTGTCTTCGACTTGCGTCTTGTAGCTTGTCGTGCTATCCGGGTTACTATCTGGCTTCGGAATGCACATCTGTTTGACGATTGCTTGAGCAGCACGCTTGAAGCCGCCTCGATATGTTGAGCCCTCTTCATAGACCTGTTCAGAACCGGAGCAAAATTTATCATGCGAGCAACAGGAAATAAGAAAGCTTACAAGCTTAATGACGTCGCTCGGCGGTGGCTTGCCTGTTCAAGTTATTGAGATCAACCGCGAGTCACTAACATGATCGTTCAGAACACTCACCGGGGTCCAGCACCGTCTCACAGAAACTGTCCTCGTATTTCGTGCAGGCCTCGTACACTGCTTCTGCGGCATCCTTGAGGCCCGTATCGCAGTCGATGAATGCATTTTGAGTCAGCCGCGCTAGCTGGATACTAGACTTCGCCTCCCGGACGACCCACTTCCAGGCGGGGCGGAGGTCCAGTGTTGTCAGGGGTCCGCCGCCGCCGTCGTCGTCACTGGTGTCGGCCTTCTTCCTACGTCGCCGGCGCTTCTTGGGCTGCGGAGAGTCATCGTTGTCATCGTTGCGACGCCGTTGCTGCACTCGCGAATTTGCGTGGATTGCTGCAGCGGAGGCATGCAACGCGCCTGCAGCAGGGGCCTTCGGCCGGCGGTTCTTCTTCCAGTATTCATCAAGAACGTCCTGCGCAGAAGATTGGACCTGCCGTGTCAAGGAAGAAGTAAGCACAAATCTTGCATTATGTGTGGCACGAATTTGAGTGAAAAAAAGTACCTGATGGGCACGCTGCATGCCTGCGGGGTTTGTATGGGCAGTTGGCATGCTGGGTTGTGCAGCCGCGCTAGCGCACTCATCGGGAACTACTCAGGTATACCAGTTAGACCATGCTGCACATCATTGTACACAGCGCACCTTCATTGTGCTGAACTTCAAGTTCTCCGTCGCTCTCTGAGAACTCTTCGTTGTGCGCCTGTCCTTCATCGTCAAGTCCGTCGCCATCTTCGGGATCGTCGTCATCTTCGAGGCCGTTGTCATCTTCAGAATTGGCGTCGCCCCCTTCATTACCGATATCGTCCTGTCCATTGTCTTCGTGGAGTTGATGACCGTCTTGGTCGTTGAATCCTGCGGCCACGATGCCGGCCCCAGACAGTGCTTGAGACAGGGAATTGGCCACTGGAATGATGGTGTCGGATGAGATGGGTGCCGCAATAGATACGGACTCGCGAGGAAAAATGAAGGCCGGTGGGCTTGCTCCATTCGCAGGAGCGTGACTGAACTGAGGCGTAGGAGGTGTAGCAAGATGACGGCGTGTCGTGGGAGGAATGATCAGAGGAGTAGGAGGAGGCGTGCTATGCAGATAAAGCGGAGGCGGCACTGCAAAGTCAAGAAGGGAACCGATAGCCGCAGGCGCAGGTGCAGGTGTGAGCTGCTCATACAGTCCGGCATAACCGTTGGTGTGCATTCCAGGGAATCCAAAGCGGGGGTCACCGACACCTGGCGGTAGCTGGAGAGAGTTGGGTACCGGTGGTGGTTGCTCCGCAGGAAGGGCTTGCGCGGTGTCCTGGACTGACTGACGTGCTGACGCTTTCTTCTGCGCACACCCGTCACTATAAGAAAGAAGAGAAGATAGCAAGTGCTCTTACTGCCTGAACTCGTCGTGCACGCGGCGGAGGCCGCTGAGCCTCCGGAGCCATTGGATTCAGCGCAGGAGGAATCGCAGGGGTGCCCTGGGCATTGGAGGGCGGATTCGGGGGAACCACGGTCTGTTTCTTCTTGCGGGGCTTGTGTGAAACTGCATCGCCGATTCGTGCAAGTTGCGCGACTGCTCCGTTTTGACCACGATTTGATCGTTGGGGTCGCTGTGCTGGCTTCATGTTCGATGCTAGGGTAATAGTCAGTAAATCGCTTTGAACAATTCAAATAAAGGAGAAAAACATACCAGAGTCTGCCCTGGGCATAGTTTAGTGTCGGAAACAAAAGAATGGCTTGCGTTGAGAGCCTGAGGGCAGCGCACCCTCAGGCTGCGCAGAGGCAGTACTAGGGAAAAAAGAGAGGAATTAAGGGGTTGAAAGGATATGCTGTCAAGTGCGCACCCATGCCAGTCTTTTTATATACCGGAATACGGAGGGTTGTACGTGAGCTAGGAAGTTAGACGTGGCAGCAGAACGACTCAGTCAAATGGCGCCCGGTTGATGCAACGTGGAATCGTCGTGGATTATTCATTGTCATCAACTACGTAACCAACAGCAATTCAACTACAGCTATGCTAAAAGACAGTCGCGAAGATCTCCTTGTCAACGTATTTGTTCAGGTAAAATTCGTAACTAAATGCCTTGCTGTTCTGCGCGGTTAGACGAGAATCCGCCTTGTCACCAAAACGTGGGACAACGTCAAGGGGCAGTCGAATTTGAGATAAAGGGATCACGTCCCCGAGGTATGTTCGATCGGCCCTTGTTGCTCGCCTCAAGACGTACATGCCCGTTGCGGGATCCGCAACTGGCCGCCCGTCCACAGCAGGACCCTGAGATATGATATCAAATCTCAGTGCATATACAAGATATGGCGTAGCCGCAGACGACTTGCACATGCTTGGACGGAAAATGATCCTCAGCTCGGCAACCGAATGGCCTGTGGAGAAAGTTATCGGCATTTAGTAGATGCAAAGTTGTCGGAGCCACCGACCTCGTATACCGTTTCCGGGCCAAACAACAGAAGGGTCATCGATGACCAATACATTATCGTATCGCCCGTACGGCCAGCTGCTTGATGGCGGACATGCTTGTACGTTCTGTGGCGGCAATACAGGACAGTCTCCATACACGGAGCGTGTTTGGATACGTACATTATGCCAGATCTCGAGATGATTGAATGGCAAGGATGCGTGTTGCGGAGCTGTACGTCTCCCTCCGATAGCGTGTAGCGATTGGGAAGATCCTTGATGGCGCCGCGTCATGTAGTCAACAAGGGCAGGTCGTAAATCAGGGAGGTTATATAGTGACGCAGCCTCGTCGACAGTTAATTGAGTGATGGCAGGCCGGCTGTTAAGGCGAAATGCGGTTGAAGTGGTCGACAATGTGCGCTGATATGGACTGGGGAGGACCGCCAACGTGAAATAATTTTGCACCTTAAAGCGTCGCCAAGATTTCTGAGCTGCATTGGTAATGTCGGAGGCATCAAGGCTGTCTGCGTCAACTGAACTCGGCCCTCCGTCTCCGGCTCCAATATCAGCACCACATGCTGGGGTTGATCCGGACTGTCCGACCTCGTATCGAGCACTAACTAGCCCCTGCAGTGCGAGGGCCATATCAAACGAACGGCACTTTTCTTCGCGATCGAGGTACCGGCAGATCTGCGAGTCAAAGTCGCGGTGATTGGTGGAACGGAAGGGGTTCTTGACTAGAGTGATGTGGCTACGCTCTGTGACGTCCGCAGTCCACTGAATTGGCGCACCCATTTCCTGTATACTTGGAACGACGCTCTGCATCAATTCTAGCTTTGGGATATGCCAGTTGTCGATTATTTTGTTGGCCTTGCCCCTGCGTGCGCGCGAATCAATGATGGCGTGCTTGTGCTGGTGGAACTCCGACAGTGTAGCAGCGATGCGATCGCGGGTAAGGGAGTCGATAGATGGGGATTGGGACAGATAGCGGAAGTCCATCAGGGCGCGGATGCACGTAACGAAGGCATGGCTAGTGGCGCCTGCAATGCAGGACACGAGGTAGCGTTGAATGTCCCGATGCTCCCGGCCAGTCACCTGCTTCAGATGCGAGACTCCCTCTGAGAAATGTCGGAAGCCGATGCGAGGCTGTAGCACGGAGAAACGGAAGTTCATCTCCGCATCCCCCAAGACGTTTCGGCACCATGTAATATCATGGTCCCAGCAGAACTTGTGCCATTGATGAAGCGGCTCCGGAGTAAGGAAGTGGGATGGATCCGAGAGTCGCCAATCCGACCAGAACGGCTGGTGAACGCCGTTGAATCGGCGCTTTTTCGCTTCTGTGACGTACTTGGAGAGGTTCCAGGGGTCGGGAGACACCTCCGATAACGCATGAAGTTGGGCAAGTGTTAGCGACGCCGTGCGAGGCTCGTGTCGGAATGGATCACCAAACTGCTTATACATGGCGACGGTGACGGGGGAGCTCTTTCCGCCGACGCATGCAAGCATCTGCGCCTCGGGGTTGTCAACGATGTAAGCCGCCAGCGGTGTGAAGCAGAAGCGGCTGTAGCCGCGTGGGTCAGCCATCATACGGCCGAAGCGAGCGGCCGCTTTCAGTGGTTCGCACACGATGTCAAGGCACATGTGTGTGACGCGACTTTCGAGGACTCCGCGGAATTTTTTGGGGCACAGGAAGTGAGGACAGGGAAGCAAGGCGATGAGGAGGATGGTATTGTATGAGGATTTCATGCGAAAGTCCATGTGCAAGTTTGCCAGGGAAAGGAGAAGGGGATGTGCGACACGGTTTCCAGTGCCCGAAGTGAGATTTGTTTTGTCCGAAGATAAGACTGCACCGACAACACTGGCACCCCTAGGTACAAGATTCTGCATGAGTTGGTCAGCAATAAGGGACCTACGATGATCTCATGTACGCACCTGCATCTTCCAAGCGACATCGCCGGTCATCCATTCACCAAATACGCGAATGGTATGCTCAGCCGCAGTGTACACTTGTTTCGGCCGGTAGTCCATGTGGCCGTCGAAGAGCGGGTTTCCGAAGAGATGCTCAAGGCATTCAAGACTGTCCCGATAGAAGAGCTTCATCGGGCTCTTAGTTGCGTAACCAGTGAGTGTAATTGCCTTCGACTTCCATCGGGGACCAGACGGGAGTAACTCCACTTTGCTACGGAGCTGTTTGGCTGTATGAAATGAAACGGCCAGCCGAGCCATCTAGAGTGACATTGAGCGAACGAAAGGCATAGCCACATAGAAGACGTACAAGAGACAGACGCAACAAGGCATCTACTTCGTCATTTGAAAGGCTTGATTGAGCAAGAAAGAACCCAAACTCCCAGTCTTCGTGACAGGAGAATGGGTAGTACGGATTTGAGTCGCGTTCGCCGTCAAATTGGTCGCTGTGGAATCGGTCCAAAAAGGTCTTGCCGCGGCCAAACGTCATTGGTTCATTGGGGTGGTCGACATATATACGAGAAGATGGTGGGGGTGCAGCTTCATCTAACCCGACGGACACGGGCATGTCCATCGGCGGCGCAGAGAATTCAAAATCGAGGTCGTCGGCTGCAGAGGGAATATGAACAGACTCGGCGGTCGGAGAGGGAGTATGGTTTGGCCTGGTGGGAACGGAGCCAAGGCCGTCCGGTTGACGAGAGAATAGTTGAGCTAGCTGGTCGGGAAGCCAAGATGCGCATTGAGAACGCGGTTGGGAGAGGTGCTGCGAGACAGCAGTCTGACTGGCAAACAAGCGCTTGCAATTGGGACAAGCAATGCGAGGTTGAATGTGGGCTGGTGTCTTGCCTGACGCACCGCTGCGTGACCTGCGCGGTTGACGAATAGAGGAGAGGGTCATAGATTGCAAGGTTTGTGAAGAATATCGTATTGAGAGAAGACACAAGGCGTCGCAAAGCGGTGGGAAACCAAACAAACGAGCCGCGCGGCAGCGTTCGACTCCGCGCTTCTTCTGACTCGCAACTCCGAGTCATCTTAATCCCCATCCCTTACCTCCGCCTCCCTCGCCTGCGTCGTCTTCACTACATCAAAGCCATTCCATGCCGTCGTCAGATGTTCAAGACAAATCCATACACGGTGGCGCCGACCGGCGCAAGCGTAATGCAACCCATACAGCCGTCCCATTTGCTCGACACAGCTCCCCTCGTCCACAGACTGCCACGCACAGCGGATCCATCGCAACTGGGACTATAGCTTCTGTCATTGTGAGTGCCCTCAGAGCCCCTAATGACCTTTGCTAATCCCGCTTTTGTCCGTCAGCCGTCTCACTTTGACCTCAACTTCTCAACACCTGAGGATGCTCAACTCGCCCTCAATGTCGCACGGGCAGAACGCGATCATTGGCTCGCGGAGAAGCACCTGGCCGAGCTGAAGCTCGAGCAGGCAAAGAATGCGGTGAAAGCTTTTGCCTCGGCCGTCGAGGAGGGCACGTTCCAGTACAATCGGGCGCAGTTCGAGATCGGCCGGATACGGAAGACTGTGAGGAATACTGGGTTGAATGTTGATGTGGGACTGTGGTCAGATCGTTACAAGGTGCGTGTAATCACTCAGTGCCTCCGTATACGCCTCTGTGACGCTGTGCCCGTCAGCCCTGCGGCCCTGACTATATCAGCGAGCTGTTCGCCGAGCACGATGCCGAGAAGTTTAGTGAGGGCGAGGATTCTGTAGTCACGGATCATGATGCAGGCTCAGAGGATGATGAAAACTTGTGCGCGTCATCGCCACCACGTCGTTATCCCAGCGTAGAGGTTTAGATGTCGATGTATTGCTTCGAACCTCACTGTTTTGCCCGATAATAAGAAGATACTCTGAAACTATGAGCCTAGGATATCTCTAACATATCTCAGAGGAATCAGCAGGAGAACATGATATCTGTGTACATAAGAAACACTAACACTAACACTGTCACGGTTGCCAGCGGTGTCGGTGTGCGCCACAAGCGCGAACCAACAGTGTTGGTTCGCGCTTGTGGCGCGCGACGCGTTGCGCGCGTGCTCCGAGGCATCAACGGGCGAGGTTCAAGTCTGCTTACTAGGTAAATAATCACTCGGATACTACGAGCTATGTACATCTCGGGATAAGCTACCGGCCCTCAGTGATGGATCTTGCAAGCTCTGTCAAGATGCCTTGGTGACCTGTCCAGACGACTCAAGAGACAAGCTAGCCGAGCCCGACACCTCGCTTCGGAGGTCGGCCTTGGGATAACTGTCAAGACCGTTCAAGAAGTCACATTGTCTTGACGCTGCTTGTGGGCTCTTGTGAGCTTGCACGAGCTAGGCGGTACCCGACTGTTTTCCTGATGAAACAAAATACATCCGGCCGATTGCAAAGCCCCTCTGACGTGCCGACCAACGCTTGCCGTTGACTTTCCATGTGAAGTGCTGCGGGAATTCTTGATATGTGTACCGCCGCGCAATCTCACCAGGGCCGCCAGGATCAGCATTGGCATCAAAGAACGCAGTGAGCATTGTGCGTTCTGCGGCAGCGCGTTCCAAGACAACAGTTGGATCCTCTTCCGGATCAAAAGCAACCAAATGTTGACCGGGAAGGTGGACCTGCAAGCGAACAACGTTCGGGTCTTGACCGTGCATATCGTAGTGGTAGATGCGCCAGCAGCCTTCTGCGGCGCAAACGTACCGGGCATTGATGTAGCGCGAGATCTCATCACGTCGGTTGACTTCAAGTGTTGCACAGTCATGGCCCTTGTGCAAATACTTTGTGACATACTTGATAGAGTTGAATGAAACGGCGCACTCAACATTTATGTGGCAGTTGTATTTGGCGCTCAAATATGGGCAGTAGGGTACAATCCAGCGATTGTCAGCCATGAAGCCTCGGACTTCATGCGCGGTGCCGTCATCTGGACGATGATACTCGGGATATCCATCTTCACCGAGGATCGTACGCTCGCTGAAAGGCTTTGGGTAGCCTTTGGTGCAGCGGCCATTCTCCATGCACGGGGAGCGGGGATTAGCTGCGCCGCAAGGGCCGTGAACCATGCACTTCTTGACTGTGTCGAAAAGGAGCGGTTGTGTGACAGGATTTGGCCAGCGAGCTGAGATGAAGGAGTCGACGTCGTCTGCGTCGCGGATCTTGAATGGCCCATCAAGGAATATGAGAAGGTGCATATGGGGTAGCCCGCGCTTCTGAAATTCAATTGTATAGACGTGCGCGACGGTACGACCAAAAATGCCGTTCACCCGGATGTCATGCAGCAGTGCCTTGATCTTGAGATGAAAGACACGGGCGACCAGGTCTGGACGGTCGGCTGCAGTCTGACCCGGCAAGAGCTCTCGCGTGATTTCTTCCCATCCTGGATTGGCAGTGACCGTCAGAAATACATCGATTTTCTTGTAGAACCGACCGATAGCCATAGCGTCCTGAAAGACTTGCTGCATATAGCGTGGGCCCCCAACGAAAGATGACGGCAAGATGAATCGCTGGCCAAGCGTATTCAGGTCCACATTCCCGTCTGCATCGTGGACCGCATCCTCGAGCCCACTGTAGAGAGATGCGCGAAGTGCGCCCTGGTTGTGCCGCAGGAAGCTCAGTCGCGCTTGATCTGCAGAAGCCCACATATCCACAATATATTGCTGGAGCAGACGGCCTCCATGCAGAATTGCTGAGAACTCGTCAGGCCGTGCGTGAAGCTGGTATGCATAGAACCGAGTCTGTGTAAGGCGAGCTGGGTTGGGCTTGTCCGGCTGGTGAAGGAACATGTTGTACTCCCAGCCATGCGTGCCGTGAGGGAAAAGAAGGACATAATGGAGCGGAGCGTACGCGGGATGTCCATCGCTGATGCGACGCAGAGGACCTTCGCGCTTCCAGAGGATGATGTCACGGCGACTGGTGGGCTGTGATGCATCCGGGATGATCACTGCGACCTCGTCCGCAGTTGGGAGATTGTAACGACGGCGGTCTTGAGTAGGATCAGCATGAAGCCTGATCATAACTTCATCGCCGCCCTCGCGTTCGAGGACGTCATAGGCATGTCGATAGGTGGCTGCATATTGGTGATGCTCGGCGAGCAGTTCTTGCAGTGATTGCATGGTGCGGCGGCTGAGATCGTCATTGCGCCGCATACGCAGATCGAGGGCAGCTTGAGGATCATATATGTATAGCTGCGCATACGATGGGGGAATGCCGGGAGCTGGGAGAAGAGCACCCATGCGATGACAGAGCTCGCCACGGATTTTGAATACATATGGGCCGCGCCCATTGTTGACAGAGTCGTCTACATGAACACCGAGCGAAGTAAAAGCGAGGGCACTATTGTACCGTCGTATATGCGCACGAAATTCCTTCGCCTCCGCGGTATCACCAGTAAACAGAGCCTTCAGAGCATCCGGAGGGTCGGGAATGGGTGGAAGCTGCACTTGGCCATGATCACAACATGTCCCAAACTTCGGCGACGTCCTGCTGGAGCTCTGGACGCGCTCGTCAAGCCAATGCAGTGCCCTGCAATGAGGGCACTGAACATTCATCCTCCCGAGATCGTGACGCGTTGGTGGCTCTGAGTATGGACGTCGGGCGGATGGAACAACATGGAAGCGGCCACGGGGTTCGGACGCAGCCGCTTCTTCTCGCTCTCGTGCACGTCGCCGCTGTTGAGCGTTAGTGACCGTGGCTGCTGTTGATGATGCCGTCGCCTGCGACGCTGTGACCTCTGTGGCGGCCGCACGTTCTTGTGCCTCTCGTGCGCGCCGCCGTTGCTGACCGAGAGAGCGCGCGTTTGTAATTGATGGTGCTGGAGTTTGAGATGCTGCCGCAGCCTCGCGCTCTCGTGCACGCCGACGTTGCTGACCAAGTGAACGCCTGCTTGGGACCACCAAAGATGGAGGTGCAGGCTGGGGATGAGCGGAAGAAGTGGCGCGGGATGGCAGCGTGCGTGGCTGGACGTTGGCAATCGCCGCATTAGGTAGACGCAAGTCTGCCTGCGTATGACTTGGTCCTGAGGTGCCAATGGTGCTTGCTGACGGCGTAGAGCAGGAGGCGACAGGTGGGCCGAGGCAGGCAGGCTGTGCGAGTGTGATGGAAGTGGCGGGACTTGGTGATAGGAATGGATCGACGTCATCCGACCATGTCGACCTGCAAGCAGACTCAGATGCCGGATGGCATATATGCGCACCCTGGGAGGAAGATGATGACGCAGCATCAATGGCTGCTCCTCCGGGGCGTTGATCTAAATCCAATGGTGTGTCTGCAATAGGTGCATGAGCTGACGCAGGAGGAGTCGCCAGCCCACCCGGCACCGCATGAGTGATGCGAGAAGGCGAGAGGGCAAAAGGAACAGCTGCATCCGGCAAGCGGCGTCGAGTAGGGGTGCGCAGTGTCCGCAGCATGCGCTCATGCTCGCGCCTTGATTGCTGCCGACGCTGCGGAGACGTGAGCGGAGATGCTGGGGTACGCAAATGTGGCGGTGATCGGCAGGTTGGAGGCGGTACGCGTCGACGTGTTGGTGTCTCCAGTATACGGGATTGTCGCTCAGACTGGCGGGCATCGCGTTGACGTCGTTGGGGACTCTGTAACACTGTATAGAGCATATTTCAGATGCAAATCCCGGGAAGTGAGAGAAGGAGAAGCACACCATCACCAGGCGTGGAGCAACCTGCCTGTTGCGAGACAGGTGTCAAATATGGTTCCTGCTAAACGACAGTTCTGTCAGTATAGACTACAGAGGAAGGTCAGGGCACGTACATAAAGCCATCCACCAAGTTGTCCGATATTCCACAGTGGTGGGTGAGTTGAAGAGTTGCCTCTCGTGCTTTCTGTGTTGTCCTCATGGTCCATGTATCTGTATTGTGATCAGGTACAGCACAAAAAAGGAGGGAGGGAGGAACACACTTGCTGACTCGGAGAACGACTGTTTTGTTTCGTATGCAGCGCAGCTGGCGGTGAGCGTCCCAATGAAGTCGGCACCTTCGGGACATTTCTACATGCTTCCATTGTTCCCGACGGATCTTTGAGCAACGACGCGGCGCAGCGCAGCGCGATTACTGATGATCTACGCGACGGACTGCCGCATAGCATGGCACTTACCGCAAACCCGTCAGGTCTTTCATTACTTTAGTTACTCGAGGTGCTCACATGTCAGAATATGCACGAAAGGCAGCATCAATATATAACAGTATACAGATACGGACATTGTGTTTGAACTGAGAACCTGCGGCAGCGAGCTGTGGTCTCCATGCTAACAACAGGTGCAAGTAGGCGTAAGAGGGTGCCATTAGTGTTACTTTAGAGAGTTCGGGGTAGATAATGAGAGGCGGCAGCAGGATAGTTTTGAATGACTCTGAGCGAGCGATGGCGGGAGAGAAAAGGTGGGATGTCGCTCAGCTCACACAATATCTCTCCCGCCGGCCCGCCTGATGCGGCCAGATGCAGCGCCGGGATATGCCGGGCAAGCGCTGGGGTACAAATTCTGTGATCTCGACTGTCCAAATCACGGAATTTGTACCCCAGCGCTTACGGGAAGTGAACATCTTCCGCAGCCAATGAAATCACTTCTTTGACTTTTGGCGCCGGCTTGCTCTTCAGCCAATCAAATCGCTCAGTTGACTTGCTTATTTATCTCGGAGTTTTATGTGGGGCCTAGTTGCTTTCTATTAGGGATACCAGGTTCATTACGGACTCAACACCGAGTGGGCGAGAACAACCGGCAACGTGCACCCTGTGCCGGAAAGCGCAAAGCACGCGTGGGTAGCGTTGGTTGTGGTGGGTCTTATGATATTGCCCTACATAACGGGTAAAGACGGATAATGACACAGATATTCTGGGCTCTGTACGGGGCCGGGCTTGCGCTACTGCGGCGCCAGTACAGGCAGGAGAGCGAGAGCAGACATGTACGGAAAGAGGAGGAGGGTATATTGTAAAGGAGCGGTGGGTCGCGAACGTCGAAGGTATCTACATAAAGATAAAGCTACAAAAATCGGAGACTGGGACAGTACGCAGATCGCTAGCTACAAAGTGCTTTGAAGTGAAACTTGTTATGGATACAGAGGCCGAACAGAAGAGTCTGTTCGTTCAGAGAGCAGTGAAAGCAACGGTGAGGACGATTAAATGGACGATAGTGAGAGGGGGAGAGATTATCGTCGTGGCCGACGACGCCGACTCGGATGCGTGGACCGCGTGGGACTAATAAGGGTATGGGTAGCCGCGTTGAGAGGACGACGGGCCTGGGCCTGAGGATCCGTAAGCGGATGGTTGGCCGGGTGCCTGGTACTGCCGCGGGATGACGTCGTTCGGGTTTCCTCGACGCTGCGTGATAGAGCCGGGGAACGGCTCAGCCAAGAACACCACACCGTGCAGCAGCGACATCGAGCTCGCCGTCGGATAGATCAGTATTCCACCGCCCGACCACCGTCCCCCCGTCGGCCAAGGCGCGAGCGCAACCTGCCAACCGTCGTCAGCGCGGCCGGGCGACGCCAGCATCTTGTGGGAAGCGTACCAGTTGGTTTTCAAGCAGAAAGCGAGAGAGCTCCGTGAAGTTGACATAGTTGGCGTTGTTCGTCGCCGGGTTCGGGTGGCGGTCTGGCATGAAGGTGCACACGGGCAGCCGCGCCGACATCATCCTCGCCCAGCGCGCGGCCTCTACGTGGTGCATTGGAGTGCAATATACATAGAACCTCGCAGGCCAGCCACCCGTTTGGCTATGAGACATTGTCGGCACGTATAAGGCGAGTCATCGCAGTCGGACTCACCTGTCCCCAGTTGTTTCGGCAACGGTCATGTATATGTCTGGCTGCGGCATGCCTTGGGAGATTGGGAAGGTCAACGACATGGTGCCCGACCAGGGCCGAGAGCCATGGGTTCCAATCTGGTCCACAGGTGGGGGAATGAGCTCCTCGAGAGGCGTGGGTAGTCGATATGCCATGATTCTTGGGCCAGGAAGAGGATAGCGTCGTCTCCCTTTAAGCGTTTTGGAAACGGCGTACATAATCCAGATGAGGTTCGAGACGAGGAAGATAAAGAATGTGCGGGGAGGAGGATAAATCGGTATGAGCGCCGCTCCGGACGTCGCTTCGCACCTTGGAGCTAAATTGCTAAGATTTGCAAGCGATCAAAGTCAAATCCTGGCCTAATTTTTATCCCGGGGAAGCTTCAGCAACCTCCACGGTTCCCAGGTACGCCCAGCACCTAGGCGGTCCTGGGCCTCGCAACGAGAAACCGCTGTAGAATCTTGCCAGATGGTTCTGAAAGGGATGGTCGGCCTGTGGGAGGCCCGAGTGGCAGATTGCCGGTACGCTTCCCCGGAAGTATCGCAGGGATGTTGACCCGTCCTCGGGCCCCAGGTGGCCGCTACCGCTTGGCCTGAAGACATCCTCCTAGCGAGCGATCATCGCTGACCCTATGAGCGAGCACCGAACTGCACAGGCAAGCGGTCGCGAGGGCGGTCGACTTTGCAGCTCGGATGAAATTCGGAAAAGTGGCGACTTGGGGTCGGGGGTGTGGCCCGGAGTTGTGCTGCTTGTGTGATCTGTTCTCCACCTGAGATCCAAATTAAGGTGAACCAGGGTAGTTTGAATGGGTGGTCGTCCATATTGAGATGCGATTAAACACCATGGAAGGGGTGCGACTCAGCGATGGCGCGACGGACGGTGACCGAGTCCTGACCCTTGGATCGGATCGCAGACTGCGAGCGGTGCGAACCTGCAGGCGTTTCGTTTCCATGCGGTGGGCTGGGCCGAAAGACCAGACAAGATCGAGCGAACGATGGGCTGTTTGAGAACGGCCATCTGAAGAGATCGTCATCGTGACGGGAATCGGGTTGCGTTGCGATGCAGGGCTCGAGCAGAAGCATGGCGTAATGGGCAGGTGGCTGAGCGCTGAACGGTCTGGCAGGCAGGCATGGTGGCGAACTCGAGCCTGCCGCTGCGCGATTGTCGCGCACGGTCGCCGGGCGCCCCGTTCAATATTAGTGGCAGGGTCGAAGCGGCGTTAGTATAAGTATACTAGTTGGATCGAGGGCACGTCGGCTCCTTCTTAAGCGGATGCTTATTTTGCCACACAATATTGCCAAGGCGATGCTCCTTACACGTGGCAGCCACGCGAGAGTCGAGACCGCTCCCCCGTACTTGCAGACCGTGGATTCAAGAAAAGCGCGGTGACTGCGTTCTCACGCGATTGCCATGAGTTTCTTGCATCTGATCTCGTCGCGCTCATACATTCAGTGCAAATATCAGGCAGTTCTCGTACTGCAGATACGCGCCGCCGCCCACAACATCATAGACGGACCGACGCTAGTCTCCGTTGCGCGGAAGACAGTCGTTCCGCCGCGTAGCTGGTGGAAGTCGACGGTGATGTCGGGACACACGCTTCGAACACAAAGTAACACGCGGCACTATAGCTCATCGAGATCAGGAACACGGCCCCTAGTGGCCACCGCCAGCATGTCTGCACGCTATCATCGCGCCACAAATGAAAACCACGCCTGCAAGAAGCCCGCCGAGCAAGTTCCCTTGACAATCCCTTGTTCTCGTTCCGTCAGGAACTTTGATCACCGAGCGGCGTGCTGCATAAGATGGGCGAGGCACCGGGGCTCCGAAGTGCGTGAGCCGGAAGGGGAGCAACGCCAGAACCCAGTCTCGCGGTCCGCAGCACTAAACGATCGCTCACGACATCTGCGCAGGTGCATCCTGGTTACTGTCGAAGCCGCCTTGCATCCCATTCGACAGCGAGAACCGTGCCCCTTGCCTGTTAAGGCAGGTCCAGTGGTTGCGGAGCCGGAAGCACCTACGTCCACCGAATAGCGCAGGAGAGCATTCCGTTTGTCCATGCATCTGTATGGTCAACAACTTATGGGCGTCACGGCCCGTCTCACGCGCACAACGCTCGAAAACGGCGAACTAACCGCAAATTGATGGGCAACAGAGCCGCAAATCCGCGATATCGAGGGACGCGGTGAGCACATACACATACAGACGCCGCAGATAGCGAGACGGGCGGCCGTGGAGTAGCAACCGCTGATGTATTCAGTCTCTGGGAAGGAGCGCTGCGATCCCGACCAGAACACCCCGACCTGCTAAGGTTCGCGCTTGGGTCTTCAAAATCGAATGGGTCAATGAGCACCACAGAACACTGCTGCAGCAAGCAACAATTCAGTTGCTGAAGAACGTATGTCAGCCTGGACCAGTAAGACGAGGTGGGTGCGCCGACTATATCATGCCGACGGATGTTGGATAAAGCGAGACCCCAGCCTGGTCCAGACAGAATGCCAAGTCAACGCTCCAGAGGCCGTACGAGAGCTCACTGTGTATCAGGTTGACACTCCGAGGGTCGCGGGGATGGTCACAGTCGGTTGAAGATGTTCAGATCGCGTCCAGAGTCCGAGTCAGAGTCCATGCCGCTGGCGCTTCCCACGGCTTTTCACGTGGCTGACGCGTGGCGCCAGGCGCTGTCGAACTTCCGACATCGGACACTGGCAGTAACCTTCACGGTGATTCATTTCCACGTTCGATTTCCTCGCTGCTTGCTCCTCGGTCATCGGACACTAGGTGGGCACGTCCGAACCCTGGCCGTCTGCCTTCTTTGACGTTTTGTACTCGTAGCTAAGCCGAGAGTCCTACAGTAGTCTCGGGCATGCTGGGTCTCCGAGCACGGGGGGCACGTTCCCCGTTGTCTCGATGTGTTTCCAACCTAACGCTTGGTCCAACAATTCGCCAAGTCCTCGCCTCGCCGCCCGCGGAAGAAGTCATCCAACTGCACGGCTGGGTGCGCTCCGTGCGCCTGCAAAAGCGCGTCGCATTCGCGATGATTCACGACGGAACGTGCCCGCAGAGCCTGCAGGTCGTCTTCGCTGATCCACATCTCCCGCAGAGGTCAGGAACATCACCATCCACTTTGCTGCGCCGCGTAAGCAGACTGACGACGCGCCAGACTAACGAATGGCACAAGCGTGCGCTTGACGGGCCGTCTGACCACCAGTCCTGGCCCAGGACAGGCCATCGAGCTCCTCGCAGACTCTCTTGACGTTGTTGGTGAGTGCGACCCAGCGGTAAGTTTTCACTTTCGTGTGCGCGGAGCTGCTGTTTGAAACCCCGTCATTTTAGCTATACCCCATCCAGAAACAGGCCCTCTCCGTCGAGTACCTTAGAGATCACGCGCATCTTCGAGCGCGGACGGAGGCGCCAGGGGCGGTGCTGCGGCTGCGGGACCAGGCCATTCGTACCCTGCATGACTATTTCGCGGTAAATCTACCGACAAGCGTTTCCCCACTGGCGACAGCGCGCTGATCCCCGCCACTCGCAGCATCTCGATTTCACGTACGCGCATACGCCGATCATCACGTCAAACGATGCTGAGGGGGCTGGTGAAACCTTCCGGCTCGCACCCGTTGCGGCCGCGGCGGGTTCGCATGCGCACGCGCCTACCGAGTTTTTCGGCAAGCCGTCGTTCCTTACCGTGTCCTCTCAGCTTCACCTCGAAGCGCTCGCACACGCCGTCTCCCGTGTATGGACGCTCTCGCCGTGCTTCCGCGCGGAGCGCTCACAGACCAGTCGGCACCTCGCCGAGTTCTGGATGCTCGAGGCGGAGTGGGCATTCGCCGACAGTCTTGATAGCCTGACCAGCGTCGTCGAGGGCGCGGTCAAGCGCGTGCTGCGCCTGGACAGCGCCGACCGCCAGCTTCTGTGGAAGGGCCGCGACTCCGCGGCGCTCGACGCCGCGGCGGGCAGTGCGCCGTGGGCGCGCATGAGCTACCGTGAAGCCGTCGCCGCGCTGCAGGCGTCCGGCGCGACATTCGAGTTTGCGCCGAAGTGGGGCCGCTCACTGGCGAGCGAGCACGAGCGGTGGCTAGCGGAGGCGCACGTCGGCGGGCCCGTGTTCGTCACCGACTACCCCGCCGCGCTCAAGCCATTCTACATGCGCCGCAACGCGGACGAGGAAACGGTCGCGTGTTTCGATCTGCTCGTGCCTGGCGTAGGCGAGCTCGCCGGCGGGTCGCTGCGCGAGGAGCGACCGGACCTGCTCGCGTTGGCGCTGGAGGAGCACGACTTGGATCCTGCGGTGTACGGTTGGTATGCGGAGCTGCGGAAGTACGGCGGTGCGCCGCATGGGGGCTTTGGGATGGGCTTCGAGAGGCTTATCAGCTGGCTCGGGGGCATTGACAATGTGCGGGAATGCATACCCATGCCGCGGTGGGCTGGCAGGATGTTGCTGTAATGAATCAGAACTATGCTCTTATGCGGCTCCTACAGTCGCTCAAAATCAAAATTACTACAGCAAATCTGAGGGGTGCAAAAGGAAACTTGATTGATATGGAGGGAGAGCCATATTAGATATGTGTGACAATCACCACGTCAGCTATGTACTAGATACTGATACAGAAGATACAGCTACCGCCCAAGACACGCCCACTAACTATGTATTTGGTGATCGTACATAACCACCACGCTCAGTACACGTAGAAGATCCACCCGGCCGTCCCACCGCAGGGACCAACAACACACAACACACAAAGTCAAGACATGGGTATGGCACAAACAACAGTGTCGAATAAATATGCCCATCGAGCTTGCGTCAGTACCTTTTTTACTTTTTTGCTTTCAGTCCAAGATTTCGAGGTACGCGCCCACGCTCATCCGTCGAGTACAAACAAGTCGTCGTCGTCGCCCGTCACCACCGGTCCGCTGAGCGGGCTGAGCGGCGTGCCATGCGTCCACTGACCCTTCCCGCTCGGCGTGCGCGACGCGGGGCCTTGCGACAGCGGCGGGCGCGTCGCGGCGCCGGAGTACGACATGCGCGGGACCATCGCGTCGAAGCCTGAGCTGTTGTGCCCGTGCGCGCCGGCAATGCCCGGCGGTCCTGGCGACATGCCAATCCAGTCGCTAAACGACCCGCCGCCGGCACCCTGCAGGCTGCCCGGCTGGAAGCCAAACGCGCCAGACGTGGGCGACGGGATGACCGGCGGCGGCGGCGGCAGCGCGTGGATGCGCGAGTAGCCCGCCGCGAGGCCCTGTGGGAGGCTCTGTCCGGGCGCGTGCGCCTGCAGCGCGCGCGCGGAGGGCGAATTGCCGTTGCGAAGGTCGCCCTCGTCGCCGAACTGGTCTCTCCGCGCGCCGAACGACTCGGCGGCGCCGTCATACTGCCGAGCGGACGGTGCGGACGGTGGGTCGTTGAGACGTGCAAGAAGATTCGCCGCGTTGACAGAGGAAGCGACGGGAGGCTGGGCTGGCGTGGGTGTGTAGGCTCCGGGCCGTGGAATGCCAGTGCGCTGCGCTTTGGAAAGGTAGTGCGAATGGGTGCCGGGAAGGAATGCCGCAGATGCGTTCGACGGCGAGAGGAAAGAGGTAATGTGCTCATCCACGAGTGAGCGCCCACCGAACGCCGAGGTTGACTTGAACGAGCTCGGGGTACCGCTGCCTAGCGCGCCCACGCCCGCGTGTTCCGCGCCGACATTACGAGGAGAACCGAAGGTCGGTTGAGGATGCTCCGTATCCGCCCAAATGGACTTGATGTCGCCAAGGAGAGATGGGGCGGGAACTGAGCGAGAATAGCGGTGGTGGTGTGTTTCCGGGCTCGGACGTACGGTCCAGTCCTCCCGCGACACGACGGGGTTGGCGGCATGAGTGCGCGAGTAGCGGCGCGATCGCTCTTCGGGGGTCAGAAGGTCGCTCAGCGAGCCAGGTACGAACTCCTCCAGATCCTCGTCCTCCACAACCGTTTCCCCTGCAAGGCCGTCCTGCACATTCTCGCCGCGCCATATGGTGCGCGTCGCCCCGAGGGACGCCGCAATCCCCGACCGGCCCTTGCGGTTCTCAGCCTCGTCGTAAGAGAAGAAGACAGACTGGGGGCCCGGCGCGGAGAAGGGAGAGGTGGATAGCAGCCCTGGATTCGCCGCAGGTGACGTGCCTGGTGAGAACCCGTTGATGCGTGCCGGCTGCTCGTGCGAGGAAGAGATGGACCGCGTCGGTGATCCAATTACCCCTGGGTCGGCGGCCACGGGCACTGAGGTACGTCGAGGACCGGATGGCGTGCTGAACGGCAGCGGTGCAGGAGACGGCGAGGTCGGCTCCTCCGCCTTCGGTTGCGGCGGTTCGAGGGTAGGCTCGTCCGTTGACGACTGCTTGGTCTGCGCGGGTGCGCTGGGCAGTTTGTTCGTCTCATCCGGCAAACCGAAATCGGTATCTTGAAGGGGAGGCGCTGGTGCAGAAGGTGATATGGTCGCCTTGAGCGATACGGGCATAGGCGCGCGTCCAGAGTTTGGCAAGATACGCGTGGGCGCAGTCGATCCAGACAGCAAAGAACTGCTCCGAGGCGCACCATTGCCTTGAGCTGGACCCCCGTTTTGACTGGACTTTGCGGACGAACCCTTTGCAGGCTTCGCACCGCCATTAGCCGCAACCTGCGCAGCCTTCTTGTTCTTCCTGTCCATAGACATGCTCTGCCCGGGCAGTATGTGTGCGAGGGCGCACTTATGCCCGAATTTGCAGTTTCCCTTGACAAACCACGCGCACACGCCCTTCTGCTGGCCTGGCTCGGACGCGGTATGGGAGAACGGGCAAGAGGCGCCTGCGGTGCATGAGCCAACTTTGAAAAATTTGCATGGAACATGGGAGAGGTCCTTGGCTGGCGCGAGCGTAAGCGGGGGTTATCGCAGACGAGCGGTATACTCACTCTTGCCACCAGACGGACCTTTGGACTTGGAAGACGGGCCCTTGTCCCGCTCGCGATCCTTCTCCGGGTCACGGCCCTCGTGTTCGAAGTTCTTCTCCAGGACAGGCATGGCGGGGAGTTTTGGATATTAAGCAAAGAAAAGAGGCGGGCACGAGAAAGCGAGATGGACGAAAGAGTGTCGAGCACGTCGCGAGGACGAGCGGAGGATCAGTCAGGACGGCGAGCAGCCCAAAGAGGTAGACGCTGAGGGCGAAGCGTCCGTGTTTATTTCGCCATTTCCCCTCATTTCCGTCCGGCCCGTCCGTCGGTGCCTTTCTGGGTGTCCTCGGCCCGGTGGCAACGAGCAGACGTGCCGGTACTAGTAAGTAGTACTGGTCGAGAGTCGACAAAGGTCGAGAGGCTGGGATGCCTCTGCGATATGTATATTGCAACACCGTCATCAGCAATCAAACTCGGATTTGATGGCCAGATCGCGGGCAGCCAGCCCTGCATGAAATCGCTGACGAGTCCTATGTAGTTAGTTGGAGTAAGTAGTACTCGTCAGTGTCAGCACTGCAAGCGGGCCGAGCATTGGTTCGCTGGGTTACGCTTTGCTTCTCACCACCGTCTCCGCCACGCGCAGAGCACCGCCATTCGATCGACCACTGTGCTTGGACGCGCCCTGTTGGCGAAAGAAGGGTTGAACAATAGTGCAGGGACATCGGGCATCGGATCTACCCTGTTCAGCTCTACCAATATTCACGCTCATTCTCCCAACCCGCCTTCCCTCCTACCAGTACCACCCATCCCCGCACCCCCCGCTCTCCCTGCCGGCCATGGACTCGCGCATCTCACACTTCTCCGTCGGCGAGCACTATCAGCTCCTCGATGTCATTGGCGAAGGCGCATACGGAATAGTCTGGTATGTCCCCGCGCTTTGTTTCGCCCGCACCGCGCTGACCTCTTTCTCCAGCTCCGCAGTCCATGTTTCGTCCCAGCGCAAGGTCGCTATCAAGCGCATCACGCCCTTTGACCACTCAATGTTCTGCCTGCGCACCCTCCGCGAGATTAAGCTCCTACGCCACTTTCACCATGAGAACATCATCTCTATCCTCGACATACCCCAGCCCCCATCCTTGGCAGAGTTTAAGGAGGTTTACCTAGTCCAGGAGCTCATGGAGACCGATCTCCATCGCGTCATTCGCACCCAAACACTCAGCGATGACCATTGCCAGTATTTCATATACCAGGCATGTCTAAGGCTGCTGTCGCGGCGTCCTAGGTCGCCCGACTCGTCTTGTCTTGTTTACTCACATTACTTGTCTTTCTATTCCTTTACAGACTCTCCGTGCCCTCAAAGCGCTGCATTCCGCAGATGTCCTGCACCGCGACCTCAAGCCTTCCAACCTGCTGCTGAATGCGAATTGCGATCTAAAGGTTTGCTGTATACCATAGCTGCAAGTGTGCCCCCCGCTGAATGATCGTAGCTATGCGATTTTGGCCTCGCTCGCTCCGCACGGCCGCCACCCAACATGGATGACAGCAGCAATTTCCTCACCGAATATGTCGCGACCCGGTCGGTCACCCGCCTGCCTTCCCGCCTCGAACTGTCCTGACACCTCCTTCCGCTTTTCAGATGGTATCGAGCACCAGAGGTCATGTTGACGTTCAAGGAATATACGAGGGCTATCGACGTGTGGAGTGTGGGATGCGTTCTCGCGGAGATGCTTAGTGGGAAGCCCTTGTTTCCCGGTCGGGACTGTGAGTCCCTTCCCCGCTTTATTTCCGGCACCCTCCCATCTCGATTTCGATCTTACACATCCTACTCGCGACCGGCCCTCATATCTCTTGCTCACTCGCATGACACCCGACGTCCAGATCACCACCAGCTCTCGATCATCCTCGACATTCTCGGCACGCCGTCGCTCGACGACTTTTATGCCATCACCTCGCATCGCTCACGCGAGTACCTTCGCGCGTTGCCATTCCGGAAGAAGAAGCCGCTTTCCCAGCTCTTCCCCGACGCGAATCCCTTAGTGCGTGTTCTTCGCTCTGCGCGGTCTTGTGACTCACGTCTACTTCCTGACTTCAGGCTATCGATTTCATGGAACGCTGTCTGACATTCAGTCCAAAAAAGCGCATTGACGTGTCTGAGGCGTTGCGGCACCCATACCTCGAGGTGCGTGGTTTATAGCTCGCTCTGATGGTCGATTCTAATTCTCTGGGACAGTCATACCACGATCCAGAGGACGAGCCAACCGCAGACCCGATCGAACCTTCATTTTTTGACTTTGATTGTGCACCCGCTCTGTCAAAGGAGGAGCTGAAAGGTGCGTATCTTGACTGGCCCCTCTAATCCACCGGACTGAAGACCATGTGCAGAGCTGATCTACAACGAAATTACGAGCCACAGGTCTAGTTATGATGAAGAATAGATAATAAACAGGGGAAATACGTGGTGTGTATGTATGTTGTATGTGTACTGTGTCTATACCCCAAACCTTTACCTTTGTACGGAGACGGGAGGGCAAGGCAACAGTAATCTGGCTGGATTATCTCAATTCCAGCGGCTTCATGATCTTATCTTATCTTTGCTCTTCTTCCAACTTTTGCGCGCAGACCCGCTTAGTCCAAACGCCCTTCCATGGCCCCTTCGTCCCTCCCACCAGCTGCAAAGCGCAGAAAAACTACCACAAAATCCTCTGATAGAATTTTAGATGACCACGCCAAGATCATTGCGCTCGAATCGGCTCTCACCGCCGCCGTCTCAGCTAGAGCTTCGCTCAACCCCCTCGCCGACCTTGTCGAGCTCACGCGCACGGTTGACGACCCGCAGGTGTTGTCCAAAACGATATATGCCACATATCGCGTCTTCGTACTGGTCATATCGGAGGGCAAGCTGGAGGTTGATACGGCCGAGGGCCCGGAGGACGAGGCGAAGGTTGTGCGCGCGTGGATCCTCGAGCGCCTTGCCGACTTTGCTGAGGCCCTCGGCGGGCTCATGAGTGATGCTGAAACGTCCCTACGAGTGCGCTCTACCCTCCCATGTATTTCCAGGTTGAAGCTGACGCAGCGCAGACGTCTGCGCTGAGCATCCAGATGTCGCTTGTGAAGCACCTCTCCAGCTCGCTCAGCAAGGCATCCACGCGCCCACAATTCCACTCATCCTTCTTCAAGCGCGTCGTGCGCGCGCTCCTCGTGTGTCCACCTTCCCCGCGTGCCCATGGCGAGCTGTCGTCTGCGCGGCTCGCTACGGACGTGCGTGACATGTTTGTCGGGACGTGGCTCAGCGTGCACACGGACGTGCGGTGGTTCTTCCTGCGCGACGCGCAGTACGTCGCACCCTTTGCTGCAAGGATTTTGATGCTGACGTTTCGTACAGGGCCATGCTGGCGGACTTCCCGCCCGCGACTCACCCGCACGTCCCCGACAACCTGCTCTCCCTCCTAGAGCGCCTTACAGCCTTCCCCACCGCGCCCGACCAGCTCACCACTTGGTGGGTCGACGAGCTGCGCACCAAGCCGAAAAATCCCCCCTCCAAGAAGGGCAAGGGCCGCGCCCCAGTCGACTCCGACTCAGATTCCGCCGCCGAGGACGCGCAGGACGCAGACGACTGGCGCAAGTTTTTCGACGAAACGGACGCGTCGGCAGGCACGCCGAAGTCTGCGCCGGCCGCGCGCCTTGCGCACCTCACGGTGCACCAATCGCTGCACGCGCTACCCTCGCACCGGGCAGTGTTCACGCGCGTGTGGCTCGCGCTGCTTCCGCACCTCGTGTCGCGCGAACTCTCGTTGCGTGCACTGAATGTCATGCATGCGAGCGTCATCCCGCACATGACGCGCGCGGTGATGCTCAATGACTGGGTGGGCACATGCGTGGATTACGGTGCGCCCTTTCTCTCGTCTTTACGAAGATACTGATCGGGTTACACAGGCGGGGCTATTGGGTTGCTGGCGCTGAACACCCTTTTTGTGTTGATGCAGCAGTATAATTTGTAAGTGACGCATGTGCAGGGAGCGATCTAAGCTTACATCTACGTTCTGCTCGTAGAGACTATCCCTCATTCTACACCCGCCTTTACGCCTTCCTTGACAAAGACCTCCTGCACCTCAAATACAGGGCACGCTTCTTCCGGCTTGCCGAGATTTTCCTCAGCTCCTCGTATGTTTATTTTTCTCTGTGAGTCCCAATATATCTTCACTGTTCACTCCACAGACACCTTCCCGCAACAATGCTTGCATCTTTTGTGAAACGGCTGGCGCGACTCTCGTTGAGCGGCCCTCCAGCTAGCATTGTCATCTTAATACCTTTCACGTACAACATCCTGAAACGACACCCGGCACTCATGGTTATGATCCATCGCGATGCTGATGATGCCTCCAACGAAGGTGCGTTGACATCTTGACTGCATGCACTCTAAAACATCGACGCTGGATTGAGTAGATCCATTCTTGTCTGACGAGCCCAACCCAAACGCGACGCATGCGTTGGAGTCCTCGTTATGGGAGCTATATACTCACAAGAGCCACTACCACGCGGGTGTGTCCACGCTGGCACGAATATTCGAAGAGGCGTTCACAAAACCGGCGTATCCGCTAGAGGATTTCCTGGATCACACATATGCCACGGTACGTGGTGCAATGTGCTTGGATCGATTGCGCACCAATGGAGTGTATTCAGCTGCTCGATGCCGAGTTGAAGAGGAAGGTGAAAAAGGATCCTGTGGTCGCCTTCGAAGCACCGTCCGGCCTGTTCATTGAGGGGAAAGGACCAGTAGAGGGTCTCTGGTCTTTCACGGGCTGAGCGCCGCCGAAAAGCATCTCGCAATGCCAGCTGATTATTTGCTACAACATCGTGCTACAATCGAGCCTTCTATTCCCTACAACGCTGGGACGGATAACCGGCGACTATGCCATCGCCTCTTCCTCGTCTTCGTCTCCGGAGACTTCAGCGTTCTCCCGGCCTGCCTTCGCCATGAGTTGCGCCAGATCCTGCTCGTCGGTCTCGGAAACAGCTTTGGGCTGATGTACGGTCAACAAACTGAAGTAAACAAAGATTGGATACCAGACGAACCTTCATCTTCACGGACAAAGAGCCACCCTGCTCTTCGATGGTGCTTTGAATGTGCTCGATTGCTCGCTCCAACCGCTCAACAGCACCGACCTACAGATAGTCAGGGCGGTCCCGAGTCTCTTTCACCCGACCTTACCTTGTCTGTTGCGTTTGTGCTCAGGACATAGAGAGGAGGCGCCACCAGCTTCGCTTTGATGGGCACCGTCTCCGTGCTGGCCTTCTCGCCTGCGCGCAGTGCCTTCTTGATCGCGTCGATCCCGGCGGGCGTGTAACATGTTACTTCAATGTCGGCACGCAGCTTGATTGGCTGGGGCGTCAGGCGGCGCGCGATGGTATTCATAAGAAGAGTATGCGTCGGCGTGGGTATGGGGCTAGGCAAATTCGCGAAGACGGCCTCCGGTTCACTGCATCACCGCTGCGTCAGTGATACGCAAGCGAAAAAGATTATGAAGCATACGTTAAAGCGAGCTTAAACGCATCGTAGACGTTGCCGTATTTCCGACCTAGCGGCCATGCGACTTGCTCGTAGAGCTTTTCAAGGCGCTGCTCCTCGCTGGGGCCCTCCGACGTGATGATCTCTTCCAGATGCTCCTCCTCCTCTGCCTTGTCGTCTTTCTTCGAATCGGCTTTCGGCGCGGTGGCTGCGTCCGGGTCGAAAGTGGGCAGGCGGGACGCGACGTGCCGCATAATCGAGTTCACCGTCCGCGCCTTCATGAAGCGCTCCTCGCACTTGGTAATGTCTTCGGGCGACACACGGCGCTTGGATAAATCGATGTAGCCTACACAGAAGTGAGCCTCTGTCACTATGCGATCGTAACCCTGCACACCTTTTTCCTTGTCCACACGCAGTACGACGACGACTTCATTGCGACCAACACGGATGAGCTTTTGGATCGAGCGAATGCGCCGGCGGGAGAGCTCGGAGAGCAGGATCATACCCTCGATGTTGTCATACTCGAGCTGCAGGTCCATCAGAGATATTGCCTTGAGCACTGGCAAGGATGGGCGTACCAATTTAACGTAGGCGCCCATCTCTGCGATTTGGCGCACTTGCACCATGACAAGCTCGTCGACTTCTGGGTAACGTTGTTCATAGTAGCGCATGATGCTGGGTGGTGATCTTCGGAGGCCAGGATGTTGTCAAGAGCGCGTCTGCAACTATGACTCCGTGATTCAAATGGCTCTCTGGGCCCTGGGGGGTTGATTACGTACACAGCACTTCACTCATGCCACCACCCGCACGTCGTCCGACCGAACACAAGTACTTGTACACTCTCAGTGTTTATTCCAGTACCGTATGTGTGCTGGCGGGAATATTTATTGCCCCAGGAAGGACTCCACGGGCACACGTACCATGATACCTACGGCTGCCAGTGGGGCGGCGCCTCGTCTCACTGCGGCCAGGCTTCCTGCAGCCAATTATGTCTGGTGACTCTGCATGCGGTCTTGTGGTACCTTCGCAGCAGCACTGTAGCTGCGCAATGCCGGACGCAGGCCTGGAGGGCTTGCTTTGGCAAACCCGTCACAACACGAGGTGAGTTTACGGAACAGCGATCAATCTCGACATTGCAGCTACTGGTTCTGTGAGCGATTCGCGTCTGGCGAGCTTCCCTCCTATCCTATCCTGCAGCTTCTTTGACTGCGCAGCTTGCCTCATAAATACCAGCGTCGTGCTTGCTTTCGTCTAGCCGTCTCCGACCTCCCCTGTTCTCTGACGGTCGCTTTGTCACCGAAAAATCTATGGCGCACCCATTGCTATACCCGGGTAAAACTTTCTTCTACCCCATCGGCAACACGCCTCCTTGCTGCTTGACGGATGGGGTGCCTCCAGAGCAGTCCGCGAACCTCCTGCTGTTGGGTTGCGGTGATCCCAGGAACTTACTGTTTACGGTGCACTCGAGCAGAGTATCCGATGCAAATTGTGAGCCCTGCTTCCTAATGATGATTTTCTCATCGTGCTGATGACCTCCAGTGCCTAGAAAGCTGGACTTCACGTGCTGTGACCATGAACCCGCTGTTTTAGGTGGCTATCATTATCCGTAATGCCTTTTCTATTCGCAATCTTACCCACCCAATCTTCGTAGCACGAAACGCGATTTTGCTCACGTTGGTCGTAGACGGCGAGATTCCACACAATGTGTTGTGGAATATCTTTTACGACCTCATGATCAAGAAGGAGGCCATGCACTCGCTGGTCGCTCACTGTCAGAAGCTCGTGAAGCTGTCCGCCGACGTCATGATATGGAACAACGCTTACGGTACCTGGTTGAAGATGTGCACTGTCGGCACGTTGCAGGAGCTGCGCCGTCATTGGATTCTATACGCCGGTTTCCCCGACTTGTCCCAGACAAGGAAGAAACAAGTCAATGACTCCTTCAGTCAAGGCATGCGAGAAACCCGTTCAAAATGGCAGAACATTGCATCGATAGCTCGTTCAGCTGGTATCTTTACCCAAGAGGCTATTAAGGCGACCTCAGAACATTTCAGTCACCTTTGGAGGACTGGTGTCCATTCCACGGAGCCCAAGGACACCATCGGAGCGACGTTCCTCAACCAAACCTTCGTATACTCTCTCATGGGCGAGCAGTTCAATGTCCACTATGGCGTCGATGGACTCAGCTCATTTCACCTTGCTCCCGCGTTCGTCACCTTCAAACCATCCGGACCCTTAAAGAAGATCACACCTCAGTCCCTCATCGACTGCGCCCAGGGACAGTTCAAGGACTGGTGCCAGTCGTTCCGGGCTGCCATCCGTACAGAGCCCTCAAACGTCGCCGTGCGGCTCTTCGCTGGCGATGCGCTGCATCTCTGCCGTGCGCTCCACATGCATCTCTCGGATCGCTCAATTGCGACCGGCGTGTACGCCTCTCCCTGGTCTGCAGTGCGACTCAATCTTGACGGTGGAGAATACGACGTCAATAATCATCACGCTCCAACTACATTTGACGTGATTGACACTTCCAATTTGAGCGACCATCTAGGCCTGCTCAACGTTCTCATCGCCACACGGCCGCTACTATCTCATGCTCCCTATTCAAGCATTAACACAGAAGCGCTTTTGGCGGTCGGCTCGGACCCTACCTCGGGGCTTCTGGGTGAAGTCGGCGGAGACCTAACCTCAATATCCATCGTCCTGGACCTCACACCGTCCACCTTCGTCTCGCGATTCACTACGTACTCCAATCGTCACGAGGTTGTCATGCATCGCGTAATGGATAGCCGTCAATACCATGAACGGGTGGTCTGGAAGGTCCTGACGGGATCCGACTCGTCAGCGCTGAGGGCCGCCGGCCACGCAGTACCCACTGTGCTCTTCAAGCCGGAAGAATTGTCTCGTTTTCTCTTCCATGTATATCTGCAGATGTTCGCCAGCGAGAACACTCTGTCTGCGATTTTCACTCCATCCTTGGAGAAACTCCGAGCCAGCACTCGCGTCCACTACATCCGCGCTACATTTGCAATGTTCCTCAAACTTGTGAAGGAACGAACGAAGACAGACTGGGGAGCAGTCATCGACCACCTCCTTGAGCTCATAGAGTCGGACCGGACGCTCATGATGGGCATGAATTACTACCAGGACCTCTGCTGCCACCTCTATCTCTTCGACATCCACACCGTCATCACCCTGACCCCGCGTTTCGTCAATACTGTCATGGGATCCCTTCGTGTTCGTGGAAGGTTTCAAAACTGGGAGGAAGTACCGCCCGTGGTGTGCATCACTCTGGTTGTCCCGCGGCAGAAGCTCAAAGTCATAGAGGACATCAGTTCCGAGAAGATTGGCACCCCGCCCCTGCAATGCGACATACAAGGCTTTCCTTCGCATGCCGTATTCTTTTCCATTGCCGCTGCCTTTGGAAACGTTATTCGCTCGGGTCCTGAGCATTCACCGGAGTTGACTCTCGAGGAAGATCCGCTTCGCTGGAGCGGAAATTCGGACCTGATTGTATCGTTCTGGATACCGTCCTGGATCATATTGAAGGAGCCCAACTGCGCCGTAGGGTTTGGTCTCCGAGCTACCCCGGCCACGACCACCCTTATCGGTCACTTGGGAGTGGAGCTTCTCATCTTCCGGGCTTCCCTTCTTGACAAAGTCTCCGTTCAAGTCACTCGTACCCGCCCTAGCTTTCCAGATGAGCATAGGTCTCTCGAGGTCCTTAACTACTCACCTAGGAGTCGGACTGGGCGCCCAATAACGGTCAACATGGATGAAGGCGGCGCGAGAGCTGTTAGCATCTCATCTCGCATCGATATCACCGGAGCAGAGGAAATTTCCGTCTTGGAGAGTGGTGGAAAGGTATCGAGCCGTCAGATATCGCCTTGTGGCGTTCAGTTATCACTCTCTCGATACTCTCATACTTCATACTTCCCCTTCCCTGTGGACCACTCGCGTGTTAAGCTGAGAATCGCTCGCAAATCGCATTTCGTGGAGGTGAGTTGGCATGCCTCCCTTGCCAGCCTCATCACATATCTGATATCACCTGCCTAGGTTATCATTCCTGTTTCTGGGCCATTTACGGCCGGCGGGTTCAGCGTGGACCCATTCCCTGTCATTTTCCAGGAGCATAAACCGACGGTATGGAACATGCACCGCCTCCACCTCGATAGCCTGCCTTTCGTTAGCATCGAGCGCAAAGCAAGTCTCGATTCCTGGCTGAATACACACATCTCTTTGATGATGTCCGACCGCGAACGAGCGATTATGAATGGCGGGAAGTCGACGGGAAATCAGGATCCCCTTCAGACTCTTGTCCAGGTCAAGAAGAGCTTGCACGCAATCTTTGTTCAATATGCGGGCATCCAAGGAGATAAACGAGCGGATGTCTTTGCTCTGCATGAGCCAACCATGGGCGGCGGATATACACTCCTCTTCATCACTGGCCTTCGCCTCGACTGTTCTGCGCACACAGTCGTGCTGGACGCATTTGTCCTCCCCATGACTGACGTGATCATGCCACGAGTCGGGCCATTCATCCCTCGCCTCATGAAGGCCGGTCTCGTGAGCGTGGTCACTGTGGACAATGAGATGCGCGCCTGGAAGCGCCTACTGCCCGCGTTTGTGGAGAGGTGCCGACACACATGGACTCACGGGCCTGAATGCGCATACGTGAAGACTGGGAGCGTGCCACTTTCTCTCGAAGTCAATGAGAACCCGCTGTGCACTTGTGGACAAGGGAAGGACGTCGCCTTGTTCACGCGCTCCAAGCTGTGGGCCCCCCTCGCCCCGTTAGTGACACGCGCGGCCCTCAGCCCTCTTTTCGCCGTATCGTACCTGGAGACAGTAGGGGGCACCCTGCCCAAAGCAGCGGATGTTAAGAATAGGATGGATGCGAGACAGCGCGCGCGCAGTGCTCCCACTTCCGAATCAGCATCCGCATGCGCGCTCTGCGGAGGCGGCGGGCAGCCCCGTCTGCTGAAGTGTAGCAGATGCAAAATGACCAGCTACTGCTCTTCCGAGTGCCAGAGGGCGGATTGGAAAAAGCATAAAGTCTCATGCCGTTGACAGTCGTCGTTGTATTGCGGTAAAGCAAACTCTCAGTGTTATACGTTACGTAGATAAGCATTTGTGGATGCCCAATTGCAGCATGAGTATTACTACGAGTCTACGACAGAGAAAGATCCATAAGTATGAAGGATTGTGGCGGCAACTATCCGAGAGGCTGCGGGTTAGCAAGGAATGATAGACTACGATGATTGTATCAAAAAAGACATGGAACACCTCTTTCAAAGTTCAGACCCGACTGCGTCAACGACGTACAAAACCTGTTGCGGCCTTACGAAGAGACCCCGCGACTCTACGGTCGTCACATCGGACACGGCGGGTGATACACTCCGCAGCCGCTTGGAGCGGTCAAGGCTCAACTGCTCGCCCTCTCTCTTCAACGTCTTCGTACCCACAGTCCCAATCCAATCCAGCCGTCGGCGGCGCGAACCCCGTTCGTCACTGTAGTCCCACTCTGAGCCGACGCCCAGGTCAAAGTAGCGCACGCCTCCCCATGAGCCGTCGTGCCATTGCCTGATGTCCGGCTTGTCGCTCGGTGCGGGATCAGAGATGGGGACCTCAACGCCGACCCATGGGCCCGCCTCACCCTCGACTTCACCAATGTAGCGAGCATATGCGCGGAAGCGTGCCCGCTTGGAGGTTATAATGCAGGGGATTCCAATTTCGAGTGTCGCGCCACGCGGCTCACGGCTTGCAGGATCAATGACAGGCAGAAGCAGCGGCTGTTCGGAGGCCGACTTATATCGTGTGATGGTATCAGAAGAGCCTCTTCGCTGCGGTTGTGAATGAATCTGTGTGTCGACAGCCACGCTCTCGGCAGGCAGACCCTCGGCAAGGGAGGCAGTGTCTTGACCCACATCTTCGGACTGGTCTAGCTCGGGGGCCTTGCCCTTGCCCTTGATGGTACTCGTCCCGTCCACTTTACGCTGCGCAGTCTTGCCTCTCGGGGAGTCGCCGTTCTGGTGCGGACTAGCTGCCTTACGTGGCACCACCTTTTTCAAAGCGGAAGGTGAAGCGGAAGCCGTGGACCGAATGGAAGTGGAAGAACCCTTTCGTGCGGTCGGGCTGAGTTGGCTGAGCTTTGATGTGTCAGGAAGCGGAGGAACTGTTTTCTTGGGTCGATTAATGGTATTCGTAGAAGCTGTGGAAGCTGTGGAGAGCCTTCGTGCTGTAGGCTTTGCAGAGGAGGTTGCGGTCGTTCGGACGCTAGCAGTCGAAACGGTGGAAGAAGCCGAAACCCGACGCGCACGTGGCGCGGGATCCCCTGCTAACTCAGATTTAGCACTCTTGAATGTTGACGAAGTATCGCTTGTGTGAGTGGACACCGAGGAGGAGGGGCGAGACACTGTTAACGTGGTGCGCGAAACGGAAGATGCTGGGCGTGAAGCCGCAGACACGGGTCGTGAAGCTGCAGATGCAGGACGACTGGCGACAGATGGAACACGCAGCGACGGGGTAGGGGTACTTTGAGTCGGCTTGCGCACTGTCGACGCCCTCGAGCGCACAGAGGTGACCGATGCAGCTGATGATTTCAATTTCGGCTCGGGGCTAGGTCGCGGTCGCTTCCCGTTGGATGATTCAGCAATGCTTGACGAATCGGTCGCGGAAGCTCGTGCATTCTCCGAGGATTCTTCTGCGATGGGCCCTGACCTCGACGTCGGAGAATGTACACGGTTCACCGAGGCACCCGAAGGTGTAAGTTTGGAGTCAGGTCGTGGGCCAAGAGAGGGCGCGACACGGCGTGGAGCAGTGGACGCGCTGCTCAAGCGAGAGGTTGTGGAGTGGGTGCTACGCGCAACCGAACGCACAGAGCTGCCTGAAGAAGTGAGGGGCTCCCGAGGACTTGCCGGTACGTTGTGTTTCGCCATGTTGCGGTTGAGCACGCTTGTGCGCAGTGAGTGCATACTGATAGTGTCGTTGTCATTGTCAGGCCTCCCGACAGTCGAACGAATACCGTTGCGAGCAGGAGAACCCTTAACAGGCGAGGTCGGTGACGGTGAAGCGAGATCCTCAACAGGAACCTCGATCTCTGCGGAGGAATTAGAGTTATATGGTGGCAGGACCGAAAGCTTCCGCACCATGACTGATCTCCTTTAATGCCCATCCGTCGAGGGTATCAAACCCTCCTTCCTGTCGAACACCGACCCACCGTTTTCGCATCCAACGGAGAAGTTCAACGCGAGTGTCTTCCACCTGGCCACGGATGGCGGACGTCGACGGTAGCAATGTATCATTGATGTCGATGGGATGTGGGCGGAGAAGGATAGACGAAACCAGGACCTGCAGAGGCTTCGATACGGATCTCGATGAACAAGAGGTAGAACGCACCTGATAGAGCGTCCCCGCATTCTTATCCGCAAATCCGCGTTGAACGGACTTCATGACCCATTCAACGTGTTCCGTGTCCTCGAAGCGGGCACCATTGGCCTCCATGACCTCCAACCACTCAGGTTGTTCAAAGCATTCTTCGGCTTGGTCACAGAGCACCCGGTCAATCCCATGACGGGCGTCTATGATCATATCGCGAACGACATCAGCCCAGGGGTCAATGAGAGTCTCCAGCCTGGCCAGCGCGGCCTCCGCAGCAAATAGCAACGGGAACACATTGAGAGGTGTTGTCCGTTTGGCAACTCCCTTCAGCGCAGCGTCTCGAATCCTCTTGTCCAAACGCGCGAAATCGGCGTTGCACCAGCCATCGCCGAACAGACCTACAAGGCCACGTCGTGCGCCACGCTCGAGAGGCGCGTTCTTCACGTCGTCTTGCAGTGCGAACTCCAAGACACGGGGAACTCGGCGCGAGCACTGCCGGCAACGACAGCCGCTGACACCCCACTTGCCCCCAGTGATGCGTTCGTACTCGGCGAACTCCAGGAAGGCATGGAAGAGACCATGCATCATCTCTTGCACGATGCGAGCTTGGATCTCGTCAAACAGGGTGTCGAGAGCGATGTACGCTGAGGAGCGCAAGATAGCAAAAGCGGTGTCCAGATCATATGTCCGGTTGGAGAAGATGAGTGTCCCGGTGTAAATGAAGCCAAGAATGAAGTGTAGAGCAGGAGGTGTGAAGGGTGGCGACGGGAGCGTTATGGATGGCAGTTCCTCTGAGTCGTCATCGGGTTTCGAGTTCCATCCAATGAGGGCATTGTAGAAATACGAGGAACGAGAGACGAGGATAAAGCGATGAGTGGTGAACACTGCCGCCGACCCTTCGTGATGCGCAGAAGAGCTGCCCTCGATTATGACGCGCACGTCAGAGTATAGTCGGGATCGCCACATGAACACCAGGTCCTTCCGCAACTTATCGATCCTATTTTCCTCGGCATCGCCTTCCTCACGATAGTGTTCGTTCGAATCGTACAAGAACTCGAAAGCTGCACCGATGCCTTTGCCTGTGTAAAGATACTCGAGCTCCTTTGAGAAGAGAGTAGGGTTGATGGATGTTGTGAGACGCAATATTCCGCCTCGTGTCGTTGATATGGGGGATGCGGGGCGAAAGGGTGAAGGGGAGCGTGAGACGGTGGGTAGGTCGACTCCAAGCGTCAAAGACAGCGCTGACTGTGTGGGATAGCCTGACGGCGAGTAGGGCCTCGGGGAGCCTATGGGAGCAGGGCGGAAGGAAAAATAGCGGGCTTGAAAGCTCGGCGGCGCGCGGGCATAGACGATGGCTATAGCGAGATGCGCGTTAGCATCATGTCGCACAAAGTGAGACGACGGCGCGTGATCAACGCGATCGCTCGCAATCTTTCGTAGGCAAAGATGATAGTGGCAAACGCGTTCGGGCAATGCATCTCAGGGAATAGAAACGCGAGGAAGAGTGAGTTAACATGTTCAAACCCTGAAAGTCCTGTAGCACACTACAGGACTGCGTCGCAACACGCAGCACCACTGACGAGAGTGAAAAAACAGCTACACTCACCCTTGTGTCCCCAGACTTCTTCGCCGTTTCCGCCACCATCGTCATCTCCAAGCAGCTCCCAGAGTACGTCCGGGAAGCGGTCTTTCGCGCGTTGAAATAGAGATTCCAGATCAGTTTGCCAAGCGACGGTGGATTTCTTGGAAGCCTCGGTGAGGCCTGGAGGTGGAGGGGAGGTGGAAGTGGAGGCCATTGAGTGGGAAGGGTAGAGAGCGAAAGGGTATCGGAGAGAAGCGACAGCCGGAAAGCGAACACGAGGCGAGAGGAAGTACGGACAACACGAGACAGAACACGAGGTGGATGGCGCCCGGGGTATACTGTCGCTGTCGGGCAACGGCGACGCGGGCGTCGTCGAGGACGAGGTTGACGACGGAGGCAAATGGATAACGGGCGGCCGCCGTCGACTTATCGAGCAGACGACTGGCGAGTTGGCGGTGGGGTTAGGGTTGAATTCCACAGAGAACAAACAAAGATCAACGAACGACAGTCACGACGTCGACACTAGTCTTTCTCTAGCAATCCTTCCCCATCGTCGCCCACAGCGCACAGCTGCCCCTCCACACCGTCTGTGACGATGCCCGCCCCTCCTTTCGCCACGAACATACAGCAGCCGCTCCCTGCTCTCTATCTCTACCCTCTCAACGACTCCTTCATCCCAAAACACATCCACCTCCCACCAGGTCAGCGGGTGAAGATCGGCCGTCAGACCAATGCAAAATCAGCCCCCGGAGAACGCAATGGCTACTTTGATTCTAAAGTTCTCAGCCGACAGCATGCAGAAGTGTGGGAGGACTCAACCAAGGTGCGTCCTAAATAGCCTGTCACTGCCGCCTTTCCTGACCATAATTCGCAGATCTTCATCAAAGATGTGAAAAGCTCTAACGGCACCTTCATAAATGGTGAACGGCTCAGCCCAGAGGGTGCAGAGTCGGAGCCGTTTGAGCTCAAGTCGGACGACATCGTGGTACGTTGCTCTTCCGCGCTCTGCGCGTTCGCTTCCTCATCACCTCTCAGGAATTCGGCATCGATATAGTCGGCGAGGACAATAAAACTATCATCCACCACAAAGTAGCAGCGCGGGCTGTCTGCGTTTTCACCGAGGCGGACGCGAGCATCGCTGCACGCGTCGAGCAGCACCAGAACCCGCAAATGGGAACCGTCACAGGCGGGAGCAACGGCAACGCCGCCTTCAGCTTTGCCAACGGTCAGGCTGCACCGGGTCAAGGTCAGCGACGGCCAACTGTGCAACCGCAGGGTCTCGCTGGCATGGGTGGCATGGGCGGGAACATGCGAGCTCCTGGCAAGAGCGGGCTCACATTTGATCACATCCTCAATCGATTGCAAGGAGAACTTCAGAAGAGCCGCGAGACGGGTTCCGAGTTGCACTCTCTAGCTGGTGCAATGAATGATATCCACGAGACGCTAGGGGGCAACCTGGTGCGCGCTTCTTAGGCATCTCATATTTACAATCGCTTATTTTCTGCCTTACAGCCCCAGAGCCTACCACCCTACCCACAAACTCTGCCTCCTGTCCTTCCTCCTCAACCCCCTGCGTCCTTGGACACTTCCCTCGCGGCGACGCCAGCATTGGCAGAGCTCCAATCGCAGCTGCAACAGACGCAAAGCTCACTGTCCAGTCATGTCGACAAGATCCGTGCCCTTGAGGGTCTTCTCGCTGAGCACGACGCTATCAAGCGCGAGGTGAGCTCCTTGCGCGAACTTATGGAGGAAGAGAAGAGGGAGCTAGCGGAGGTTCGTGCGGGGCGACATCTAGCGGAGCACCATGGCGGGGTAGCAGAGGAGGACGACTTCGCGGCGGACGACGATGACACGCGGAGCATCGCTACTGTGACCCCGCACGAGTTGGAACGCGTCGAAGAAGAAGAAGAGGAGCAACTCGCTGCGGAAGAGGAGGAAGAGGAACGACGCAGGCGTCGTAACGAACTGCGTCCACGAACGCCCGAACCAAGCCACTACGACGATGAAGAATCCAAGTCCCACCTTTCCGCTCGCTCTAGATCCTCATCACCACCCCCTCGAGAAATCTCCGCGCCTCCCCCCTTTACTATTCCAGAAGAACTAAGCGCTCGCCTGACAGTGATCTCTAATCAGCTGGAGTCAACGCTAGAACTATACCGGGGACTTCAATCACAGCATGCGGTCGCACAGTCCACCATCTCCCTACTCGAATCGAAAGTCGTCGCCCTGGAGTCCCAGGTCCAGGCCACGCAGTCGCAGGCACAATCGCAGGCCGCGGAGGCGACCCAGGAGCGTGCTTCTTTGACTGCGCTCGTCGCAGAATGGAAGAAGGGAGTAGAGGGCCAATGGAGTGGTGTCCAGGAGGAGTGGAACCAGGAACGTGCCCGCTTAAGCAAGGCTCGCGACGAGTGGGAGAGCCGAGTACACTCAGTGGAAGAAGGGCTCGGCGCCGCCGTTGCGAAGGTGGACGCCAGCCTCTCGAGTTTTGAGCAGCAGCGCGCCTTCCAACTCAAGCAGAACGGGAACGGGCGGCTGGGTGGTGGCCTCGTAACGCCGCCTAGCCCGCGCAGCCTGTCGTCGGACTCGAGCTCGGGCAAGCCACGCCAGCGCAAGAAGCGCGGGCGCGCACGATCGCATTCCACCGGGTCCAAGGAGGACGCGGACGGGTACGCCAGCTCATCCGAGGCCGCGTTGCTCGACGACAAGTCCTCGTCCGCGTCGGTGGCAGCGGGCGGCCTCCCGCCAAACTCCTCGTCCCCACAGCAGCGTGTGCAGCGTGCACGCCCGCGCTCGCCATGGCTCCCGGAGGACTCGGACTCGGACAGCCACGACGGGCGCATCGGGGCGGAGCGGCGCAAGGAGCACATCTTGAGCACGTATCCCATCACACCGGACCCATCGGTGAGGAAGGCGTCGTCGGGTTCGTCGGTGACGATGACTACGGAGGATGATGCGCTGGCGAGTTCGAACGAGGCACACCATAGACACTTGAAGCTTCCCCTCGGTTCGGTGAGTCAATCTCTCTTTCTTTATCATTCTTTATCTCCGTGAGCACGACGCTGACCGCAGTCTTCTCCTGCAGCACATATTTCCAGCTACAGAGTATCAAACAGCAATCGGCGTCGTGCTGCTCGCAGGGGCGGCGGCAGCAGTATTATGGCGAGTCAAAGCCACAGAGTAGTCTTTCCCATACATATGAGCAAAGGACCGTCATCGGACCTGTTGCACTGGCTTATTCTCTGCTCTTTATCATTTGCATGATGCATCGGTACCGTTGTCTCTGCCCACCTGGATCCGCATTTTTCTTTTTATTGCGTCTTTTGCATTTTCTGCTGTGTCGTTTTGTCTCTTCGTTGTCAATAATACCTAACCAACTCTCATGTATCACATTTGTCCGTATGCCTTCTCCTTAATCTTATGACCTTTGACGATATAGACTTTTGGCCAACCAAAGATCCCACGACTGCGTCAAGACAAAGTTCTGCTCTCGAAAATCATATATTGACCCACGCCAACATGGATATATAATAAATCAGTGCTTTATGATATACAAGACAAGATGATATATGCTACTACGTGGAACCGACAGCGAAGATCGTAATTGCTCATTCATTCTACTCTCAAGGTCCAAAGCTAGTCCCCAGATTCTCTGCACGCGAACGCGCATATACTACATAATCACGCACTCCTTTTCCTCCAACTTCTGGCTCTGGAAGCCCATCTCCTGGAACGTCGCAGGCCCCTTCTGCGGCGGCGGGGTGCGCCCATCTTGTGGAGGCCCAGGCGCCGGGGCTGGCGCTGACTGCTGCGGGCGCGGGCGGGCGCGTAGTGGCGGCGTGACCTGCTGGCTCGGCGGCGAGCCCTGCGGCGGCAGGCCCTGCGGCGGGGGCGTCGCACCATGATCCGTCAGGCCGTATCGCGGCTGGTTGGCGAACGGTCGTTGCTGCTGCTGCGGCGTCGCGGACGGCTGTGGCAAGCTCTGTTGTGCGGGGCGCGGCGACTGCTGTGGCAAGCTCTGTTGTGTGGGGCGCGGCGACTGCTGCTGTGGCAGGCTCTGCTGTGCGGGGCGCGGGGACCCGCGCCACGCGGGACCAGCGCCGGCGGGCCCGCTGTACTGCCGCGCTTCAGCGGACGGGTGCGGCGCGTGTCCGGGGCTGAAGTTCTGTGCCTGCGGTGGCGGCGGGCCCTGCTGCTGCTGCGGGCCCTGTGCGTATGCCTGCGCGGGCGGTGGAACCTGTGCGTAGGCCTGTGCCGACGGACCGGGGCCCGCCGCGTAGGGCTGGCTCTGCGCGGGCGGCGGGGCAACAGGTGGGGTCGCGGCGGCGGGTTCGCGCGGCGGGCGGTACGCGAGCGAGTTCTGGCGGATCGTCGCGATCATCTGCTGGCCGCCGGCTACGGGCATCGTAGCCGGCGGCGCGCCGCCGCGCGCGTCCGAGCGCTGTTTGGCCTGCGTGCGCTTGCGCACGAGCGTGACGTCCGTGAGCTGGTCGTGCTCCTGCCGTGAGAGCGCCTGGGGTGCCGGGTGCGAGAGCGCGGCGAGCCGCTCGGCCGCGTCCGCGTTGCCGTGCTGCGATGCCTGTGGATGTATGCGCAGTGAGTGCGCTGCGTGAGGACGGTAGGGCGAGAAGAGGCACTGACCCTGGTGTACCACTTCCGCGCGGCGTCGATGTCCTTGGGCCCGCCGACACCGACCTCGGTATAGTACCCCATCGCAAACTCGGCGCTGGTAGGCCCTTCCGCGCGGATTTCTCCGCAAAGGTGAATGCGAGCGCCTCGTCCTTGTCGAATGCACCCTCCGCGCCACACAGGAACCACTTGCTAAGTGCCATGTCCGCCTCGACCTCGCCCTGCTGACTAGCGAGCGAGTAGTACTGCACGCTCAGCAACGCGTCGAACGGGAACGGCGCGCTTGCGAACTCGTACGAGTGCCCGAGCTTGTACTGCGCGGGAGCGAAGTGCAGGTAGGCCGCGCGTTCGAGGTGCCGGCGGGCGTCATTTGGGGAAAGCAGGTGCGGAGGCAGCTGGGCAGGGGAAAACTCGCCGAGGAGAAGTAGGCCAAAGATGTATGCGGGCTGGGGGACATCGACGGTGGCGAGGGTGGCCGCACGCTGGAGGAGAGGAAGAGCGCTCTCTGAACTGGCGGTGAGGCCGAGCTGCCCGAGGAGATTGGCCATCCCCATCCGCTATACAGTTCAAGTCAGCAGGCGGCTGATTGCGGCTGGTGGATCACAACGTACGTATAAGCAGCTCTCGTCGTTGTTCCTCACGCCGCGCTCAAAGCAGTCCTTGGCGTGCGGGAAGTCGCCAAAGTTCTCGTAGTCACGGCCGAGCTTAAACCAAGCCTTGTGGAAGCCCGCCCTTGCCGCCTTCTCGTAGTCGCGGAAGGCCGCGCGGGGGTTGGTCTGCACATGACGCGGGAACGCACCGCTCGCCTCGAGCGTCGCGCGCAGGTACACCGCCTCGGGGATGGGGTGCTGTGTACCTGAGAGCTGCAGAATGAGCGAGACAGCGATGTCGGCGAGACGGGAAAGCTCCGAGTCTGTGATGTGCACAGGCCCCGGCGGCGCATCCTCCGGCGGAGGGTGCATGCGCTCCACGAGCGACAAGACATCGCGGGACCAGGCAAGCTTGGAAGCGGGGTTCCCGTTCGGATTTTGGATCGGTTGCTCTGCGGCGAGGAGAGATGAGATGGTGGGAAGGGGGGCTGTCAGGGATGGGGGGTCTGCGGCTGCGGCTGCGGCTGTGGTTGTGGTTGCGGTTGCTGGGGGTGGATGGATGGACATGGCGCCCATCGCAGGTGACAACGAGTCTGGGGTGCCCGGTGGAAGGGGCTGATTGCGTTGGGACGAATACGATGGGAAGGGGCGGTGACCCTGCGGAGCTGGTGGAGGGCCCGGGGGAGGCTGCGATTGCAACGATGTGGAAGGCTGGGGCTGGGGGAAGTTCCAAGGACTCCAGTCAGAACCGGCTGGGGGAGGCAGCGGTGTTGCACCGCGGGCAGCCCCCGGAATAGCAAAACCGGGATTGGGGTTGAAACCGGCGGGCGCAGGGCTGCCGTATGCTGCCTGGCCCGGTGGCGGAGGCGGCGGGGGTAGATTGTAGCTGCTGAGGCTGGGTGTGAAGGACGGATTGCGGGAGATCTGGTGGTCGAGAGTGCGGGCCATCTAGGTCGGGGGGAGATGAGAACGTTGGGAGCAAGATCTAGAGGCGGAAACGGAGCGCACCTCTGCCGGCAGATCTGGCTGGAGCTTGTGCGGGCGTGGCGCGGCGAGCGGGGCTTCGAAGTGGGGCTGGGACGTCTCGTAGTCGAGGCCCAGGACGTTGGGAGGCAGCGGGGGTCGGCCTGCGGTGTCGACGGGGTGGCTCGGAGGCGGGATGGGCGGGGAGGACATGGATGCGGCGGAGGGCGACACGCGTATATATAAAGTGGTCGTATATATGTTACGTAGTGTATGTATAATAAGTGGATTGACCGCTAGCATTGCAAGTTTATAATAAGCTGCGAGAGCACCTGCTGTGCATCCATTCACACGCTTGCTCATTGCACAGCTCTCTCGCCCTCCGCCCTCCGCCTCCGCCTCCCTCCCGATATCTCCTACGAGTCTGTCTGACGGGCTGGAAACCGCGTCCGGTCCCATGCCATGCCTGTCGCTTCCTCGTCCACCGTGCGTATTTACGTCGCGTCCGTCGTGCTGTTGCCTACAAGTCCACCGTCTCCGACGCATCTACATCGGCGTCGGCGTCTCTTCTCTCGCGACGCCCATAGCCCTGCCTTCCGACCTGATCGATGCAACAGCCATCATCGCACAGCGCACCTTTCCGCTTTGATCCTCCCGCCTCTTTCGAGAGCTTACCCTTGACAATCCTGGTGAATCCGCGGCCGCGGTTGTGCTTCCATTAATTACTCCTAGAGACATGTGCTCAACCATCGTGCAGTCGCTGGCCTGTCTTCGCGTCTTGTCGAGTTTTGGATGGGCAGGTACGTACCGCCCTGTCGGCCATCTCGGGCGCTTGTTCGGCGCGCTGATACATCTGGCAGGCTGTTGTCGTGGCCCGAGAAAACACGCACCTTGGCGTCTTGTCATCGAAATCCCCGGTGCCACTGATCTGCACTCATATGCTTGCGCTCATAATCATGGCGAAAATGCCAGCCTTGGCTATCTGACTGGCGAACGTTTCTGAGCGACCCAACGTGTCGAGTATAGATATACGTCGGTCAAGCCCCCTGCATGCTCACGGTACGTGCACTGTCTGTCTGAGAAGCCTACATGCGCTGACTCCATCATATTCACGCAGGACTTTCTCGCGTTGCTGGTCGACGGACACATCCAGCCCGGCGGCAATCACGGACGACCCCGATCGTTTGGGGACCATGAGCCACTCTTGCGCAATTATTCAAGATGGGCTCCAAGTTCTACCACTTATTGGCGACGCCTACGCATCATGGCAACGAATAAATTCGCCGTTGGCTTGACCAAATCGCGACGCGCGACGAATTGCGTGCATCTTTCGTCCTTGATAATGATATTGGGGTCCGATGCTCTATACTTGCGAACCCCTTGATCGATGGGCTGGCGCCTGACAGACACAGGAAGGGCCTACAGTGCTACAGTCAACGACCAGGTCTATTAATCCGACAAAGAGCCAATATAGCGCATCCCGGTCGCCTGGCACAGCCAAGACACACACCAACGCAGGTTCGCCTACACCACCGCATACTATATTCGATGGGGGTGTAAGCTACGCGCCACGCGCACTCCCGGCCATCGAAGGCAAGACCACCGGTTCTAAACCTGAGTGCTTTAGCGACGGTGCGCCGGGCTTCTGCCTCTTGCCACCTCAGGTGAACGGGGGCCGGTTGCCCCGACCCCCGTCAGAACTCCCCGGCATCTGGAGCACGCGCGCCGCCTACTACGACAAAGCCTCAGTCGACATGCACTCTACACTAGCCTACGCTACCCAGACCAGAGGAAACGACGCACCTTATGCCACACCCCCGATCTGGGGCAGCAGATGTGAGTACGGCGCTGTGGTGAAAGGCTGACGACGTACCGGAGTAGTTGGGCCCACGAATGAAGTTAGCATCCAATGGAAGAGACAGAGAAACGACTTACCGTCCGCCGCTCCACCTGCGCCGAACCAGACCTGGAAAGGACCCCTCAGTGCAGCGTACGAACGACGGGCTGACAACTTACCAGATGTAGGGGACCACGAGCAGAGTTAGCCCTCAATGGAGGAGATGGAGAGACGACCTACCGTCCGCCGCCCCCCACATGCGCCGAACCAAGACCTGGGAAAACACCATCAGTGCAGCGTACGAGCGGCGGGCGGACAACATACCAGAGACCGATGGCGTACGAGCGGGGTCAACCGCGCAAATGGAGGAGACAGTGATGACGCACAGAGTAAGAGGACGAGCTAGAGCTGAAGGGGCTGGCAGCCTGGGAGGGGAAGTGGGGGGAAAGTGGGAAAAGGGTGAGAGGCGATGGGGGACAGAGGCGGGGGTGCAATCTTTTTATACCGTTCGGCGGCGGCTGAAGGAATCTATAGCTGCCAGCCAAGTCGCCTGGTCACGTTACACTCAACCAAGCCCGTCGTCGCGTCGTAAATCGAGTAGAAGCGCGACTTGTCTCAAATACTCTCGCAAGGGTGTAGCCCTCAATGTGCAGAGCATATACTACGCGTCACGAGGCGGGCGGTGTAGTAGTCGGGCGAGCGTGTGTGCCGCCGCACCTGTTTCGCTTGTGGCGCGCTGTGGAGTGTGCCAACGACCAAGTCGGGCAGGCATCCACAGTGTCCGCTGCTTTGATATTTCCTGGATAAGTATATGATGATAGCATCCAAGGCAGCAAAATTTAGACGTTCGCATTGCGACTACTAGTTGGCATGAGCTTCGAGTGGGCAAAACAAGCCACTGCTTTCACAACATGATACCAGCCAGAACTCGTAAGTCGGCCGTGAGTAACGAGCAGATGCGCTGGTTCCAAATCATGACTCGCGTATGCTTGTTGCTCCCGGAAACTGATAGCGGCTTTCGCGACATGGACTCGGTCAAAACGCAGTGGTGGTTGGTTGTTGCAGGACAGAAGCGCCGTAGTGGGACCGTCGCCGGCATTCGCCGGAAACACTAGGCGCCTGTGACTGCCAGCACCCACCGCGCGAGTCGCCTTTGCTCGAATATGAGTTGACTAGCGACTACTCGTGCGCCGTGTCTGCTTTGAATCTTTGTAGCTCACTGACCTATGCATGCTGTCGACGTTTGGCATCGTGGTGGCCCGAAACTCCCCGTTTCCTATCATACTACTAGACTTGTCGGCAACTCGCTGGTTCTCTGGCCCGTTCTCAGCTCAACGGACACTGCTGACTCGAATTCGTCTGAGGCTTTTTAGTACATACTGCTAAAATGAGGGCTCTATGCTTGAGCTCTTGCTCCGGCTACGACGTCGACGGACGAGTGGCGAACACTTTTGCTACCCGCTAGGTGTTTCTTCTATGTATTCGCCTCCAGAAACAGTTGTCGCACCATTTTTTAGGCGCGGAGATTCACCCTGGATTCTCTAGT